>OX638306.1:1955459-2688846 GCA_951812265.1 Taphrorychus bicolor | reverse complement strand
GAGTTCAACTAAATTTCATCTTTGAACTCGAAATTTAACTAAATTCCATCTTTGGACCCGGAATTTAAATAATTCTGACTTTAAACTCGGAACTTAACTAAATTCCGACTTCAAACTCGAAATTTAACTAAATTCCGACTTTAAACTCCTACTTTAAACTCGAAATTTAACTAACTTTCAACTTTGAACTCGGAATTTAACTAAATTTCGACTTTAAATTTGGAATTTAACTAAGTTCCAACTTTGAACTCAGAATTTAATTAAATTTCGACTTTGAACTCGGAATTTAACTAAATCCCGAGTTTAAATACGGAATTTACTTAAATTCCGACTTTGATGTCGGAACTTAACTAATAAATAAACCTAACTCGGAGTTTAACTAAATTTCATCTCTGAACTCGGAATTTAATTAAATTCTGACTTTGAGCTCGGAAATTAATTAAATTCTGACTTTGAGCTCGGAAATTAACTAAATTCCGACTTTGAACTCGGAATTTAACTAAATTTCATCTTTGGACTCGGAATTTAAGTAAATTCTGACTTTAAACTCGAGATTTAACTAAATTCCATCTTTGGACTCGGAATTTAAATTAATTCTGACTTTAAACTCGGAATTTAACTAACTCTCAACTTTGAACTCGGAATTTAACTAAATTTCGACTTTAAATTTGGAATTTAACTAAATTCCAACTTTGAACTTAGAATTTAATTAAATTTGGACTTTGAACTCGGAATTTAACTAAATCCCGACTTTAAATACGGAATTTACTTAAATTCCGACTTTGATGTCGGAACTTAACTAATAAATAAACCTAACTCGGAGTTTAACTAAATTTCATCTTTGAACTCGGAATTTAATTAAATTCTGACTTTGAGCTCGGAAATTAATTAAATTCTGACTTTGAGCTCGGAAATTAACTAAATTCCGACTTTGAACTCGGAATTTAACTAAATTTCATCTTTGGACTCGGAATTTAAGTAAATTCTGACTTTAAACTCGAAATTTAACTAAATTCCATCTTTGGACTCGGAATTTAAATAAATTCTGACTTTAAACTCGGAATTTAACTAACCTTCAACTTTGAACTCGGAATTTAACTAAATTTCGACTTTAAATTTGGAATTTAACCAAATTCCAACTTTGAACTCAGAATTTAATTAAATTTCGACTTTGAACTCGGAATTTAACTAAATCCCTACTTTAAATACGGAATTTACTTAAATTCCGACTTTGATGTCGGAACTTAACTAATAAATAAACCTAATTCGGAGTTTAACTAAATTTCATCTTTGAACTCGGAATTTAATTAAATTCTGACTTTGAGCTCGGAAATTAATTAAATTCTGACTTTGAGCTCGGAAATTAACTAAATTCCGACTTTCAACTCGGAATTGAACTAAGTTTCATCTTTGGACTCGGAATTTAAGTAAATTCTGACTTTAAACTCGAAATTTAACTAAATTCCATCTTTGGACTCGGAATTTAAATAAATTCTGACTTTAAACTCGGAATTTAACTAACTTTCAACTTTGAACTCGGAATTTAACTAAATTTCGACTTTAAATTTGGAATTTAACTAAATTCCAACTTTGAACTCAGAATTTACTTAAATTTCGACTTTGAACTCGGAATTTAACTAAATCCCGACTTTAAATACGGAATTTACTTAAATTCGGACTTTGATGTCGGAACTTAACTAATAAATAAACTTAACTCGGAGTTCAACTAAATTTCATCTTTGAACTCGGAATTTAATTAAATTCTGACTTTGAGCTCGGAAATTAATTAAATTCTGACTTTGAGCTCGGAATTTAACTAAATTCCGAGTTTGAACTCGGAATTTAACTAAATTTCATCTTTGAACTCGGAATTTAATTAAATTCTGACTTTGAACTCACTTTAAACTGTTTAAAGGTTGTTTAATTATACTTTAGCGAAACGCCAGCGCCAGTTCCAACCTAAAGTATAATTAATAGTAATGAGAAAATCTTGGCCCAAAAGCCTTTTTGGACTTATTTTTTTCTATAATTTCTGATTTTTTTCATCTTCTTTTTGGTACTTTTGTAGATTTTATTTTTTTCTTACTGTTTCTTTATTTTTATATTTTTTTATTCTTTTCATTTGCCATGTTTCATTGAATGATTTGTTCTTTCATTGTTTTTATCGATTTAAATTGGAATTTTGATTTGGAAACTTGTGTTTTAATTGCTTAATTTTTTTTTCACCTAAATAAACTTTAACGAGTAAATTATTGTAACCTAAATGCAGTTCTATTGAAGCAATTTTGGCACAAAACTGCGTTTTCTAACGTTTTTGTGAGTTCTAATTTTTTAAATTTCTTATTTTTGTGTAGCTTTTTGGCTTTAAGCCACGAACTCACCCAATTTGTCAACTAGCCAAAGCTGTACTGATGAAGGTTAGACCCCGAAACTAGTATGCAGATGGTAGTGACCACCTACTTATTCAATATCACGAAAAAAAAAATGACAAACTGATTGATGATGTTCATTTATGTATGTAGGTGACGAAAAAAAGGCTTTATCCACATGCGAATAATATATTAAAAAAGCACTACTTTGGCTTCCTGCGAAGAAGACACCTGTGCAACCCTATATTAGTTGGTTTAAAGCTCCAAGAACTAATTTTTGTTAAGTAAAAAACATATTTGCAACGTTATGAAAAAATAATTAAATTCCAATTTAAATTTCGATGTAAAAAAAAGAATATAAGCCAAATAAAATCTTATATCAGCCCAAAACGAAACATTTATTACCATAAAATTGAGCGAAACCTCTCGCCACCGCCCTTTCACATAAAGGGCTGTTTACAACTCCGGTTAATTATTTTTTTTTAACCTAAGCCGTTTTGTACAAAGTCTCCAAAAGAAGCTTTTTTTTAGCATTGATAAGCTCCTTTTTCACGTCCCACAACTCCATCGAATTGAACTCGAATTATAAGGGTTAAGCGATGGCTAGACCGACCGGTTCGGATATTAAAGTTCATCGCCACTCTTATACGACCAAAACCATCTTTCTTCGGCCATAAAACTTTACCACTCTAAAACAATTAAAATGCGCAGCGCTAAAACCTAAAACGCCGAAAACAGTTAAACATTGGGGTGGATCGGAAATCGAAAAAATCGGTTGATTTGTGATCTGAAAGGGGTGTAACTGAAGGCAGCGAAGTGGGGTGCTATTTCTAAACCTCTTGCAAACTTCATGAGACAGCTGAGTGTAAGGTATTATGAGTAAGGTACAAACAATTTTGGTTAAAAAGTACTTTTCAGATTTATTTTAGTGTTTTAAAATTGGGAAATTTAAAGCGGTTTTGAGGGAGGGGAGTTAGTATTTGCGACAATTATAGAATAGCGTCCCATTAGTGCTAAGGGTGGTCCTACCCCTTTATGTTAAGAGCGAACAGCAGAAAGTTTATGTCTTTTGATATTTTATACCATCTTCGCTGCTGTGTTCCGATGCTCGATATTAGGATTTAGGGGTGGGTTTATTAGGGCCCTTGAGTTTAAATCGCATTCCGCGAATATCCAGCTTTTTGTCTTACCCCCACTTGTATAGTTTTTCTTCGGTAATTAACCGACGTTGAAAGGAAACAAAGAAACTTACCCCACTTGGGCCACGTGATCGAAATAGGCTACAACACACATACATCAGAATATAAAGTAGGCCGTTATCTCCCTCCGATATCTGGTCGGTGTTAATTCCCGTCAGTTGCGGTCGCGGACTCCAATTTTTACCATTTGGAGATTTCGTGTAAGATAATCTAACGGACATCTATAAATATGGCGACCAATACCAGGGGGTCGTTGTAAAATTAATTAGATGGAATTGTGTTGGTCAGCGCCTCGTTGCCACGTCCTCGTTTTCGATACGTACCAATCAACACGATCGCACGCAATTAGTTAGTCACCTATGACCAAAGCGGCAACCCTGCTATCGACTACGACCCTTGACAGGCCGCTAAATTCGGACATATCGATACCTCGCGTGTCCAGGCCTTGATAAACGAAAAATATTGGCCCTCTGAGTCTTGCTTTTGTGTGTTTGCACCCGTTTGACTTTTGAATGTCACAGTCAGAGGGTGGACGTTATGTAAACGTGGCTTTTTCAATAAACACTCATTATGACATTTTTTATGCCTCAACCCTTAATAATCTAACGAAACGTCGTAAGTAAGCAAGCAGCAGATGCAGCGGTATTGAAATGTGCATACCTACACCTTTCTTAGGGTCGGTTTTTTTTAAACCGAGATTTGCATATGAAGTGTCATTTCGGGACTTTCGGGTTGATCTGATTGTGATTTACGACACAACAGATGTTCCGTGAGTGGGTATTAAGATTGCGTCGAGTGCAGTACACCTATATGAATTCGTCGTTGCAGAAAACCGTGGAAATGAGTAATGTAGCCCTCGAGGAACCTCAGCAAACTTTAATAGTTTGTTTTCTTATTAATTTATAATTTATAAGAAGGCATATTGAGTATTTCCTCCATATACATTTTCCGTAATCACAACTTATAAGCTTCGACAGGTAGCCAATGAACGTCCAATTAATCCAACTAATTATGTCTCTATTATATCAGCGGTAGTTGTCCGCCAATGTTCACAATCCCCACAACTTAGCTTTTACTTTTTCAAATAGTTTACCATTTTTTTCTCTTGTTTTAAATACCACTGATATTGGTGCGGTTTGTGTTGCCTCTTTTATAATAGATATGTAATAAAAAAAATCACACTCCCCCCCCTCCCTCGTCTTTTGATCATCTTGAAGAAAATTATACTGTTTTTCATCTGAATCAGACGATTTCAATTTCTACTCAAGCTACTATACCGAATTTCAGTGGGAGTTGCGCCATAAGTAGTTCTGGAGGTAGATCTCTTCGATAGTCGATTTTTGGACCCTTTAGAAATCGGCTTTAAGCATATATCGTCAAAAACTAAGTTATAGTATAATTTTTACTTATATTTGATTTGCTGCATTGAGAAGGGATTGAAATCGTCCCATTCCGATAAAAAAACAGCATAAAAAAAATTTGATTTTTTTTTAATTGACCAAAAAATGGGGGTATTCCCTTTTTTTAGAGTTTTGCAACTTTGAATCTCTATAACTTCAGAAATAATAGACGAGAAAGAATCTTGCTATATTCTAAAAGAAATAATAGATCTTTTAGATTAAAATCGTTTCTGATCATAACAAGCTAAATTTAAGTAAAAGTTGCTCTATAAGTTAGTTTTTGACGATATGACGTGTTTAAAGCTGATTTCTAAAAAGATCAAAACTACTGAACCAATGGGACTGTTATTTGATGTATCTCAAAAAGGACTCTTTGTCAAGTTATCGAGGTTCAAAGTTGAAAATCTTTAAAAAAAAAGAAGAAATAAGGGGTATTCAATAAATATGGAAAAAAATCGTAAAAGGTCCATTTACTTAAATTATATTAGAAATTGACAGTCAACTTGATGAGTGAACTTCCCGTATAAAATATTATAAAAAAAATCTCACTACAATTAAACAAAACAAAATAAATCATATCCGCCTTATAGTGCATGCTGGAGCAAAAAATACTATTCTTGACACAAATCAATTCGTAGCTCGGGAAAAGCTCTAAAGACGATTAAAAAATGAAAATCGAAACGTCGGCAATTTCTAACTCGAACGAAAGTGAAAGTCAATAATCTCCACTTTGTGTATTTTTAAAACAATTATGTGTATTATAGAATTTTCTTCTTTTCGGTTTAATTTAGTAGTGTCTTGTTTGTACATGTGCTGCAACCCTGAAGACGACAATAATTATATGTCAAAACGTTTAAAACAATGAAAAGTCTGTTTAGAGCAATAAAAAATAAAAAAATACAACTAAGCATGATAAAGGATAATAATAGAAAAATATAAAGTTTAAGAGTGCAATAAAAAAGGAAAAAACAATTAAAAACTACAAAAGCACCTGGTTAAGAAATGAGAAAAAAAAAATTAGGAAATAAAAAGAAAGAAAAAAAAATAAATGAAAAAAGAAGAAATAATAGATCACAAACGATTTTAATCGTTTCTGATCATAGCAAGCTAAACCTAAGTAAAAGTTGCTCTATAAGTTAGTTTTTGACGATATGACGTGTTTAAAGCTGATTTCTAAAAAGATCAAAACTACTGAACCAATGGAACTTGTTATTTGATGTATCTCAAAAAGGACTCTTTCTCAAGTTATAGAGGTTCAAAGTTGAAAATCTTTAAAAAAAAGAGAAAATAAGGGGTATTCAATGAATTTGGAAAAAAAATCGAAAAAAGTCCATTTACTTAAATTATATTAGAAATCGACAGTCAACTTGATGAGTGAACTTCCCGTATAAAATATTATAAAAAAATCTCACTACAATTAAACAAAACAAAATAAATAATATCCGCCTTATAGTGCATGCTGGAGCAAAAAATACTATTCTTGATACAAATCAATTCATAGCTCAGGAAAAGCTCTAAAGACGATTAAAAAATGAAAATCGAAACGTCGGCAATTTCTAACTCGAACGAAAGTGAAAGTCAATAATCTCCACTTTGTGTATTTTTAAAACAATTATGTGTAATATAGAATTTTGTTCTTTTCGGTTTAATTTAGTAGTGTTTTGTTTGTACATGTGTTGCAGCCCTTAAGAACACAATAATTATACATCAAAACGTTGAAAACAATGAAAAGTCTATTTAGAGTAATAAAAAACAAAAAATACAATTAAACATGATAAAGGATAATAATAGAAAAATATAAAGTTTAAGAGTGCAATAAAAAAGGAAAAAACAATTAAAAACTACAAAAGCACCTGGTTAAGAAATCTGAAAAAAACATTTAGGAAATAAAAGGGAAGAAAAAAAAATAAATAAATAAAGAAGAAATAATAGATCACAAACGATTTTAATCGTTTCTGATCATAGCAAGCTAAACTTAAGTAAAAGTTGCTCTATAAGTTAGTTTTTGACGATATGACGTGTTTAAAGCTGATTTCTAAAAAGATCAAAACTACTGAACCAATGGAACTTGTTATTTGATGTATCTCAAAAAGGACTCTTTCTCAAGTTATATAGGTTCAAAGTTGAAAAGTCTTTAAAAAAAAGAGAAAATAAGGGGTATTCAATGAATTTGGAAAAAAATCGAACAGTCCATTTACTTAAATTATATTAGAAATTGACTGATATGAATAACTTGATGAATGAACTTCCCGTATAAAATATTATAAAAAAAATCTCACTACAATTAAACAAAACAAACTAAATAATATCCGCCTTATAGTGCATGCTGGTGCAAAAAATACTATTCTTGATACAAATCTCAAAAATCTAGGAATTAGGATCAAAAATTTAGGAAATAAAAAGAAAGAAAAAAAAATAAATGAAAAAAGAAGAAATAATAGATCACAAACGATTTTAATCGCTTCTGATCATAGCAAGCTAAATTTAAGTAAAAGTTGCTCTATAAGTTAGTTTTTGACGATATGACGTGTTTAAAGCTGATTTCTAAAAAGATCAAAACTTCTGAACCAATGGGACTTGTTATTTGATGTATCTCAAAAAGGACTCTTTCTCAAGTTATATAGGTTCAAAGTTGAAAATCTTTAAAAAAAAGAGAAAATAAGGGGTATTGAATGAATTTGGAAAAAAAATCGAAAAAAGTCCATTTACTTAAATTATATTAGAAATCGACAGTCAACTTGATGAGTGAACTTCCCGTATAAAATATTATAAAAAAATCTCACTACAATTAAACAAAACAAAATAAATAATATCCGCCTTATAGTGCATGCTGGAGCAAAAAATACTATTCTTGATACAAATCAATTCATAGCTCAGGAAAAGCTCTAAAGACGATTAAAAAATGAAAATCGAAACGTCGGCAATTTCTAACTCGAACGAAAGTAAAACTCAATAATCTCCACTTTGTGTATTTTTAAAACAACTATGTGTAATATAGAATTTTGTTCTTTTCGGTTTAATTTAGTAGTGTTTTGTTTGTACATGTGTTGCAGCCCTTAAGAACACAATAATTATACATCAAAACGTTGAAAACAATGAAAAGTCTATTTAGAGCAATAAAAAACTAAAAATACAATTAAACATGATAAAGGATAATAATAGAAAAATATAAAGTTTAAGAGTGCAATAAAAAAGGAAAGAAACAATTAAAAACTACAAAAGCACCTGGTTAAGAAATCTGAAAAAAAAAATTAGGAAATAAAAAGGAAGAAAAAAGATTAAATGAAAAAAGAAAGTAGGTAAAGGCAAAACATTAAAATTTTGGTCAAAATCTTCTATAAATTAAAAAAACACTTTACTAAAATAATTTGCTTTTCTGGGAGGAAAACAATGCAAAGCGCAATTAAGATCGATAAAAAACATGAATAAAAAAACTTTAACGAAATATGACAAGCAATAAAAATAGTGCAATATGGAAAATTATAGGAACAGTAAGAAAAAAATAGAAACTACAGTAGGCCAAGTCAATACAAAAGTTAAAAAAAGTTGGAAATTAATAAAATGCTTGTCGTGATCTAAGTCCTAGGACTTAGATAAGGACACAAGTTGAAATATTTCATTGTGGAAAACTAAGTTATTCATTGACAAACTTTCAAAAACTTGTCCAAAACTTCGCGCCATATTCGCACCATTTTGAAACTTTTTTCGGACCATAATTCTCTGAAACATTATTGTATAAACTTCGTCTCGTTACAAAATTTCTGGTTCTAAACTGTACAAAGAAATCTTAAGAAATCCAGAATCATTAACCGTTAAAAACACACAATTTTGTGCCAAAATTGTTTCAATGGAAACCAATGTACATTACAATGGCTTGCTAGTCGGAAAACTTGATAACCTTTTGAAAATCGCGAAAAATTTGATTTAAATCAATAAAAAATTACAGAATAAAAAATTCAACTAAATTTTAGACAAGATAGTAATAAAGAAATATGAAGCATAAAAGAGCACAAAAAAAAAAAATTAAGATCTTCAAAGCGAATTAAGAAACCTGAAGAAATCAGGTAATTATAGAAAAAAATAAGTTTAAGAAATATAGGAATCATCTAAGAATTAAAAAAACCTTTCTTAAAAGAGTTTTATTACATTCTATAATACGATGAATCTAACTCTTCCAAATTGACAAAAAAAAGATATGAAAGAATAAAAAATGTCACGAAACATGGCAAATAAAAAAATAGAGCATAAAGAAGAATAGAAGAACAGTAAAAGAGGAGAAAAAAATAAAAATTACAGGAGTGCAGGTTACAAACTACAAGAGTTAAAAAATATTGAAAAATCTTAAAATTATAAAAATATATCCAAAAGACATAAATTTTAAATATTTATAAATTTGGACCAAAACTAACGAAAGAAGCCATTGCGATCTTTAAAAACGAAAACAGTTTCAACAGGAAAGAATAAATTACGTTTGTAAATGCAGACTAGAAGCGAGTTCTGCGACATACTTCAAGTGCACCACCGCTATCCCCACCCTAGTCGCTCGTCTGCAGCGCGACGGCGGGGGAATAAATACCACGGAGCTCACCACAGTCGAATCAGTCAACGTCGGGAAGCACGGGAGATCACTTCGCTCTTCGCGTTTGATTATGTCTGCCGCAGTTGTAGGCGAAATGTCAGGAAGAAATTCCGTTGGACCACGGCTTGGAAAACACTTTGGATTGAATTTTGACCAGTCGTGAAAGCCTTCACAGTCTTATACTGAACTTTTTCTAAGTTTTAAACAGTTTTGCTAGAAATTTATAAATATTTAAAATTTGTGTCTTTTGGATATATTTTTATAACTTTAAAATTTCAATATTTTTTAACTCTTGTAGTTTGTAACCTGCATTTCTGTAGTTTTTTTGTCTCTCTTACTGTTCTTGTATTCTTCTTTTGCTCTATTCTTATTATTTATCATGTTTCGTGACATTTATTTTTTTTTAAACAATTTTAGATTCGTCGTATTATCGAATGTAATAACTTGTGCCGCTACCTACATTTATTAAACTAATTTTTTTCTATAATTACCTGATTTCTTCAAGTTTCTTAATTCGTTTTGCAGATCTTAATTAATTTTCTTAGTGTTCCTTTATGCTTCATATCCCTCTCTTAGTACTTTGTGTAAAAGTTAGAATTTTTCAGTCTTTTGTTTTTAAACTTGTCATGATTCTCAAAAAGTTGTTTTTTACCTAAATTAACTTTTCCAACTAGCAAGTCAGTGTAAGGTACATTAGTTTCCATTGAGACAATTTTTATAGAAAATTGTGTGTTTTAAAGATTAATGATTCCTAATTTTTCAAGATTTTTTGTACAGTTTTGGCCGAAATAGAAATTCTGTAACGAGTCGAAAATGGTCGGAATTATGGTGCAAAGTTTTAAGCAATTTTTTTAAACTATTTTGGCCAAAACTTGAAATATTTCAAACTATGTCTTTGCCTAAGTCTATTGGACTTAGATAAGGACAAGAACTTTTTAAGTTTCAGATCTTTTTGGTTTTTTTACTCTTGTATTGACTTGGCCTTCTGTAGTTGTATATTGCACTATTTTTATTGCTTGTCATATTTCGTTAAAGTTTTTATTTATTCATGTTTTTTATCGATCTTAACTGCACTTTTAATTGTTTTCCCCTCCGGAAAGCAAATTATTTCAGTAAAGTTTTTTTTTATTTATAGAAGATTTTGACCAAAATTTTAATGTTTTACCTTTACCTACTTTCTTTTTTCATTTTTCGTTTTAACTAGTTTTTTTCTTTTTTACTGAACTCTTAATCTTTATATTTTTCTATTAATATCCTTTATCATGCTTAGTTGTATTTTTTATTTTTTATTGCTCTAAACAGACTTTTCATTGTTTTAAACGTTTTGACATATAATTATTGTCGTCTTCAGGGTTGCAACACATGTACAAACAAGACACTACTAAATTAAACCGAAAAGAAGAAAATACTATAATTCACATAATTATTTTAAAAATATACAAAGTGCAGATAATTGATATTCACTTTCGATCGAGTTAGAAATTGTCGACGTTTCGATTTTCATTTTTTAATCGTCTTTAGAGCTTTTCCTGAGCTATGAATTGATTTGTATCAAGAATAGTATTTTTTGCTCCAGCATGCACTATAAGGCGGAGATTATTTATTTTGTTTTGTTTAATTGTAGTGAGATTTTATTTATAATATTTTATAAGGGAAGTTCACTAGAAAAACTCATCAAGTTTACTGTCAATTTCTAATATAATTTAAGTAAATGGACTTTTTTTCGATTTTTTTTCCAAATTTATTGAAAACCTCTTATTCCCTCTTTTTCTAAAGATTTTCAACTTTGAACCTCTATCACTTAAGAAAGAGTCCTCTTTCAGATACATCAAATAACAAGTCCCATTGGTTCAGTAGTTTTGATATTTTTAGAAATCAGCTTTAAACACGTCATATCATCAAAAACTAACTTATAGAGCAACTTTTACTTAAATCTAGCTTGCTATGATCAGAAACGATTAAAATCGTTTGTGATCTATTATTTCTTTTAAAATACAGCAAGATTCTTTCTCGTCTATTATTTCTCAAGTTATAGAGGTTCAAAGTTGAAAAACTGTTAAAAAAGAGAATACCGCCTTTTTTGGTCAATTTAAAAAAAAATCGAATTCTTCTTATGCTGTTTTTTATAGGAATGAGACGATTTCAATCCTTTCTCACTGTAACAAATCAATAGTGAGTGAAAGTTGTAGTAAACTTAGTTTTTGACTGTGTATGCTTAAAACCGATTTCTAAAGGGTTCAAAAATCGACTCTGGAAGAAAGATACTACTGAACCAATGGGACTGGTCTTTGCTGTGTCTGAAAGAGGAGAACGGAAAAAGAAGCTTTTATAGAATTCACTCCAATTGGTCTATTATTTCTCAAGTTATAGAGGTTCAAAATGGGAAATCTCTCAAAAAAGGGGAAATACCCCCATCCCGCTTTTGGTCAATTTGAAAAAAAATTTTAATTCTTTTTATGCTGTTTTTTTTTATCGGAATGAGACGTTTTCAATCCTTTCTCAATGTAGCAAATCAAAATTGAGTAAAAGTTGTACTATAACTTACTTTTTGACGATGTATACCTGTCTCTATTTAATAAAACGGTTTAGATTCACTCCAATTCGTCTTTAATTCCTCAGTCGTCTTTTAGTTCTAGAGGTTCAAAGTTTGAAACCTCTAAAAAAGAATGAATACCCTTTCCCCTATTTTTAGACAATTTGAAACAAATTTTGAATTCTTTTTATGCTGTTTTTTTATAGGAATGAGACGATTTCAATCCTTTCTCAATGCAGCAAGTCAATATTGAATAAAAGTTGTACAATAACTGAGTTTTCGTCGATGTAAGCTTAATGCCGATTTCTAAAGAGTCCAAAAATCGACTATCAAAGAGATCTATCTCTTCGATAGTGTGGAAAACAGGACAGTGAGAGAAAAAGCTTTAGGTTCACTCCAATTGATCTATTGTTTCTCAAGTTATAGAGGTTCAAAGTTGCAAATCTCAAAATACCCCCCCCCCCCACGCCTTTTGCTAAATTTGAAAAAAAAAAATTCGAATTCTTTTTATGTCTTTTTTATGGGAATGAGACGATTTCATTCCTTTCTTAATGTAATGTTGAGTAAAAGTTGTACTATAACTTAGTTTTTGACGATGTATGCTTAAAGCCGATTTCTAAAGGGTCCAAAAATCGACTATGGAAGGGTTCTATCTCCTAAACTTCTGAACCAATGTGACTGCTGTTTATGGCATCTGAAAGGGGTCAACTAATAAAAGAAAAAATTGTTGCAATCACTCCAATTGGACTATTACTTCTCAAGTTATAGAGGTTTAAAGTTGAAAATCTGTAAAAAAGAAAGTAGAGAGATATTTTGTTTTTTTTTGGTCAATTTCAAAAAAACAAAACAAATCGTATTTTTTCTTCACAAGAAAGCTGTGTGTTCGTTATGAAGCTTCCAATAGTGCGGAGAGTATAAATGGCGTATGTATTCTAAAAACCATTAAATGTGTTCTAATTTTTTTAAATTGTAAACACTGTATAAGCCACTATTAGTTCTAGGGCTTTCCAGAGTTTATCATATTATTTATAATGAGCGGAAATTGGAGTAAATATTTTTTTGCTAAAGCAAATAAAAGATGTGCAAAATTTTTTTTTATTGCTTCTGACGTTGGCAGTATTTGCCCAGCCAAATAAGGGCAAATAAATTTGCCATGACACTAGGTACATTAGCCTTAGTCGTGGAATCTTTGACAATGGAATTTTTCTTTTTGCTTTCGAGATAAGCGAGAGTAATGTTACTCTTAGTGCTTTATTTATCAATCTCTATAAAATAATATATTGTACTTTTAAAACAAAAATCATGACGAAGAAGTTGAACGTGTACCATAAGGGCAGCCCTTTTCGTAGTGTAATGGAGTCGAAATAATTTGGGTCAAAAGCAATAAATTCCGAAACTAGATAGATAAATTCGCAGTTGCCACAAAACGAAAATAAAAATACTAACACATACAAGCTTATAATTTATTTAGGTTTTCGTCGGAGACACCGCGTTTCGCGCGTTCGCGATTTTAGGAAAAGCTATCACCTTAAGTAGGGACATATTTCATTTTCCGATGATGGAAAATACCAGAGGCGTCATCGAATTCTTTTACGCCTTTCTGCAGCTCCCACCAACTAAACGCAACTCGAATGTGCATTAAAGAAACTAATGAACACTAAAGCTGAAGGATTAGAAAACCTTTAAGACCTGAGTTCGATCAGATGACAGAAAGTTCGGATGCCTCCGCCTCTGCGAAATTCTTAGCCAAAAATTGGTGTTAGAAAAGGGTGGGAGCAAACTGGAGGACGAAATATTGCGTGTCGCCGCTAATGCTTGGGGGGTTATTTACTGTGTTCCCCCCCTTTCGAAAGCCCCCCAAAAATAATTCACGCGGATCCGACAAATGCGTTTTTCAAAAGTTATTTATTACCAACCGAGGGATTTGAGGTGTGTACCTCAGATAGGCGCACAACAAAACGTTTTAACAACGACTAAAAAATATAAAAATATTAAAATATTTGATTTGCGTCTTTCCGCACGACGAAGGGCTTTCCGGAGTTTCTCGAGTGACTCTTTCCAGTCGAAAAATTGGAAAACAAATCAACTGGAGGGATCTCGGTATCCAGCCAGGAGGAGGGCCGGGGTTCAATTCAATGCCAACGATAATATTGGGATAAGCAGTAGCAGAAATTTGATAAAGATGACTCGTGAAAACTGGCCGAAGAGTTTTTTAACAGTTCCAAGAAAAAATCACTTAGATTAAACTTTAATTTTGGTGAAACCAAAAGGGCTATGGAAAATCTGTTCACGCAAAAAAGAAATATCTGCGATCAAAGCAACTTGCTTTTAATTGAAATAAATATTTTCTGCTTTCCATATAAGGAAAATAATACTTTCTCTTATAAAGAAATTAGTTTTTTCCGAATTAGTTACTTTGTTTGAAACATAAGTGCATTAGTTCAACTCACATTATCTTATATAAATATGAGTCTATCTTCTTAAAAAGAAACTTTATACGTTTATAAAAAAAAAAATATTATTTTCCTTTCAGATAACTTTATTTCCACTCAAGAAAATGCTAAATAGTTAATTTATTTAAGGAAGAATCAATATAATTATTTTTAAACCAACAATGTCTTGAATTTACAATATCGTTCTTTTAGTTAGAACAGACCTAAAATATGATGTGTTGCGTCAAAACAAAACTTTTCTTGAATGAAATTTAACATTTCCTCTGTTCTAGAAAAGGTTTTTAATGCACATTTTTGCAATAATAATGTTTCTATTATTATTCTTTGTCACGTTTTCTGCATTTTTTGTTTTTTTTTCTAATATATTTGCTATCATTGATCTAATTCGATTTTTTATTGAGTTCCATTCATGGTTTTTCTATTTTACTTATTTTTCTATTGTAATTATTGTCTCTTCTGTTTGCTGCAATAAAGATTCCGGCAATTTAGTTATTTCTTTCTTCTCTAAGTCACCATCAAAATTTACTACTGTTTGAAATTGTTTGCGTTCTCTTCTACTATAAATATTTCTGTCTTCTCTTTCTTCTCGTAATTTTTCTTTGTCCTCATTTTTTTGTCTTACTATTTTCCTCAATTTTCAGATATTTGTTGCAATGTTTTCTAGAAATGTTTTGTTCTTTTAATTTTTTCTTCTTCGAACTAAATTGGATTTTTATATCGAAGAAAAGATATCGTTTCTTTCTTCTCTTTCTTGTCGAAATTCTTCTTTGTCCAAGTTTTTCGGTTTTACTGTTTTCTTCATTTTTCAAATATTCGTTGTAATGTTTTCTACAAATGTTTTGTTCTTTTATTTTTTTTCTTCGATCTAAATTGGAATTTTTAGATCGAAGAGAAGATATCGTTTCTGTCTTTTCTTTCTTGTCGTAATTCTTCTTTGTCCAAGTTTTTCGGTTTTCCTGTTTTCTTCATTTTTCAAATATTCGTTGTAATGTTTTTTACAAATGTTTTGTTCTTTTATTTTTTCTTCTTCGATCTAAATTGGATTTTTAGATCGAAGAGAAGATATTGTTTCTGTCTTTTCTTTCTTGTCATAATCCTTCTTCGTCCAAGTTTTTCATTTTTACTGTTTTCTTCATTTTTCAGATATTTGTTGTAATGGTTTCTACAAATGTTTTGTTCTTTTAATTTTTTCTTCTTTGATCTAAATTGGATTTTAGGTCGAAGAAAAGATATCGTTTCTGTCTTCTCTTTTTGTTGAAATTCTTCTTTGTCCAAATTTTTCCGTTTTACTGGTTTCTTCATTTTTCAAATATTCGCTGTAATGTTTTTTACAAATGTTTTGTTCTTTTATTTTTTTTTTCCCGATCTAAGTTGGATTTTTATATCGAAGAGAAGATATCGTTTCTGTCTTTTCTTTCTTGTCGTAATTCTTCTTTGTCGCAAGTTTTTCTGTTTTAGTGCTTTCTCCATTTTTCAGTTAATTGTAATGTTTTCTACAAATGTTTTGTTTTTTGAATTTTTTCTTCTTTGATCTAAATTGGATTTTAGGTCGAAGAAAAGATATCGTTTCTGTCTTCTCTTTCTTGTCGAAATTCTTCTTTGTCCAAGTTTTTCGGTTTAACTGTTTTCTTCATTTATCAAATAATCGTTTTTTTTCTACAAATGTTTTGTTCTTTAATTTTGTTTTCTTCGATCTAAATTGGAGTTGTAGATGGAAGCGAAGATATCGTTTTTGTCTTCTCTTTCTAGCCGTAATTCTCCTTTGCCCAAGTTTTTCGATCTTACTGTTTTCTTCATTTTTCAGATATTTGTTGTAATGTTTTATACAAACTTATGTTCTTTTAATTTTTTTTCTTCGATCTAAATTGGATTTTTAGATCGAAGAGAAAATATCGTTTCTGACTTTTCTTTCTTGTCGAAATTCTTCTTTGTCCAAGTTTTTCGGTTTTACTGTTTTCTTCATTTTTCAAATATTTGTTGTAATGTTTTCTACAAATGTTTTGTTCTTTTAATTTTTTCTTCTTCGATCTAAATTGGATTTTTAGATCGAAGAAAAGATATTGTTTCCGTCTTCTCTTTCTTGTCGAAATTCTTCTTTGTCCAAGTTTTTCGGTTTTCCTGTTTTCTTCATTTTTCAAATATTCGTTGTAATGTTTTTTACAAATGTTTTGTTCTTTTATTTTTTCTTCTTCGATCTAAATTGGATTTTTTGATCGAAGAAAAGATATCGTTTCTGTCTTCTCTTTCTTGTCGAAATTTTTCTTTGTCCAAGTTTTTCGGTTTTACTGTTTTCTTAATTTTTCAAATATTCGTTGTAATGTTTTCTACAAAAGTTTTGTTCTTTTATGTTTTTTTCTGCGATCTAAATTGGATTTTTAGATCGAAGCGAAGATATTGTTTCTGTCTTTTCTTTCTTGTCATAATCCTTCTTCGTCCAAGTTTTTCATTTTTACTGTTTTCTTCATTTTTCAAATATTCGTTGTAATGTTTTCTACAAATGTTTTGTTATTTTATTTTTTTTCTTCGATCTAAATTGGATTTTTAGATCGAAGAGAAGATATCGTTTCTGTTTTCTCTTTCTTGTCGTAATACTTATGTGTCCAAGTTTTTCGATCTTACTGTTTTCTTCATTTTTCAGATATTTATTGTAATGGTTTCTACAAATGTTTTGTTCTCTTAATTTTTTCTTCTTTGATCTAAATTGGATTTTAGGTCGAAGAAAAGATATCGTTTCTGTCTTCTCTTTCTTGTCGACATTCTTCTTTGTCCAAGTTTTTCCGTTTTACTGTTTTCTTCATTTTTCAAATATTCGCTGTAATGTTTTTTACAAATGTTTTGTTCTTTTATTTTTTTTTCCCGATCTAAGTTGGATTTTTATATCGAAGAGAAGATATCGTTTCTGTCTTTTCTTTCTTGTCGTAATCCTTCTTCGTCGAAGTTTTTCTGTCTTACCATTTTCTTCATTTATCAAATAATCGTATTTTTTTCTACAAAGGATTTGTTCTTTAATTTTTTCTTCTTTGATCTAAACTGGATTTTTTGATCGAAGAAAAGATATCGTTTCCGTCTTCTCTTTCTTGTCGAAATTCTTCTATGTCCAAGTTTTTCGGTTTTACTGTTTTCTTCATTTTTCAAATATTCGTTATAATGTTTTTTACAAATGTTTTGTTCTTTTATTTTTATTCTTCGATCTAAGTTGGATTTTTATATCGAAGAGAAGATATCGTTTCTGTCTTTTCTTTCTTGTCGTAATTCTTCTTTGTCGCAAGTTTTTCTGTTTTAGTGCTTTCTCCATTTTTCAGTTAATTGTAATGTTTTCTACAAATGTTTTGTTTTTTGAATTTTTTCTTCTTTGATCTAAATTGGATTTTAGGTCGAAGAAAAGATATCGTTTCTGTCTTCTCTTTCTTGTCGAAATTCTTCTTTGTCCAAGTTTTTCGGTTTAACTGTTTTCTTCATTTATCAAATAATCGTATTTTTTTCTACAAATGTTTTGTTCTTTAATTTTGTTTTCTTCGATCTAAATTGGATTTGTAGATGGAAGCGAAGATATCGTTTTTGTTTTCTCTTTCTAGTCGTAATTCTTCTTTGCCCAAGTTTTTCGATCTTACTGTTTTCTTCATTTTTCAGATATTTGTTGTAATGTTTTATACAAACTTATGTTCTTTTAATTTTTTTTTCTTCGATCTAAATTGGATTTTTAGATCGAAGAGAAAATATCGTTTCTGACTTTTCTTTCTTGTCGAAATTATTCTTTGTCCAAGTTTTTCGGTTTTACTGTTTTCTTCATTTTTTAAATATTCGTTGTAATGTTTTCTACAAATGTTTTGTTCTTTTATTTTTTTTTCTTCGATCTAAATTGGATTTTTAGATCGAAGAAAAGATATCATTTTCGTCTTCTCTTTCTTGTCGACATTCTTCTTTGTCCAAGTTTTTCGGTTTTACTATTTTCTTCATTTTTCAAATATTCGTTGTAATGTTTTTTACAAATGTTTTGTTCTTTTATTTTTTTTTCTTCGATCTAAGTTGGATTTTTATATCGAAGAGAAGATATCGTTTTTGTCTTTTCTTTCTTGTCGTAATCCCTCTTCGTCGAAGTTTTTCTGTCTTACTGTTTTCTCATTTATCAAATAATCGTATTTTTTTCTACAAATGTTTTGTTCTTTAATTTTTTTTCTTCGAACTAAATTGGATTTTTAGATCGAAGAGAAGATATCGTTTCTGTCTTCTCTTTCTTGTCGTAATTCTTCTATGTCCAAGTTTTTCGGTTGTACTGTTTTCTTCATTTTTCAAATATTCGTTGTAATGTTTTTTACAAATGTTTTATTCTTTTATTTTTTCTTCTTCGATCTAAATTGGATTTTTAGATCGAAGAAAAGATATCGTTTCTGTCTTCTCTTTCTTGTCGACATTCTTCTTTGTCCAAGTTTTTCGGTTTTACTGTTTTCTTCATTTTTCAAATATTCGTTGTAATGTTTTTTACAAATGTTTTGTTCTTTTATTTTTTTTCTTCGATCTAAGTTGGATTTTTATATCGAAGAGAAGATATCGTTTTTGTCTTCTCTTTCTTGTCGAAATTCTTCTTTGTCCAAGTTTTTCGGTTGTACTGTTTTCTTCATTTTTCAAATATTCGTTGTAATGTTTTTTACAAATGTTTTATTCTTTTATTTTTTCTTCTTCGATCTAAATTGGATTTTTAGATCGAAGAGAAGATATCGTTTCTGTCTTTTCTTTCTTGTCGTAATTCTTCTTTGTCGCAGTTTTTCTGTCTTAGTGCTTTTTCCATTTTTCAAATAATCGTAATGTTTTCTAGAAATGTTTTGTTCTTTTAATTTTTTCTTCTTCGATCTAAATTGGATTTTTAGATCGAAGAAAAGATATCGTTTCCGTCTTCTCTTTCTTGTCGAAATTCTTCTTTGTCCAAGTTTTTCGGTTTTCCTGTTTTCTTCATTTTTCAAATATTCGTTGTAATGTTTTTTACAAATGTTTTGTTCTTTTATTTTTTCTTCTTCGATCTAAATTGGATTTTTTGATCGAAGAAAAGATATCGTTTCTGTCTTCTCTTTCTTGTCGAAATTCTTCTTTGTCCAAGTTTTTCGGTTTTACTGTTTTCTTCATTTTTCAAATATTCGTTGTAATGTTTTCTACAAAAGTTTTGTTCTTTTATGTTTTTTTCTGCGATCTAAATTGGATTTTTAGATCGAAGAGAAGATATTGTTTCTGTCTTTTCTTTCTTGTCATAATCCTTCTTCGTCCAAGTTTTTCATTTTTACTGTTTTCTTAATTTTTCAAATATTCGTTGTAATGTTTTCTACAAATGTTTTGTTCTTTTAATTTTTTCTTCTTTGATCTAAATTGGATTTTAGGTCGAAGAAAAGATATCGTTTCTGTCTTCTCTTTCTTGTCGAAATTCTTCTTTGTCCAAGTTTTTCGGTTTAACTGTTTTCTTCATTTTTCAAATAATCGTATTTTTTTCTACAAATGTTTTGTTCTTTAATTTTGTTTTCTTCGATCTAAATTGGATTTGTAGATGGAAGCGAAGATATCGTTTTTGTTTTCTCTTTCTAGTCGTAATTCTTCTTTGCCCAAGTTTTTCGATCTTACTGTTTTCTTCATTTTTCAGATATTTGTTGTAATGTTTTATACAAACTTATGTTCTTTTAATTTTTTTTTTCTTCGATCTAAATTGGATTTTTAGATCGAAGAGAAAATATCGTTTCTGACTTTTCTTTCTTGTCGAAATTATTCTTTGTCCAAGTTTTTCGGTTTTACTGTTTTCTTCATTTTTTAAATATTCGTTGTAATGTTTTCTACAAATGTTTTGTTCTTTTATTTTTTTTTCTTCGATCTAAATTGGATTTTTAGATCGAAGAAAAGATATCATTTTCGTCTTCTCTTTCTTGTCGACATTCTTCTTTGTCCAAGTTTTTCGGTTTTACTATTTTCTTCATTTTTCAAATATTCGTTGTAATGTTTTTTACAAATGTTTTGTTCTTTTATTTTTTTTTCTTCGATCTAAGTTGGATTTTTATATCGAAGAGAAGATATCGTTTTTGTCTTTTCTTTCTTGTCGTAATCCCTCTTCGTCGAAGTTTTTCTGTCTTACTGTTTTCTCATTTATCAAATAATCGTATTTTTTTCTACAAATGTTTTGTTCTTTAATTTTTTTTCTTCGAACTAAATTGGATTTTTAGATCGAAGAGAAGATATCGTTTCTGTCTTCTCTTTCTTGTCGTAATTCTTCTATGTCCAAGTTTTTCGGTTGTACTGTTTTCTTCATTTTTCAAATATTCGTTGTAATGTTTTTTACAAATGTTTTATTCTTTTATTTTTTCTTCTTCGATCTAAGTTGAATTTTTAGATCGAAGATAAAATATATGCATAACTTATAATTTGCTGTTTTTAGTAAAATTAAGTTTTTTAAACAAAATAAGTGATGTTTGGCTCAGAACACCTCAAATTCAAAGAAGCAAATTCAGAGTTTTTTGAGAATGTCAGCTTAGAATTAAGGCCAATTTGTCAAAAATGACTCAAAGCGTGTAGAAAGACAGATTTGGAGAGAATGGATGATAGACAAAGATGGAAGAATTTAGGATGATGGCCAAAATCGGTTAAAAATGACTTAAAGTATTTAAAAATAAAAATTAGGAATTTTTCAAGAAATTTTGGTTAGAATTAGTACTAAAATCGATTAAAAATGTTCCACATGAAGCTTTTAGAGAATTTCATTTTTACGAGAAAAACAAGCAATACTTAAGTGATGCAGACTACTGCAAAATACAGAAATCGATTTTTAGCCGTCGGTACTATCAGTCGTTTTAAAAGGTCGAAAACAGCGTTTTCATTTCAAGCAATACTTATTCAAATCTTCTACTCTGCTGGATTTGATAAATTTACATTTTTGGACCAAAATAACTAAAACTTCACTGAGAACAATTCAAGTTGTTTTTTGGAAAAGTCAGGTTAGAAGAAAGGCTCAAAATCGGCTAAAATGATTCAAAACGTCTAAAAATGAAAATTTGGGGTTTATTAAACATTGAACATTAAACATGAGTTCAAACTCCATTTGGTTCAAACCCTAACAGTCATATTTCTTGGCCTCTTTTTTTTAAAAAAATGCTTTTCTCTTATTTTAAATATGCAAATAACATTTTAAAGTTAAATTTACAAAAATAAAGATCCAAAAAGTTAATATTTTAAAAACGCATTGGTTTCAGAGATTATCTATTCGGCAATAAAATTAAATTTTCAATCAGTTTTTGTTATTCGAAAATATGTAATCCTACACCATTATCCTAATTAACGTCGTGTTGTGTTTACTGTCAGCTCCTTTTCTACGTAGATGGGAATGTACTTTCTTTCTTAAAGAGTAGATACTATAAAGGTTGAAATTTGGTCAGAAACTGGGCGAATTTCTCGAATGTTTGCCCACTTTTTAACCTGAAAGAGAAAAATCTAACTTTTCGGTCCCACTAGATCTTTCAAGAACTTTCAAGGAAAAAAGCAAACAAACGTAAGTATTTTTTTTGTATTGATGTCAAGGCATTAAAAAGATTTTCAACTTTATCACGTATTGAAAAATGGTCATTTTAGGTTCAATTACATAAATTAATAGTAGATTATGTCACTAGGAGTAAAAGTGGGTCTTTTCGTGCTGAGCCCAGAGATTGACGGCCGAAGCGAAGCTGAGGCCTGCAACTGGGCGAAGCACAAAAAGACCTTTTACTCCGAGTAACATATACTATTTTTTTTTCAAGCATGCAATAAATAAGAAATCTATTTAAAAGTGGTTCAGTTTTGCAATTTTCTCTCATCCTCTTTAAGCGGGTCTAGGTACTTACCCAATTGTGTATATTATTTGTAAAATACATAGAATATGTTAGAATGGTGGTTTTCAATGTTCAATGGTTTTAATGTATTAAATAATAACCAACGATTATGGTAAACTATGAATTTGTAGCATTATTTTCAATACTAAATTAATAAATGTCACATTGACAGATAAATATGATGACGCGCATGACATTTAACAGACGAATTCAGAATTCGAGAACCTATGCGATTTCGACTAATAACGGTTTCGGATGGTGCTCTTGAGTGCTCTGAGAGTATATCTGTCCTTTGTTTTTTCAACAAGAATGTAAAGATGGCAATACACTCAGATCGGTTTATCTGGTGTCATCTATTATTAAAATAATTTTGGTGAATGAAAATCGTTTATATATGCGCCACCATGACACTAGCGGTGACTTTTGACTTTACTTTTACTGCCTAGGCCGTTTTTGCTACTTTTTTGGTCTCAGGATTTGAAAGCCCACTTTAGGTGTGCGTATGGAGAAAACAAATGACGTACTTTTAGTCCGCTTGAAAAAAAAATATTTTTCTATGTGAAACTGAATTTCGATATGTTTGGTTCTATTTTTTTCTGGGTTTGAATGAGTCTCTGATTGATTATCGACCAAGACTTTCATGAGGCTCGATTGGCTGTATCGGTGTCGCAAACCAAAGTCGAGATCGAGACCAAAATAGTCTCGGTCTCAAACTCTATACTGTAGTCTCGTGAAGGTTTTGCTGCATAGTCCTGGTGTGCAATTATTTTAGTTTAGTGTTGAGTTTAGTATTCACCCTGCGTTGGTTTAGGGAGCTTTGAGAGTAACCCAAAGAAGATCGGAGCTACCCTAGAACCGGAACTGGGGACATTCTGAGAAATTTTATGAATAGGGTGTCTTATTAAGTGGCTTTAGGCTATTTTTCTTTGTTCCAGGTACATGGGAACAATTTGTGTGTGGAATAAGAAGTCATTTGCCCGCTTGAAGAGAAGAAACATCGAATCAAAAATAAAATCATGTAACCACTTAGTCACGACATAAAATTCAATTAACTCTGAACCAGTTCAAACTCGCTGGGAAATTACCTGGGACAGCAGTTAAATCGGATAATGAAACATGATACACGGTGTACCGTGGGAGGTGCCAAATCGCTACATTTACTAGCAGTGTCAAAATTGAACCTCGCCTAACAGATCCAAGAATAAACATAGAACCAATCTATCTCTAAAGTTAATAAAGCCATCCCATTTTGCCGGGCACACACACATTGCGACACCTGAGAGCTATTTTGCCCGCCAATAAGAAGAGTTTTCGACCTGTCTTTTGCCTCAGCTCTATGGCATCTCCGGTAGTTCCACAGCCATCGTGGTTTTATTAGGGGATAAAAAACCCCTATTGCACCGGAGAAAAGTAATTTTGAAGTAGGTTTTGTTGGTGTAAACTGGCACTGTCTAGGTTAGTCGCAGTTAACGTATTAATTGCGAAAACTGATTCAATAAGTCGTAGTTACACCTGCTTCTCAGTGAATCACCGTGTTCGATCCTCTTGCCGGTCGCCGCTAATAATCTTCCAGCTAATCAAAGATTTCTAATTTCGGAACGTACCTCGCCACATTATTCAAAGTGCATGAAGCTGTCGTTGTGATATGTGTTTTGTCGTTTTTTTTGTTTGTTTGCGTGGTCTACGAATTGCGCAAACTCCATATTTACAAGGAATGCCAGTAGTCCTACCTAGCAAAGTAAATAAAGATTGGCCAATATGAAAGGGCTACTATCTTCTTCTAAATTAGGTAATCTACTGCAAGTTGTTCAAATTACTTCCGGTTACCAAATACTAACTAAGCGTACTTTTAAAAGGCTTAAGGCATTTATAATTACCATTTAATACAAAAGTTCAGACTAAGTTTTGAAACCTCGAACTATTCTCGAGATATTTACATAAATTTCTGTTTCTCCGTAACTCATTTTTTTTCCAACAAACGTGGTAGTCTAATGGATTTTTTTTTGGAGTCTCAGGCCGTTCCAAAGACATTTAATAATTTTCTAATTTTCCAAAATCAACCCATAAAACTTATATTCATTTTCATTTTTCATTCCAGTCCATATTTTGAAACCCCAAACAGTTCTCGAGATATTTACAAATGCTTTTTATTTTCCAGAATCGATCACAAAGTTTTCCAACAAACATGGTAGTTTAATGTATTTTTTTGAAGTCTCAAGCCGTTCTCAAAATATTTAATAGTTTTCTAACTTTCCAAAATTAGTCCATGACTATATTTGTATTCATTTTTAGCCAATTATTTTTGAATTAAAACAACGGGTCAGTACAAGCTTTGAAACCTCAAACGGTTTTCGAGATATTTACATTTTTTTTTTATTTTTCACAATCGATAACACGAATTTTCTGCTTGTGCATAGCTCACTTTTTCTAACAAACTTGGTAGTCTAATGCATTTTTTTTGGAGCCTCAAGCCATTTTAAGATATTAAATAATATTCTAGTTTTCCAAAATAATCACATTAAGTTTGTATTTATTTTGGTGAAATTTTCAGTTAAATATTGCAAAATATACAAACGAACTGATTCCATCGTCTAATGAATTTCGTGGAGCCTCACACCGTTCCCAAGACATCTATTAACGTCTTTATTTTCCAAACCAAATCCATGAATAGTCCCTGTTTTAAGCTAACTTCTAGCAAGCCATGTATGCAAATCATTTTTTTGATTCTTACATCGGTTTTGAGATATTTACTAATTTTTCAAAATAGACCCACACAGTTTCTATTTGTTTTTAACTAATTTTTCCCAACCAACACGAAAGTCTAATAAACTTTTCAAAAAAAAAAAAAGATTTTGAACTACGTGCCACCAACTGGTCACACAGTGTATTGGTTGCTAAGTGGCACTAAAAGAATATTAAACTTGAAGTAACATAACTATTTCTTATGTTAAAAACAAATTTATTTGAATAAAAACATTTTCGGAAAAATTCAAATTAAAATTATGGCCAAATCAATAAACATTTACTAAAAGCGTCAAAAATTCAAATTTGAAGTCTTGGGGAAATTTAGATTAGAATTAGAAATGAAATTCTTAAAAAAAAAACTCATTTTACCTAAAATAACAATTTTTATATTTTTTGAAAAAGTCAAGCTAGGATTAAACTAAAATACGTGAAAGGACGGTAAATATACAAAATTGGAGGCTTTCAAAAAATTCAGATTATTGCCAAAATCTATAAAAAATTACTAAAATCGTAAAAAATGCAAATTTGAAGCCTTGGAGAAATTTAGATTAGAATTGGACCTGAAATTTTTCGAAAAAGAACTCATTTTAGCTAAAAATAACAATATATATATTTTTTGATAAAGTCGGGATAATATTAAAGCCAAAATACGTGAAAAATTACTCAAGGATGGTAAATATACAAATTTTGAAGATTTGAAAAAATTCAAATTAAAATTGCGGCTAAAATCAGTTAAAAATTAATCAAACTGTAAAAAAATTCCGATTAAATATTTCTAGTCAAATTTACGTTAGGATTAAGATTAAAACTGGTTAAAAAATTACACAGAACGTCTAAAAAATGCAAATTTGATGTTTTTGGGAAAATTTAGATTAGAATTAGAACTATTTATCAAAATACGTTAAAAATTACTTAAAGTATGTAAAAATACAAATTTGGAAAGTTTGGCAAAATTCAAATTAATAATATATCAAAAAAACTAATAGTAAGTTAGAAAAAAATAAGTTAAGAAAAGTAGAAAAAACTAAAAAAAAATATCCAAAATTTGCAGGTAAAGAATAAATTAAAAATATTTCTAGGTTTGTGCCAAATTTCGATATGTATTATAAATGAGTATAAATTCTAATTGGTCAATCCTTAAAAAAAAAAATCAATTTTTTGTTAAAATTCTTTCAAAAAAATGAAAACTTAATAAATAAAATCCAATTTAGATAAAAGAAAAAAAAATAAAACATCAAAAATTTAGATTGGAAGTAGGACTAAAATTGTTTCAAAACAGCTCATTATACCTAAAAAGTACAACTTTGATGGTTTTTAAAAAGGTCAGGCCAGGATTAAAGCCAATATATAAAATACAAATTTGAAAAAACTTGTATTTTTGCTTGGAAAAATTTTGATTAGAATTAGAACTGACATTTTTTCAAAAAAAAAAACTTTAACTAAAATAACAATTTCCATATTTTTTGAAAAAGTCTGGCTAGGATTAAAGCTAAAATAAGTGAAAAATTACTCAAGGACGGTAAATATATAAAATATAGAGGCTTTGAAAAGATTTAAATTAAGTTTATCGCCAAATCACTTAAAAACTACTAAAAGCGTCAACAATGCAAATTTGAATTTTTGGAGAAATTTAGATTAGAATTAGAACTGAAATTTTTCGAAGAAAAAAACTCGTTTTACCTAAAATAACAATTTTTATTTTTTTTTTGAAAAATTCAGGCTAAACTTAATGCCAAAATACTTGAAAAATTACTTAAAGTGTGTAAGAATACAAATTTGGAGTGTTTGGCAAAATTTAAATTAACATTATTTCAACAAAATTAATATTAAGTTAAAAATAAAAACTAAAAGGAGGAAAGTGGAAAAATCTAAAAAAAAAATATCTAAAATTTGCAGGTAAAAGAATAAATATAAAATATTTCTTGTTTTGTACCAAATTTTTTTTATTACAATATGTATTACAAATTAGCATAGATTCCAATTGGTCAGTCCTTAAAAAAAATCGTTTTGTGCCAAAATTCTGTCAAAATTGAACATTTCTAAAAATATCATGTGGGTTGATTGTCGATTGATTTTAATCTATTTCTAACCTAAACGTCTCTAAATTTGCATTTATAGACGTCTAGAAATTCGCATTTATAATTTGATGGTTTGAATACTTTTTAACTAATTTTAGATCTAATTCTGATCTGATATTCTCAAAAAAATACAAATTTAAATTTTTAGACACTTTGAGTTGTTTTAATTTTAATCGATTTCGGCCCTAATCCTAAACTGAGTTTTTCCAAAAACTTTTAATTGGCATTTCTAAAGCATTGCTTTCTTTTTTAAGTGATTTTTAACCGATTTTAACTATTAGATATCCCAACATGAAATTCTTCAAACACCTTAAATTTTTATTTTTACACGCTTTGATTTATTTTTGACCCATTTTGGCCTTAATACTAACGGAGCTTCCAAAAAAAAAGCTTCAAATTTGCTATTTGAAATATTCTAGTCAAGTACAGTTAAATTTCACTTATTTTGGCCAAATAACTGAACTTAGAAACTTAGAAAAAGGTAAATTAGAAGATTTAAATTACTTAAAATTGACTCCACACATCCAAAAAATGCAGATAAATTATTCAAAGATATCCTAGAGATTCATTGAACTTTTGGACAATACAGATTAGGATCAATGCCAAAATTGCCTTAAATATACTCAAAATGTCTAAAAAAGCACATAAATTATTCAAAGCGTTACAAATTATTTTTAGATTCTTTTTGAAAAAAAAAAACGAAATTTAAGAATATGGCCAAAATTGCTTAAACTGACTCAGAGTGTTTAAAAGTGCAGAAAAATTATTTAAAATGTCTAATAATTCAAATTTCGAGTTTTTGAAGAAATTATGTTTAGGGTCAAGGGAAAGAGTGTCTAAAATTGACTCAAAATGTCTAAAAAAGTAGAAAAATAACTTACAGCATTAAAAAATATAAATTGTGAGTTTCTGGAAAAGTTGAGAATTTCTAAAATTACTTGAAATTGACTCCACGCATCCAAAAATGCAGAGTAATTATTCAGAAATATTCTAGAAATTAAAGTTTGAACTTTTGGACAAGGCAAATTAGGATCAGGGTCAAAACCGCTTTAAATTTACTCAAAATGTATACAAATGCACAGAAATTAGTCGAAACGTTTACAAATTAATTTTTAATTTTTAAAAAAAAAACGAAATTTAGGAATATGGCCAAAATCGCTTAAATTGACTCAGAGTGTCTAAAAATGTAGAAAAATTACTTGCAGCATCTAAAAATATAAATTATGTTTTTCTAGAAAACGGAGGTTAGCATTAGGTCTAAAATTACTTAAATTTGACTCAGGGTGTCTAAAAGTGCAAAAAAATGTTTCTCAAATTGTCTAATAATTCAAATTTCGAGTTCTTGGAGAAATTGTGTTTAGGATCAAAGAAAAGAGTGTCTAAAATAGACTCGAAAGGTCTAAAAATGTAGAAAAATGACTTACAGCATCTAAAAATATAAATTGTGAGTTTCTGGAAAATTTGAGGATTTCTAAAATTACTTAAAATTGACAACACACATCCAAAAATGCAGAGAAATTATTCAAAGATATCCTAGAGACTCAAGTTTGAACGTTTGAACAAAACAGATTAAGATCAGGGCCAAAATCGCCTTAAATATGCTCAAAATGTCTAGAAAAGCACATACATTATTCAGAAGAAATCCTAGAGATTCATGTTTGAACTTTTGGACAATACAGATTAGAATCAAAGCCAAAATAGCCTTAAATATACTCAAAATGTCTAAAAAAGCACATAAATTATTCAAAGCGTTTGCAGACTAATTTTTGATTTTTTTGAAAAAAAAACGAAATTTAGGAATAGGACCAAAATCGCTTAAATTGACTCAGAGTGTCTAAAAGTGCAAAAAAAAACTCAAATTGTCTATTATTCAAATTTAGAGGTTTTGGACAAGTGATGATGATTAGGATAAAAAAAAATGTTTAAAATTGACTCAAATAGTCTAAAAATGTAGAAAAATTACTTGCAGCATCTAAAAATATAAATTATGTTTTTTCTGGAAAACGGAGGTTAGCATTAGGTCCAAAATTACTTAAATTTGACTCAGGGTGTCTAAAAGTGCCGAAAAGTTACTCAAATTGTCTAATAATTCAAATTTCGAGTTCTTGGAGAAATTGTGTTTAGGATCAAAGAAAAGAGTGTCTAAAATAGACTCAAAAAGTCTAAAAATGTAGAAAAGTTACTTACAGCATCTAAAAATATAAATTATGGGTTTCTGGAAAATGGAGTGTCTAAATTTATGTCCAAAATTGCTTAAAATTGACACAGGGTGTCTAAAAGTGCAGAGAAATTACTTAAATTGTCTAATAATTCATATATCGAGTTTTTGGAGAAATTATGTTTAGGATCAAGGGAAAAGGTGTCTAAGTGGACTCAAAAAGTCTAAAAATGTAGAAAAATGACTTACAGAATCTAAAAATATAAATTGTGAGTTTCTGGAAAATTTGAGGATTTCTAAAATTACTTAAAATTGACAACACACATCCAAAAATGCAGAGAAATTATTCAAAGATATCCTAGAGACTCAAGTTTGAACGTTTGAACAAAACAGATTAAGATCAGGGCCAAAATCGCCTTAAATATACTCAAAATGTCTAGAAAAGCACATACATTATTCAGAAGAAATCCTAGAGATTCATGTTTGAACTTTTGGACAATACAGATTAGAATCAAAGCCAAAATAGCCTTAAATATACTCAAAATGTCTAAAAAAGCACATAAATTATTCAAAGCGTTTGCAGACTAATTTTTGATTTTTTTGAAAAAAAAACGAAATTTAGGAATAGGACCAAAATCGCTTAAATTGACTCAGAGTGTCTAAAAGTGCAAAAAAAATACTCAAATTGTCTATTATTCAAATTTAGAGGTTTTGGACAAGTGATGATGATTAGGATAAAAAAAAATGTTTAAAATTGACTCAAATAGTCTAAAAATGTAGAAAAATTACTTGCAGCATCTAAAAATATAAATTATGTTTTTTCTGGAAAACGGAGGTTAGCATTAGGTCCAAAATTACTTAAATTTGACTCAGGGTGTCTAAAAGTGCCGAAAAGTTAATCAAATTGTCTAATAATTCAAATTTCGAGTTCTTGGAGAAATTGTGTTTAGGATCAAAGAAAAGAGTGTCTAAAATAGACTCAAAAAGTCTAAAAATGTAGAAAAATGACTTACAGCATCTAAAAATTATAAATTGTGAGTTGCTGAAAAACTTGAGGATTTCTAAAATTACTTAAAATTGACTCTACACATCCAAAAAATCCAGAGAAATTGTTCAAAGATATTCTAGAAATTCAAGTTTGAACTTTTGGACAAGGCAGATTAGGATCAGTGCCAAAATTGCCTTAAATATACTCAAAATGTCTAAAAAAGAACATAAATTATTCAAAGCGTTACAAATTATTTTTAGATTCTTTTTGAAAAAAAAACGAAATTTAGAAATATGGCCAAAATTGCTTAAATTGACTCAGAGTGTTTAAAAATGCCGAAAAGTTACTCAAATTGTCTAATAATTCAAATTTTGAGTTCTTGGAGAAATTGTGTTTAGGATCAAAGAAAAGAGTGTCTAAAATAGACTCAAAAGGTCTGAAAAAGTAGAAAAATGACTTACAGCATCTAAAAATATAAATTGTGAGTTTCTGGAAAAATTGAGGATTTCTAAAATTACTTAAAAGTGACTCTACACATCCAAAAATGCAGATAAATTATTCAAAGATATCCTAGAGACTCATGTTTGAACTTTTGGACAATACAGATTAGGATCAGGGCCAAAATCGCCTTAAATATACTCAAAATGTCTAAAAAGGCACATAAATTATTCAAAGCGTCTAGAGATTAATTTTTTATTTTTTTGAAAAAAAATGAAATTTAGGAATAGGATCAAAATCGCTTAAATTGACTCAAAGTGTCTAAAAGTCCAGAAAAATTACTCAAATTGTCTATTATTCAAATTTCGAGTTTTTGGAAAAGTAATGATGATTAGGATAAAAAAAAATGTTTAAAATTGACTCAAATAGTCTAAAAATGTAGAAAAATTACTTACAGCATCTAAAAATATAAATTATGAGTTTCTGGAAAATGGATTGTCTAAATTTAGGTCCAAAATTGATTAAAATTGACACAGGGTGTCTAAAAGTGCAGAAAAATTACTCAAATTGTCTAATAATTCATATTTCGAGTTTTTGGAGAAATTATGTTTAGGATCAAGGGAAAAGGTGTCTAAATGGACTCAAAAGTCTAAAAATGTAGAAAAATGATTTACAGAATCTAAAAATATAAATTGTTATTTTCTGGAAAATTTGAGAATTTCTAAAATTACTTAAAATTGACTCCACACATCCAAAAAAGCAGATAAATTGAACGTTTGAACAATACAGATTAAGATCAGGACCAAAATCGCCTTAAATATACTCAAAATGTCTAGAAAGCACATAAATTATTCAGTGCGTTTACAGATTAATTTATATTTTTTTTCGAAAAAAAAACGAAATTGACTCAGAGTGTCTAAAAGCGCAAAAAAATTACTCAAATTGTTTATTAATTAAAATTACGAGTTTTTGGACAAATGATGATGATTAGGGCCAAGAAAAAGATTTTATAAAACTGTCTATATAAAAATGCTGGTATAAACAGTCTAAAAATGTAGAAAAATTACTTACATCTAAAAATATAAATTATGAGGTTCTGGAAAAGGGAAGTTAGCATTAGGTGCAAAATTGCTTAAGATTGACTCAGAGTGTCTAAAAGTGGAGAAAATGTACTCAAATTGTATAACAATTCAAATTTCGGGTTTTTGGAGAAATTATGTTTAGGATCAAGGGAAAGAATGTCTAAAAGTGACTCAAAAGGTTTAGAAATGTAGAAAAATGACTTACAGCATCCAAAAATATAAATTGTGAGTTTCTGGGAAAATTTGCGGATTTCTAAAATTACTTAAAATTGACTCCACACATCCAAAAATGCAGAGTAATTATTCAAAAATTTTCTAGAAATTAAAGTTTGAACTTTTGGACAACACAGATTAGAATCAGTGCAAAAATTGCCTTAAATATACTCAAAATGTCTAAAAAAGCACATAAATTATTCAAAGCGTTACAAATTATTTTTAGATTCTTTTTGAAAAAAAAAAACGAAGTTTAAGAATATGGCCAAAATTGCTTAAATTGACTCAGAGTGTTTAAAAGTGCAGAAAAATTATTCAAAATGTCTAATAATTCAAATTTCGAGTTTTTGAAGAAATTATGTTTAGGGTCAAGGGAAAGAGTGTCTAAAATTGACTCAAAATGTTTAAAAATGCAGAAAAATAACTTACAACATTAAAAAAAATAAATTGTGAGTTTCTGGAAAAGTTGAGGATTTCTAAAATTACTTAAAATTGACTCCACGCATCCAAAAATGCAGAGAAATTATTCAAAGATATTCTAGAAATTCAAGTTTGAACTTTTGGACAATACAGATTAGGATCAGTGCCAAAATTGCCTTAAATATACTCAAAATGTCTAAAAAAGAACATAAATTATTCAAAGCGTTACAAATTATTTTTAGATTCTTTTTGAAAAAAAAACGAAATTTAGGAATATGGCCAAAATTGCTTAAATTGACTCAGAGTGTTTAAAAATGCCGAAAAGTTACTCAAATTGTCTAATAATTCAAATTTTGAGTTCTTGGAGAAATTGTGTTTAGGATCAAAGAAAAGAGTGTCTAAAATAGACTCAAAAGGTCTAAAAATGTAGAAAAATAACTTACAGCATCTAAAAATATAAATTGTGAGTTTCTGGAAAAATTGAGAATTTCTAAAATTACTTAAAATTGACTCCACACATCCAAAAATGCAGATAAATTGTTCAAAGATATCCTAGAGACTCATGTTTGAACTTTTGGACAATACAGATTAGGATCAGGGCCAAAATCGCCTTAAATATACTCAAAATGTCTAAAAAAACACATAAATTATTCAAAGCGTTTACAGATTAATTTTTTATTAAAAAAAAAAATTAAATTTAGGGATAGGACCAAAATCGCTTAAATTGACTCAAAGTGTCTAAAAGTGCAGAAAAATTACTCAAATTGTCTATTATTCAAATTTTGAGTTTTTGGACAAGTAATGATGATTAGGATAAAAAAAAATGGTTTAAAATTGACTCGAATAGTATAAAAATGTATAAAAATTACTTACAGCATCTAAAAATATAAATTGTGAGTTTCTGGAAAATTTGAGGATTTCTAAAATTACTTAAAATTGACTCCACACATCCAAAAATGCAGATAAATTATTCAAAGATATCCTATAGAGATTCAATATTGAACGTTTGAACAGTACAGATTAAGATCAGTGCCAAAATCGCCTTAAATATACTCAAAATGTCTAAAAAAGCACATAAATTATTCAATGTGTTTACAGATTAATTTATAGTTTTTTTTTTGAAAAAAAACGAAATTGACTCAGAGTGTCTAAAAGCGCAAAAAAATACTCAAATTGTTTATTAATTGAAATTACGAGTTTTTGGACAAATGATGATGATTAGGGTCAAGAAAAAGATTTTATAAAATTGTCTATATAAAAATGCTTGTATAAAAAGTCTAAAAATGTATAAAAATGACTTAGAGCATCTAAAAATATAAATTATGAGTTTCTGGAAAACGGAGGTTAGCATTAGGTCCAAAATTACCTAAATTTGACTCAGGGTGTCTAACAGTGCAGAAAAATTACTCAAGTGCTAATAATTCAAATTTCGAGGTTTTGGAGAAATTATGTTTAGGATCAAGGAAAAAAAGTGTCTAAAATGAACTCAAAAGGTCTAAAAATGTAGAAAAATGACTTACAGCATCTAAAAATATAAATTGTGAGTTCTGAAAAACTTGAGGATTTCTAAAATTCTTAAAATTGACTCCTGAGAAATTGTTCAAAGATATTCTAGAAATTCAAGTTTGAACTTTTGGATAAGGCAGATTAGGATCAGTGCTAAAATTGCCTTTAATATACTCAAAATGTCTAAAAAAGCACATAAATTATTCAATGCGTTTACAGATTAATTTATATTTTTTTTTCGAAAAAAACGAAAGTGACTTAGAGGGTCTAAAAGCGCAAAAAAATTACTCAAATTGTTTATGATTAGGGTCAAGAAAAAGATTTTATAAAATTCTCTATATAAAAATGCTTGAATAAAAAGTCTAAAAATGTAGAAAAATGACTTAGAGCATCTAAAAATATAAATTATGAGTTTCTGGAAAACGGAGGTTAGCATTAGGTCCAAAATTACCTAAATTTGACTCAGGGTGTCTAAAAGTGTAGAAATATTACTCAAGTGCTAATAATTCACATTTCAAGTTTTTGGAGAAATTATTTTTAGGATCAAGGAAAAAAAGTGTCTAAAATGAACTCAAAAGGTCTAGAAATGTAGAAAAATTACTTGCAGCATCTAAAAATATAAATTGTGAGTTCTGAAAAACTTGAGGATTTCTAAAATTCTTAAAATTGACTCTACACATCCAAAAAATTCAGAGAAATTGTTCAAAGATATTCTAGAAATTCAAGATTGAATTTTTGGACAATGCAGATTAGGATCAGGGCCAAAATCGCTTAAAATTTACTCAGAATGTCTAAAAATGCACCGAAATTACTCAAATCGTTTACAAATTCATATTTTGATTTTTTTTGGAAAAAAAAACGAATTGTCATAGAAAACAGAAGAACTGATGTCATAGAAAACTCGCTTTTGGGCTCCAAATATGAGGCAATTTTAGACGCTCTAAATATTTTTGAAACGATTTTGACCAACACTCCAAATTTGTGTTTTTGTAAGCGCTAAGAAAGACAATAAATTGTCTTCGATTTTGGCCTTAATTCTAAAATAATTTTCTCGAAAAATACCAAACTTGCATTTTGAAGCGCTTTTAGTTCAGAATATAATTTTACAGTAAAACGACAAATTAAATGATTTGAGCCGGATTTTGTCCTAAAGTTGGGTTTATACAAAACCTAAAAAATAATAAAATAAAAAACAAAACAATTTTTTATTTATAATTAATTTTAGACCTATTCTAACTTGCACTTTTCCAAACATTTGGGGACTAAGCACTTATAGAGGTCATTTTTCAGAAATTTGGCTCTATCAGTAGGTGACCTGAATTTTTTTCATAACTTCTAAATTTTTTTGGATAACTTAATAGAAAAACATTTTTATTTTGGGATATTTATAATAAAATTTCACTTATGTTGGCCCAAAAATTAATTTTACCCAAGCCAACAAATTAATACTATTTTGCCTGATTTTGTCCTAAAATATAATTTCTCCAAAAACATAAAATTTTTAGTTTTTGACAATGGGGTTTATTTTTAACCGATTTTAGCCCTATTAAGTTATACGGAGTGTTCATTATAAAACTTCATCTAGCAGGCTATGAAATTTTGACAAAAAAGGATAGCATAATCAAAATAAATAGACTTTTGTTTCTCTATCCTTTTCTTTTGACATTTTACAGGCAACTAGATGAAGTTTTATAATGAACATCCCGTATTTGACAATATTTGAACCGGCAACAATGTGTTTTGAGTTTTGACAATTGACAGATTAGTCAAATAGGTAAATGCGCATATGGATTTTATTGTTTTTATACTTTTGGTTTCTAGTTTCAATTGACAAATTCCTTATTGAGTGAATCTGAATTCCCGGTAAAAATGGCAAAATTGTTCATGAAATAATTAATGTTATCATTAACGTTAAATAATACTTCTAAACAAAATGCCAAAAAAATCTCAAAGCTAGGTACCAATACTTCTAATCGACTAGTGAGTGAATTAGAAAGCCTCTAGCTATCGAAAAATAAACCTATTCCAATGTAGAGGTTTTGATATGCCAATTTTATTAATATGTTTGAAAATAACTGTAATTTCAAGACTCATTGAACAGTACATAAAATGAAATAGATTTCTTCCTGACTTTTCGTCTACAGCTGCGGCAGATATTAACAAAGGCGATGAGGGACTGGGGTGGGGGTAGTGATGGCGCGAAGTTTCGGTGCACTTGAAATATGTCGTAGAACTCGCTTCCAGTCCGCATTTAGAAACGTAATTTCCTCCTTCCTGTGTCGTGTTTAAAGAACTCAATGCCCTCTCTCGTCTCGGATAGAAACGATTCGATTGATATAAGATATCCACCTGGTTGAAAAGGATGTCGTGACCTTCGGAGCACACTGCTGACTTTTGCGTTTGTCCCAGCCTGCAACTGCTCTTGTGTTCCGTAATCCTCGTGTTGACACTGCGTTTTGTGGTGTCAATGTATACCGAGCCACAGCTGCATGGAACTCGCTAAACTGCGGGTGCCGATAAGGGACTTCTGCAGTCTTTGGCCGATCTTAAGCTCTATTGTATTGTACGAGTGGATTTAAAGACAGTTTTAATGTTGTGCTTTTATATGTAAAAACACCAAGGAGCTCTCCACAGTCAGTTAATAATATCTGCCGCAGCTGTAGACTAAACATCAGAAATTGGAGCTCGAAAAATACTGTAGATTGTACTACAGACAGGCCGTGAAAGCCTTCACAGTCTTATAAATTTATTTTATTTTGAGAAGTGGTCCTTGGGTCTGTTACATTATACACACAAAACTAAAAACAATATTAGCAATAAGTTAATCTCTTTATTGTAACGCATGCACACATGATTTCACAAACTCTTGCCAAATTACCCCTTATATTTCACAATTATATTTTCGGATTGGCAATTACTATTTCCTTGGTGTATTATTCATATATCTTTTAATATAATATCATAAAATTTTACCGCTAATGATTCGTCGAAATTTGCCACTTTGAAGTGCGAAAATAGGTCTGGATTTATTGTTTTATTTTGACCATGTCTCGTTTAATAATATTGCAAAATATTCGAATCATATATGCTTGAATTGTATAATGAGTCAAGGAGGTGCTACCAAGTTTGAACCTTTTATGAGTTTTAATAATATGTACATTTAAAGTTCAACTGGTGAAGGAACTAATGGCTCAACACTAATTGCGCAAAAACTGGTTGCTATTATTAGCATAAAACAGCGTGTTATTAATTACTGAAAAATTTTTATAATTAAGCGGTTTTGTCTGACAAATTCAATTACCACTCGTTACATGTCTGCTGCTCGAAGCCCTGACTCTAAATGAGGATAGATGATGAACAATTTTATATATTGTTAGTTTGCCTCATTAGAGCCTCACCGTAAATATAAATTTTGCAAGATATATCTTCGACGTAACGCTACTGAACTCTAAACTGGGTTGAGTGCGGTAATAATTACATGATCGCGTATATATTATTGGGCCCAACATGCATTTTAACCGACTCATAGGCCAGTATTAGTGTGTCATTATCTCGTCGGTTATCAGCAAATTTTTACGCTTCAAGAGAAACAATATCAGAATAAATTAATAAATTAGGCTTTAATTACACTATTTTAAACAACTGACACGGAGGGGGCATTCAGTCGTGGAGAGTAATTAAGATATGGGGGCCCGACACCTGTCGCTCCCAGACAATGGATTCGGTTTTTGTCCTTATTGACTTTTAATTGCCTTTTCGAATGAAAAACTAAAAATAACACCTCCTTGAAGGCACTGAGCTGTTTTGTTATCCGCTAGAACACGTCTCTAATAGCGACACAATAAGCCATAGCCTCTTGGAGTTTCAAGAGCGCCATTTTTAATTGGAAGCCTCCATTGTGGAGGTGTCAAACGAGTCGAGAGTTGCTCTCGCATGCACGTGACCCTATTCTTGTTTTTGTAGCTTTGTTTCTGTATTTGTAGCTATATATCTTTCCCCATCAAATTAGTCCAGGCTCAAAAATGCGAGGACAAAATGAGTGTTTTGAGATTTACGTTGCAACCATGCGAACTTTGTGTAGCACAATTTTTAGCCATCTGAAGGCCACCCAAAGCAAATATTAACAGGTGAACATAGAATTCCGGACTATACAATGCACTCAAAGAAGGTGTTCTTGATTAACACTTCTAAATGCAGCCTTCGCATTAAGTAGGATGTCGGCTAAGTGCCAGTGACTGATGGATCCGTAAATATATTTTTTTTTCTTCACACCACTACAAAAAGCCAACATAATTGAAAAATTGCGCAAGAATCAGCGAAAAATGAATCTTCTATTTGATAGTTCTCAATGTTAGTGAGTGACACAAGATCAAGTACGTCAATAACGTACAGGACATTCCGTAGTGACCTTGATGCCAAAATGTGGGGACTTGGATCCGAATCACTATGCGCGTGCCTGTGGGTTGTTGCCAAATCTCGAAACGTACTTGGTTAGAATCATATACCTCCGTATCGAATATTTTTCCGTCACACGCATGTCCGTCGAGTAACCGAAGTAACTCGTGATAGAATCGGCAACACTGGATGTCACGAATCAGGCCCGTAGTCCTCTCGGCCTAGTTCGTGATTCGTGGACGATACGTGAGTCTACCTAAGCCACAAAAGAGCGCTCATTTTTCGGCATGTGCAGAAATGTGCAATATATGAGGTATTTGTGTGTTCATCCCCTCCATTTGCAGTCCAAGGCCAGCAATGTTAAAAATAGGCAATGTCCTGTATGTTATGGAAGTATGTGCACAAGAAAAGAGAAAAGATCTATTTCTATAAAAGAGTTACGTTATGTTTATGTCGTCATGGTTACTGTCAAGTTCCACTTTAAGTGGCAACTGTCGATTTTCATTTTTTGAATGAAAATATGCTAATTTCTTGATCTGTTTAACTTTTAAACTATAAACATTTTTCCGGATCTCGTAAATATCAAAAAAATCAAAATGTTATTCCAGATGAAGGTTCAGGAAGCTTTCACTTTTCAATTCTATAATATTACTAGTACTACTTATGTATACTACTATGTAGAACGTCTAAAAATACAAATGTAGGGCAAAGATACAAATTTGAAGAAAATCAGGTTAGAATTAGGTCCCAAATTGAATAAAAATTACTCAAAACTTTAAAAATTGTAAATTTGGCGCTGAGGAAAAGTTCAGGTTAACATTAAGGCCAAAACTGTTTACAAAGTAGGGAGTGTCTTTTGAAAATGTCATCTAGTAGGCTTTACAATGTCAAAAAAAAAAAATGAAGGAACAAAAGTCTATTTACTTTCATTATGGCCTCCTTTTTTGTCAAAAATGTATAGCAATCTAGATGACGTTTTCTAACGTACATAAGGTATTTAACAATCCAAATTTGGGGTTTCTGGGGAAATTCAGGTTAGTTCAGGTTAGTCAAAATCAGTTAAAAACTTCTCAAAATGTAAATTTGAAGATGCAAAAAAGTTTAGATTGAGGTTAGTTACATGGTTAACAAAATTTCATAGTGCCTAAAAATCTAAATTGGGGATTTTTGGAGAAAATTAAGGTTAGAATTAGGGCCGAAATTCGTTAAAAATTACTCATCATCATAAATTAGGTAGAACATCTAAAAATGCAAATTTGGGGCTTTTAGAGAAATTAAGGTTAGAATTAGATCCAGGATCAGTTAAAATGACTCAAATGGTTTTAAGGAGTTCAAATTTACATCTGTTGAAAAATTCAGTTTAAGATTAGGGCTAAAATCGTTTATTAAATTACATAAAGCGTCTAGAAATTAAAATTTGGGGTTATTGGAGAAATTTTGGTTAGAATTAGGGATAAATTCGGTTAAAAATAACTTAAAGCGCTAAAAATTGTACACTTTGAGCTGTGAAAAAAGTCAGATTAAGATTAAAGTCGACGTCATTTAAAAAATTACATAAAATGTCTAAAAATTCAAATTTGGTGTTTTTGAAAAATTAAGGTTAGAACTAGGGCCCAAAATTGGTTAAAAATTATTAGAAGATTAGAAAATTGTAAATCTGGAGCTGTGAAATTTATCAGTTTAAGATTAGGACAGACAATGTTTACAAAAAGTACACGGAGCTCTGAAAAATGCAAATGTAGGGCTTGTAGAAAAATTCAAGTTACAATTAGAGCCAAAATCAATTAAAAATTACTCAAACTAATAAAAACTGTAAATTTACATATGAATCCAAATTTGTTTACAAAATTACTAAGAACGTTAAAAAATCCAATTTTGGGTTTTCTGTAGAAATTCAAGTTAGAATTAGGGCCAAAAGCAGTTCAAAATGACTCAAAAATTCAAAGTTAAAAATTTTTTGAAAAATTCAAGTTAGGGCCACAATTGGTTAAAAATTACTCGAAGAGTTAAAAATTGTAAATCTGGAGCTGTAAAATTAATCAGGTTAAGATTAGGGCCGACAATGTTTAAAAAATTACACGGAGCTTCTAGAAATGCAAATGTGAGCCATGCGGAGAAATTCAAGTTACAATTAGGGCCAAAATCAGTTAAAAATTACTCAAACTCTCAAAAAGTGTAAATGTCAAGCTGCAAAAAAAATTTTGAAGATTAAAGATAAATCCAAATTTGTTTACAAAATACGCAGAGCGTTAAAAAACCCAAGTTTGTGTTTTCTGTAGAAATTCAGGTTAGAATTAAGACCAAAATCCGTTAAAAATTAGTCAAAAATCTAAAGTTTGAATTTTTTTGAAAAATTCAACGTAAACTTAGGCCCAAAATTGGTTAAAAATTACTCAAAGAGCTAAAAATTAAAATTTGGAGCTGTAAAATTTATATGGTTAAGATTAGGGTCAACAGTGTTTACAAAATTGCACGGAGCTTCTAATAATGCAAATGTAGGGCTTGTAGAAAAATTCAAGTTACAATTAGGGCCAAAATCAATTAAAAATTACTCAAACCATTAAAAACTGTAAATTTACATATGAATCCAAATTTGTTTACAAAATTACTAAGAGCGTTAAAAAATCCAACTTTGGGTTTTCTGAAAAATGGCTCAAAAATCCAAATTTGTTTACAAAATACGTAGAGCTTCTAAAAATGCAAATGTGGGACTTATGGAGAAATTCAATTTACAATTAGAGCAAAAATCAGTTAAAAAATACTCAAACCATCAAAAACTGTAAATTTGAAGCTGCAAAAAAAAGATTATAGATGAATTCTTTCAGAGAATTTAAGGTTAGAATTAGATCTAAAATCGGTTAAAATGACTCAAAGAGTTAAAGATTGCAAATTTAGATCTGTGGAAAAATTCAGTTTAAAATTAGGGCTAAAATCGTTTGTAAAATTACATAGAGCGTCAGAAAGTAAAATTTTGATTTTTTGGAAAAATAATTGATGATGAATGATGTTAGAATTAGATCCTGGATCGGTTAAAATGACTCAAAGGGTTAAGTATTGCACATTTAGACCTATGGAAAAATTCAGTTTAAGGTTAGGGCTAAAATCGTTTGTAAAATTATCTAGAGCGTTCAGAAATAAAAATTTGAGGTTTTTTGAGAAATTTGGTTAGGATTAGGGCAAATTGTATATTTGGAGCTGTGAAATTAATCAGGTTAAGATTAAGGCCGACAATGTTAACAAAATTATATGGAGCTTCTAAAAATGCAAATATGGGGCTAGTGGACAAATTTAATTTACAATTAGGGCCAAAATCAGTTAAAAATTACCCAAAGCGTAAAAAACTGCAAATTTGATACTGTGAAAACTTTCAGTTTAAAGATGGATTCAAACTTGTTTACAAAATTACATAGAACCTCTAGAGATTAGAATTTGAGATTGTTGGAGACATTTTTGGTTAGAATTAGGGCCATATTTGGTTAAAAATAACTTAAAGCGTTAAAAATTGTACATTTGAAGCTGTGAAAAAAGTCCGAATAAGATCATTAAAAAAATTACATAGAACGTCTAAAAATTCAAATTTAACGTTTTGGAAAAATTAAGACTAGAATTAGAGCCAAATTGGTTAAAAATTACTCGAAGCGCTAAAAATTGTAAATCTGGAGCTATGAAATTAATCAGGTTAAGATTAGTGCCGCTATTGTTTACAAAATTACACGGAGCTCCTAAAAATGCAAATGCGGGGCTTGTAGAGACATTCAAGTTACAATTAGGACCAAAATCAGTTAAAAATTACTCAAACCGTTAAAGAGTGTAAATTTAAAAGTGAAAAAAAAAATCAGAATAAAGATAAATCCAAATTTGTTTACAAAATTATTTAAAGCGTTGAAAAATCCATGTTTGGGTTTTCTGTAGAAACTCTGATTAGAATTAGGGTTAAAATCAGTTAAAAATGACTTAAAAATCCAAATTTTGGATTTTTTTGAGAAATTCGAGTTAGAATTAAGACTAAAATTAATTAAAAATGACTCAAAGCGTTAGCAACTATAAATTTGAAGCGGCGAAAAAAATCAGGTTAATATTGGGTCAAAACCGTTTAAAAACTACGTAGTGCATCTAAAAATACTAATTTGGGGCTTTTAGAGAAATTGAGGTTAGAATTACATTCAGAATCGGGTAAAAAGACTCAAAGAGTTAAGGATTGCAAATTTGGATCTGTGGAAGAAATTCAGTTTAAGATTAAGGCTAAAATCGTTTGTAAAATTACATAAAGCGTCCAGAAAGTAAATATTTAGTTTTTTTGAGATACTTTGGTTAGAATTTGGGCCAAATTCGGTTAAAAAAACCCTTAAAGAGTTAATCATTTTTCATTTGGAGATGTGAAAAAAAGTTAGATTAAGATTAGGGTCGAAGACATTTACAAAATTACTTGAACGTTGAAATTTGGAGTTTTTGGAAATTTGATGGTTAGAATTAGGGCCAAAATTGGTTAAAAATTACTTGAAGAGCTAAAAATTGTAAATCTGGAGCTGCAAAATTAATCAGGTTAAGATTAGGGCTGACAATGTTTACAGAATTACAAGGACATTGTAAAAATGCAAATGTGGGGCTTGTGGAGAAATTCAAGTTACAATTAGGACCAAAATCAGTTAAAAATTACTCAAACCGTTAAACAGTCTAAATTTAAAAGTGAAAAAAAAATCAGAATAAAGATAAATCCAAATTGGTTTACAAAATTACTTAAAGCGTTAAAAAATCCATGTTTGGGTTTTCTGTAGAAACTCTGGTTAGAATTAGGGTTAAAATCAGTTAAAAATGACTTAAAAACCCAAATTTTGGATTTTTTGGAGAAATTCGAGTTAGAATTAAGACTAAAATTGATTAAAAATCACTCAAAGCCTTAGCAACTATAAATTTGAAGCGGCGAAAAAAATCAGGTTAATATTGGGACAAAACCGTTTAAAAACTATGTAGTGCATCTAAAAATACTAATTTGGGGCTTTTAGAGAAATTGAGGTTAGAATTACATTCAGAATCGGTTAAAATGATTCAAAGAGTTAAGGATTGCAAATTTGGAACTGTGGAAGAATCTCAGTTTAAGATTAAGGCTAAAATCGTTTGTAAAATTACATAAAGCGTCCAGAAGGTAAAATTTTAGTTTTTTTGAGATACTTTGGTTAGAATTAGGGCCAAATTCGGTTAAAAAAACCCTTAAAGCGTTAATCATTTTTCATTTGGAGCTGTGAAAAAAAAGCTAGATTAAGATTAGAGTCGAAGACATTTACAAAATTAGTTGAACATTGAAATTTGGAGTTTTTGGAAATTTGATGGTTAGAATTTGGGCCAAAATCAGTTAAAAATTACTCAAACAGATAAAAAGTGTAAATTTAAAATTGTGGTTAAAGATGAATCCAAATTTGTTTACAAAATTACTTAGAGCGTTAAAAAATCCATGTTTGGGTTTTCTGTAGAAACTCAAGATAAAATTAGGGTCAAAATCAGTTAAAAATGACCTAAAAATCTAAATTATGAATTTTTTGGAAAAATTCAAGTTAAAATTAAAGCCAAAATTGGCTAAAAATTAATCGAAGAGCTAAAAATCAAAATTTGGAGCTGTAAAATTTATAAGGTTAAGATTAGGGTCAACAGTGTTTATAAAATTACACGGAGCTTCTAAAAATGCAAATGTAGGGCTTGTAGAAAAATTCAAGTTACAATTAGGGCCAAAATCAGTTAAAAATTACTCAAACCATTTAGCTGTAAATTTACCAATTTGTCAAATCCCAGAGTCCAAATTTGTTTGCAAAATTACTAAGAGCGTTAAAAAATCCAATTTTGGGTTTTCTGTAGAAATTCAAGTTAGAATTAGGGCCAAAAGCAGTTAAAAATGACTCAAAAATCCAAAGTTAGGAATTTTTTGAAAAATTTAAGTTAGGGCCACAATTGGTTAAAAATTACTCGAAGAGTTAAAAATTGTAAATCTGGAGCTGTAAAATTAATCAGGTTAAGATTAGGGCCGACAATGTTTACAAAATTACACGGAGCTTCTAGAAATGCAAATGTGACCCATGCGGAGAAATTCAAGTTACAATTAGGGCCAAAATCAGTTAAAAATTACCCAAACCGTCAAAAAGTGTAAATGTCAAGCTGCAAAAAAAATTTTGAAGATTAAAGATAAATCCAAATTTGTTTACAAAATACGTAGCGCGTTAAAAAACCCAAGTTTGTGTTTTCTGTAGAAATTCAGGTTAGAATTAAGACCAAAATCCGTTAAAAATTACTCGAAAATCTAAAGTTTGAATTTTTTTGAAAAATTCAACGTAAACTTAGGCCCAAAATTGGTTAAAAATTACTCAAAGAGCTAAAAATTAAAATTTGGAGCTGTAAAATTTATATGGTTAAGATTAGGGTCAACAGTGTTTATAAAATTACACGGAGCTTCTAAAAATGCAAATGTAGGGCTTATAGAAAAATTCAAGTTAAAATTAGGGCCAAATTCAGTTAAAAATTACTCAAACCATTAAAAACTGTAAATTTACATATGAATCCAAATTTGTTTACAAAATTACTAAGAGCGTTAAAAAATCCAACTTTGGGTTTTCTGAAAAATGGCTCAAAAATCCAAATTTGTTTACAAAATACGTAGAGCTTCTAAAAATGCAAATGTGGGACTTATGGAGAAATTCAATTTACAATTAGAGCAAAAATCAGTTAAAAAATACTCAAAGCATCAAAAACTGTAAATTTGAAGCTGCAAAAAAAAAGATTATAGATGAATTCTTTCAGAGAATTTAAGGTTAGAATTAGATCTAAAATCGGTTAAAATGACTCAAAGAGTTAAAGATTGCAATATTAGATCTGTGGAAAAATTCAGTTTAAAATTAGGGCTAAAATCGTTTGAAAAATTACATAGAGCGTCCAGAAAGTAAAATTTTAGGTTTTTTGGAGAAATTTTGGTTAAAATTAGGGCCAAATTTGGTTAAAAATTATTTAAAAATCTAAATTTTGATTTTTTTGGAAAAATAATTGATGATGAATGATGTTAGAATTAGATCCTGGATCGGTTAAAATGACTCAAAGGGTTAAGTATGGCAAATTTAGATCTATGGAAAAATTCAGTTTAAGGTTAGGGCTAAAATCGTTTGTAAAATTATATAGAGCGTTCAGAAATTAAAATTTGAGGTTTTTTGAGACATTTGGTTAGGATTAGGGCAAATTGTATATTTGGAGCTGTGAAATTAATCAGGTTAAGATTAGGGCCGACAATGTTAACAAAATTATATGGAGCTTCTAAAAATGCAAATATGGGGCTGGTGGACAAATTTAATTTACAATTAGGGCCAAAATCAGTTAAAAATTACCCAAAGCGTAAAAACTGCAAATTTGATACTATGAAAAAATTCAGTTTAAAGATGGATTCAAACTTGTTCACAAAATTACATAGAACTTCTAGAGATTAGAATTTGGGATTTTTTGAGAAATTATTGGTTAGAATTAGGGCCAAATTTGGTTAAAAAAAAACTTAAAGCGTTAAAAATTGTACATTTGAGGTTGTGAAAAAAATTCGATTAAGATTAGAGTCGACATCATTTAAAAAATTACATAGAACGTCTAAAAATTCAAATTTAGCGTTTTGGAAACTTTTGGACTAGAATTAGAGCCAAAATTGGTTAAAAATTACTCGAAGCGCTAAAAATTGTAAATCTGGAGCTATGAAATTAATCAGGTTAAGATTAGTGCCGCTATTGTTTACAAAATTACACGGAGCTCCTAAAAATGCAAATGCGGGGCTTGTAGAGAAATTCAAGTTACAATTAGGGCCAAAATCAGTTAAAAATTACCCAAAGCGTAAAAAACTGCAAATCTACTACTGTGAAAAAATTCAGTTTAAAGATGGATTCAAACTTGTTTACAAAATTACACAGAACCTCTAGAAATTACAATTTGGGATTTTTTAAAAAATGTTTGGTTAGAATTGAGGCCAAATTCGGTTAAAAATAACTTAAAGTGTTAAAAACTCTACATTTGGAGCTGTGAAATTAATCATGTTAAGATTAGGACCGACAATGTTTACAAAATTATACGAAGCTTCTAAAAATGCAAATGTGGGGCTCGTGGACAAATTCAATTTACAATTAGGGCCAAAATCAGTAAAAAAATTCTTCAAAGCGTTAAAAACTGCATATCTAATATTGTGAAAAAATTCAGTTTAAAGATGGATCCAAACTTGTTTACAAAATTACATAGAACCTCTGGAAATTACAATTTGGGATTTTTTGAGAAATTTTTGGTTAGAATTGGGGCCAAATTCGGTTAAAAATAACTTAAAGCGTTTAAAATTGTACATTTGGAGCTGTGAAATTAATCATGTTAAAATTAGGACCGACAATGTTTACAAACTTATAAGATTGTTCTAAAAATGCAAATGTGGGGCTTGTGGAGAAATTCAAGTTACATTTAAGGCCAAAATCAGTTAAAAATTACACAAACCGTTAAAAATACAGTTTTTAACTTGAAAACTGCAAAAAAAATTCAGATTAAACATGAATCCAAACTGGTTTAAAAAATTACATAGATCGTTAAAAAATCCAAGTTTGGAGATTCTTTGGAAATTCAGGTCATTACATAAAAGTCTCAAAATCCAAATTTTGAATTTTAAAAAGAAATTCAGGTTATAATTAGGGCCTAATTCGGTGTGTACATAGAGTGTCTAAAAAGGCAAACTTGGGGTTCTTGAAGAAATTAAGGTTACCTGTATTTAAAATGATATTAATTACCTGAATTAAAATAAAAAAATTAATCAAAGGCAAAAGTAAAAATGCAAATTTGGTGCTTTTGGAGAAGCTCATGTTAGAATTAGGGCCAAAATCAGGTTATAATTAGGGCCTAATTCGTTTAAAAATTGGTCAAAATTGCAAAATTTAGAGTTATGAAAAAATTTAGGTTAGTTCAGGTTAGAAGTTAAAAATCGTTTAAAACTTACATAGAGTGTCTAAAAAGGCAAATTTGGTGCTTTTGGAGAAGCTCATGTTAGAATTAGGGCCAAAATCAGGTTATAATAAGGGCCTAATTCGTTTAAAAATGGGTCAAAATTGCAAAATTTTGAGTTATGAAAAAATTCAGGTTAGTTCAGGTTAGAAGTTAAAAATCGTTTAAAACTTACATAGAGTGTCTAAAAAGGCGAACTTGGGGTTCTTGAAGAAATTAAGGCTATAATTACCTGCATTTAAAATGACATTAATTACCTGAATTAAAATCAAAAATTAATCAAAGGCAAAAGTAAAAAGGCAAATTTGGTGCTTTTGGAGAAGCTCATGTTAGAATTAGGGCCAAAATCAGGTTATAATTAGGGCTTAATTCGTTTAAAAATGGGTCAAAATTGCAAAATTTAGAGTTATAAAAAAATTCAGGTTAGTTCAGGTTAGAAGTTAAAAAGCGTTTAAAACTTACATAGAGTGTCTAAAAAGGCAAACTTGGGGTTCTTGGAGAAATTAAGGATATAATTACCTGCCTTTAAAATGATATTAATTACCTGAATTAAAATAAAAAATTAATCAAAGGCAAAAGTAAAAAGGCAAATTTGGTGCTTTTGGAGAAGCTCATGTTAGAATTAGGGCCAAAATCAGGTTATAATTAGGGCTTAATTCGTTTAAAAATGGTTCAAAATTGCAAAATTTAGAGTTATGAAAAAATTCAGGTTAGTACGGGTTAGAAGTTAAAAATCGTTTAAAACTTACGTAGAGTGTCTAAAAAGGCAAACTTGGGGTTCTTGAAGAAATTAAGGTTATAATTACCTGCCTTTAAAATGATATTAATTACCTGAATTAAAATAAAAAATTAATCAAAGGCAAAAGTAAAAAGGCAAATTTGGTGCTTTTGGAGAAGCTCATGTTAGAATTAGGGCCAAAATCAGGTTATAATAAGGGCCTAATTCGTTTAAAAATGGGTCAAAATTGCAAAATTTAGAGTTATAAAAAAAATTCAGGTTAGTTCAGGTTAGAAGTTAAAAAGCGTTTAAAACTTACATAGAGTGTCTAAAAAGGCAAACTTGGGGTTCTTGGAGAAATTAAGGAAATAATTACCTGCATTTAAAATGATATTAATTACCTGAATTAAAATAAAAAATTAATCAAACGCAAAAGTAAAAAGGCAAATTTGGTGCTTTTGGAGAAGCTCATGTTAGAATTAGGGCCAAAATCAGGTTATAATAAGGGCCTAATTCGTTTAAAAATGGGTCAAAATTGCAAAATTTTGAGTTATGAAAAAATTCAGGTTAGTTCAGGTTAGAAGTTAAAAATCGTTTAAAACTTACATAGAGTGTCTAAAAAGGCGAACTTGGGGTTCTTGAAGAAATTAAGGCTATAATTACCTGCATTTAAAATGACATTAATTACCTGAATTAAAATCAAAAATTAATCAAAGGCAAAAGTAAAAAGGCAAATTTGGTGCTTTTGGAGAAGCTCATGTTAGAATTAGGGCCAAAATCAGGTTATAATTAGGGCTTAATTCGTTTAAAAATGGGTCAAAATTGCAAAATTTAGAGTTATAAAAAAATTCAGGTTAGTTCAGGTTAGAAGTTAAAAAGCGTTTAAAACTTACATAGAGTGTCTAAAAAGGCAAACTTGGGGTTCTTGGAGAAATTAAGGATATAATTACCTGCCTTTAAAATGATATTAATTACCTGAATTAAAATAAAAAATTAATCAAAGGCAAAAGTAAAAAGGCAAATTTGGTGCTTTTGGAGAAGCTCATGTTAGAATTAGGGCCAAAATCAGGTTATAATTAGGGCCTAATTCGTTTAAAAATGGGTCAAAATTGCAAAATTTTGAGTTATGAAAAAATTCAGGTTAGTTCGGGTTAGAAGTTAAAAATCGTTTAAAACTTACGTAGAGTGTCTAAAAAGGCAAACTTGGGGTTCTTGAAGAAATTAAGGTTATAATTACCTGCCTTTAAAATGATATTAATTACCTGAATTAAAATAAAAAATTAATCAAAGGCAAAAGTAAAAAGGCAAATTTGGTGCTTTTGGAGAAGCTCATGTTAGAATTAGGGCCAAAATCAGGTTATAATAAGGGCCTAATTCGTTTAAAAATGGGTCAAAATTGCAAAATTTAGAGTTATAAAAAAAATTCAGGTTAGTTCAGGTTAGAAGTTAAAAAGCGTTTAAAACTTACATAGAGTGTCTAAAAAGGCAAACTTGGGGTTCTTGGAGAAATTAAGGAAATAATTACCTGCATTTAAAATGATATTAATTACCTGAATTAAAATAATAAATTAATCAAAGGCAAAAGTAAAAAGGCAAATTTGGTGCTTTTGGAGAAGCTCATTTTAGAATTAGGGCCAAAATCAGGTTATAATTAAGGCCTAATTCGTTTAAAAATGGGTCAAAATTGCAAAATTTAGAGTTACGAAAAAATTCAGAGTAGTTCAGGTTAGAAGTTAAAAATCGTTTAAAACTTACATAGAGTGTCTAAAAAGGCAAACTTGGGGTTCTTGAAGAAATTAATGTTATAATTACCTGCATTTAAAATGATATTAATTACCTGAATTAAAATAAAAAATTAATCAAACGCAAAAGTAAAAAGGCAAATTTGGTGCTTTTGGAGAAGCTCATGTTAGAATTAGGGCCAAAATCAGGTTATAATTAGGGCCTAATTCGTTTAAAAATTGGTCAAAATTGCAAAATTTTGAGTTATGAAAAAATTCAGGTTAGTTCGGGTTAGAAGTTAAAAATCGTTTAAAACTTACATAGAGTGTCTAAAAAGGCAAACTTGGGGTTCTTGAAGAAATTAAGGTTATAATTACCTGCATTTAAAATGATATTAATTACCTGAATAAAAATAAATAATTAATCAAAGGCAAAAATAAAAAGGCAAATTTGGTGCTTTTGGAGAAGCTCATGTTAGAATTGGGGCCAAAATCGGTTAAAAATCACCTATATTATTACCACTGGTTTCTCAATGATGGCAATGCTCTAAGAACGATGTGGAGAGGCCATGCTCAAACGTTGCAATCGATCAGACGTGGCTTTGATAATTTCTGTTCTTGATTCTTGTCAAAATTACTGGCAACTTATGAGAAAATGTATAGTGTTTTTTTTTGTTAATATAAAGCGACTCTTAAACTTGGAAGTTTCGCGATGGAGGGCGTTTTATGAGCTTTTCAAAGAAGTTTTTCTGTGAAAAGAGCTTTGGTTTATTATTTCAGCTATTACATTTCAAAATTTGTTTTCAACTTTAATTCTCTGTATAGGTAGTAATTTGACTTTTTGCTCACTAATATCAACTGTCAATTATTATGACATAACAACATAAATAACAACCTAAATGAAAATGTACTTTAGTTTAATTAGAGATAGATAATTTTTATTGTCTATCTTATTAAACTTTTTGTTAATAAGAAAAAAATGGCTATTTTTTTATCATTCTCCACCCTTTTTTCTAATTGCTTTGTTTGTACGTCATTAAAGACAAATTTCTGGGATGGTGACCAAAATTAGGAAACTAAATCTTTTTTTTAATCCATAAGCACAGAAAAGTCCATAAAAACTTTGCATATTATTCCATTATAAATTCACCACCACATTTATACGCACACACTTAGAGCTCTAATTAATTATTTCTATTACGTTGATTAGTGTTCTTTATGCGTATAAACTGAACTAAAAAAGTAAATTTATGACATCAGTAACTTATTATTCCTCTTCTTATCGGTATTAATTAAAATATATTGATATACGCAATACGTAATAATTGCAGAGTGCTGTAATCGTTGCATTATAATACATTAGAGTCGACATATATAGGAATACAATCTAGAGATTAGTTGGCAGATAAAATTCATATATGCCGAAAACCTTTGTGAAGTTGTTCACGCAGTAGATTATTCCGTATATTAAGTGACTATGCTAACATTCCTTAAAGTTCATTAGGGAGGGCGATGCTCGTTCAGCGCTTCACGCATAGTTTTTTAATAATAATAATTATGGTTTGGCGAACGTTTTAGAGGCTCAAACTAAAATCGTAAAACAATTACTCCAATTCCGCGTTTTCCTCGTACTTAACGCACACATAAATCTGGAATAAGAGATGCGCAACTTGCGCTCGTGCCAGTAAGTTTTACTAGCAATTTAACATGACTTAGTACCTCGAGTAAATGGTCCGCCCGTGGGGCAGAGAGCCGCCTCTAAATTTCTAAACAAAAATCGCGTCAAAAACAATAATTATTACATAAATAAATAACGCGCGGCTAAAAACGGGCTAGCACGATGTTCACGTGTTTATCCGCTTATCGCCATTCATTTGTTCCTGGCCATGGGCGACTGTGTCCGGTGGCGATTTTTGCCATAAAAACAGCTGAACTGGAAAATTAAATTTGGGAAAATGTTCGCACGCACATTAGTTTTTGTTTCTGTTTAGTGTTCGCCTAAAATGACACCCCGCCAGGGCTAAATGTCTAATTACTTTCGGGGGGTAGGTAACGCGCTCAATTGACTCACTCCAGAACTGTTAGTAAAATTAGCTACCAGTGAGATGGACAGACGCAATATTACGTTCAGAGCTCGGTGCAGACGGAAGTACAGAAACATCGAAAGAAAGCGGGGAAAATCGATCGCTCCAGACGGGAAACCTATGTTCCGGGGCATTTTCCTTCTTTTAATCCATACTTATTACTCTTTTGCTTTTCTCGGGCCGCGTTTTATTCTTTTCCGCTCCTCGAGCCAATGATTAACGGTAATTGTGTTCGGAAAAACAGTATAGATAGAGCCATTTAGGAAAAGCTGCTGGAATACGCTCACGGATGGGGGAATTAGCTCGAGAATTATAGTTTTAATAGGAACAGCTCTAAACTTAAGACATTCGTCTCGACGCGATAGTTTCAGCAAGGAAAACTGAAGACTTACGTACCTATATCTAGATCTAGATACAAATGTCGCGTAGAAAGAAACGAAGACAATAAGTGACTGTCGACTGACTCCCAGTGCTCAGACAATTGAAGGGCGCTCGGCCTGCTGCTATGAAGTATGTTCTAATGAGCAACGCTCCGGGCGTACTGTTTCAAATGGGCCTACTAAACACTCTCACAGTTCGGAAAAAAAACATGATAATAATAATTACACGTTGACTATTTCTAGTCTATTTAGATACATATTGGTAAATTACTTGCAATATAATTTATTTTCGAAAATAAATCCATGGAAGTTGTACTCAGTTTCAGTTGAGTTTGCCGTATTAATGGAATGACAAAATCCCTTTTGGGAACTCTAACCGTTCTCGTAATGTCTGTAAGTATATTTTCGCGAGTTATTTAATAATTTTAATTTTGTTTGTATTCAGTTTCCGGCAACTTTTTCTAATTTTTCTAAAAAGTCAGCTTTTTGAAAACTCCAACCGTTCTCGAGATTTCTGCAAATTTGTTTTTAGAATTAATTCAAATATACACTATTTTAGAGAATAAATCTATCGATTTTTTACTGACTCTCAGCAGATTTTGCCCTATTAATTGAATGAAAAAGTCAACACTTAGTGAGCTCTAATCATTCTCGTGATATTTGCAAGTCTATTTTCTAATACTTATGATTTTCGAACATAAATCTATCGAGTCTGTACTCAGTTTCCACCAACTTTTTCTAATCTTTCTAAAAGTCATATTTTCGACTATCGAACCGTTCTCGAGTTTTCTTTTGGACAGCTCTAACCGTTCTCGAGATGTTACAATTATCGATAGTTACTTAATATTTCTGATTTTTGAACGTAAGTCCATTGTATTTAGTTACCGCTAACGTTTTCTAATCTTTTTAAAATGACAGATTTTTTACTCCAACCGTTATACTATTTTAGGGAATAAATCCATCGATTTTGTACTGACTCTCAGCAAGTTTTGCTCAATTAATTAAATGACAAAATCAACATTTAGACAGCTCTAACCGTTCTCGAGATATCTGCAAGTCTATTTTCTAATATTTAAGATTTTTGAACATAAAACTATCGAGAATAAATTCATCGTGTTTCTACTCATTTTCAGCCAATTTTGACTAAAAAATCGATTGATAAAATCAGATTTTGGATAACTCTAACCATTCTCGAGGTACTTGCAAATTTGCTTTCGAGATTTATTCAAAATGTTCTATATTCCACAATAAATTGATCGAGTCTATACTCACATTTAGATAAATTTGCCAAAAATAAATGAATAGCAAAATCAGATTTTGTATAACCCAAACTGTCTTCGAAATACCTGCAAATATCGAGTTTGTACTCATTTTCAGCTATTTTTGGTGGTCAATTGGCGGATAGGGACTAAAGGCAGCAATTATACAATGCCTTTAGTCCCTATCCGCCAAATGACCACCAAAACCAGTCTACCTGGGACGCAATTTCCTAGCTTGATTTTCAGCTATATTTTGACCAAAAAATCAAATGATAAAGCCAGATTTTGCAAAACCGGAAAGCGTTCTCGATATATTTTCAAATCTGTTTTCGAGAATTATTCAAATTTTTTTATTTTCCGGAATAAATTCATCGAGTTTATACTGATTTTCAGCTAATTTTGGCCAAAAAATCGAATGACAAAATTAGATTTTGAAAAACTCTAAGCGTTCTTGAGATACCTGCAAATATGTTTTCGAGAGTTATTCAAAATTTTCTATATTCCTGAATAAATTCATCGAGTTTATAATAATTATCGGCTAAAGTTGTCAAAAAAATAAAAGACAAAATCAGATTTTGTATAAGTCGAACCATCTTCGAAATACCTGCAAATCTTTTTCCGAGAATTATTCAAAATTTTCCATTTTCCAGAATAAATTCATCGAGTTTATACTCATTTTCAACTAGTTTTGACCAAAAAATCGATTGACAAAGTTAGATTTTGAAAAACTCTAAGCGTTCCTTAGATACCTGCAAATGTGTTTTCGAGAGTCATTCAAAATTTTCCATATTCCAGAATAAATTCATCAAGGTTATACTAATTTTCAGCTAATTTTGGTCAAAAAATCGAATTACAAAATTAGATTTTGGAAAACTCTAAGCGTTTTTCAGATACCTGCGAATGTGTTTTCGAGAGTTATTCAAAATTTTCTATATTCCAGAATAAATTGATCGAGTTTATATTCATTTTCGTGTAAAGTTGTCAAAAAAATTAAAGACAAAGTCAGATTTTGTATAAGTCGAACCATCTTCGAAATACCTGCAAATCTTTTTCCGAGAATTATTCAAAAGTTTCCATTTTCCAGAATAAATTCATCGAGTTTGTACTCATGTTCAGCTAGTTTTGACCAAAAAAATTGAATCACAAAATCAGATTTTGGAAAACTTTAGCGTTCCGTGATACTTGCAAATGTGTTTTCGAAAATTATTCAAAATTTTCTATATTCCAGATTAAAATCATCAAGTTTATACTCATTTTCGGCTAAACTTGTCAAGAAAATGACTGACAAAATCAGATTTGGTATAAGTCCAACCATCCTCGAAATATCTGTAAATCTTTTTTCGAAAATTATTGAAAATTTTCTATTTTCCAGAATAAATCATCGAGTTTGTGCTCATTTTCAGCTAATTTTGACCAAAAAATCGAATAATAAAATCAGATTTTGGAAAACTCTAACTATTCTCGAGATACCTGCAAATTTGATTTCGAGAATTATTCAAATTTTTTTATTTTTCGGAATAAAATTGTCGAGTTTATATTAGTTTACAGCTCAATTTGTCAAGAAAATGAATGACATAATCAAACTTTGTATAAGTCCAACCCCCTTTGAAATTCCTGCAAATCTGTTTTCGAGAATTATTGAAAATTTTCTATTTTCCAGAATAAATCATCGAGTTTGTGCTCATTTTCAGCTAATTTTGACCAAAAAATCGAATGATAAAATCAGATTTTGTGTAACTCCAACCAATTCTGTTATACCTGCAAATCTGTTTTCGAGATTTATTCAAAATTTTTCATTTTACGGAATAAATTCATCGAGTTTATACTCATTTTCAGCTAATTTTGGATAAAAAATCGAATGACAAAATTAGATTTTGGAAAACTCTAAGCGTTCTTGAGATACCTGCAAATATGTTTTCGAGAGTTATTCAAAATTTTCCATATTCCAGAATAAATTCATCAAGTTTATACTCATTTTCAGCTAATTTTCGCCAAAAAATCGAATTACAAAATTAGATTTTGGAAAACTCTACGCGTTTTTCAGATACCTGCGAATGTGTTTTCGAGAGTTATTCAAAATTTTCTATATTCCAGAATAAATTGATCGAGTTTATACTCATTTTCGGCTAAAGTTGTCAAAAAAATGAAAGACAAAATCAGATTTTGTATAAGTCGAACCATCTTCGAAATGCCTGCAAATCTTTTTCCGAGAATTATTCAAAATTTTCCATTTTCCAGAATAAATTCATCGAGTTTGTACTCATTTTCAGCTAGTTTTGACCAAAAACTCGAATGACAAAATCAGATTTTGGAAAACTTTAGCGTTCCGTGATACTTGCAAATGTGTTTTCGAGAATTATTCAAAATTTTCTATATTCCAGATTAAATTCATCGAGTTTATACTCATTTTCGGCTAAATTTGTCAAGAAAATGAATGACAAAATCAGACTTGGTACAAGTCCAACCATGTTCGAAATACCTGCAAATCTTTTTCCGAGAATTATTCAAAATTTTCCATTTTCCAGAATAAATTCATCAAGTTTGTATTCATTTTCAGCTGGTTTTCACCAAAAAATCGAATAACAAAATCAGATTTTGGAAAATTTTAGCGTTCCGTGATAGGTACTTGCAAATGTGTTTTCGAGAATTATTCAAAATTTTCTATATTCCAGATTAAATTCATCGAGTTTATACTCATTTTCGGCTAAATTTGTCAAGAAAATGAATGACAAAATCAGACTTGGTACAAGTCCAACCATGTTCGAAATACCTGCAAATCTTTTTCCGAGAATTATTCAAAATTTTCCATTTTCCAGAATAAATTCATCAAGTTTGTATTCATTTTCAGCTGGTTTTCACCAAAAAATCGAATAACAAAATCAGATTTTGGAAAATTTTAGCGTTCCGTGATAGGTACTTGCAAATGTGTTTTCGAGAATTATTCAAAATTTTCTATATTCCAGATTAAATTCATCGAGTTTATACTCATTTTCGGCTAAATTTGTCAAGAAAATTAATGACAAAATCAGATTTGGTATAAGTCCAACCATCTTCATATGTAAATCTGTTTTCGAGAATTATTCAAACTTTTCTATTTTCCAGAATAAACTTATCGAGTTGGTACTCATTTTCAGCTAATTTTGACCAAAAAATCGAATGATAAAATCAGATTTTGTGTAACTCCAACCAATTCTGTTATACCTGCAAATCTGTTTTCGAGAATTATTCAAAATTTTTCATTTTCCGGAATAAATTCATCGAGTTTATAATAATTTTCGGCTAAAGTTGTCAAAAAAATGAAAGACAAAATCAGATTTTGCATAAGTCGAATCATCTTCGAAATACCTGCAAATCTTTTTCCGAGAATTATTCAAAATTTTCCATTTTCCAGAATAAATTCATCGAGCTTCTACTCATTTTCAGCTAGTTTTGACCAAAAAATCGAATGACAAAATCAGATTTTGGAAAACTTTAGCGTTTCGTGATACTTGCAATGTGTTTTCGAGAATTATTCAAAATTTTCTATATTCTAGATTAAATTCATCGAGTTTATACTCATTTTCGGCTAAATTTGTCAAGAAAATGAATGACAAAACCAGACTTGGTACAAGTCCAACCATATTCGAAATACCTGCAAATCTTTTTCCGAGAATTATTCAAAATTTTCCATTTTTCAGAATAAATTCATCGAGTTTGTATTCATTTTCAGCTAGTTTTCACCAAAAAATCGAATAACAAAATCAGATTTTGGAAAATTTTAGCGTTCCGTGATAGGTACTTGCAAATGTGTTTTCGAGAATTATTCAAAATTTTCTATATTCCAGATTAAATTCATCGAGTTTATACTAATTTTCGGCTAAATTTGTCAAGAAAATTAATGACAAAATCAGATTTGGTATAAGTCCAACCATCTTCGAAATACCTGTAAATCTGTTTTCGAGAATTATTCAAACTTTTCTATTTTCCAGAATAAATTGATCGAGTTGGTACTTATTTTCAGCTAATTTTGACCAAAAAATCGAATGATAAAATCAGATTTTGTGTAACTCCAACCAATTCTGTTATACCTGCAAATCTGTTTTCGAGAATTATTCAAAATTTTTCATTTTTCGGAATAAATTCATCGAGTTTATAATAATTTTCGGTTAAAGTTGTCAAAAAAATGAAAGACAAAATCAGATTTTGTATAAGTCGAACCATCTTCGAAATGCCTGCAAATCTTTTTCCGAGAATTATTCAAAATTTTCCTTTTTCCAGAATAAATTCATCGAGTTTGTACTCATTTTCAGCTAGTTTTGACCAAAAAATCGAATGACAAAATCAGATTTTGGAAAACTTTAGCGTTCCGTGATACTTGCAAATGTGTTTTCGAGAATTATTCAAAATTTTCTATATTCCAGATTAAATTCATCGAGTTTATACTCATTTTCGGCTAAATTTGTCAAGAAAATGAATGACAAAATCAGACTTGGTACAAGTCCAACCATGTTCGAAATACCTGCAAATCTTTTTCCGAGAATTATTCAAAATTTTCCATTTTCCAGAATAAATTCATCAAGTTTGTATTCATTTTCAGCTGGTTTTCACCAAAAAATCGAATAACAAAATCAGATTTTGGAAAATTTTAGCGTTCCGTGATAGGTACTTGCAAATGTGTTTTCGAGAATTATTCAAAATTTTCTATATTCCAGATTAAATTCATCGAGTTTATACTCATTTTCGGCTAAATTTGTCAAGAAAATGAATGACAAAATCAGACTTGGTACAAGTCCAACCATGTTCGAAATACCTGCAAATCTTTTTCCGAGAATTATTCAAAATTTTCCATTTTCCAGAATAAATTCATCAAGTTTGTATTCATTTTCAGCTGGTTTTCACCAAAAAATCGAATAACAAAATCAGATTTTGGAAAATTTTAGCGTTCCGTGATAGGTACTTGCAAATGTGTTTTCGAGAATTATTCAAAATTTTCTATATTCCAGATTAAATTCATCGAGTTTATACTCATTTTCGGCTAAATTTGTCAAGAAAATTAATGACAAAATCAGATTTGGTATAAGTCCAACCATCTTCATATGTAAATCTGTTTTCGAGAATTATTCAAACTTTTCTATTTTCCAGAATAAACTTATCGAGTTGGTACTCATTTTCAGCTAATTTTGACCAAAAAATCGAATGATAAAATCAGATTTTGTGTAACTCCAACCAATTCTGTTATACCTGCAAATCTGTTTTCGAGAATTATTCAAAATTTTTCATTTTCCGGAATAAATTCATCGAGTTTATAATAATTTTCGGCTAAAGTTGTCAAAAAAATGAAAGACAAAATCAGATTTTGCATAAGTCGAATCATCTTCGAAATACCTGCAAATCTTTTTCCGAGAATTATTCAAAATTTTCCATTTTCCAGAATAAATTCATCGAGCTTCTACTCATTTTCAGCTAGTTTTGACCAAAAAATCGAATGACAAAATCAGATTTTGGAAAACTTTAGCGTTTCGTGATACTTGCAATGTGTTTTCGAGAATTATTCAAAATTTTCTATATTCTAGATTAAATTCATCGAGTTTATACTCATTTTCGGCTAAATTTGTCAAGAAAATGAATGACAAAACCAGACTTGGTACAAGTCCAACCATATTCGAAATACCTGCAAATCTTTTTCCGAGAATTATTCAAAATTTTCCATTTTTCAGAATAAATTCATCGAGTTTGTATTCATTTTCAGCTAGTTTTCACCAAAAAATCGAATAACAAAATCAGATTTTGGAAAATTTTAGCGTTCCGTGATAGGTACTTGCAAATGTGTTTTCGAGAATTATTCAAAATTTTCTATATTCCAGATTAAATTCATCGAGTTTATACTAATTTTCGGCTAAATTTGTCAAGAAAATTAATGACAAAATCAGATTTGGTATAAGTCCAACCATCTTCGAAATACCTGTAAATCTGTTTTCGAGAATTATTCAAACTTTTCTATTTTCCAGAATAAATTGATCGAGTTGGTACTTATTTTCAGCTAATTTTGACCAAAAAATCGAATGATAAAATCAGATTTTGTGTAACTCCAACCAATTCTGTTATACCTGCAAATCTGTTTTCGAGAATTATTCAAAATTTTTCATTTTTCGGAATAAATTCATCGAGTTTATAATAATTTTCGGTTAAAGTTGTCAAAAAAATGAAAGACAAAATCAGATTTTGTATAAGTCGAACCATCTTCGAAATGCCTGCAAATCTTTTTCCGAGAATTATTCAAAATTTTCCTTTTTCCAGAATAAATTCATCGAGTTTGTACTCATTTTCAGCTAGTTTTGACCAAAAAATCGAATGACAAAATCAGATTTTGGAAAACTTTAGCGTTCCGTGATACTTGCAAATGTGTTTTCGAGAATTATTCAAAATTTTCTATATTCCAGATTAAATTCATCGAGTTTATACTCATTTTCGGCTAAATTTGTCAAGAAAATGAATGATAAAATCAGATTTGGTATAAGTCCAACCATCTTCGAAATACCTGTAAATCTTTTTTCGAAAATTATTAAAAATGTTCTATTTTCCAGAATAAATTAATCGAGTTTGTACTCATTTTCAGCTAGTTTTGACCACAAAGTCGAATGACAAAATCAGATTTTGGAAAACTTTAGCGTTCCGTGATACTTGCAAATGTGTTTTCAAGAATTATTCAAAATTTTCTATACTCTAGATTAAATTCATCGAGTTTATACTCATTTTCGGCTAAATTTGTCAAGAAAATGAATGACAAAATCAGACTTGGTATAAGTCCAACCATGTTCGAAATACCTGCAAATCTTTTTCCGAGAATTATTCCAAATTTTCCATTTTCCAGAATAAATTCATCGAGTTTGTATTCATTTCCAGCTAGTTTTCACCAAAAAATCGAATGACAAAATAAGATTTTGGAAAATGTTAGCGTTCCGTGATAGGTAGTTGCAAATGTGTTTTCGAGAATTATTCAAAATTTTCTATATTCCAGATTAAATTCATCGAGTTTATACTCATTTTCGGCTAAATTTGTCAAGAAAATGAATGACAAAATCAGATTTGGTATAAGTCCAACCATCTTCGAAATACCTGTAAATCTGTTTTCGAGAATTATTCAAACTTTTCTATTTTCCAGAATAAATGTATCGAGTTGGTACTCATTTTCTGCTAATTTTGACCAAAAAATCGAATGATAAAATCAGATTTTGTGTAACTCCAACCAATTCTGTTATACCTGCAAATCTGTTTTCGAGAATTATTCAAAATTTTTCATTTTTCGGAATAAATTCATCGAGTTTATAATAATTTTCGGTTAAAGTTGTCAAAAAAATGAAAGACAAAATCAGATTTTGTATAAGTCGAACCATCTTCGAAATGCCTGCAAATCTTTTTCCGAAAATTATTCAAAATTTTCCTTTTTCCAGAATAAATTCATCGAGTTTGTACTCATTTTCAGCTAGTTTTGACCAAAAAATCGAATGACAAAATCAGATTTTGGAAAACTTTAGCGTTCCGTGATACTTGCAAATGTGTTTTCGAGAATTATTCAAAATTTTCTATATTCTAGATTAAATTCATCGAGTTTATACTCATTTTCGGCTAAATTTGTCAAGAAAATGAATGACAAAATCAGACTTGGTATAAGTCCAACCATCTTCAAAATAACTGTAAATCTGTTTTCGAGAATTATTCAAACTTTTCTATTTTCCAGAATAAATTCATCGAGTTGGAACTCATTTTCAGCTAATTTTTACCAAAAAATCGAATGATAAAATCAGATTTTGTGTAACTCCAACCACTTCTGTTATACCTGCAAATCTGCTTTCGAGAATTATTCAAAATTTTTCATTTTCCGGAATAAATTCATCGAGTTTATAATAATTTTCGGCTAAAGTTGTTAAAAAAATGAAAGACAAAATGAGATTTTGTATAAGTCAAACCATTTTCGAAATACCTGCAAATCTTTTTCCGAGAATTATTCAAGATTTTCCATTTTCCAGATTAAATTCATCGAGTTTGTACTCATTTTCAGCTAATTTTGACCACAAAATCGAATGACAAAATCAGATTTTGGAAAACTCTAGCGTTCCGTGATACTTGCAAATGTGTTTTCGAGAATTATTCAAAATTTTCTATATTCCAGATTAAATTCATCGAGTTTATACTCATTTTCGGCTAAGTTTGTCAAGAAAATGAATGACAAAATCAGATTTGGTATAAGTCCAACCATCTTCGAAATACCTGTAAATTTTGTTTCGAAAATTATTCAAAATTTTCTATTTTCCAGAATAAATTCATCGAGTTTGTGCTCATTTTCAGCTAATTTTGACCAAAAAATCGAATAATAAAATCAGATTTTGGAAAATTCTAACCACTCTCGAGATACCTGCAAATTTGTTTTCGAGAATTATTCAAAATTTTCTATTTTTCGGAATAAAATTGTCGAGTTTATATTAGTTTACAGCTCAATTTGTCAAGAAAATGAATGACACAATCAAACTTTGTATAAGTCCAACCCCCTTTGAAGTTCCTGAAAATCTGTTTTCGAGAATTATTCAAACTTTTCTATTTTCCAGAATAAATTCATCGAGTTGGTACTCATTTTCAGCTAATTTTGACCAAAAAATCGAACGATAAAATCAGATTTTGGATAAATCTAACCGTCTTCGAAATACCTGCAAATCTGTTTTCGAAAATTATTCGAAATGTTCTATTTTTCAGAATAAACAAAAAATAGAACGACAAAATCAGATTTTCGATAACTCAAATAGATTTCAAGAATAATCCCATCGAGTTTGTACTCGTTTTCTGTTAACTTTTTCCAATTAATGGAGTAGTAACTTTAACTTTTTCTATTCTATTTGACTTTCCTTCCCCCCCTCCCCCCTCACCCCCAATTGCGTAGGCGCATTCGATGCTGGCTTATTTTCCTCTGGCTGCTTGACGGGCTGTGTCAGCTTTTTGACCTATTTGGGGCCTGTGCGCTTCTTCTTGGGGCCTTGGGGCAATCCAGCCATTTGGCTCTGTGACCTTTTACCCAACCTTAAGGCTGTGAAAGTGTATGTTAACTCGCGTGGTTTCCTGTGAACTTGACGCACTCCTGGTGATCGATACTAAGACTGCCTACATGGCCGTATTAGTGTGAACAGTAACAAAGGCTGATTCTTTTTTCTTGCTGCTCGACTTTCACCAAAAGACCAAGCAGTTTCTTGGACTTTTAATGGCAATGAAGTCCTTATATTTTGAAACCTACTTGGTTTTTCTTGCTGAGCTAAGGTGTCATCTTACCCCAATTGTGTCTGTCTTCTACGACCACTGAAATTGTCTTCTAGACACCAAAAGTGAAGCCTTTGCTGTCACATCAAAGGCTTCGCTCCGTCTTCAAGATCATCGATTGATGGTCTTAAAGTGTTGAGTCGAATGACAATTAGAAAGTTTGCATATATTAAAAGCTTCATATGTACTATTAATTAATAAGCTTTCGACGTTTTGGTCACATATAAGCCATCGTGCGGGATGGGGGGTCTTTCCACCCGAAAAATTAGCAGCCATAGAACGACGGCGAAGGGGGCGGAAAGAGAACGGGGGACGAATATCCTTTTTCTGTCCCGGCTTAGATTAAACAACAGAAACAGAAATGTAAATTCCTGCTCGGTGGCCGGTCGTAATTAGTGACGTCCGATCTAATGAGTGGGCACGGGGCCCTGCCCGGGAGCAATTTGCATCTTTGCAGCAAGATGGAAATTCTTCTGTAATTTCTATTTCAAAATTAACGAATGCATTCGGACTATGCGGGCCGGCATGAAAATATTATGCCCCAGAATATGCGTTGCCGGTTTAACTAGACGAAATCCTAATTAAAATTCTTCCACTTTACGTTCTGCCATATTGACGATCGGTATTCTCTATTTTGGTCGATTCACATATCGATAAATCTTAGAATTATTATTGTGTACTTTAGACTGCAGATGATTAAGAATCAAAGCTTTTCAGGTATTAAGTTCTACCCCTTTTCTCGTCATTTTTACCTGATGGTATGTAAAAAATCTGTCTACACCTTTCAAATGGGTCTCCTATTGAAAGGGAAATGATTTGTTTGATCTTCCTAAATAAATCTGACCCAAATTCATTGTACCTTTATTCCTATTGGGACTCGGAGAATGCAAAGGAAAAAAAAATTATTATTAGATGACATAAATTACCAATGGTCAGTGCAACCCCTTCTTGCCATTAGGCTGTCGGAATCGAATCCTGCTGCGGCCAGGGCTGATCATTAACACCGACCGCGATAAATAAACACCGGCACTAAATCGGTCTCGGCCTGCGACAGGACTGAATTCCTGCTCTGTTTTCCGATATTACGACGATTTATTTGCATTCTATAAACCTGAGGAATTACTTTATATGTACAAGAATAATTTTTTTGTATCAGTAGCGAAGAAACAGCTCAAAAGGTAAAAAACAAGATCAGCAGCAAATCCCCATACACGCTGCAACTTCCGGCCTAACTCGCTTTCGCCTCTAACTTACAATAAAAGGAAACTTCTCAAATTTTCAGCCGACAACTCCTTTCCAACAATCAGTACTTGCCACTTTCCAACAGCCCGTTTGTGGCCAAAACAATTGCCGACAACTACCCCGTATTTCCCTGGAATCTCCCCCCGACGCCGACGAGCTCCGTCCTTGTTTTCCGACGCGCGCTCCTGCGGGACGACGAGGATGGACGATCCGGTGCCGTGGCAGGAAAAGCCAAAAGGAACTCCGAAACGGCCGCAAGTTAAGAATAAGTGGTTTTACCTAATGTGGGGCTCGTATAGGGGTGCAAGGAAGGAAAGTTTTGTTTTAAAGGTGACTTTCTTTTGTTTTGCGTAAGCGGGTTGCCTCGCGGTGTTTCGAGGTCAAGGATGCCGCTGCTAGGGCGAAAAGTAAAACTTGTTTCCCCATGTTTCTAGGATATTTTAAGATTGTAGGGGTTTAAGAGGAAAGCTGTATGTTAGTGAAATATTAAACAGCACAATTTTCATTAATTTAGCGTCTGAAGTATTAATAAAGTTAGAGCATTTAACTTATTATGAGGCCATCTCCAAGACGCTAACGGACTGAAACGTTCATCGGATCTGAAAGTGTTCAGTATTTGGAAAAATATAATAATGTTTTCGTGTAACCTCCCTAGAGCGCACTTCCCTCTTTGTTTTTCCAATAAGACATAAATGATAGAGATACTTTCAGAGCGCTCTAGAGCGGCCCCCGAAAACGCGTTTAGAGTTAGACGCTGCTGAAATTCTCCAGAAAACCGCTCTACCTCTCGGCCGATAATAGTGAAACCTACATAGGCCTGTTGCGGTGAATGTCAACGCACCTTAAACAAATAAATAGAAAATAAAGGAGGTATGAATTTTCAGTAAATCAACCAAACCCGACAAATGCATTGGCACAAGACCGGGGCCTCAACTGCACCCACAATATATTCCTGTCTGGGCGCGCATTCTTGGCATCGACACCGAGACAATAACACCGAGTTGCACCTCCGCACTCATTTATAACACTCGGTATATATTTAGATTCACGATCACAACACGCCACTAATTGCCGTATTATGTCCGAAGAAATTTGTTTCTACGTTACTCAACTCCACTCACTATCGATATTGATGGAAATCATGGACTAGAGCAACCGTTCAGTAATAGAATTTCTATTCTTCAACTCTGCTAGAGGTATAAGAAAATCTATAATCATGCCGTGCGCACATTCATTTTGAGAAAAAGAAATAAAGCGAACCGGTTTCGGCTCATTCACCATCATCAGCGCCTTCGTCTATTGTCGTGCAGTGCATCACAGTGCATTGCAACTTTTATTTATTGAGTTTGAACTTCAAAAATCAATTAATTTCTTGTTTTGAGACATACATTTTTTATCATGAACCTTGGAGACATTAAATAGGCATCCTAAAATCAATATACTCTTTTAAAAATCAATAAATTATTTACTGCTTTAAAATCAAGGAAAACAGATTTATCTTTTTTTTTTTAGTACGAGCCTCAAAACACAATTTATTTTTTGTTTTGAGACATAAATCTAAATTGGCATCTTAAAAATCAGTAAACCCTTTGATTTGAATTATAAATTATTTATAGATTTAAAATCAATAAAAACAAAATTATTAAGTTTCAAACTCAAAACTAAATTTATTGTTTGTTTTCAGTTTTTTTTTTTACTTAAAATCAAGAAACTTTGTTTTATTAAGATTGACGATTTCATCAATCAATACCGGTCTTGATTTGAAACATCACTTATTTATTGATTTAAGATAACAAAACTTCGGTTTATTAAGTTTTAGCCTGAAAAATCTATTTACGTTTTAATTTAAGACAAATTATGTATTGATTTAAGGTGGAAAAAAACTTATTTATAGAGTTTAAACATCAAAAATCAATTTACTTTTTTATTTGCGACAAACAATTTTTTGTTGTAAGATCGGGAAAGTTGGACGTAATAAGCTTGCACTTTAACAATCAGTACCCTTTTAAATTTGAGAAATAAATTATTTGCTTAAGATAACAAGAAACTTTTATTTATAAAGTTTTCATAAATTTTGTGATTTACGACATAAATTACTTATTGATTTAAGTTCACAAAACATTGATTTATTGAGTTTGAACCCCCAAAATCAATAAAAAAAAATTACTTTGTGACTTAATTAACATCTTAAAAATCAATAATTTTTTTTATTTGAAATATACATTATTTTTTATTTAAAATCATTAAAAAGTAATTTATTGAGTTTGAACCTCTAAATTAACTTCATTTTTTTTTGAGACATAATTTTTCGTTCACTTAAAATCAAAAAACTTTATTCTATTAATATCAACAATTTAAAATTAATATACATTTTAATTTAAGACATCAATTATTTATCGATTTATGATTAAAAAAGTTCGGTTTATTAAATTTGTACCTCAAAAATCAATTCACATTTTAATTTAAGAATTTTTTTTTTGGCTTAAGGTGAAAAAAAACGTTAATTTATTGAGTTTTAACATAAAAATCAATAAACTTTTTTATTTGCAATATAAATTATTTTTTGATTTAAAATCAGGAAAATGTAATAAATAGAAATTGATTTAAGGTGACAAAAAAAAACGTTAATTTATTGAGTTTATACATAAAAAATTAATAAACTTTTTTATTTGCCATAAAAATTTTTCTTTGATTTAAAATCGGGAAAGTTTGTATTAACAAGCTTGCACTTTAAAAATGAATTCCCCTTTAGATTTGAGAAATAAATTATCTGCTTAAGATAACAAGAAACTTTTATTTATAAAGTTTTCATAAACTTTTTGTTTTACGACATGAATTACTTATTGATTTAAGATCATAAAACATTGATTTATTAAGTTTAAACTTCCAAAATTATTAAACATGTTTACTTTGTGACTTAATTGACATCTTAAAAATCAATAAATTTTTTTACTTAAAGTATACCTTACTTTTTATTTAAAATCAATAAAAAGTAATTTATTGAGTTTGAACCTCAAAATTAACTTCATTGCTTGTTTTGAGACATAATTTTTCGTTCAATTAAAATCAAGAAACTTCATTCTACTAATATTAACAATTTAAAATCATTATACTTTTTGGTTTAAGACATCAGTTATTTATTGATTTATAATAAAAAAAGTTCGGTTTATTAAATTTGTACCTCAAAAATCAATTCACATTTTAATTTAAGAATTTTTTTTTTGGCTTAAGGTGAAAAAAAAACGTTAATTTATTGAGTTTTAACATAAAAATCAATAAACTTTTTTATTTGCAATATAAATTATTTTTTGATTTAAAATCAGGAAAATGTAATAAATAGAAATTGATTTAAGGTGACAAAAAAAAACGTTAATTTATTGAGTTTATACATAAAAAATTAATAAACTTTTTTATTTGCCATACAAATTTTTCTTTGATTTAAAATCGGGAAAGTTTGAATTAACAAGCTTGCACTTTAAAAATGAATTCCCCTTTAGATTTGAGAAATAAATTATCTGCTTAAGATAACAAGAAACTTTTATTTATAAAGTTTTCATAAACTTTTTGTTTTACGACATGAATTACTTATTGATTTAAGATCATAAAACATTGATTTATTAAGTTTAAACTTCCAAAATTATTAAAAATGTTTACTTTGTGACTTAATTGACATCTTAAAAATCAATAAATTTTTTTACTTAAAGTATACCTTACTTTTTATTTAAAATCAATAAAAAGTAATTTATTGAGTTTGAACCTCAAAATTAACGCCATTGCTTGTTTTGAGACATAATTTTTCGTTCAATTAAAATCAAGAATTATAATTAAAAAAGTTCGGTTTATTAAATTTGTATCTCAAAAATCAATTCACATTTTAATTCAAGAATTTTTTTTATTGATTTAACGTGAAAAAAACGTTAATTTATTGAGTTTAAACATAAAAATCATTAAACTTTTTTATTTGCGATATAAAGTATTTTTTTATTTAAAATCAGGAAAATATAATAAATAGAAATTGATTTAAGGTGACAAAAAAAACGTTAATTTATTGAGTTTATACATAAAAAATTAATAAACTTTTTTATTTGCCATAAAAATTTTTATTTGATTTAAAATCGGGAAAGTTTGAATTAACAAGCTTGCACTTTAAAAATTAATTCCCCTTTTAAATTTTAGAAATAAAGTATCTGCTTAAGATAACAAGAAACTTTTATTTATAAAGTTTTCATAAACTTTTAGTATTACGACATGAATTACTTATTGATTTAAGATCACAAAACTTTGATTTAGTAAGTTTGAACTTCCAAAATCATTAAAAATTTTTACTTTGTGACTTAATTGACCTCTTGAAAATCAATACATTTTTTTATTTGAAGTATATCTTACTTTTTATTTAAAATCAATAAAAAGTAATTTATTGAGTTTGAACCTCAAAATTAACGTCATTGCTTGTTTTGAGACATAATTTTTCGTTCAATAAAAATCAAGAATTATAATTAAAAAAGTTCGGTTTATTAAATTTGTATCTCAAAAATCAATTCACATTTTAATTTAAGAAATTTTTTTATTGATTTAATGTGAAAAAAACGTTAATTTATTGAGTTTAAACATAAAAATCAATACACTTTTTTATTTGCGATATAAATTATTTTTTGATTTAAAATCAGGAAAATATAATAAATAGAAATTTATTTAAGGCGACAAAAAAAAAGTTAATTTATTGAGTTTATACATAAAAAATTAATAAACTTTTTTATTCGCCATAAAAATTTTTCTTTGATTTAAAATCGGGAAAGTTTGTATTAACAAGCTTGCACTTTAAAAATGAACTCCCCTTTAGATTTGAGAAATAAATTATCTGCTTAAGATAACAAGAAACTTTTATTTATAAAGTTTCCATAAACTTTTTGTTTTACGACATGAATTACTTATTGATTTAAGATCATAAAACATTGATTTATTAAGTTTAAACTTCCAAAATTATTAAAAATGTTTACTTTGTGACTTAATTGACACCTTAAAAATCAATAAATTTTTTTACTTAAAGTATACCTTACTTTTTATTTAAAATCAATAAAAAGTAATTTATTGAGTTTGAACCTCAAAATTAACTTCATTGCTTGTTTTGAGACATAATTTTTCGTTCAATTAAAATCAAGAAACTTCATTCTACAAATATTAACAATTTAAAATCATTATACTTTTTGGTTTAAGACATCAGTTATTTATTGATTTATAATAAAAAAAAGTTCGGTTTATTAAATTTGTACCTCAAAAATCAATTCACATTTTAATTTAAGAATTTTTTTTTGGCTTAAGGTGAAAAAAAAAACGTTAATTTATTGAGTTTTAACATAAAAATCAATAAACTTTTTTATTTGCAATATAAATTATTTTTTGATTTAAAATCAGGAAAATGTAATAAATAGAAATTGATTTAAGGTGACAAAAAAAACGTTAATTTATTGAGTTTTAACATAAAAATCAATAAACTTTTTTATTTGCAATATAAATTATTTTTTGATTTAAAATCAGGAAAATGTAATAAATAGAAATTGATTTAAGGTGACAAAAAAAAACGTTAATTTATTGAGTTTATACATAAAAAATTAATAAACTTTTTTATTTGCCATACAAATTTTTCTTTGATTTAAAATCGGGAAATTTTGAATTAACAAGCTTGCACTTTAAAAATGAATTCCCCTTTAGATTTGAGAAATAAATTATCTGCTTAAGATAACAAAAAACTTTTATTTATAAAGTTTTCATAAACTTTTAGTATTACGACATGAATTACTTATTGATTTAAGATCACAAAACTTTGATTTAGTAAGTTTGAACTTCCAAAATCATTAAAAATATTTACTTTGTGACTTAAATAACATCTTAGAAATCAATAAATTTTTTTATTTGAAGTATATCTTACTTTTTATTTAAAATCAATAAAAAGTAATTTATTGAATTTGAACCTCAAAATTAACGTCATTGCTTGTTTGAGACATAATTTTTCGTTCAATGAAAATCAATAATTATAATTAAAAAAGTTCGGTTTATTAAATTTGTATCCCAAAAATCAATTCACATTTTAATTTAAGACATTTTTTTATTGATTTAAGGTGACAAAAAAAAACGTTAATTTATTGAGTTTAAACATAAAAATCATTAAACTTTTTTATTTGCAAAATAAATTATTTTTTGATTTAAAATCAGGAAAATGTAATAAATAGAAATTGATTTAAGGTGACAAAAAAAAAACGTTAATTTATTGAGTTTATACATAAAAAATTAATAAACTTTTTTATTTACCATAAAAATTTTTCTTTGATTTAAAATCGGGAAAGTTTGAATTAACAAGCTTGCACTTTAAAAATTAATTCCCCTTTAGATTTGAGAAATAAATTATCTGCTTAAGATAACAAGAAACTTTTATTTATAAAGTTTTCATAAACTTTTTGTTTTACGACATGAATTACTTATTGATTTAAGATCACAAAACATTGATTTATTAAGTTTGAACTTCCAAAATCATTAAAAATGTTTACTTTGTGACTTAATTGACATCTTGAAAATCAATAAATTTTTTTATTTGAAGTATATCTTACTTTTTATTTAAAATCAATAAAAAGTAATTTATTGAGTTTGAACCTCAAAATTAACGCCATTGCTTGTTTTGAGACATAATTTTTCGTTCAATTAAAATCAAGAATTATAATTAAAAAAGTTCGGTTTATTAAATTTGTATCTCAAAAATCAATTCACATTTTAATTCAAGAAATTTTTTTTATTGATTTAACGTGAAAAAAACGTTAATTTATTGAGTTTAAACATAAAAATCATTAAACTTTTTTATTTGCGATATAAAGTATTTTTTTATTTAAAATCAGGAAAATATAATAAATAGAAATTGATTTAAGGTGACAAAAAAACGTTAATTTATTGAGTTTATACATAAAAAATTAATAAACTTTTTTATTTGCCATAAAAATTTTTAATTGATTTAAAATCGGGAAAGTTTGAATTAACAAGCTTGCACTTTAAAAATTAATTCCCCTTTTAAATTTTAGAAATAAAGTATCTGCTTAAGATAACAAGAAACTTTTACTTATAAAGTTTTCATAAACTTTTTGTTTTACGACATGAATTACTTATTGATTTAAGATCACAAAACATTGATTTATTAAGTTTGAACTTCCAAAATTATTAAAAATGTTTACTTTGTGACTTAATTGACATCTTAAAAATCAATAAATTTTTTTACTTAAAGTATACCTTACTTTTTATTTAAAATCAATAAAAAGTAATTTATTGAGTTTGAACCTCAAAATTAACTTCATTGCTTGTTTTGAGACATAATTTTTCGTTCAATTAAAATCAAGAAACTTCATTCTACAAATATTAACAATTTAAAATCATTATACTTTTTGGCTTAAGACATCAGTTATTTATTGATTTATAATAAAAAAAGTTCGGTTTATTAAATTTGTACCTCAAAAATCAATTCACATTTTAAGCGAAATTGTTTATTGATTTAAGGTGAAAAAAACTTTAACTTATTAAGCGTAAACATAAAAAATCAATACATTTTTTTATTAGCGTTAAAAATTATTCTTTGATTTAAAATCGGGAAAGTTTGAGTTAACAAGCTTGCACTTTAAAAATCAATACCTTTTAGATTTGAGAAATAAATTATTTGCTTAAGATAACAAGAAACATTTATTTATAAAGTTTTCATAAAATTTTTGATTTACGACATAAATTATTTATTGATTTAAGATCACCAAATTTTTGATTTATTGAGTTTGAACCTCCAAAATCAACAAAAGCTTTTGCTTTGTGACTTAAGTGACATTTTAAAAATCAATAAACTTTTTTATTTGAATTATACATTATACTTTATTTAAAATAAATAAAAAGTAATTTATTGAGTTTGAACCTCAAAATTAACTTCATTGTTCCTTGTTGTCAAAATCGGGAAAGTTTGAATTATCAAGCTTGCACTTTAAAGATCAATACCCTTTTAGATTTGAGAAATAAATTGTTTGCTTAAGATAACAAGACACTTTTATTTATAAAGTTTTCAGAAAATTTTCGATTTACGACATAAATTACTTATTTACACGTCACATTGATTTATTGAGTGTGAACCTCCAAAATCAAAAAATTTTATTACTATATGACTGAATTGACCTCCTAAAAATCAATAAACGTTTTTATTTGAAATAAACATTATTTTTTATTTAAAATCAATAAAAAATGATTTATTGTGTTTGAACCTCAAAATTAACTTCATTGTTGCTTGTTGTCAAAATCGGGAAAAGTTGAGTTATCAAGCTTGCTTATAAATAATAAATTATTTATTTGAGAAAACAAGTAACATTGATTTATTGAGTAGAACCCCACAAAGCTTTTCACTTTTTTATTTGATATATAAATAATTTATTAATTAAATATGAATAAACTATTATTTATAAAGTTTTCGTAAATTTTTTGTATACGACATAAATTATTAATTATTGATTTAAGATTACTAAACTTTGATTTATTAAGTTTGAACCTCAAAAATTAATAAATTTTTTAACTTTAGACTTATTACTCGAAATCTTAAAGTCGAGGATTCCTGCGACAAATATTGTAGGCCGTTGAGGAGTGTGGAGAATTTTTATACTCCAACACATGAAAAATTCCAGGCTTTAATGGATGTCGCCATGGATACTTATAAAATTTTTCTTTTCCATTCTGTTAACATTCCCAAATATAAAAAAATTTGTGGGTATTATGAATTAGAGGTGCAGGAAAAAGAAATGGAATGGAATTCGTTAGGCGAACCGGTTTCGGCTGTCAGTCACCATCATCAGCGCTCAAATTCATGCCTAAGCAAACCAGTGCAGCCACAAAAATTGCATCCTGTTGGGGAGTTCGAAGAACGGTCAAACTCGAACTCATGCATGTGGCGATAAATGAGTGGCGCCATGGATATATCCACCAAAATTTTCTTTTCCATCGTGTTAATCCGAAAAATCAAAATTTCCTTTGCCTCCGAAATTGATATCCTATGTTTCCAAATTAACCTCACCAACACAAAACTAATACTCCTAATTTCCTTAATACACACGACTTAGTAACACCCGACTTCGATCCCCCCCATACTTGATTACCTGTAGCTGACTTCATGCATAAACTAAAACCAAATTGGCCTATAAATCTATTTTGGAACAATGGATGTTTGTTTCGTACACCAGTCGAAGCGTTTTAAGGCGAAACTACACGGGGATGTTTGCGGAGTGGATTAACGTTCTTGGGAGGTCGGTGTTTGGTTTTGAATTCTTGCTTCTTGGAGGGTTTCGGGAAAATTAATTGGATTCGCTTCTGTTATGGGTTATTAGGCGATATCGTTTCGTTTCCTTATTAACGTAATCAGAAGGAAAATTTTTTAAAGATGCGTAGTGAAGTATTGCACTAAACTTTCTTTTCCCACTTTTCTAAAAATTTTAGGGGACTGATCAGCAAGCATCCTCCTTTCTTATTTCAAACTTCTATCAAGCCTTCCAGGCTTTGAAGCAGTAGTCCAATGGAATTTCTTCCTATCAAAGTTAATGAGGCAATAGGCGAAGTGATCTCCCGTGCTTCCCGACGTTGACTGATTCGACTGTGGTGAGCTCCGTGTTATTTATTCTCCCTTCCGTCGCGTTAAAGTGAAGAGACTGGGGTGGGGGTAGTGGTGGCGCGGCTGCATTTAGAAACGTAATTTCCTCCTTCCTGTTGAAATTATTGTCGTGTTTAAATATCTCAATGGCCTCTCTCGTTCGTCTCGGATAGAAACGCTGCGATTGATATAAAATATCCATCTCGTTGAGGAGGATCTCTCCGAAGGTCACGACATCCTCTGGACTGGAAGTGGCTAAAAATTAACCACAAAAGGTCTATATCAGAAAGTGTTTGATCGATTAGACTATGGCTTATGGCGCATGAAAGGAGACATCAAGACAACAGAAACAAACTGTTGGATTTAATCCAATCCGCCTTCTGGTTTTAAAGTTATATACGGCCGAAGGTGTAAATTCGACAAAAGTAGGGTAAGTCTCCCTATGCATAGTTTACAAAATTATTTAAAAATTGAATTTGGAGATTTTGATTGTAATAAGTTGACCTCTAATCCTAATGAATCTTAAACAATAACTAGCAGTAAAATTACTCCTATGAGTGCTTTTAATAAGTGTCAAAAAAGGGAAACTTAGAAGTGGCTAAAACTGGACCAACAAAGGGTCATCTACCTGAGGAAGTATTCGATCAATCAGACTGCAGTTTACGACACATAAAAGATAGGAAAAAAACTGTTGGATGGTCTTTTAGGCTTAACTTTCTTTTTTCTTTTAAAAGAAACTTTCACTTTTTCGGTCTTTTCTCCTAAGCGTTCTCAAATTGAAGTTTCTCCGTCTTCGATATCGTCTATGATTCTATCGATAGAATGAACTAACCTGAACTAACCTGAATTAACCTGAACTAATCTTAACTAACCTGAACTAACCTGAACTAACCTGAACTAACCTGAACTAACCTGAACTAACCTGAACTAACCTGAACTAACCTGAACTAACCTGAACTAACCTGAACTAACCTCTTGATATTTTTGCTTCTTCCAGTGACTAATAATTCCAAACAATATTATTTTTATGTTAAAATCTTTTGCATAATCGTAGCATCCAGTTTCTCCGAAAACACTACATTTACATTCTACTATCATGAATTTTTCTACGCTTGAATAATTTTTAACCGACTTTGGCCTTAATCTTAACCTGTTTTTCTTTAATAGGTTCCAAATTTGGGTTTCTTGACGCGTTGTCATTTCAAACTAATTTTAACCCTAATTCTGATCTAGAACTTTCAGAAAACTTTTACTATGCATTTTTAGAGTTATTTTTAAGCGATTTTGCTCTTAATTCTAACCTGACTGACTCGAAAAATACAAAATTTGCATTTTGAGGTAATTGAGGTATTTTCAGTATATATAAATTTTACATATTTTGTTCCAAAAATTAATTTTATCAAAAACAAGCATATCAGAAGTTTTGGATCAATTAAATAAAAATAAAATTGCATTTCCTGTCGTTCTTGAAATTTTGTAAACAATTTTTGGTCTCAATCCAATCATGAATTTTTCTACAACTCCAAATATATTTAATCGCTTTCACTCATTTTTCACCGATTTTGGTAACAAATTTTACCTACATTTCTCCAAAAACTTCAGCGCTTTCAGGATACTTTTAAATTGCCCTTTTAGACGCTTCCAATAGCGGATCCAGCTTTCTGTAAAGAAGGAGGGGGGGGGGGGGGAGAAAAAAAAATAGTGCAAAATTTTTTTGAGGTGCCACGCCCACTTTCTTTATTAAATTTTTAGTATTGAGACACACAAAAATGGCGGCGAAATCAAAGTAAAGTGACGTCACTTGATGTCTTACGTCAAATCGTTACAACAACTTTGAAATCGAACTGAGCATGCTTTACGAAAATTTGAAGTGAAATATCCGAAAAAATAGACTTAAGTAAGTATTTGAAAATTTCTAAAATTGGCAAGCCTGCAACTTATTATTAGCCTTTGCGGCGAGAAGTGAATTCCTATTGGTCATGGGGACTCTCACCTTGGTAACCGTCCTGTCAAATCGTGTCAAGGTTTAGTAAATCGCCAAGTTTGTAGGCTTATCCTGTATATCTCTTGGCTTCTTTAAGCTAACGAGGAAAATCCATTAGTGTGTTACAAAGCTTAGACGAGAACATTAAATCATAGGATACCCAAATAAGGCGGTCTAACGGCTAAAAAGCGGGATTAAGGAAAGATCGACAATTGATCGAAAAATCGACCAACCCTAAAAACGTCCTTTTTAGGGTTGGGCAAAACTAGAAACTTTCGGAGAAATTACCGGAAAGTTTCAGCATATTTGCACATGTAAAGAAAAAACAAGAAATAAGCAAAACAAACAAAAATGTGAGCAGGAAAATAAAAAAAAATATCTTTCGAAGGAAATAAAGAGGATCAAAGGATGGAAAAAGATTTACTTCATAACAATTCGAATGACGCCTTGCTTTAAATGTAGAGAAACATTGGTAAGCCTACATCTCATTATTAGCCTTTGCAGCGTAAAGTGAATTCTTATCGGTCATAGAGACGGTCACCCTAGTAACCGTCCTGTCAAACCGTGTCAAGGTTTAGTAAATGGCCAGGTTTGCAATCTTCTCTTATAGATCTCATGACTACCCTAGCCAACGAAGAAAATCGTTAATATGCTCCAAATCTTAGACAATAATATTACGTCATGAGACACACAAATATGGAGGACTAAAGGCCAAAAATTGTTTGCTATCTCCGGTTCTACCTACATTAACGCAATATAAAAAATCGTGCTTTTTTGGGTTGGACAAAACGGGAAATTTTCAACATCGAACAAGTTTTCGGAAAGTGTCGCGCATATTTGCGGAATAATCACTTGTAAGGAGAAACAAAAAATAAATACAGAAAAATCGAAAAAAAAAAATGGGAAGAGAATAAACAAACTGCCTTCAGATAAAATTCTTAAATAACTATTTGAGGTGTATAGGTGCTCGTGATGTTTTTATGTAAAAAAAGACGGTTGTCAATAAAAATTTAGTTTTTTTTTCAGGAAAAGCTATTTCCGAAAATCGTAAATATCGTACAACCCCCCTTCCCCCCTACTTGCGTAACAATGTCACCTTATTACTACGATTACTCAGTGCAATGAATTATTGAACATTAATCGGAATAAATACTCAACGATATATTACGATTTGTGGCGTAGTATTTTATTAGATAAAACCATTTTTCTAAGAGCTATAGTTTGAAGAAATTACTAAGACCAAACTGCTTAAATTATTTGTTTCAACTGAACACCTACTACGCCACTGATTTTCTCAAATTTGACTGCCTGTAACTTGAGAACGCTAGGACCTATTGGAGTGAATCTAACTGTTTTGTCCTCTTCTTGATGTCCTCTTCCACCTCCCACCATCGGAAGTTGCGTAGATGCAATATTTCCGAAAATCGACTATCCTTAGGTGGTCGATTTTTAAGCACTTTTAGAATCGCGTTTTTGGACCATTTTTAAAAAACCTTCCTAGAGGGCAATTTTATTAGAATTCAGTTTGTTACGTTCTTAGGGGATTGTAAACGAGCCATTCCGATCAAAAACGTCAAAAAAAAATCCGAATTTTTTTGAAAATGTCCAAAAGGGTGGTATAGCGAACTTTGACCGCCTGTAACTTGAAAACGCCTTTACCTATTGGAGTGAATCTAACTATTTTTTCCTCTCCTTGATGTCCTCTTTCACCTCCCATCATCGGAAGTTCGGTAGGTGCAATATTTCCGAAAAATCTACAATATTTAGTTGGTCGATTTTTAGGCATCTTTAGAATCGCGGTTTTGGACAACTTTTAAAAAAACCTCTTTAGAGGGCAATTTTATTCGAAATCAGTTTGTTACATTCTTAGGGGATTGTAAATGAGCCATTCCGATCAAAAACAGCAAAAAAAATCCGAAATTTTTTTGAAAATGTCCCAAGGAGGATTATTACGAGTTTTTCCTCAATTCTCAACTTTGACCGCCTGTAACTTGAAATCGCCTGGACCTATTGGAGTGTATCTAACTAATTTTTCCTCTCCTTGATGTCCTCTTTCACCTTCCGTCTTCGGAAGTTCGGTAGGTGCAATATTTTCGAAAATCGACAATATTTAGTTGGTCGATTTTTAGGTACTTTTAGAATCGCGTTTTTGGACCATTTAAAAAAAAAACTCTTTAGAAGGCAATTTCATTCGAATTCAGTTTGTTACGTTCTTAGGGGATTGTAAACGAGCCATTCCGATATTAAACAACTTTGATCTCTAGCCTTTACTTATACTTTCCAAACAAAAATTTTACGAAATCTCTTGGGTAAAAACTCGATTTCCTAATTTTTAGTTAATTATATCAGAACTTTACATCAAATAGGTTTTAATGCAGACATGTATATATAATGTTTTATTACCTACGAGGATTTTTAAAACTCCAATTTTAGGAAATATTATCTGTAAGAAAATCTATTTCCTAAACCCATATTTACAAAAATTCAATTTTGCATTTTGCACAAAATGTACATATGGATATATATGGATTTAGAAAATCTTTATTAACGTTTTTTAAATGGTCGCAACTATATATTAATTTTTTTTAAACTACGATTTTAGGAAATCATAAAAGGCTATTTTCTAATATTCAGTAAATTATATCAGGACTCACATATAACGTATATATAAACCTCTACTACTTACTAAGATTTTTATACTTCCAATTTTAGGAAATGCTATCTGTGAGAAACTCTATTTCCTAAATTAATATTTCCATAAAGTAAATTCAGTATTTTACACTTTAACGCCACAAAATTTTGCTAACCGAGAACATTTTTTAATACCAATTCAAGAAATCTCAACAGGAACTCTATTTCCTATATTGATATTACCTTAAATTATATCTGTTAACTAATATTAATTTCCTACTAAAACTTTAAAACTCTCATTGTTTGAGGAGAAAATACTGAAAAGTTCTCTACTTCCTAAAACTTCAAACTCCAATTTTAGGAGCTCTTTAGAGGGCAATTTTATTCGAATTCAGTTTGTTACGTTCTTCGGAGATTGTAAACGAGCTATTCCGATCAAAAACAGCAAAAAAAATTCCGATTTTTTTTTGAAAATGTCCAAAAGGGGGCGGGGGATATTACGACTTTCTTCTCAATTTTTAATTTTGACCCCCTGTAACTTGAAAACGCCTGGACCTCTTGGAGTGAATCTAACTATTTTTTCCTCTCCTTGATGTCCTCTTTCACCTCCCATCATCGAAAGTTCGATAGGTGCAATATTTCCGAAAATCGACAATCCTTAGATGGTCGATTTTTAGGCATTTATAGAATCGCGGTTTTGGACCATTTTTATAAAAACCTCTTTAGAGGGCAATTTTATTCGAAATCAATTTGTTACGTTTTTAGGGGATTGTAAACGAGCGGTTCCGATCAAAAACAGCAAAAAATTCCGATTTTTTTTGAAAATGTCCAAAAAGGGGGGGTATTAAGACTTTTTTCTCAATTCTCAACTTTGACCGCCTGTAGCTTGAGAACGCTTGGACCTATTGGAGTGTATCGAACTAATTTTTCCTCTACTTGATGTCCTCTTTCACCTCCCACCATCGGAAGTTCGGTAGGTGCAATATTTCCGAAAATCGACAATGTTTAGTTGGTCGATTTTTAAGCACTTTAGAATCGCGGTTTTGGACCACTTTTAAAAAAATCTCTTTAGAGGGCAATTTTATTCGAAATCAGTTTGTTACGTTTTCAGGGGATTGTAAACAAGCCATTCCAATCAAAAATAGCAAAAACAATTCCGAATTTTTTTTGAAAATGTCCAAAGGGGGGGGGAGTATACGACTTTTTTCTCAATTCTCAACTTTGACCGCCTGTAGCTTGAGAACGCTTGGACCTATTGGAGTAAATCTAACTATTTTTTCCTCTTTTTGATGTCCTCTTTCAACTCCCACCTTCGGAAGTTCGGTGGGTGCAATATTTCCGAAAATCGACAATATTTAGTTGGTCGATTTTTAGGCAGTTTTAGAATCGCTGTTTTGGACCATTTTTAAAAAATCCTCTTTAGAGGGCAATTTTATTCGAAATCAGTCTGTTACGTTCTTAGCTGATTGTAAATGAGCCATTCCGATCAAAAACAGCAAAAAAAAATCCGAATTTTTTTTGAAAATGTCTAAAAAGGGGTATTACGAGTTTTTTCTCAATTCTCAACTTTGATCGCCTGTAACTTGAAAACGCCTGGACCTATTGGAGTAAATCTAACTATTTTTTCCTCTCTTTGATGTCCTCTTTCACCTCCCACCATCGGAAGTTTGGTAGGTGCAATATTTCCGAAAATCAACAATCCTTAGTTGGTCGATTTTTAGGCAGTTTTAGAATCGCGGTTTTGGACAATTTTTAAAAAACCTCTTAGAGGGCAATTTTATTCGAAATCAGTTTGTTACGTTCTTAGGGGATTGTAAACGAGCTATTCCGATCAAAAACAGCAAAAAAATTACGAATTTTTTTTGAAAATGTTAAAAGGGGGGGGGGTATTACGACTTTTTTCTCAATTTTCAACTTTGACCGCCTGTAGCTTGAGAACGCTTGGACCTATTGGAGTAAATCTAACTATTTTTTCCTCTTTTTGATGTCCTCTTTCAACTCCCACCTTCGGAAGTTCGGTGGGTGCAATATTTCCGAAAATCGACAATATTTAGTTGGTCGATTTTTAGGCAGTTTTAGAATCGCGGTTTTGGACCATTTTTAAAAAATCCTCTTTAGAGGGCAATTTTATTCGAAATCAGTCTGTTACGTTCTTAGCTGATTGTAAATGAGCCATTCCGATCAAAAACAGCAAAAAAAAAATCCGATTTTTTTTTGAAAATGTCTAAAAAGAGGTATTACGAGTTTTTTCTCAATTCTCAACTTTGACCGCCTGTAACTTGAAAACGCCTGGACCTATTGGAGTAAATCTAACTATTTCTACCTCTCTTTGATGTTCTCTTTCACCTCCCACCATCGGAAGTTCGGTAGGTGCAATATTTTCGAAAATCGACAATATTTAGTTGGTCGATTTTTAGGCACTTTAGAATCGCGGTTTTGGACCACTTTTAAAAAAATCACTTTAGAGGGTAATTTTATTCGAAATCAGTTTGTTACGTTTTCAGGGGATTGTAAACAAGCCATTCCAATTAAAAACAGCAAAAACAATTCCGAATTTTTTTTGAAAATGTTCAAAAGGTAGATGGCATTTTAATTCGAAATCAGTCTGTTACGTTCTTAGGGGATTGTAAATGAGCCATTCTGATCAAAAACAGCAAAAAAAAATCCGAATTTTTTTTTGAAAATGACCCAAGGAGGGGTATACGACTTTTTTCTCAATTCTCAACTTTGACCGCCTGTAACTTGAAAACGCCTGGACCTATTGGAGTAAATCTAACAACTTTTTCCTCTCCTTGATGTCCTCTTTCACCTCCCACCATCGGAAGTTCGGTAGGTGCAATATTTCCGAAAATCGACAATATTTAGTTGGTCGATTTTTAGGCACCTTTAGAATCGCGGTTTTGGACCACTTCTAAAAAAACCTCTTTAGAGGGCATTTTAATTCGAAATCAGTTTGTTACGTTTTCAGGGGATTGTAAACAAGCCATTCCAATCAAAAATAGCAAAAATAATTCCGAATTTTTTTGAAAAGGGGGGTATTACGACTTTTTTCTCAATTCTCAACTTTGACCGCCCGTAACTTGAGAACGCTTGGACCTAATGGAGTGAATCTAACTGTTTTTTTCCTCTTCTTGTTATCCTCTTTCACCTCCCACCATCGGAAGTTCAGTCGATGCAATTTTTTCGGAGATAGACCTCTTCGGAAGTCGATTTTAGGCACTTTTAGAATCGCGTTTGTAGACCATTTTTAACCCCCAAAAATCCCAAAGAAGGAGTTGAAAAAAAAGGGGGGAGGGTTCGATCGCCCCCTCCCCCCTGGATATGTCACTGCACGCTTTGAGTCATTTTTTAATCGATTTTAGCAATATATATTACATTATACATGTACAGGGTGTACGGAAAAAGAATTCTAAAACAATTTTATCAAATTCAAATCAAATCTATCAAAATCTATTCTATATTCTTTTTTATCAATTTTTTGTCGTCTTAACCAGAAATGCGTCCTAAGAAAGGTAGAGCCTTATGAAACATTAATATAGCTGACTTTGATATGCTAGAGCTTTTTTCTAAATTACTCGAAATGCTTTTAAAATGATCTTTTAACTGCAACCATAGGCGTTACATTTGGGAGGATCAACTGATAATTTTTTTTACGCTTTTTTATATTTAGCCTTTGAACGTCACTTTCGAAAACTTTACAGTATCCTAGATTAAAAGACTCCTTTTAAGTTTGAAACTAATATTTCGGTCTTTCTAATATTAGTCGTTTTTTCTTTGTCTATTGGATGTTGTTTATATATTTTTTAAATTTGCCTTACTGTTTACCTACTTTCAAAAACGTTTTCTTGCACCTAATTCACTGCCTACCACTTCGAGTTACCTCCACTGAATGCTGACGAGATACTGCTTTTGAAAAACCAATCTATATACGTCGGAACTGCGTTTCACGTCTCGCGTTGTCCTCTAATAAATTCAACAATGACCTGCTAAACAATTTTACTGTTAATTGCGTCACCTCGAATAGCGCATGCTGAAATTCAAATTCATCAAAATTTACGAGGTATGGGACGTATTTAAAAGTCATTAAACTAAACTCGCTCAATTTCGAAGCCATGAATCACCGGGCACCGAGAAAATACGAACATAAATTTTGGAAAATCACTCGAAATGTTTTAATAAATGAAATACGGTTAATTATAGAGAATTTATTTCGCTTTTATTGCACATAGTCTATAATTATGGAACTGCTGCGTCCTCGTGTGGACGCTCCTAGAAACTTAATTCTTTAACCAACAAACAGTTTTACCAAAAAGATTGAAATTACATTTTTTTTAGTTTTGAGGAATACCCACATAAACAATAAAAACATTTTTTTTTTAGAATTAGCACCAGGAAGCGTATAGGTAGGGCATTCAAGAACGCAGCATGCCCGAGGGCAAATTCGAAAATAGATTTATTTATAAGCTGGATGCACTTGCATTTCGAGTCACAATCACTAAATTTTGTATCCGAATTAATCACTGACTGCCTTTTTTGCAAAAACAAAATCCAAAAGTCCTGATGCAAGCTCGGAGGCCCGAATTCCCTCGCGCCAGTGGCGTACCTCTCGACTTTTTGGCCAATAAATAGTTGGCCTCGTAAAGCAATTTACACATCACAAAAGGCCAACTAAATGATCCAGAAGTGTTTGTCACGTGTCCAAAAATAACCAAAAAGTATCGAAAAGCCAGGTTTTGTGGTCGTTCCGAGTGGATTATTTTCGGAATGTTTGGTTTGTTGGTTTAACATTCTTTGTCTCTTCGAATTTATTGACTCGCCTCTAAGCGTCAAAAGACCCTATTTATTGCCCCAGTTAATCACTTAAGCAGTGTTTGTGTGTTTGTGCGTGCTCATTTACAACACCATTTTCTTTCTCTCGACACTTTTGTTTATCAATATAGAAAAAAGCAAAAACTTCTTTACGGTCATGCGTGAGCGACCTCGTGCTAAACGTGAAGATGACGTCCGTCGGTCGTTCGTTTCGGATTACTGCCCAAGGCGATACGTTGAACCTCCATATAACTCATTAGGTGAATCGTTAAAGTACTATAAAAAATTACATGATTGTAAGAAAGGAAATTGTAAAAATGGCTTAAAAGGAGTGAATAACGATAAGCGAAATCGTTCAAACGTAACCGTTTGCTTGGCCGCCGCGAACGTTGGCTGGTTGGAGGGTTTCCGAGCATTTAAGGGAGAAAAAATGCCTTTTACGAAGGATATGACAAGAAGACAGTTTTTTTAGAGTTGCAAAATGGGGTTGGGGGTAAATTAAAATCAAAACGTCTATTTGTTAGTAGAACACTTTTTGTTAGTAGAATTTGTGATTGAAGTTTGTGTGTGAGTTTATTAGTGTGTCTAGTAAAATTTCATTAGGGTTATCTCCTCACTCTAGCTTTTCCTAGTAATCTTTTGTTTGCAGCTGTAGCTTCAGAACGTTGAAGAATTGCAAGTTCTGAACCAGCGCCATAAGGCTAGCAAAGGGAGATTTACTAGCTGGGCCTCGACAACTCGTCGTGGAGCCGAAGAAGAACAAGTCCAGAATGAAGAGACGCTGAAAGAAGACATCTATATTATCCTGGAGCCTCAAAAAAAAACATCCGAAAGCAAACTATTAAGAAATTGCAGAGAAACTAAGATGAGTCTTCTATGTAGATTGTATGAAACAATGGCTGGTATACCCCATGTTCATTAGAAAACGTCGTCTCGAAGGGTATGATTTTTGACAGAAAATAATGACATAAACAAAGTAAATGAACCTTTGTTCCTTTATCCTTGTCTTTTGACATATCACAGCCAACAGGATGACTTTTTGAAATCAACACCCCCTGCACCTGAGGATTCTGCAGGCCTAAATGCTCAAAAGCATTTTGCCAAACGTATTTATTGCTTGGAACATTTGTCATCTTTATATGCCATGAAAAAGTAGTGTACTTGCAGATGTGTAACGTGTTTATAAAAAAGAAAACTCGCAGCAAGCCATGGAATTAAAACTGTCTAAGATAAGGTCATAAAGAAATGAAAATCGGAACAATTTATGACTTTTTCGACTTTCAATTGTTGTTTCTACGGACATATCTCAGACCTATTGTTTCCGGCCTGCTTTTTTTTTTAATAAACGCATGATGTTTATTATAAAAGTCGGCGTATATTGTTTTTTTATAATTTTGAATACGACGAGTTTCCTTGACACATTGTATTTGGGATTGTTATCAACAACACATCATCTTTCTCTCCAACGTCATCTAGGTGAGTTTCACCAGCTCTTCCCCTAGATTATCACCATCTTCATGAATTGCACCATCTGGAACTTCAGACAGAAATCGTGAAGCTTTTTTTCTTTCAAAAACCTTTGATTTTTTCCTTTTAAATCCGTCATTCAAATTGATCGAATAATTATTGAGATAGACCGCTTCGCTGCTCCATTTTTAGCCACTTCTATAATCCGCCTTTTTGACATTTTTTAAAAACCCTCTTATGGGACTAATTTCACCTCTATTCAGTGGCGTACCTAGCACCTTGATGGCCCTGTAGCAATCTGGCTTAAGGGGGCCCTGGGCCTCCCGGAAAACAATTTTTCTTTATTTATTAAAACGTACTTATATTATTATAGTATACAGTGCCTAACTATACGTAATGCACTAACCCCGGTTACCGGTAAGAAGTAATTTGAAGATATTGAAGAGCTCGATACACTTAAGAAGAAAGCGACTCAAGTAATGAAAGAAGGAGAAACCACCCACCTTTCAGCAACAGTTGCTGAGGTCAAGCTTTTAAAAGACTAGAAGTGGAATAATACTTTTGGAAAGGAATCTAAAACTGGCGTTAAAGACAATGAAAGGGAGATATTCGAACCTACAAGTCCTTAGAAACACTATGAGGAAAAATCGGAAAAAGGAACAGAAAACAGAGAAACCGATACCCGAAACCGGAGCATTCCCTACTGAAAAAAGTGTACCAAAGCTTGGAGAGGCAAAGAACTTACAAAAAAAGCTCCACGAAGACCTAAACACGAGAAATTCAAGCTTAAACCGGTAAATAAATCTCAGGAAGAAGTTGTACTTTAAGATCGCCAAACCAGCAAGCTTTTACTCTCACTATGAACAGAAAGAAAAAAGGCGCTTAGCCAAAGAAAGGACTCTATTACAAAGAAAACTTCACAAGAGGAAGAACCTGACCCGGGAGTTTTCAAATCTAAATCTAGGAAGAAGCGAAAATTCTGAAACTGTAAAATTTATATTAAAAAAAAATCAGCAAAACCTAAAAAGAAAGTAATAAAACACCCAAACCTGAATGGTTTGGAAAACTTCCCAACAAGAAGAATCAGAACCAGCAGTTTTCAGACCTAAAGTTAAGAAAACCAAACCACCAAAACTGTATAACTTTTATTACAAAAAGAACCACCAGAAGAGCCGGAAAAAATAGAGCCCTAAAACTGTTTTATCGAAGCAAGCAGTCAAACTTGAATGGTTTAGAAAACTTTCCAAGAAGAAGAACTTTGACTACAGTTTTCAAACTTAACCAAGAAGACAAAACTGTAAAAAGTGTATTAAAAAAAAAGAGCAACTAGAGAGCCTGAAAAAGTAAAAACCAAACCAACTTCATTAAAGAAAGGACCCAAACCTGAGTGGCTCAGAAGACTCTGAACAGCAGTTTTCAAACCTGAACGTAAGGAGACGAACCTACCGAAACTGTAGAAATTGTATTTAAAAAAAGGACAACCAGCGAAGCCTGAAGAAGTAGATGAGGAAACAGTTTTATTGAAGAAAACACCCAAACCTGCGTGGTTGAATTAAACGTTACAACCAAAGAAGAAGAGGGGATTATAGAGGAAAAAGTCATCATTATGAAGAAGAAAGTTAAAATTCCGAACACAAAGCTGAGATAAATGAAGAAAAAAGAAGAATTAGTTCCAACGGAGCCCGTAGAAGAAGCCTATGGAATTTAAGCTTAAACCAGTAAAGAAATATCAGGAACAAGAAGATATGCTTTAAGATCGTCCAGCCAACAAAGCTTGAAGCAACAAGAAATATTGCCACAACCAGACGAAATAGCTTTTGTTCCCACTCTGGATGATGACGTGAAGAACAGGAGGAAAAAAGCTAAACAGAGAAGAGTTTCTTACAAAGAAAACTTCACAAAAAGAAGAATTTAAACTAAACCTAAAAAAGAAGAAACTAACAAAATTGTAAAAATGGTATTCAAAAAAAAATTCCAGCAGAAGCTGAAGAAGTGGAGATCGAAACAATTTTATTGAAGAAACCGCCCAAAACTGAGTGGTTTGGAAAACTTCACAAGAAGAATCTGAACCAGCAGTTTTCGAACCTGAACGAAAGGAGACGAACCTACCGAAACTGTAGAAATTGTATTTAAAAAAAAGACAACCAGCGAAACCTGAAGAAGTAGATGCCGAACCAGTTTTATTGAAGAACGCACCCAAACCGGCGTGGTTGAATTAAACGTTACAACCAAAGAAGAAGAGGAGATTATAAAAAAAAAAGTCCTAATCATGAAGAAGAAAGTTAAAATTCCGAACCAGAAACCTGAACTAAACAAAGGAAGAATTAGTTCCAAATGAGCCTGCCGAAGAAGCCCAAGGGATTGAAGCTTAAACTAGTAAAGAAATATCAGGAAGAAGAAGATATGCTTTAAGATCGCCCAGCCAACAAAGCCTGAAGCAACAAAAAATATTGCCACAAACAGACAACGAAATAGTTTTTGTTCCCACTAAGGATGATGACATGAAGAACAGGAAGAAAAACCCAAAGAGAGAGAGGAGTTTCTTGCAAAGAAAACTTTACAAGAAGAAACTAAACTAAACCTAAAAAGACGAAAATACCAAAATTGCAAAAATTTTGGTAGTTTCGTCTTTTTAGTTCGTGGTATTAAAAAAAAATTCTAGCGGAACTTGAAGAAGTAGAGGTCGAAACAGCTTTATTGAAGAAAGCAGCCATACCTGCGTGGTTGAAATAAACGTTACAACCAAAAAAAGAAAAAAAGAAGAGGAGATGATAGAGGAAAAAGTTATCATTATAAAGAAGAAAGTTAAAATTCCGAACCCGAACTTGAACTAAACGAAGGAAAAAAAAATTATTTCCAACGGAGCCTGCAGAAGAAGCCCAAGGAATTTAAGCTTAAACCAGTAGGTGAAGAAATATCAGGAAGAAGAAGATATGCTTTAAGATCGTCCAACCACCAATGCTTGAAGTAACAAAAAATATTGCCACGACCAGAAGAAATAGCTTTAGCTCCCACTATGGATGATGACGTGAAGAACAGGAGGAAAAAAGCTAAAGAGAGAAGAGTTTCTTACAAAAAAAACTTCACAAAAAGAAGAATCTAAACTAAACCTAAAAAAGAACAAACTACCAAAATTGTAAAAACGGTATTAAAAAAAAAAAAAATGCAGCGGAATCTGAAGAAGTGGAGGTCGAAACAGTTTTATTAAAGAAAGTGCCCAAAACTGAGTAATTTGGAAAACTTCCAAGAAGAATCTGAAGCAGCAGTTTTCAAACCTAAACTTAAGGAGACGAACCCACCGATACTGTAAAAAATCTAGTTAAAAAAAGAACAACCAACGGAGCCTAAAGAAATAGATGCGGAAACCGTTTTATTGAAGAAAGCACCCAAATCTTCGCGGTTGAAATAAAAGCTATAACCAAAGATGAATAGGAGATTATAGAGGAAAAGTCATCATTATGAAGCAGAAAATTAAAATTCCGAACCAGCAATCTGAACTAAACGAAGAAAAAAGAAGAATTAGTTCCAACGGACGGGAAGAAGCCCAAGTTCAGGCCAGTAAAGAAATATCAGGAAGAAAAAGATATGCTTTAAGATCGTCCAGCCAACAAAGCCTGAAGCAAGAGAAAATATTGCCACATATATTTTTGACGAAATAGCTTTTGTTGACGTGAAGATCAAGAATAAAAATCCAATAAAAGAAGAGTCTCTTACAAAAACAACTTCACAAAAAGAAGGATCTGACCTAAACCTAAAACAAAAAGGAAACTACCAAAACTGTAAAAATGGTATTAGAGAACCAGCAGAACCTGAAGAAGTAGAGGTTAAAATATTTTTATTGAAGAAAGCACCCAAACCTAAGTTGTTTGGAAAACTTCACAGGAAGAATCTGAACCAGTAGTTTTCAAACCTGAAGGTAAGGAGACGAACCTACCGAAACTGTAAAAATTGTACCAAAAAGAAAACAACCAGCAACACATGAAAGAAGTAGAGGTTAAAACATTTTTATTGAAGAAAGCCCCCAAACCTAAGTTGTTTGGAAAACTTCACAAGAAGAATTTGAACCAACAGTTTTCTAACCTAAACGTAAGAAGACGGAACTACCTAAAATGTAAAAATTGTACTAAAAAAAAATATCCAGCAACACGTGAAGAAGTTGAGTTTAAAACATTTTTATTGAAGAAAGCACCCAAACCTTGGTTGTTTGAAAAACTTCACAAGAAGAATCTGAACTAGCAGCTTTCTAACCTGAACGTAAGAAGACAAAACTACTTAAAATTTAAAAATTGTACTAAAAAATAAAACAACCAGCAGAACCTGAAGAAGCAGAGGTTAAAACATTTTTATTGAAGAAAGCATTCAAACAAAAGTTTTTTGGAAAACTTCACAAGAAGAATCTGAACCAGCAATTTTCAAACTTGATCGTAGGAAGACAAAATTACCTATAATGTGAAAATTCTACTAAAAAAAAAACAACCAGCAGAACCTGAAGAAACAGAGGTTAAAACATTTTGATTGAAGAAAGCACTCAAACCTAAGTTGTTTGCAAAACGTCACAAGAAGTATCTCAACCAGCAGTTTTCAAACCTGAACGTAAGAAGACAAAACTACGTAAAATGTAGAAATTGGACTAAAAAAAAAACAACCAGCAGAACCCGAAGAAGTAGAGGTTAAAACATTTTTATTGAAGAAAGTACTCAAACCTAAGTTTTTTGGAAAACTTCACAAGAAGAATCTGAACCAGCAGTTTTTAAACATGAAGGTAGGAAGACAAAACTACATATAATGTACAAATTGTGCTTAAAAAAAATCAACCAGCAGAACCTGAAGAAATAGAGGTTAAAACATTTTTATTGAAGAAAGCACTCATATTTAAGTTGTTTAGAAAACTTTAAAAGAAGTATCTAAACCAGCCTGAACAGCCAAAACTAGCCTCAATGTAAGAAGACAAAACTACCTAAAATGTAAAAATTGTACTAAAAAAAAAGCAACTAGCAAAAACTGAAGAAGCAGGGGTTAAAACATTTTTATTGAAGAAAGCATCCAAACCTAAGTTGTTTGGAAAACTTCACAAGAAGAATCTGAACCAGCAGTTTTCTATCCTGAACGTAAGAAGACAAAACTACCTAAAATGTAAATATTTTACTAAAGAAAAACAACCAGCAGAACCTGAAGAAACAGAGGTTAAAACATTTTTATTGAAGAACGCACTCAAACCTAAGTTGTTTGGTAAACGTCACAGGAAGTATCTAAACCAGCAGTTTTCAAACCTGAACGTAAGAAGACAAAACTACCTAAAATGTAAAAATTGTACTAAAAAAAACAACCAGCACAACTTGAAGAAACAGAGGTTAAAACATTTTTATTGAAGAATGCACTCAAACTTAAGTTGTTTGGTAAACTTTACAAGAAGTATCTAAACCAGCCTGAGCAGCCAAAACTAGCCTGAACGTAAAAAAATAAATTACCTAAAATGTAAAAATTGTACTAAAAAATAAAAACCAGCAGAACCTGAAGAAGTAGAGGTTGAAACATTTGTATTGAAGAAAGCACTCAAACTTAAGTTGTTTAGAAAACTGTACAAGTAGTCTCTAAATCAGCCTGAATGTAAGAAGACAAAACTACCTAAAATGTAAAAATTGTACTAAAAAAAAGCAACTAGCAGAAACTGAAGAAGCAGGGGTTAAAACATTTTTACTGAAGAAAGCACCCAAACCTAAGTTATTTGGAAAACTTGACAAGAAGAATTTGAACCAGCAGTTTTCTATCCTGAACGTAAGAAGACAAAACTACCTAAAATGTAAATATTTTACTAAAAAACAACAACCAGCAGAACTTGGAAGAAGTAGAGGTTAAAACGTTTTTATTGAAGAAAGCACTCAAACCGAAGTTGTTAGGAAAAGTTTACAAGAAGTATCTAAACCAGCCTGAACATCCAAAACTAGCCTGAACGTAGGAACTACATAAAATGCCAAAACTACCTAAAATGTGAAACTTGTACTAAAAAAACAACCAACAGAACCTGAAGAAACAGAGGTTAAAACATTTTTATTGAAGAAAGCCCTCAAACTTAAGTTGTTTAGAGAACTTTACAAGAAGTATCTAACCAGCCTGAACATCCAAAACTAGCCTGAATGTAAGAAGACAAAACTACCTAAAGTGTAAAAATTGTACTAAAAAAAAGGAACTAGCAGAAACTGAAGAAGCAGGGGTTAAAACATTTTTACTGAAGAAAGCACCCAAACCTAAGTTATTTGGAAAACTTGACAAGAAGAATTTGAACCAGCAGTTTTCTATCCTGAACGTAAGAAGACAAAACTACCTAAAATGTAAATATTTTACTAAAAAACAACAACCAGCAGAACTTGGAAGAAGTAGAGGTTAAAACGTTTTTATTGAAGAAAGCACTCAAACCGAAGTTGTTAGGAAAACTTTACAAGAAGTATCTAAACCAGCCTGAACATCCAAAACTAGCCTGAACGTAGGAACTACATAAAATGCCAAAACTACCTAAAATGTGAAAATTGTACTAAAAAAAAAACAACCAGCAGAACCTGAAGAAACAGAGGTTAAAACATTTTTATTGAAGAACGCACTCAAACTTAAGTTGTTTAGAAAACTATACAAGAAGTATCTAAACCAGCCTGAACAGCCAAAACTAGCCTGAACGTAAAAAAACTAAATTACCTAAAATGTAAAAATTGTACTAAAAAATAAAACAACCAGCAGAACCTGAAGAAGTAGAGGTTGAAACATTTTTATTGAAAAAAGCACTCAAACCTAAGTTGTTAGGAAAACGTCACAAGAAGTATCTAAACCAGCAGTTTTCAAACCTGAACGTAAGAAGACAAAACTACCTAAAATGTGAAAATTGTACTAAAAAAAAACAACCAACAGAACCTGAAGAAACAGAGGTTAAAACATTTTTATTGAAGAAAGCACTCATACTTAAGTTGTTAGAAAACTTTACAAGAAGTATCTAAACCAGTAGTTTTCAAACCTGAACGTAAGAAGACAAAACTATCTAAAATGTGAAAAATGTACTAAAAAAACAACCAGCAGAACCTGAAGAAACAGAGGTTAAAACATTTTTATTCAAGAACGCACTCAAACTTAAGTTGTTTGGTAAACTTTACAAGAAGAATCTAAACCAGCCTGAACAGCCAAAACTAGCCTGAATGTAAGAAGACAAAACTACCTAAAGTGTAAAAATTGTACTAAAAAAAAGGAACTAGCAGAAACTGAAGAAGCAGGGGTTAAAACATTTTTACTGAAGAAAGCACCCAAACCTAAGTTGTTTGGAAAACTTGACAAGAAGAATCTGAACCAGCAGTTTTCTATCCTGAACGTAAGAAGACAAAACTACCTAAAATGTAAATATTTTACTAAAAAACAACAACCAGCAGAACTTGGAAGAAGTAGAGGTTAAAACGTTTTTATTGAAGAAAGCACTCAAACCGAAGTTGTTAGGAAAACTTTACAAGAAGTATCTAAACCTGCCTGAACATCCAAAACTAGCCTGAACGTAGGAACTACATAAAATGCCAAAACTACCTAAAATGTGAAACTTGTACTAAAAAAACAACCAACAGAACCTGAAGAAACAGAGGTTAAAACATTTTTATTGAAGAAAGCACTCAAACTTAAGTTGTTTAGAAAACTTTACAAGAAGTATCTAACCAGCCTGAACAGCCAAAACTAGCCTGAATGTAAGAAGACAAAACTACCTAAAGTGTAAAAATTGTACTAAAAAAAAGGAACTAGCAGAAACTGAAGAAGCAGGGGTTAAAACATTTTTACTGAAGAAAGCACCCAAACCTAAGTTATTTGGAAAACTTGACAAGAAGAATTTGAACCAGCAGTTTTCTATCCTGAACGTAAGAAGACAAAACTACCTAAAATGTAAATATTTTACTAAAAAACAACAACCAGCAGAACTTGGAAGAAGTAGAGGTTAAAACGTTTTTATTGAAGAAAGCACTCAAACCGAAGTTGTTAGGAAAACTTTACAAGAAGTATCTAAACCAGCCTGAACATCCAAAACTAGCCTGAACGTAGGAACTACATAAAATGCCAAAACTACCTAAAATGTGAAAATTGTACTAAAAAAAAAACAACCAGCAGAACCTGAAGAAACAGAGGTTAAAACATTTTTATTGAAGAACGCACTCAAACTTAAGTTGTTTAGAAAACTATACAAGAAGTATCTAAACCAGCCTGAACAGCCAAAACTAGCCTGAACGTAAAAAAACTAAATTACCTAAAATGTAAAAATTGTACTAAAAAATAAAACAACCAGCAGAACCTGAAGAAGTAGAGGTTGAAACATTTTTATTGAAAAAAGCACTCAAACCTAAGTTGTTAGGAAAACGTCACAAGAAGTATCTAAACCAGCAGTTTTCAAACCTGAACGTAAGAAGACAAAACTACCTAAAATGTGAAAATTGTACTAAAAAAAAACAACCAACAGAACCTGAAGAAACAGAGGTTAAAACATTTTTATTGAAGAAAGCACTCATACTTAAGTTGTTAGAAAACTTTACAAGAAGTATCTAAACCAGTAGTTTTCAAACCTGAACGTAAGAAGACAAAACTATCTAAAATGTGAAAAATGTACTAAAAAAACAACCAGCAGAACCTGAAGAAACAGAGGTTAAAACATTTTTATTCAAGAACGCACTCAAACTTAAGTTGTTTGGTAAACTTTACAAGAAGAATCTAAACCAGCCTGAACAGCCAAAACTAGCCTGAATGTAAGAAGACAAAACTACCTAAAGTGTAAAAATTGTACTAAAAAAAAGGAACTAGCAGAAACTGAAGAAGCAGGGGTTAAAACATTTTTACTGAAGAAAGCACCCAAACCTAAGTTGTTTGGAAAACTTGACAAGAAGAATCTGAACCAGCAGTTTTCTATCCTGAACGTAAGAAGACAAAACTACCTAAAATGTAAATATTTTACTAAAAAACAACAACCAGCAGAACTTGGAAGAAGTAGAGGTTAAAACGTTTTTATTGAAGAAAGCACTCAAACCGAAGTTGTTAGGAAAACTTTACAAGAAGTATCTAAACCTGCCTGAACATCCAAAACTAGCCTGAACGTAGGAACTACATAAAATGCCAAAACTACCTAAAATGTGAAACTTGTACTAAAAAAACAACCAACAGAACCTGAAGAAACAGAGGTTAAAACATTTTTATTGAAGAAAGCACTCAAACTTAAGTTGTTTAGAAAACTTTACAAGAAGTATCTAACCAGCCTGAACAGCCAAAACTAGCCTGAATGTAAGAAGACAAAACTACCTAAAGTGTAAAAATTGTACTAAAAAAAAGCAACTAGCAGAAACTGAAGAAGCAGGGGTTAAAACATTTTTATTGAAGAAAGCACTCAAACTTAAGTTGTTTAGAAAACTTTACAAGAAGTATCTAACCAGCCTGAACAGCCAAAACTAGCCTGAATGTAATAAGACAAAACTACCTAAAGTGTAAAAATTGTACTAAAAAAAACAACTAACAGAACCTGAAGAAACAGAGGTTAAAACATTTTTATTGAAGAAAACACTCTAATCCAAGTTTTTTTGAAAACTTTACAAGAAGAGTCTGAACCAGCAGTTTTCAAACCTGAACGTAAGAATATAAATATAGGGAGGTACCTAAAATGTAAAAGTTGTACTAAAAAATAAAACTAGCAGAACCTGAAGAAGTAGAGGTTAAAACATTTTTATTGAAGAAAGCACTCAAACCTAAGTTTTTGGAATCTTCACAAGAAGAATCTGAACCAGTATTTGTCAAACCTGAACGTAAGAACACAAAACTACCTAAAATGTAAAAATTGTACTAAAAAAAACAACCAGCAGAACCTGAAGAAGTAGAGGTTAAAACATTTTTAGTGAAGAAAGCACCCAAACAAAAGTTTTTTGGAAAACTTCACAACAAGAATCTGATCCAGCAGTTTTCTATCCTGAACGTAAGAAGACAAAAATACCTAAAATGTAAATATTTTACTAAGGAAAAACAACCAGCAGAACTTGGAAGAAGTAGAAGTTAAAACATTTTTATTGAAGAAAGCACTCAAACCTAAGATGTTTGGGAAACTTTTCAAGAAGAATCTGAACCAGCAGTTTTCAAACCAGAACGTAGGAAGACAAAACTAAGTAAAATGTAAAAATTGTACTAAAAAAAAAACAACCATCAGAACCTGAAGGAATAGAGATTAAAACATTTTTATTGAAGAAAACACTCTAACCCAAGTTTTTTTGAAAACTTTACAAGAAGAGTCTGAACTAGCAGTTTTCAAACCTGAACGTAAGAAGACAAATATAGGTAGGTACCTAAAATGTAAAAGTTGTACTACAATATAAAACAACCAGCAGAACCTGAAGAAGTAGAGGTTAAAACATTTTTATTGAAGAAAGCACCCAACCCTATGTTGTTTGGAAAACTTTACAAGAAGAATCTCAACCAGCAGTTTCCAAACGTGAAGGTAAGAAGATGAAACTATATAAACTGTAAAAATTGTATTAAAAAAAAGGAAAAACAGCGGAGCCTGAAGAAGTAGATGCTGAAAGAGTTTTATTGAAGAAAGCGCCCAAACCTGAAAAAGGAAGAAAGAAAAGTGAAGTAAGAGTTACAATCAATGAAGAGGAAGAGATTATTGAAGAAAAAGTTATCATTAAGAGAAAGACAGTTAAAATGTCGAAACCAGACTTGAAATAAATGCAGTGGAAAGTGGAAAACCGTAGAACTGTAGAATTGACATCTGATGTCAATAGAGAAACAAAGAGTTGCAATTCAAGAAGGTACAACTGAAGAAGCGTCTGAAGTAATTCCATCACCATACTTTCCGAAGAAACACCCAATTGTCTAAGAATTGATAGGAAAACCACCTCTCCTTAGTGATAACAATGATATCTAGTGCCACGTCTAGGCCAGATCCACTTCTGTAAAATTGTCACACAAGAAGAGTGTATTGGGGATAAGAAGGTAACAAATAAAATAACGAAAATAATGATTATGAAGAACAGCTTACGAAAAACCTACTTGAATTCTTATTGAGACGAAAGAGAATATTATGGTTCACTCGGAAGAGGGGCTAATTTGAACTAACCTGAACTAACGCATCGAAAACCATTTAACACAGCTATTTAGAAGTTAGCTGCTAACCTAAGCTAAGTGAATGTGAGATTCAGTTTTGGGTTGGGCTGATTGAGGTCGCGTACGCCATTTTCAAAGGTTTGATATACGCTACTGGGCATTATACGGACCAATGTTACTTAATCTTTGCTCAATCTGTATTTTCTCATCAATCTCATTTTAGAATATGATGATAAATATGTAATATGCATGGAAACAACTTCGAATGTGATCTAATTTCTGTTCGGAAGAATTTGCCTTTTGGATAGCCCTATAGAAAAAATAAATTTTGAGCTCTCGCTGATCATGTAGACGTTTCGACTGTACGTTCAGTCTTCCTCAGGTCTGAAAGTAATCAGAATGTATATTGTGTGTCAGACAAGAATAAACTAAAATCTGCAACAGTCAAAGCTCGATCTTCCGGATATATTAAAGTTACACTGGATAGAGTGGCAGTTCTTCAACTAACATATGCCCCCTCCCACAACGATACAAAAAATGCCTGGAAGCCGGCATATCGTAATATACCACCCTCCAATTCAGTGGCACTTTCCATTAAATTCTGTTTACTATCCGCGCCTATCCATAAAATAGGAGACTTTCTTTTATTTTCCCGTCTCATCCGGCTTTCTATTCTGCCAATTCCTGCAGCGGAAAAACTGCAATTATAGCCTGAGCAGGATTTGTCGCTGCGCGCTCGATTATTTATGTGTTTAGATTGAGTTTAAGTAATGCATGATAATGGAAAATGGAAAATCGCCGCCGGCTCGAGAGACTTGGAAATATCTCATCGCGGAGCGCACTTTTTGATTAAATTGCTCTAAAATTTATTGCCGCGATTCTATGATTTGCTCCGAATTTTTTTTTATTTACGACGTACCCGTAGCAAGGGGCGGCAAAAAAATTGTTAAATTCGCGGCCTGGATTGGTTCCCAATTTCCAATAAACAAAATCAATCGCGCCAATAGGCGTGATTTTACCGCATGTATCGGAAAGTGATCGACCAATCGTCCCGACGCCCCCGATGCCGGTGCTTGCGCGATGTATCGGACGCCCTGCGTCGCCGTTATGTATAGAGAAAATCGAACGAACGGATCTGGATGAGAAAAAATGCCCACTGCAGAATCCCGAGTATATAGACGTGGAAATATATAGCTTCTGGAAAATCGAAGATCTTTACCGGGGAACGTCAGAAAATTCGGATTTCAAGCCAAATTCAGTCTAGCATGACAATGGAGAAGTCAGGTTTTGGTAAACAAGTAACTTTTTTTTCATTATAGGTATGCATAATAAGGGTTGACGATGACGTTTTCAGAACTAAGAAAGCTCTGAATGGACATTTATCTACACAGCGCAATTCTCTGTTGGTTTCAAAGAGGCCAACGTTTCGACAATAATTCAGTCCTTGTTCAAAGCCAACGTTTTTTCAAGTTTTAACGTTTTCAAGGCTTGCAGATGATATCACAGGACTAAATAGATATAGGTATTCAGTGAATATGAGGATGACCTGATTTACGGCTATCCTACGTGATGCGTCACTAAAGATTGAGCCTCTATAAGCAACAACATTTAAGTTTCTCTTGATATGTCTAAGGTTTATATAAAAAAATCGGTTTGATTGGCCACCGATCGGCGGGTAAATAACCGTAAAATCGAAAACCCATCAACCAATCAGCTCCGATATCGAACACCTATATACCGACGCTATGTATCGACGCCGATGCCGTTCGAGTGGGAGGCATCTTCGTGGCGTTCGATCGGCCCCCGGGGGGGCGGCGGATATCGTAAAAAAGTCCATCGACGAGGACCCCCCGCGGCCCCCCCTGACCTTTGACCCCGCTGCTCTCGTTCGACTCTTCGCGCACTCAAATAGACGGCATCGTTCGATTTTTGCGGTGTGGACGCGGACGTCGAGGCGCGGGGGGACGTCGACGCGACTCTCAGGCGACGCCCCGACTACGACGCCGATCGGCAGATGCGAGAAGCTGGGGCACGCGGCACAGCTACGAAGACGGTGTCCATCAATTTGATTTAAGTTCACCTGTGACACCTTTAGGACCCGCAGCTGGGACTGTTTTTGTGTTGGAAAGTGGAAAGATTCTTTATACAAAGGGTCGACTGCTAACAGTTAGTATGGGAAGGACTCATAAGTTAGTTCAATTTTTACTTCTCCTTTATTTTCTAGTACTACTTTACTGTGAGTCACAGGTTGAAGTATCTAGCTATAGTGCCTATGCATAGATTGAGGTGTAGAGCCATTTGGTCGGTGTCGTAAAATCGATCTGAGAAAGGAATGAAACAAACTTGTTGAAAATGCCAACGTTTCGATCACTATATTACCCCAGCAGCACGCTGACGTAATAATGACGTTGCAAAGACGTCCTAATTGGTCACATACGTGAGTCTACCAATAAGCAACGTAATTACGACGTAGTTTTAGTGACGTAACAATACCTAATAAAAAAGACGTAGTTTTGACGTCAGAAATAAGTCGTTTTGGCTGACGTCATTCAGGCGACTAACGGGTGACGTGATCAAGACGTAGTTTTGTAGCCGTTGGAAAACCACTGCGCACCGCGTCAATAGCTAAAAAATTAAATATATTTGTTTGTATGCCGAGTCAGCTTTTGTTTCAGTTTCCGCCATCATTTGCACAAGTGTAAGAGAGATAGAGTGTTGTGTAACCCAAAGTGAAATCAACTCCTGACGGTGATGAATGACAGATGACAGTTAAAATTACGAGCACGCCACTCGAACGCTGGCAGTTGGCGGCATGGCGAAATAACGTGGGTTTTGGGTTCGGTTTTCCCTATTCTCGTCTTCCCTTTAGTTTTTACAAAATCGCAGCAAAGTTAGTGTAACGTGTAACAACAGTATAGTAAAGGATCCCTTGTGATATGTAATTATTTAATTTTATGGATTAGGTGTAGGTAGTTAGTAGGGAGTACCAAAAGGCTAGATACTAAATTTTCAAAATGGATGACCCCGTGTTTCTGATTTTGATTTGACTTGGTTCATGGCAATTATGCACCATTTTATAGAATTGAATATGTATATCGTGAGTACCTTTTGCTTTAAAAGGTGATTAAAATGCACAAGACCATGGCCGATCATAGTTAACACATGCCGCTTGAGTAAAGAATCCCTTTCATTTGACTGGGTCTACTGAATCTGATGGAACCATTCATTTTTGATTTCAAACAATTTCCATGTTCATTGAAGTTCAAATTCAAATTCAAATTCAAAACTTTCTTATTTCAGATAATGTATAATACATGAAATGAAATGACGTCAAATAGACAAAAAAAAATGGAACAAGAGCACGGTCTACTCGTGTCTAATGGCCAATGCTAAACACTTCTTACACTGTCATAATATTCGTCCAAACTATACGGTTCTATCTCTATTAAAAAGTTTTTTACCTCCCGCTTACACTTTTTTTGGGAATTTATCATCAACTTAAATTTATTTGGTAGCACGTTATACAATTTTAAACACATGTAGTGTGGACATTTTTCCGTTTGCGCCAGTCTGTGAATAGGATAATTTACATTTAAAATTCGGGAAGAACGTACTGGTACTAAATTAAAACGGTCTTTGTTTCTGGAGAAAAACATCAAACACCCGTAAATATACAGTGAGGTTTTTTTATCTCTGAACATACAAGCAATTTTCCCTATGTTCAATTTTAAAAAAATTATCTCAAAGCATTGGTGTCAAACGTTAATGTTTCTTCTGTAGCTTATTCTGTCCACTGCTGAACAAAAGCCTCTCTCAAATGCTTCCATTTCCCCCGTTCCTGTGCAGCCAGTATCCAGTTTCCGGCTGTTCTTCTTATATGATCGCTCCAGCGGGTAGGCGGTCGTCCTCTGTTACGATATGCGTCTTGTCTTGGACGCCATTCTGCTATCTTCCTTGTCCATCGATTGTCCGTCATTCTGGCAACATGCCCCGCCCAGTTCCACTTTAAATGTAAGATAGTCTCGACAGCATCTCGTGTCTTCGTTCTAAGTCTTATAGTTGTATTTGGGACTCTGTCTCGAAGGGTGATTCCCAGCATCGATCTTTCCATCCTGCGTTGCATCACTTGTATTTTCGTAATGTTTTTTCTTGTAAGTGTTAGTGTTTCTGCACCATATGTCAGCACGGGAAGGACGCACTGGTTGAACACCTTTCTCTTCAAGCATATTCGGAGATTGGACCGAAACACTGATTTTAGTTTTCCAAATGCTGCCCAAGTCAGACCTATTCTACGCTGGATTTCGCGTGTTTGATTGTCCCGTTCGATACTGATTTCATGTCCTAGGTATTTGTATGAATATGTCTGTTCTATATTTATGTTGTTAATTTTTAGAGAATTGTTTGGAACAAGGTTTGTCATATATTGTGTCTTTGACAGATTTATTTCAAGGCCTACCTTTTCTGCGGCTGTTTGTAAGTCTTGTAACATTGTTTGTGCCTTAGCCGTGTCGTCTGTTATTAGGACGATGTCGTCGGCGAAGCAAAGGTGGCTTAGATTTTCTCCATCGATGTTAATTCCCATGTTGTTCCATCTTATTTTGTTTAGCACACTTTGCAGCAGAGTAACGAATAATTTAGGAGAAAGCGCGTCACCCTGTCTCAGGCCCCTTTCAATTTTGAACTTGTTGGTATGTTGATTGTTGTTTATCTTCACGTATGCTGTGGATGTAGTATATATGTATTTAATAGTAACGGTAGTCAATTCGGCATTCTGCAAGTGCTTCTAGCAGTTTCTGGTGGTCCACTGTATCAAAGGCCTTTTTGAAGTCTATAAAAATCAGCATAAGCGGTTTGTTGTACTCTATACACTTCTCAATTATTAGTTTCATTGTGAGCAAATGATCTTTGGTACCGTATTTTGTTCTAAAACCCGCTTGCTCTCTTGAAAGAAAGAACTCTAGTTTGTTTGTTAGACGTGTTGTTATAATCTTTGTGTAGAGCTTATAGATGTGACTTAGAAGACTTATTGGCCGGTAGTTTTCAAGGTTCGTGTTATCTCCTTTCTTGTGTATGATGATGATTTGCGCACTTTCCCATTGCGATGGTATTGTTCCTCCGGAGAGGCATTTATTAAATAGGGTTTTAAGGGCATTGATGGTGTCTTGTCCGCCCATTTTAATGCTTTCTATTACCATCTCGTCTTCACCAGGTGCTTTGTTGCTTTTCATACTTTTTAAAGCTGATATAATTTCATCGTCATTTATCTCTTCGAGGTCTTCTGAGCCTTGGTTTAAAATTATTGGAATATTGGATTTTATTTCTCTATTTGGTGTCCCTGCCCTCTGTGTTTTTGATTTTATATATATTATTTTTTCTCGCTAGATTTTTCCTTGCCAGAACTTTCAGACTTTTATTCTCTTCTATTGTAGTTTTTATGGATTCCGTATTTTGTTCTCTTTTGTGTTTTCTTATCTCTTTAGCTATTTCTTTATTGATATTTCTATATTCTATTGTTGTTTTGTCTGTCAGTTCTCTTCTTTGTTTCATTAAAGATTTTGTTCTTAGGTTGAGTTTTTGGTTCTTGTTTTTGCTTCTGCCGCACTTTTCAATTGTTGCATTTACGCTGTTTGTAATGTTCTCATATATTGCGTTAACTGTCATACGATTATTTACGTTTAGAGATTTAGATAGTTGCTGTTCATATTCATACACGTTTTCAGGCAAGTTCCATTTTTTGTGACTCTTTTTTAGGATCATGTTGTTTCTTTCCTTTCTTATGTTTAGTTTTATTTTCGCTCTTACTAGGCGATGGTCGCTGCCTGTTGAGAATCTATTCAGAACATCTACATCACTGACAATATCTTTTCTGCTGCTGCATATGAAGTCGATGGCGTTCTTGGTCCTTCCGTCTGGGCTCATCCATGTCCATTTTTTGTTGTCATTTTTTTGGATTGAAGGTGTTCATTGCGAAGAGATTTTTGCTATGCAGAAAGTCTATCAAGGTATTTCCTCTTTCGTTTCTCTCGCCCAATCCGTGGTGCCCAACCGCGTTTTCAGCTTCATCTATTTTGCTTCCGATTTTAGCATTAAAGTCTCCGATTAGCAGAGTATAGTGGGATTTCTCGTCTTGTATGGCTGAGGATATATCTTCGTAAAAGCATTCGATATCTTCCTCTGTATGGTCGCTTGTGGGCGCGTAGGCTTGAATGATTTTCAGAGAGTATTTTTTGTTAAGTTGGATGGTGATGAATAAGACTCTAGGGCTTATACTTTTGATGTTTATAATATTTTCAGTGTGTCTTTTGTGGACCAAAAAACCTATTCCTCTTATTGCAGTTTCTTCTCCTGCATAGTGAAAGATATGTCCTTTGTCCAGAGTGATTTGACCTTCCCCTATGCGTCTGACTTCGCTTAGGCCCAATATGTCCCATTTAATGTTTGTGAGTTCTTCCTCTAGTTCTAGCATTTTCTCGTTTGTTGATAATGTTCTGGCGTTCTAAGTTGCTACGTATATCGGGTATTTTCTGTGACGGTGTGTATTGTTGTCTTTAGGTGATGAAGGCAATTGTTTGCCTCCCCCAGAATCCATGAGCCAGACCTTTTTCAAGGTGTGGGATTTGCCAAATATTGATCTAGCCACCTGGGGTGTGTGTCCTTTTCTCTTTGGAATCGCCATATTGAGAGGTTTTTAGCCAAATTTTCTTCCACGTTGGTCAGACGGGTTGGAAGAGGGATAGGGATATTAGAAAGGAAATAAGTGGTTTTATAGGAAATTTGGGAGTTTTGACAATGGTTTCCCCGTATGGTCTTTGGAGATAAACCAAGGCTCGCGTGGGCAGGGTCGCATTCCTGAAGTAGATCTGTCATCTATCGGGACTATAGATGAGTATCTACCCGCTACCCAAACGTTAATGTTTAGGTAAAGGTAAAACGTCAAAAAAGCCTCCAAATATATTTCGTTAATTATTTCAATTTAGACATCGCTTTTAAACATTAAATAACATTGATAAAAAGGTATACAGTCCTAGAAAAATAATTGGTTGATATAGCTGTCGGATTGGGACAAGGCAGCAAATTACAAAACTATCTCTCTGCCAAAGCAGAGAGGCATAGGCACAGAGATAGTTGTGTAATGATATCCACCAATTAAATAACATTTTTATAACAAGAAAACATTTATTAAAAACACTAGAAAATTAAAAGTTCATAACAAATTCTCAAAATGTCCCCCTTCGCGTTCTAAACAATAAGCAAGTCAATCTTGAAAGGCACGAACTGTGTTTCTTAAGCAAATTTGATTAAATTCGTTGCAGGCTGTTCGGATACGTTGTGTTAAAACGTCCACATTCTCAATTTCAACATTGTTATAACTTTTCGACTTTAGATAGCCCCATAAAAAGAAGTCGTTTGGGGAGAGGTCAGGGGACCTTGGTGGCCATGAAATAGGCCCAAACCTTCCTATCCACCTGTCAGGAAATTCTTGATTGAGGAAATTTCTAACTTCGTTCGTGGAATGAGCAGGAGCGCCATCCATTTGAAAACACGTTCAAATTTTCAATTTCTGGCATAATTTGGTCACAGAGCAGGTTTAAAAAGTTAAGCGAATTTAAAGTCCCTTCAATAAATAATGGTCCTATAGGTGTATCTCCAATTATGCCTATCCACACGCTGGCTCTTGCATTATAATGGGAGTGAGTTAAATTTTGTAAATGCTGATTTGTTTGAGACCAGTATCTAAAAACAGTAGGTAATTAGGATATTAAAAAACAGAATTCAGGCGATTGCCATGAAAGTTCTTTACCTATAATTTTGGGAATTTACACAACCATTTAATGAAAAAAATGCTTCGTCTGTAAATACAATTTTTCGCAAAATGTTGCCATTCCTATGGAGTAAATTTAGGAATTTTTCACAGAAATCTGTTCGTCTCTCTTTGTCGTCGTCATAGAGCACTTGATGATTAGAGTATTTGTAGAATTTGAACTTGAATTCTTTTAGGGTCCTTCACACAAAAAATTTTGGAATTGGAAATAATCAGCCACTTGTTTTAAGGTGGATCCAGGATTTTCTTCCATAAAACATAAAATTTCCAGTTTTAATTCCTCTGTAAGAACATGTGGTTGTTTGCTCCTCTTCCTATGAGAGTTAACTACACATCCTTCTGAATTAAATATCTTGACGATATTATGTATCGTTCTAATAGAAGAAATGGGACTGTCTGGATGACTAGTTGCAAATAAATCACGCTCTCTCCTAAGGCTATTTTCTTTTTTGTAAAGATTAAACAATTCTATTTTTTCCTGTTTAGAATACGTTATCTAGGTGATTGTAAAGAAAATATCATCTCGATTTTTGCCTTAATTTTGATATCATTAGAAAGCTTATGTTAAGATTAGCAGATTTACGTAAAAAAATTCTTGGATGGTCGAGTTTTGTAAGAAAAAAATAGAAAAATGAAGGTATGGAAATACATTACTCATACTTGGAAGTTGCCTCAATCTTCTTTTGTAGCCACAACACACATTTCACACACTCAATTCATGGTTTTTCGATTTTTATGATATAACTTAGGTAAGTTTCCAACGTTTCATAAATTCAAATTTTTATTTAACTTACCAATTTTGCATTGTACTGAAGTTGGCAGGTAGCTTATAAAACATGAAGTTTGTTGACGTTTTTAAAGGCAATGTTGCAAAGTCTTTTTCTTGAAAATATTCGATTATTACAACTTAAAATTTAATTTATTTTTTTTTTGATCAGGTTAACTTCGATTGGTTCAGGTTAGGTCTGATCAGTTCAGGTTAGTCGAATTCTAATATTCATTTACACTTTTTACGTAGGCTAGCCTAGTTAGTTCCGTTCTAGTTTTCCTGGTTAGGTTAGTTCAGTTACATTTTACGTTTAGGTTAGGTTAGATCAGGTTAGTTCAGTTCTACCCTTTATGTTAGGGGTAGAGAATAATATAAAATGCGGTCCCGTGAGGGCCCGCTTTCTGTCAAAACTTTCTGTTAATTCAGGTAAGGTCTGGTTAGTTCAGTTCTAGTTTCCCTGGTTGGGTTAGTTCAGTTACACTTTTGACGTTTAGATTAGACTAGCTTAGGTTAGTTCAGTGGTGGGATTCTTATCTTTCGACACGACACATATCGACTCGACATCTACTGCTCGATATCTCTTTCGATATCGACCAAACTAAAATTCTCATCTTATGTCGAGAACATCGTGACAGGCAATGGAACCGAACATGCATCGAGCATGCGTATATGTTGAGTTGTGGAAGATTCTAACCTTTCTTAGTGCTAAAAAAGCTTAAGTTTTTATTTTTAATTGTTTTGAGTTGAATTTTCTCTTATCTCCAGAATTACCATTGTGAATATTGCTATCTAAAAAACCATGCTACCAATAGTCCATGAAATATATCGCCGTAATCGCCGCAGACATGAAAATTTGGAATTTCGAAGAGCAACAAGAAATCTTCGGGATGTTTTTGATATAAATAATATCCCTGAAGCCAGATTCAAAGAGCTTTTTAGAATCAGCAAAACTATGTTTGAGGAACTAAAAACTCTTTTAAATCCTCATTTACCTGAGCCAAGATACAGAAGAAGAGATGTGAGTGTTGCACAAAAAATTCTGATTTCACTTCGGTTTTATGCTACAGGCTGTTACCAACGGAGTGTAGGTGAAGACTTCATTTTAGCAGTTAGTCAAACTAGCGTTCATAGGTTTGTAAAAATGTTAATGTAATCCTACAAAAATACTTATGACATACAATATATTTCCAGATACATTCATGAGGTCACAGATGCTATTGAACAACATATTTGTCCACAATTTATAAAGTTTCCTACTACGAGAAGAGAACATAATGAGACTAAACAAGCTTTCATGCATCAATTTGGATTTCCGGGTGTGGTTGGTGTAGTTGATGGCACCCACATTGCTGTTTTGAAACCAACAATAGAGGAACATAACTTTATTAACCGAAAAGGATTCCATTCAATAAACTGCCAAATAGTGTGTGATAGTAGCTTGAAAATTTTATCTGTTAATGCAAATTACCCTGGGTCATCACATGATTCTTTCATCTGGAGAAATAGCAATCTGCGTCAATATATGTCAAACCAATATTTTGCCAATGGCTTAAGGGGAACATGGTTGATTGGAGACTCTGGTTACCCATTGGAACCATTTTTAATGACTGTCTTTCCAAATCCACAGCCAGAAAGTCCTGAAGCACACTATAATGCTGCATTAGGGAGAGCACGGAACTGTGTTGAAAGATGTATTGGCCTTCTGAAATCTCGGTTTCGATGCTTACTTAGGGAAAGGGTAGCCCGCTATGATCCTTCTTTTGCAGGAAGACTAATAAATGTGTGTGCAGCCCTGCATAATATGTTTATTTATTTTAATGAAGATGTTGATGAAGGACTAGAGATTGATGCCATTGACAATCTGCCAAATGCAGGTCCTCCTCCTATACCACAGGGGCGAGGCAGAGTAAGGAATAATATTGTGAACACTTATTTTCAAAATCATTAATTTTAGCTAAATAATCTGTTAATTATAATGTATACTATGTTACTACTGCATAAATAAATAATGTGAGAATAAATATCAGCGATGAGTACAAATTGATTTATTTACATTCAATATCTCTCTTTCAAGTAATTTGATTGTCAGAGCGTAGAGTATGATTTTTATTTGATTTAGATGAGTCAGGTTCACTCATTGCATCCAAATTTGACACTGAATTTGTATTAACATGTAATGTTTGTAAAAGTTTAGTTCTGAGTTACTAAGCAGTCAACTTTAAAATTGTTCCTAATATTTTCTTTATGGCCTCTATGGTTCATAAATGACGGTTCAACTTTGCTTTGAGGTGAGTGTTATTAGGATGATTTGGAAACAATGATCCTGTATCAGATGACTATACTCCTGAAGGCCGATTTTCAAGCAACTAAATTGTCTGAACTAATTTGATTGTTTGTCAGCTAATAGTGTTTAATCTGAGGGGGAGAGCATAGACAATATGTGGACAATCATATTAAAAAAACTGCAAATGAAAAGGATTTGTACTAGTACATGTGTTAATACATGTAGTAATGAATATAATTTAAAGTTATGTATTAACAAAAAATAAAACACAACTAGAGATACCCACATAAAATAAATGACAAACTTTCTAATGGAACACAACAAAAACATATAATACTAGTCCATCCAACAAACAAACTTTGTAATGGAACACATAATAAAAACATATAATACTAGTCCATCAAACAAACAAACTTTCTAATGGAACACATAACAAAAACATATAACACTAGTCCATCGAACAAACAAACTTTCTAATGGAACACAACAAAAACATATAATACTAGTCCATCAAACAAACAAACTTTCTAATGGAACACATAACAAAAACATTTAATACTAGTCCATCAAACAAACAAATTTTCTAATGGAGCACAACAAAAACATCTAATACTGGTGCTGATTTCTAATGGGAAACATTAAAAATGTTTTCCATACTAGAAATTCTTTGATTTAGTTCATTAAACCCTTTTGCAATGGCCACTCGTACTGCTTCCAGACCTTGTTTTACAGTTTGATTTATATTTTGTAACTGTTCTATGGTTTCTTTATAGATATTATTTAAATCATTTTCATTCTGTTTTGTTGATGTTGCCACCCTTTTTGGAGGATTACTGCATAAATAATCATGATCATTATTTTCATCAGGTGCCACCCTTTTTTTATTGGGCACCTTAGTATTTACCAGGGATACAGATACAAATGGTACTGCAGTGGGTAGTGAAACTGAACTTGGCTGATCAGTTGATGAAGTTGTGGTGAGTCCGAACTCTGTGACACCACATCCTTCATAGAATGGCTTTCCAAGCAAAGCTAGAGCTCGCATCTCTAAATGTGACAATGTTTTTTTCAGTGGTGGGCCTCCACCTGTGGCTTTCTGATGCCTATTTATTTCTGCAGATTTTTTTTTTAAATTCATTTTATAATCGGTCCATATCTGTAAAATAAAGAATAAAGTTAACATAGTATATTCTGTATATTATTTTTGGGTACATAGACATGATAATATTTGCACTTAAAGGTTATTTGAGCAAAGTAATATCAAAGCGAGGTTTTTTGCTAGTTTTTACAATATGGGATCTAGTCTATGAGAGTTGCTATAGTAAATACTGAGGGGTATTTTTCTTTTTTTTGCTTTACTAGTTACAGTTTTTCTTGTGTATAACCTTTAGTTAGTACTTACTTTCTGCCATTTTTCTACTGTCCTTACCCCATATCCAAGGGCATTAAGTTTGACAGTAAGCTCACTCCAAAGTTCTCTGAACTTTTCCCTGGCATTTGCAGAAGACAAACGACCTGTGGCTAGGTCCTTATGTATTTCCATATAGTCAATTATCACTGTGATATGCTCCTCTTTTATTCGAAAAGCCATTTCGTGTAAATATGTTAATATGACTAGGTATATATGATCAGTCTTCTGTAGGTGAATAGAGTTATTTTTTTCGATTAGACTCAATTCAAAGGTTAAAAAGATAAATATAAATACCGTTGTAGGCTTTGAATTTTGAATAAAGTTGTAGGTAGCGCTGACTGAAGTAAATTGAGGTTAGAAAATGTCTTCTCACTTAAAAATTGGTATCGAGGAAAATTGACATTTATAGTCGATACTTGTCGAATCGACTTTCAGATGAGAATCGCCGGAAATGAGTAATCGTTACGTGTCGTGTAGACAAGCGATATAAGAATCCGGGGGCAGTTCTACTCTTTATACCCGAATGTGTCTACCTCCGAAAATATTGCATCCACGAAACTTCCGTTCGTGGGAGGTAGTGGAATGTGAAAGAGGACATCAAGGAGAGGAGAAAACAGTTAGATTCACCTCAATCAGTCGAGGCGTTCTCAAGTTACAGGCGGTCAAATTTGAGAATTGAGAAAAAAGTCGTGATTCCCCCTTTTAGACATTTTCAAAAAAATATTTGGAAAACTTTTTTTACTGCTTTTGATCGGTATGGCACGCTTGCAATCCTCTAAAAACGTAACAAATTCAATTCGAAGGAAATTAACATCTAAAGTGTTTTTTTTTTAAATGGTCCAAAAACGCGATTCTAAAAGTGCCTTAAAGTCGACCAACGAAGGGGTCTATCTCGAAAAATATTTTGCCTACGGAACTTCTAGGTAGAAGGTGAAAAAAGACATCAAGAAGAGAAAAAAACAGTAGGATTCACTTCAATCGGTCGAAGCGTTCTCAAGTTACAGGCGGTCAAACTTGAGAATTGAGAAAAAAGTCCCGTAATACCCGTTATTATAGACATTTTGAAAAAAAAAAATCTGAAATATTTTTAGCTTTTTTTGATCGGACTGGCACGTTTGCAATCCCCTAAGAATGTAACAAACTCAATTCGAATGAAACTCGAACTCTAAAGAGGTTTTTTTAAAAAAAAACGGTAAAGAAACGCAATTCAAGTGCCTGAAAATCGACCCCCGAAGGGGTCTATCTTCTAAAATATATTTTTAGAACAGGTTAACTTTCTGTTATTTCAGGTGAGGTCTCGTTAGTTTAGGTTAGTCCAGTTCTAGTTTCCCTTATTAATTTAGTTCAGTTACATTTTTTACGTTTAGGTTAGATTACCTCAGATTAGTTCAGTTCTAGTTTTCCTGATTAGGTTAGTTCAGTAACACTATTTACGTTTAAGTTGGGCTAGCTCAGGTTATTTCAGTTCTACTCTTTATGTTAGGGGTAGAGAATAATATAAAAAGCGGGCCCGAAAAGGCCCGCTTTCTTTCATTTTTAGAACAGGTTAACTTTCTGTTACTTCAGGTAAGGTCAGGTTAGTTCAGTCCTAGTTTCCCTGGTTGGGTTAGTTCAGTTACACTTTTGATGTTGAGGTTAGACTAGCTTAGGTTAGTTCAGTTCTACTCTTTATGTTAGGGGTAGAGAATAATATAAAAAGCGGGCCCGCAAGGGCCCGCTTTCTTTTATTTTTAGAACAGGTTAACTTTCTGTTACTTCAGGTAAGGTCTGGTTAGTTCAGTCCTAGTTTCCCTGGTTGGGTTAGTTCAGTTACACTTTTGACGTTGAGGTTAGACTAGCTTAGGTTAGTTCAGTTCTACTCTTTATGTTAGGGGTAGAGAATAATATAAAAAAGGGCCCAAAAGGGCCCGCTTTCTTTTATTTTTAGAACAGGTTAACTTTCTGTTACTTCAGGTAAGGTCTGGTTAGTTCAGTCCTAGTTTCCCTGGTTGGGTTAGTTCAGTTACACTTTTGACGTTGAGGTTAGACTAGCTTAGGTTAGTTCAGTTCTACTCTTTATGTTAGGAGTAGAGAATAATATAAAAAGCGGGCCCGAAAGGACCCGTTTTTTTTTAATTTTTAGAACAGGTTAACTTTCTGTTACTTCAGGTAAGGTCAGGTTAGTTCAATCCTAGTTTCCCTGGTTGGGTTAGTTCAGTTACACTTTTGACGTTGAGGTTAGACTAGCTTAGGTTAGTTCAGTTCTACTCTTTATGTTAGGGGTAGAGAATAATATAAAAAAGGGCCCAAAAGGGCCCGCTTTCTTTTATTTTTAGAACAGGTTAACTTTCTGTTACTTCAGGTAAGGTCTGGTTAGTTCAGTCCTAGTTTCCCTGGTTGGGTTAGTTCAGTTACACTTTTGACGTTGAGGTTAGACTAGCTTAGGTTAGTTCAGTTCTACTCTTTATGTTAGGGGTAGAGAATAATATAAAAAAGGGCCCAAAAGGGCCCGCTTTCTTTTATTTTTAGAACAGGTTAACTTTCTGTTACTTCAGGTAAGGTCTGGTTAGTTCAGTCCTAGTTTCCTTGGTTGGGTTAGTTCAGTTACACTTTTGACGTTGAGGTTAGACTAGCTTAGGTTAGTTCAGTTCTACTCTTTATGTTAGGGGTAGAGAATAATATAAAAAGCGGGCCCGAAAGGGCCCGCTTTTTTTTATTTTTAGAACAGGTTAACTTTCTGTTACTTCAGGTAAGGTCTGGTTAGTTCAGTCCTAGTTTCCCTGGTTGGGTTAGTTCAGTTACACTTTTGACGTTGAGGTTAGACTAGCTTAGGTTAGTTCAGTTCTACTCTTTATGTTAGGGGCACAGAATAATATGAAAACTGGACCCGTTTTAACTTTTAAAACAGGTTAATTTTCGGTTAGTTCAGGTTAGCTCAGGTTAGTCCAGTTCTAGTTTTCCTGATTAGGTTGGTTCAGTTACACTTTTACGTTTAGGTTAGGTAAGCTAAGGTTAGTTCAGTTCTACTCTTTATGTTAGGGATAGAGAATAATATAAAAAAAGGGCCCGAAAGGGCCCGCTTTCTTTTATTTTTAGAACAGGTTAACTTTCTGTTACTTCAGCTAAGGTCAGGTTAGTTCAGTCCTAGTTTCCCTGGTTGGGTTAGTTCAGTTAAACTTTTGACGTTGAGGTTAGACTAGCTTAGGTTAGTTCAGTTCTACTCTTTATGTTAGGGGCACAGAATAATATGAAAACTGGACCCGTTTTAACTTTTAAAACAGGTTAATTTTCGGTTAGTTCAGGTTAGCTCAGGTTAGTGCAGTTCTAGTTTTCCTGATTAGGTTGGTTCAGTTACACTTTTACGTTTAGGTTAGGTAAGCTAAGGTTAGTTCAGTTCTACTCATTATGTCAAAATTAGAGAATTATAAGAATTCACTAGTCGTTGCCGCAATTTCGTTGGGCATATTCGCAAACGTTATGTGTTAAATTAATACCTCTTAAATTTTCCTAATATCAGTTATGCAATTTTCTTTCTAGATCCGACCACATAATTTTATTGCACTTAATGATTAACTCCGATGTTTGGCATCACTGTAAATATATTTCTAACCCTACTGTCAGATTCGAGAGTTTTCGCATCAATTTTGTCAAACATTTTCTTGTTTCGCAGTGAAAAGTGGCTCATCCAAGAATTTTTTTTCTTTCAGTCTGTTTTATAGACCGTAAGCTACAATTAAAAAAAGGAAAAACCTTGAAAATCGAAATAACACAAACTTTACAAGCACTCATTATCTAAAGTCTATGAAAAATATTCAGGAAAAAGTTTACTAAAAGCAGCGTTATAAAAAATAAAGTTTGAAGTTTTCGAGCTGTTAAAGTTACCTGTACAGATATCTGAACCTAGAAATTAAGATCTGACAGCAATGCATTGAGATGGTTTTTTAAAAATTGAACATAGGGGAAATAGCGTTATATGTTCAAAGTTAAAAAAATCTCACTGTATACAGTGTGGTCTCAAATCGCACTTTTAGGATATTGAAAACTGGAGGAGCTTTGAAATAGGTTAAATAGGTTTGAAATAGGTTAAATGGAGAGAGTTCTAGGCAATTCTGTTATTAACAATGACAAAAACAGGGTTGCTCTAAACGTTCAGGTTTATGAGAAATTTTGGAAAAATCAAAATGCTGCAATTGTAAAAAACTTTTTTATTTTAGAAAATTATCGAATCTATTCAACTTTTTGAGAGAAATCCACCTGTAAAGATGAATTTTAGATACAACGTTTCGGTCCTGTCAATTTCTAATTTTTGATGGCAGCCATATTGATTTTTTACATTTTTGGACAGAGGATAAAAAATACGCGCCATATCTCTACCAAACTTTCATCAAATTTTTTAATAATTCCTACAAATATAATTCTTCGAGTAGGTTTATATTTAAGTAGTTTAGTATATTATGAGTTCGCAAACGTTATTGCTAGTTTTGCTTACATCTAACCAAAGAGGTACCACCTAAAGCCTTCAACTTGATTGCATTAGCATTTAAACGATTGTGGAAAAATCAATTTTCAATTTTCTTTTCAAAATTCTTTCCAAGCAAAATATTCATTCGATTGTTTTAAAGGATACTCTACCATATATTAGGTTTGTTTTTTGGTCTTTTCGTAGTAGTTGGCGTTGGGGTAAGTAAATAAATAGTTTTTTATTTAATAAATTTATAGATTTAAATTATTTCAAACCAAACTGACGTCATTCCTCATTGTTATCCTCCCAATTCAGTTTTTGTATTTTCAGAATTCCAACATGGCAAAGTTTTTGGAGTGGATATGACAAGTGGAATGATGATCTCGTTGCAAAAATTATATTTCTTCATATTATAACTGTTGTCTGAAATAGGATAAAGTGATGAGCAGGGTTGTTATAGTGTCAAAAAATGTAAAAAACCAATAAAGAAATTAATTATGGTGCTACAAAACTTAAACATTGCTTTGGTGTTTGGGAAATATATCAAAAACCCTAAATGTTTAAGAGCAATCCGGCTTTTGTCATTACGTTACCAACAGAATTGTCTAGAATTTTTTCCATTTAATCACCATCGTAGCTCTTTTACTTTCCGAGATTCCAATACATGAAGGGCCAATAAGTTGGAACCACACAAATCAAGATTTTGTTTCCATGCGTTGTAATGGATGAATATTAATAAATTGGATTACTCAGACATCAGTTTGTAAGAGCCAGTTTATAGCTTGTTAGTACAGTCACATCAAACTCTTTCTTTGAGAGGGTGAGATAGGTATCGAACACATCAGTTACAGTTAGGTATCAGGTGCAGCCAAAATCTAACCGGTTATTTGGTATTAGATAACATTGAAGTGTCTTGTTGAATGTTAGTAAGCTGTACTTAAACAGTCGGAAGGAACTGCAAGGAAGAACGAGGGGCCTGAAGGACTCAACGTCCCCGGTGTGCAACGCAAAAAGCTCCAGAACAGAAACAAAGGCATAAAGCCAAAACTTCCACTAAACTTTCATCACTGACCTCGTAAACGGGTAAACGGCCCACGTTTAACGTTCACGTCTTTCGATTCCCTTTTACCTTGCACTTACATACGAAATCCCATCCGGACTGCGGGCCTTATGTACTCGAACTCGACTCTCCAATATTTCCGATCACCGTTCGGTTCATTTCAGGTACATAACGGGCACCGTATATACCCCCGATTGGTTCGATAGGTAGTCATCTATAGCAATAGAACGGCATGTATCGATTCTGCGCCACGGCCCCACCAATCGGCTGCTCGATCGGTGATCGGTTCGAGATCGAGGGGAACGCGGGGGGAGGGAGCGGGGCGGGGACGACCGACCGTTTGCAGTTCGATTGATTTTTAAGCGCTCCGGAGCTGCCCGCTTTGCAGCAACGGGGGGGGGGAGGCTCAAGGGGGCTCACAGGGGGGGCACAAATCAAGGTCGAGTGCATATAGAATCCTCACTTATTTTTGTCACCTTTGAAGCATTCATTTTTTCAATACCCATCTCCTTTTAGCACATGTTGAAAAGATACGATAAGAATGTCAAAGTCAATTTTCCAACGCCTACCTGACGACAATAATTAGTGAATGGCTTATAAGCATCGGTTTCAATGTTTTGAAAAGTTTTTTGAGCTCATTCACCCGTCTTGTTAATTTGTGAATAGTGAAGACAAGTCCAGGGTTACACAACTATATGGCCAGACTGGCTGCCCTGCATCCTTTTTAAGCAGAAGCGTTTTCCTTGGTGGTGATAAATTACGTATTCATAACCATCGGAATAACTTAATCGTCGACTAATAAGAGACACTACCAATTACGGCTAATGCCGGCAAATTGTAAATTATTCCAATTTCAGAAAATTGCGTGAGTCACCATCGGATCGCACGTTCCATCATTAAATAAATTTGTTGATGTCTTGTTGCCACTATATGTATAGAGTTTGCGCTTTGTTTTTGTTTGGCGGCCAGGGAGGGATTAGGAGTGGTTCAATGTCCTTTTGCCTATTAAGTTTATCGAAATAAGTATTCATTTCATAAATAGATATTTTTTACAATAATAATGTAAGTGTTTAAAGTGAAATTATTGCAAGCTTGCGAAAGTTTTAATTCACTTAAATTCCTTAAAAAAAGTTTTATAGTTAGTTCAGTTGTTCGTTCAGTTAGGTCGAATTAATTCAGTTATTTTTTTTTGGGTTAGGTCAGTAATTTCTTTATTTTCTTAATTTATGCTATATTTGGCATATTGACTTACTAGATAATGAGAGTTTTATTGGCAATAAAACATAACTAAGCACCCAGCTGAACTTAAGAGATATTTTTAATTTTTTAATCATTTGGGGGAAAGTAGCAGTACAGGGTGGTCCTTTATCATTAGAAGATGTGGACTTGGACGGATGTTGTTCTTGTTTATGTCCTCTTTCGCCTCCCACCATCTCAAGTTCTTGCACGGAACTTGCACGAAACAGCAAAAAAAAATTTCCGAAATTTTGTTGAAAATGTACAAAGTAGGGAGGGTGGGGGGGATATTACGACTTTTTTCTCAATTCTCAACTTTGACCGCCTGTATCTTGAGAACGCCTGAGGCGATCGGAGTGAATCCAACTTTTTTTCCTCCTCTCGATGTTCTCTTTCACCTCCCACTATCGGAAGTTTTGTAGGTGCAATATTTCCGGAGATAGACCCTCTTCAGTGGTCTATTTTTAGGCATTTTCAAAATCACGTTTTTGGAAGATTTAAAAAAAAACCTCTTTAGAGGTTAATTTCATACGAATTAAATTTGTTACGTTATAAGAAGATTGCAAATGTGCAATTCCTATCAAAAACAGCAAAAAAAAATATGATTTTTTTTTTGAAAATTGTCAAAGGGGGTATTACGACTTTTTTCTCAATTCTCAACTTTGGCCGTCTGTAGGTATCTTGAGAACGCCTTGGGCAATCGGAGTGAATTCAATTGTTTTTCCTCCTCTCAATGTCCTCTTTCACCTCCCACTATCGGAAGTTTTGTAGGTGCAATATTTCCGGAGATAGACCCTCTTCAGTGGTATATTTTTAGGCATTTTCAAAACCACGTTTTTGGACGATTTTAAAAAAAAACCTCTTTAAGAGGTTAATTTCATACGAATTAAATTTGTTACGTTATTAGAAGATTGCAAACGTGCTATTCCTATCAAGAACAGCAAAAAAATTATGAATTTTTTTGAAAATTGTCAAATTACGACTTTTTCCTCAATTCTCAAATTTGACCGTCTGTATCTTGGGTACGCCTGAGGCGATCGAAGTGAATCCAACTGTTTTTTCCTGCTCTCAATGCCCTCTTTCACCTCCCGCCATCTGTAGGTGCAATATTTCCGGGGATAGACCCCTTCGGTGGTCTATTTTTAGGCGTTTTCAAAATCGTTTTTAGACGATTTTTGAAAAAACCTTTTTAGAGGTTTTGTTCATACGAATTGAGTTTGTTACGTTCTTAGGAGATTACAATCGTACCATTCCGATCAAAAACAGCAAAAAAAAATTATTTTATAAGATTTTTTTTTTAAATTTCTAAAGTGTATTACGACTTTTTTCTCAATTCTCAACTTTGACCGCCTGTATCTTGAGAACGCCTGAGGCGATCGGAGTGAATTCAATTGTTTTTTCCTCCTCTCAATGCCCTCTTTCACCTCCCACCATCTGGAGTTTCTGTAGGTGCAATCTTTCCGGAGATAGACCTTCTTCAGTGGTCTATTTTTAGGCATTTTCAAAATCACGTTTTTGGAAGATTTAAAAAAAAAAACCTCTTTAGAGGTTAATTTCATACGAATTAAATTTGTTACGTTATTAGAAGATTGCAAACGTGCTATTCCTATCAAGAACAGCAAAAAAATTATGAATTTTTTTGAAAATTGTCAAATTACGACTTTTTCCTCAATTCTCAAATTTGACCGTCTGTATCTTGAGAACGCCTGAGGCGATCGAAGTGAATCCAACTGTTTTTTCCTCCTCTCAATGCCCTCTTTCACCTCCCGCTATCTGTAGGTGCAATATTTCCGGGGATAGACCCCTTCGGTAGTCTATTTTTAGGCGTTTTCAAAATCGTGTTTTTAGACGATTTTTTAAAAAACCTTTTTAGAGGTTTTGTTCATACGAATTGAGTTTGTTACGTTCTTAGGAGATTCCAATCGTACCATTCCGATCAAAAACAGCAAAAAAAAATTATTTTATAAGATTTTTTTTAAAATTTCTAAAGTGTATTACGACTTTTTTCTCAATTCTCAACTTTGACCGCCTGTATCTTGAGAACGCCTGAGGCGATCGGAGTGAATTCAATTGTTTTTTCCTCCTCTCAATGCCCTCTTTCACCTCCCACCATCTGGAGTTTCTGTAGGTGCAATATTTCCGGAGATAGACCTTCTTCAGTGGTCTATTTTTAGGCATTTTCAAAATCACGTTTTTGGACGATTTTTTAAAAAAAACCTCTTTAGAGGTTAATTTCATACGAATTAAATTTGTTACGTTATTAGAAGATTGCAAACGTGCCATTCCTATCAACAACAGCAAAAAAAATTATGAAATTTTTTTCAAAATTGTCAAATTACGACTTTTTCCTTAATTCTCAAATTTGACCGCCTGTATCTTGAGAACGCCTCGGGCGATCAGAGTGAATCAATCTGTTTTTCGCTCCTCTCAACATCCCCTTTCACCTCCCATCATCGAAAGTTCCGTAGGCGCAATGTTTCGGGGGTTAGACCCCTTCAGTTGTCTATTTTTAGGAGTTTTCAAAACCGTGTTTTTAGACAAATTCTAAAAAAAACCTCTTTAGAGACGAAGGTTTTACCGCCTGTATCTTGAGAACGCCTGAGGCGATCGGAGTGAATCTAACTGTTCTTTCCTCCTCTCGATGCCCTCTTTTTGCCTCCCACTATCGGAGATTCTGTAGGTGCAATATTTCCGGAGATAGAATTTCTTCAGTGGTCTATTTGTAGGCATTTTCAAAATCACGTTTTTGGACGATTTAAAAAAAAAACCTCTTTAGAGGTTAATTTCATACGAATTAAATTTGTTACGTTATTAGAAGATTGCAAACGTGCTATTCCTATCAAGAACAGCAAAAAAAATATGATTTTTTTTTGAAAATTGTGAAATTACGACTTTTTTCTCAATTCTCAAATTTGACCGCCTGTATCTTGAGAACGCCTCGGGCGATCAGAGTGAATCGATCTGTTTTTCCCTCCTCTGAACATCCCCTTTCACCTCCCATCATCGAAAGTTCCGTAGACGCAATATTTCGGGGGTTAGACCCCTTCAGTGGTCTATTTTTTGGCATTTTCAAAATCACGTTTTTAGACGATTTTAAAAATAACCTCTTTAGAGGTTAATTTCATACGATTTGAGTTTGTTACGTTCTTAGGAGATTGCAGACATGCCTTTCAAATAAAAAAAAAGGGCAAAAAAATTCAAAATGTCCAAAGGGGAGGGTATAACGATTTTTTTCTCAATTCTCAATTTTGACCGCCTGTATCTTGAGAACGCCTCGGGCGATCGGAATGAATGCAACTGTTTTTTCCTCCTCTCGATCCCTCTTTCATCTCCCTCCATTGGAGGTTCTGTAGATGCAATATTTCCGGGGATAGACCCCTTTGGTGGTCTATTCTTAGGCGTTTTCAAAATCGCGTTTTTGGATGATTTCAAAAAAACGGTTGTTAAAAAAAAATTTTAAAAAAAAGTTCTTAGAAAATTCCAAACGTACCATTCCGATCACAAACAGCAAAAAAATGTTTTTGGAAATTTCTTCTATTGGAACTTCCTCTACAGTTACTGTTGTTTCCGGTGTCTTACCTTCTTCTTCTACGCTAACAATTTTAGTTTTCTCTTCTTTGTCGCCCTTTCTCTTTTTGATTACGCGTTTCTTGATGATATTCTTCTCAGAAATTCCTTCCTCAATGACTGTTGTTTCTTGAATTCTTCTATTGTTTCCTCAGATTGCTCAGGCCATTCCTCAATACTTACAGTGGTTCAGGTTTCTTGCCCTCTTGTTTCACAGTTTTTCTTCTTTACCGTTTTTCTTCTTCTTGATAACTCGCCTCTTTACGACTTTCTTCCTCCCAAAAATATGTTGTTTTGCCTTGGTTTATTATGTCAAATAAAGTGGAAATTTGTAACTTAATGACATTCGAAATAAAAAAAGATTTGTGTACCTGTTTTTTAAATTGTCTTCTCGATGGTTGCATTTTGCAATAAAAACAGAAAAACTAAATTTTTTTAAAGGTTTATAAAATGGATTTGTTGAAAAAAAAATATTTCTTTTTTGTAGACGTTTATTTATTATTATTAAATTTAAGTAATTTATTTTTTTTTATTTAGTCCTGGTTTAATTCCTCTTGTTTCGCTGCCTCTAGTAATTGTTGTGTTTTTAATATTAATATTTTTTACCGGTTTTTCTTTAAGGTCTTCGTTGTATTTCTTATTTTTAACTACTACTTTTGTTTAATCTTCTATAATTAGTAGAAGTTAGAATTCTTTTAATGATCTATACAACTGATTTGTTAAGAATACTTATCTGAAACTTAAATTCATTTTTTTTTATTCTATTAGAAATGTTCTACTTTGTTTTATTTTAATTCTGACCTCATCTATTCTTATTCATATCTTTTTTGTTCATATTATATATAATAATTCGATAACAAGTTTTTTTTTTATTTTTTATTGTAGTATTTAATGTAGATATTTTGTTACATTATTTTTAAAATGTTCTGGCTTTTATTTTTACCAACTACTTTGGTTTAATTTTTTCTTGACTTCTAGATGTTTAACTTTCTTGTTAAACATTTAAAAAATGGATATGTTGATAATATTCCTTCAGCACCTTAAATTTATTTTTTATTTTTCTTCCCTTTTTTACTTATTTTTGTTTTATTTTTTTTTCTTGAATAAAATTTTTCTTTATAACTTTTTGTATTTGTTTTTAAGTAACTTATTCTTCATATGGATTTAGTTTTTGCGGTACCTATTTATAATATTCCTTGTTTCTTTATCTGCTTTTTAAACTGCCTTGGGTGTGCGTATTAATTCTAACAAATACTTTTGAGGCGGTTCCTTAAGGGGGTCACCTATCGCCGGCTGGTAAAGTGACAGCCAATCATTGTCGGATCTAGCCTTCTGTGAAGGGGGGGGGGGGGGGGGTTGAAAAATTAGAGCGAACATTTTTTGAGCTGCTACGCCCACTTTTTGTTACATTTTGACCAAAGTGGGGGGTATTACGACTTTTTTCTCAATTCTCAATTTTGACCGCCTGTATCTTGAGAACGCCTCGGGCGTTCGGAGTGAATCCAATTGTTTTTTCCTCCTCTCGATGTCCTCTTTTACCTCCCACCGTCGGAAGTTCCGTAGGTGCAATATTTCCGGAGATAGACCCCTTCGGTGGTCGATTTTTGGGCACTTTTAGAATCGCGTTTTTGGACGATTTTTAAAAAATCTCTTTACAGGTTAACTTCATAAGAATTAAGTTTGTTACGTTCTTAGAGGATTGCAAACGTGCCATTCCGATCAAAAACAGCAAAAACATTTTTCTGAAATTTTTTTGAAAATTGTCAAGGGGGTATTACGACTTTTTTTTCAATTCTCAATTTTGACCGTCTGTATTTTGAGAACGCCTCGGGTTTTCGGAATGAATCCAATTGTTTTTTCCTCCTCTCGATGTCCTCTTTTACCTTCCACCGTCGGAAGTTCCGTAGGTGCAATATTTCCGGAGATAGACCCCTTCGGTGGTCGATTTTTGGGCACTTTTAGAATCGCGTTTTTGGACGATTTTTAAAAAATCTCTCTACAGGTTAAATTCATAAGAATGAAGTTTGTTACGTTCTTAGAGGATTGCAAACGTGCCATTCCGATCAAAAACAGCAAAAACATTTTTCTGAAATTTTTTTGAAAATTGTCAAGGGGGTATTACGACTTTTTTCTCAATTCTCAATTTTGACCGCCTGTATCTTGAGAAGGCCTCGGGCGATCGGAGTGAGTCCAATTGTTTTTTCCTCCTCTCGATGTCCTCTTTTACCTCCCACCGTCGGAAGTTCCGTAGGTGCAATATTTCCGGAGATAGACCTTCGGTGGTCGATTTTTGGGCACTTTTAGAATCGCGTTTTTGGACGATTTTTAAAAAATCTCTTTACAGGTTAACTTCATAAGAATGAAGTTTGTTACGTTCTTAGAGGATTGCAAACGTGCCATTCCGATCAAAAACAGCAAAAACATTTTTCCGAAATTTTTTTGAAAATTGTCAAAAGGGTATTACGACTTTTTTCTCAATTCTCAATTTTGACCGTCTGTATCTTGAGAACGCCTCGGGCGTTCGGAGTGAATCCAATTGTTTTTTCCTCCTCTCGATGTCCTCTTTTACCTCCCACCGTCGGAAGTTCCGTAGGTGCAATATTTCCGGAGATAGACCCCTTCGGTGGTCGATTTTTGGGCACTTTTAGAATCGCGTTTTTGGACGATTTTTAAAAAATCTCTCTACTGGTTAACTTCATAAGAATGAAGTTTGTTACGTTCTTAGAGGATTGCAAACGTGCCATTCCGATCAAAAACAGCAAAAACATTTTTCCGAAATTTTTTTGAAAATTGTCAAAAGGATATTACGACTTTTTTCTCAATTCTCAATTTTGACCGCCTGTATCTTGAGAACGCCTCGGGCGTTCGGAGTGAATCCAATTGTTTTTTCCTCCTCTCGATGTCCTCTTTTACCTCCCACCGTCGGAAGTTCCGTAGGTGCAATATTTCCGGAGATAGACCCTTTCGGTGGTCGATTTTTGGACACTTTTAGAATCGCGTTTTTGGACGATTTTTAAAAAACCTCTTTAGAGGTTAATTTCATACGAATTGAGTTTGTTGCGTTCTTAGGAGGTTGCAAGCCTCCCACCATTGAGAGTTCCGTACGTGCAATATTTCCGGAAATAGAACGCTTCAGTAGTCGATTTTTAGCACTTTTAGAATCACGTTTTTGGACGATTTAAAAAAAAAAACACCTTTTTAGAGGTCAATTTCATACGAATTGAGTTTATTACGCTCTTAGATTCTCGAGAGCTCACGAGATTACAAACGTGCCATTCCGATCAAAAACAACAAAAAAAAATAGTCCAAAGGGTGGGGGTATTCGACTTTTTTCTCAATTCTCAACTTTGACCGCCTGTAACTTGAGAACGCCTTGACAGATCGGAGTGAATCCGACTGATTTTTCCTCCTCTCGATGTCCATTTTCACATTCCACCATCAATATTTCCGGAAATAGCCCCTTCGGTGGTCGATTTTTAGCACTTTTAGAATCACGGTTTTGGACGATTTAAAAAAAAAAAAACCTCTTTAGGGGTTAGTTTCATGCGAATTGAGTTGGTTACGTTTTTAGGGGATTGCAAACAAATTTTTCTGAATTTTATTTTGAAAATGTTTAAATGGCGCGGGGGGGGGGGGGGGGGAGGGGGGAGTAGGCACTTTGAAATTGAGAAAAAAAACGTTATACCACCTCAAACAGCTTCTGTAGTGCTAAGTTTCTTAGAAACCAATAGAATATGTACCAATTTTTAGTTTCTGAAAAGTTGTGTTTCCGTACGAGTCATGACTTTTATAGCTTTGGATATTATGTAATAAACATGACCAATTGCAAAAAATTTCAAAAATTCCAAAATGGTGCTATCTTGCAATTGGTTTAATGTAATCACAACACAAATTGTATTGATTAAAAGCAGATGTTTAGAGTCTGATAAAGGTTGCTGACCTAGAAAACACAAAAACCGACCTTTATAGATTCAACAAAGAGAAGGAGGTAGGAAGAGAGGTTTTGATAGCATTTGGAGATCCTAAACTTTTTCTCTTTAACAGTTTTATAGGGTGTTCGTGTAAAGGTACGCGTAACGCAACAACACAATTTATTTACAAAATGTTAACAATACGACAGAAGAGCAAGAGTAACGTTCTAGCGGGTGGTTCAGAAGAATCTTTCTTTTTTCTTATAGTACTGAAAAGGTACTATTACAGTACAGGTTTAAACTCTGAATGAAAAGGAATACATTCCAATAATCAATATAACTCTGCAGCCTTAAAATAAAAGTTTTTCTTACGCATTGCCATTTATAGTCGTATTTTTTAGATGTTCCAATCATCCACTACTATTAGCCACTAGGCCATCGGTCGAAGAAAAATTAATGAGGTAATTGCCATGGTGACATGGCTATATTTTGTGCAATTTGTGCAAACCAAAACTTTTTTTTGCTTTTCTGCGACACCTTTCAAATTAGTTTCATTCAATTTGTCCTGATTTGAATGGCGAGGTTAAAGATGTCTGAGAAGCATTTTCATTTAGCTGATATTTCAGGACGTCTGAATATTTGTTTAGCTTGCTATGACAAAATTAGTCTTCAGCCGGTCCTGTTATCCTGCAAATGATGGTTTTCCACCTAAATGGTCAATTAACCTAAACGCTTCCTTTTGTGTAGCCACATCATGTTGCACATCACTTTTGGCTCTTTACCAGTTACCTTTGTAAATCATTTTGGGTAATTAAAAGGCAAGGTAGCCAACCACAGAAAGCAGAAATACCTACGCCTCTGCCAGAGACAACCCAATTCGATTCATGCAGTTTAGAAAGGCAGATCGCCCCGGGCCGGGGCTACTCACTTCGGCCGCTTACCTAAATTAAGTTTAACTCTTTGGCACGCCGTATTGTACGATCCACAATACGTTATTCCTTCAGGGAAAAGTTACTCAAAATGTTGCTTTTGACCGCGTTACCGGAAAATTAAGGATTCAAGAATATTCACCGTGCGGAAAGGACTCTTTTCCAAAATATTGTTTGCTCAAATGCTGATTAATAAATTAGGTATACACTGGGCCGGTTCCATTTGTGCTCCGGGTTTTGCATTATTTAACCTGGCAGGACCTTATTAGCTTACGTGCATAATGCCCATTGTCCTTTCTATAGTCTCATATAAAAAAAAAACTACACCCCTACGCCCATTGCACACGTAGTGGATGGTAATAAGTTCCATTTTCTTCCTCAAAAAATGTTGGTATAACTTTTGGGCGCCACTGTTGGAGTCCGATGGTTGTTGGGAGGTCTTGGGCGCCACTGTTGGCACTTCAGGTGAAACAAGTGAATTATTAATGGCGACCGGTCAACCGGGTACCTATATGGCTGAATATAATAGAAAACAAACTTAATTACCGTCCGCTTAAGACCGGGCCTGCCCCGTCAGGGCCCACTCATGTTGAATTAACAATTAAATATAGCGAAACGTTCAATTTATGAATTATTTTGCGTTGTTGCCTCGGCTGACTTGACTGTGGTCTTATTTGCCGGCGGATAGGGAGTTTTAGGATTCTGCAAAACCCTACAGGACCCTTTTTAGGAAGATTTTCAATGAGAAATTAAAATTTATATCCATGCATTTCTTCGTAAATACCCACATTCTCTCTAGTTTGAAAGAAGTCGATAAGAGGATAAAGGAAACGCAACGTAATTAAAAATCAATTCAATTAGATTAACCGCAACCTGTATACTTCAGTTCAATGTGATGTATCGCTCATTGAATGCCATAGTAGCATAACTCAAAAAAGTGGAAATTCTAGGTAACAGAATGTCCGAACTAGAAATTCCAACCTGTAAGTTAGAACAAAACTGGCACAAAATTATTTCCTTTTATGATCGTATTGTACATAATTCATTTTCAAGTCAAAACAGTGTCCTATTTATAACCCAAATCTTAATTATTGATTTTCTCAAAACTATGTTTTTTGAGTTGTGCCACTGTTGCATACACTGAGCGAATACTTACGTAATAAATACAACAACTGTACGTTTGTTTGATGATACCCCAGACAGTTTTCGGTAGTGCAGAATATGAGTTCCGGTAAACGCTAACTGACAACTTTGACATATGAACTGTCGCTTATCGTTTATCGCTTCCGAGAGTCTCCGATAACTTACGGACGATAGACGAATACGTTACGAAAACGATTACGGATGATTCTAACCTCGTTTTTTTCCTTATTTTTGTTTTGTTTGGGGTGACGGAGATTCTTACAGTTAGCTTGATTTGAATTTTTGCGTCTTTGAAGACCATATGTGATTTTAAAGTTGGTGATTTGAAGTGCAGAAGTAAGTGTGATGAACACTTTAAAAAGAAGTAGAGTTAGGTTTACTGAAGAAGACGACCACATCCTTTTGAATGAAGTGTTAGCAAATAATCCTTATGTAGACTCTTCAAAATTGATGCTAGTTCATACGAATTTTTGCAAAACTACTAGCAAAACTGTAACTGTTAGAGCAATCAAGAAACATCTCCAATATATAATTCGGAATTTTGAAAGTAAAGAGAAAAATAATAGGACTCGGTAAGTGTAAAACACTCTAGTGTACCTATGAGAGTAAAAAATATTAATAATAAGTTTGGAAACAGAACATCCTCAATGGTTCTTCAAACTCTAATTTATGAGCTACGTATAATACTAAGCTGAGCTCGAGGCTGAGCTGCTTTCTTGAGGTACATTATTTCGGTTAAAATTTGACAGGCTTCACTAAATAATTTATTAAACAGTTTGTTTATAATTACGTAAATAAAGTATTCCCTATATTCAACATAAGTTTTTGCTTTATTGAGTTCAACCATCTATACATTGCTGTGAAATGCCAGCTAGGTGTTCTTATGGAAGCATTAAAAATGAGGAAAAGTGTCAGTTGAGATTAACATACTTAAGCTTTACTAGCACCTATAACAGGGCTCATTCTAACTTTTAGTAACCCCTATTCTGTCGATGGTTGATACTTAATAATTAATACTTTTTATTTTTATTTTTAGTTCTGGAATCGAAGAGCCTTGCAATTTATTGGATCAGTTGTTACAAGAGGTTCTAGACCTTATTAATAGTATAGTGAAGAAGAAAGAACAAGTGAAAAAAGAAAAACAATCAGCAGAAAGAGGAAAAATTATCAGAGACAGGTATGCAAAAGAAATCTTTGAAGCACCTAATGAGGCAACTTCAACAGCCAGAGAGTATATTAGATGAGATGTATATTATAAGGAATAGCCCTGTTAATAAAATTCTCTATGGTAAATATCTATGTATTTCTTTTTTCTCTTCACATTATGTATCAAAAATAACTATTCATTAGTAATGCAGTATTTAGTACTTGCAGTTATTGCTTTTCTCAATATGTATTTACCTACAATGGGCCAACAATTCTATCATACAATTTCTAACTTTTATTTGCAGTAGAGGAAACAAATGGTGCAGGAGAGGAAATAGAGAATTGGCAATTTTGCACAACGGAGCATAGCCAGTGCGCAACAGAACAGCCAATAAAGGAACAACCACATCCATCTATAAATCAACAAGGGGAAGCCCAAAGAAACATTCAAGGTACCTATGTAACATCTTTTACTTGACTTTTTTTACTGGCTGGTATTAGAATTGCTAGTACTGGGCCACTTATTGGATGAAATACTGTATTTCTTCCTATAGTAGAATGAAGAAGAAGACATTTTAATTTTAGGTCCCTCTCGAAAACGAAGAAAGCGAGACACCAGTAAAACTATAAAAGCCAGCACATTGCAGTACTTACAGGAAAAAAATTCCCAAAAATTAAAAATAAGGGAAAGGGAACTAGCTATAGAAGAAAACAGACAAACCCTGGAAAAGGAAAGGCTGGAACTCGAAAGGGAACGACTGCAATTTGAAAAGGAAAAGTTTTACATGGAAAAAGAAGAAAGAAAGTCTATGCAACAGTTGTTTGAAAATCAGCAACTTGTCATTAATAACTTACTCAAAAGACACTCAACAGACAAAAAACTTGTAATACTTTGTAGTGGTTACAATTTGAGAATTAATTTGTTCAATTGTCGGGAGGTTAGTAGACTCACATACATTATACATATTATAGTCGTTTTCAGGAAGATATTCATCTAGCCAGCCATGGAAATATCGGTTTTGTAGTGGCAGCCCTTCTTCCAAAAAATTTTCAACTGATATCTGGGGAAATTCTTATTTTCTGTTGGTATCTAAGACATTCCGTCAAAATTTAAGAAATGGCATGACGCTTATGTTCTATCTTTGTTTTCTGCACGTATTTTGAGAAAGAGAGCATAATATTACGTATTACGATTCCTTGAAAGCATCTTTGTAAATATTGTGAATGTATTTCTCATATTTCTTTTTTTCTTATTCCAATTTTCGTGAGTAATTATCAAATAACTACACTGCCTATTATCATCAAACAGTCCTTTACGTTTATAGTACTACTTTTCTACTCAACAACTCATATAGTGAAAGCAGAAAGTGAAATAAACCTAGAACCTACCAGGGATTTGATCCCTTGGAGAATGAAGCTATTTTTTAACAATTTTCCTGGCAATTTCCTTAACTCCAGTAGCAGAGCTGCAGCTGCATGCATTGTTTGTTTTTGACTTTGTATGAAGACTGTAAGCAAAGTGCTTGATACCTGCGAATTGGAAAATTCACTTGCAGACAATAATAAAACCAAAGAAAGAAAGAATTGCGCAGTGTGCAGTATTCAAGTCACATCATAAAGGTGCTACTGATTGATTTTGCATTATCCAAGATAAATGAAGAATGATCTTTTGACCATCTTAATTATCCATGAATGTGCCAAAGGAAGGACGGACGGACTAACCTAAACAAAATATGTGTGTGTTTCTGTTTATAAATTTAAATGCTCTGTTAAGTGATTGTGTGGCATTCAATTTGAGGGTAACCGTTGTGTTCTCAGTTATACAGAGTGCTAACTATGTAAGTGTTAATCTATCTGAAGGATGCATAAGTATAACATTTGTCAAAATAACACTAAGTGTTTATATATTATCATACTCCTGTATATCATATTAGGTATATTCATTTTTTGCTAATGTGATTGCTAAGGACTGGGCCTCAAAAGGAGCCTCTTGAAGTTTACATACTGGGTTCTAATATTTGAACCACCATAGATTTTAAGTGTCTTGTATAATATATTACCACAACAACCCTTAGTGTGCCTTTGATGTGGATCTTCCATTCTTAGAAGAAAGCTAACGGCATGTGTGTGTAATTATCTTCTTCTGCAAATATAATTTTTAATTATACTTGAGATTTTAACAGAAACCAAGCAGAAATCTTTTATTTTTCTTTCTCATAACTCATTTCACTAAAAATTCCAAAACAATATACAAGTTAGCTTGAAAGTATCACAAACACTCAAGTGCATCTTTTAAGCCCAAGATATGTCCTAGAGCCCACATTGAGAAAAAAAATTTATACAAGATGACCTGGACCTGCCCTATACACTTCCGAAATCATGTTATGGTAGACATCCTATAGTGGAAGGTAAAGTCCTAATGTCAGAAAAGTACCAATGTCTGAGTTATAATTTTTTAAATATCTTCCAAAATGTGAACAGGTTGGTCGTGAAGTTTTCATAGAATAGGATAGAACAATGAAAGTAGCTGGTACTTGTACGTATATAGTAGTGTATATAATTACTCCAACATTCTTGTCTCCTGACAATTCTCAGCCAACTTAACAAGTTTTTCCATTGAACACATTATACTTGTTTTGCCTTGTATATAAAATAAAAAGTTCTTGCAACTTCAATAGCATTTTTATTCCACGTATAGTAAGTTATTTGCAAAGGGGTTCTTAATTTCAAACTAATAAATAGCCTTTATTTGTTTTTAAAAGTTACTTCAAATTCTATGTCTATACGTAAGTATTATAAGTCAAAACTTTTTCAACTGAGTTTGTAAGAAATGGCCCCTGCTTATTCTATTTAGTTTAAAAGAACTGTAGCTCTCTTTAGTTGAAAATAAGTTGGTTCCATTCAACCAAGAAACCATTCCAGAAGGGTCTATCATTCTTGACAACTCACTAATATGATATCGAAATTGAAATAAACAATGTGCTTGTCCACAGTGGTTCTGCAACCATGTCAAGATGGTTCCTCATTTCAATTTGAAATGTTTGTTGGTGAGTTGGCCAAAATGATTTTTTAAATGTTCTGCAATGGTTCTCTAGAATGTTGGAACAAACCTAATATTAAATCAGACAATTAATAAACCACCACACACACATTTTAGTTTCTGGATATTTAGGTAGTTTAAGAAACTAAATGCTCAATTAGGCAAGACTTCTTTTAGTATAATTAATTTATAATGTAAAATCACATATATTTAATAAAACAAAAATACACTTCTCTAAACAAAAATACACTTCTCTAAATACCTACAAATGAATGAAAGGGTCAATTTTGATCCAACAATGGAGCCAAATGACAACTGAAATGATATAACAGTAAATTCATCGAAATATCTTTTCTTTATCATGGGGGGTAATATTCACTAATATTAACTCAAGATCCAAAGTGATCATAATTATGGATGGCATATGGCATATAGGTACGTATATGAAAAGGCCACTGGGACTCTCATCACAGATCATCACACAATCCAAATCATATGGCAGTACTTAAATTCAGTCTGGTAGAAAACCATCTTTTCTCAGATGCTTTTGCTGTTTGGAACAATTTTTACTTACTGCAATCTGCATTCAATTTTAAACTTGGAAAGTGGTAGACTATATAATATTATGACATAACCATAGTTAAATGTATGGTCTATTCTCAGGGCATCTGGACACTAAAGTAATTTCTGGGTGAGTATATTCGGAACTTTTGGAAATCTTGTTCATGGTTGATGGTCCAGTTCAGTTCTTCTCTCTGCATATGCATACTAATTTAACGCTCGCTTTAGCTGGCAATAATCAATCATCAATACTCACAATTGCTTGAATGTGGTTTTAATGTCTCAATTTTTGTATTTGTAACTCTACTCTGGCGTCTTATTTTGCAGAAGTTGGAGGTTGCAGATGACTTTTCTGGGTCATGTGATGAATTGTGTTAATAGTTCTGGGTGATAGTTAGTCGTTTATTAAGCCAGTTTACTTTTCCTACATTACAAACGCTGAATAATAATTGGATTTGAGCAAAATTTGAGAAATAAAGTAGTTATGTTTGAAAATTACAAAATTTGAGGTTAAAACCCGACAAATGCGTTCGTTAAGCTCGATTCGCACCACTCTCCGATCTAGTAACTTTTCTGGTAACTTTTCAATTGTTTTTAAAAGGTGCGTTTACAATGTCATGGGTGGCTAGATGAATATCTTCCTGAAAACGACTATATACAGACATACCTCTAAGGCCCAGTTGTATAAAGGTGGCTTAAGCTCGCCTCCATTAAACCACGACAGGTGGCAGGATTGGTTTATAAGAACAGCATTGCAGTCAAATAAATGTCTGCTGTGACAGCTGATGACAGCAATACTATCTTATGGAACGATCCTGCCACCAGTCATGGTTTAAGGGAGGCGAGCTTAAGCCGCCTTTATACAACTGGGCCGAAGTGCCCAGGCTCACGCATGCTTAGTGTTGCATTGAGACCAGTCTGTATAGTTTTGAGCTCTGCTGCTGAGCGTGTGGAGGACTCTTAACAGTATAATTGGCAAAAGATGCTTAGAGATTAAAAGAATATTTTTGTAAAAATTTGTATGTATCTGGTACCATTCTTAAGTGAGGTCTATATGGGTATTTTTTGATGACAGAGGTCTAAATGTGGTCATCTTGACGGATTGACATGGTTACCTGTCGAATTAATCATGATAAACTGTTAATTAAATGTTTAATAAAAGAAAAGTCGTTGTGATATTCTTGTTGAATATGTGTTTGTTGGTTCTATCGCCTGTATGTCATTAGAGTAAAATCAAACACGTGGTAAGAAACTATCTTATACTCCAAATGGATCGTATCTCGTCCTTACGACAACTTTCCTTGCAAATACATTTCACCCGTTTTATAATGTATTAAACTAACTATTAAATTAAGTACTAACCAAATGAACTTCCTGTTACATTCACCTTAACCAATATTTACAATTAATGATAATGAACTTAATTATAAATCAAACGTGATGTTGCCTAGTTTGCGACGCATGAGTGAGGTCGCATAGTTCTTCATGAACTCTAAGACCCGGCTTGGGGTTGACGGATGGTAAAGGGTAAATGCCTTACCATACTAAGTACATCATATTACCAACATGCTGTTTAATATTTCTCGATAAAAACTATAAGGACCCAAATCAGGATTTTTAAAATAAAAAAGTGAATCAAAATTTTAGTACTTTGGAAAATACAAGCCACAGAAGATCTGCTGAAAGAAATTTCAGAAGTTATTACAATGTCCAGCGGTCCGGGTCAGTGCATCAGGTATTCTTCTAAAGTAAATGGATTAAGACCGAATGACTAAGCTGTCTGGTTACCATACAACATAGAGTGACAATTAGTTAGAATACCTGCGGTGATAACTCCTACTTCTTGCAGCAACAATTTTTGATTTTTCTTAAAGTCCAAAAATGCAAATTCTTTGATAACTTTTCCGAACCCCCACTCCACTGCAATTCGGACTTCACTCATTCGCCTGTTGAATTCTTGTTGTTCTTCCGCAACATCAGCTCGATGTGGATAAGGGCACAACAGCAACTCCTGTATCCCATATGCCTTGTCTCCATATAGCACAAAATGTTCACCATTAGGAAATCTGGCACATTCTTCCAACTGAGGATATAATTGAGATTCACGAAGAATACCTGCATCGTGTTTGCGACCTTCGTACCCTCCTTTCATACTGACAATCACACCATCTGGACACACGACAGCTTGATATTGGACACACGACAGCTTGATATTTCACGCAATGATGTCGCTTGTGCCCAGAATAATATACTTCTTGGTCTTCTGAGGGTCGGCATATACCTCGGGTAGTACCATCAATGAATCCAAAACAATTCGGAATTGGAGCACCTTTTTCTTGAACTGCATTAGCATATAAACGGAATCTTTCCAAATTCAGCCAGGGCAAGTTTCTTAAATGGGATAATAAATGTCCAAAATTACTATATATATATATGATTAATGACATAGTCAATAATTTTCAAGAGAGCTGGTGCTGATCTTCCGAATAAAGGCTACAAATCACTCAACCTATTTGGATACGCTAATCTTCTTAACAAGATGCAGATTCCTTCTTGGGCACTACATCGGTGTTTACCAGTTGTCGAGAACTCAGCTAGTATTCTAAGTGCTGCTGCAATTTTCTCGGTATGTCGTTTTTTGCGAAACGAAAATATCTTTTGCATTCTAATTCAGAGAAGTTTTCTAAACTGAAAGCTGCTCGATCAATCTGTGGATTTGGATTTAGCTCTTCCAATAACAACATATCCTCCATATCACTATCTGAATCGGAAGATTCAAAAAGAACAATGTTATTGTTCATTTCCTTTTTGGAATTTATAAAAACAATATGCTCACTAATAAAAACTTAATCATTAATCAACATAAAGTGAAACAAACCACGAATACAGAGACGAATACCTATTAAACTGTATTTAATTTTTTAAACTCAAAATAAACTTTTTGGTTCTGGTTCCAACACACTTTAACCTAAAAATTTGTTTTCGCTTTTATAACGTTTACGTTATAGTTTCTGATTTCAAACCGAAAACTATTAGCGTACAAGTTATCGTTTACCGGTCAGCTGTTGTGTCGTTACCGAAAACTGTCTCCCAACAGCCCTACATGACGAATAACGATAACGAATACGATAATAGGTGAAAAATCAATAATCAGCTATGCAGTGGTTTGTTTGGGTTTTAAGTTTGGATATTTATATTTAGGAATGTTAAGTAATAAGAGTAGTAAAATTAATAAAAATAAAGAATCTTCAATGTCCAAAGTGTACCTGAACTAACCTTGTAGAAGGTTTTAAATTATTAAAAATCAGACAGCATTTAAGGAATAGTACCCATACCGGCCATATACGTTATACGTTTGGTTTACATTTCGTGAGACGATTAAATGTGTTGTAGTGCTTTGTGTATACTTAAGACTTAAGGTACAAAGAATGCAATTAGCAGTTATAAGGTGTACCTAACAGGTTATGTTTAAATTATAGGTACTACTTCTGATGTTGGAAGTGACACGGTAAATTGACTTCAGTAAGTACGGTCCACAAAATGTGATGGTGGTTAAAACAAAAAAAAATGGAATGGACCCACCTGACTTCTCCAGGTCTACTACCAGTCACAAGCAATATCCTAAGTTAGAGAAAAACGTCAAATCTAAAACACGTAAGAGAGAAATGTACTTTTTGTCCCTCTCGAACTTTTTCGCTTCTGCGAGAATGGCTTCTAATCAAAAATTATTTAAAACACCATCCATTTAGCTCATTTTTTGCCTCTAAAAAATTTTGATAAACCTCTTTACTTTAAAGAAAACTGGAAATTGATGCTCGGCTTCTTGTAAAAAAAACTTGTGAGAGCACTAGAAAGATGTGTGAATGCAAATAACATAATACAATTTACCTCAAAAAGATTTAAAAAATAAAATAAAAGTTTAATTCAATTACAAAATATTGAATTAATTCCTCAAATGATACAGAACATGTTAAATAAAAACGTTTTAAAAGTTGCAAATTTGCCACCCTCTATATTAAGCACGAGTTTCATCACAGAGTGTGTGGTATTTTATGAAACTTAGACTTTTTTGAATATCTTTATGTCATCAAAGCTGATCCTACACGAAGGTCTTCATCACAACCTTATTGTAAACTTTCCACAAACTAATTGGCCATAAAGTTGACATTTTAACTTTTTAATTGCTATACGTTTATACGTTGCTTCGTTCTTGGACCTATGTTACATTGGGCTGGGAAATTCTTGGGGTACCGTCCTATGATGATGAGGAGAGATGGACAAACAAAAACGACCTCTGTTATATATGTTTTTGTCATTAAACGTTTCGATGCGAATTGGCATCTTCCTCAGTAGCGACACAAAACACTCTCATAATAATCAGAGAAAAAGGCCAAAATTGCTTTTTCCACCTGATGTTTGCAATTTTTTTTATTTTTTATTATTATTTTTGGTTTTTGTCTGGTCATTAATACATTATTTGTCAGCCGTAACAGTGGTACCACGGGGAACATGGTTAAACCGGAAATGTCAGGCAGACGTTATGTATATTATCTGTAAAAGCAGTGTTGTTGATAGTATTTGAGTTTTAATTCTATGGTGTATGCCCGGCAACCCTGGATTAAGTTAACCACAGGTTTCCCGTGGTACCACTGTTACGGATGACAAATAATGCACTAACGACCAGACACCAAAAATAATAATAAAACAAAATGCAAACATCACGTGGAAGAAGCGATTTTTGGCCTTTTTCCCTGATTATTAAGAGAGTGTTTTGTGTCACTACTGAGGAAGATGCCAATTCGCATCGAAACGTTTAGTGCCAAAAAAAAAATTATAACTGAGAGGATCAACAGGTCGTCATTTCTCCTCATCATCATAGGACCGTATCTCAAGAATTTCCCACTCCAACATTTTAACTGTGCCATCCTTCAAACCCCAAAAAAATTGAACTAAACCCGAACATTAATGCCTGGTGAAAGAAATAGACCGATCACAACTCTCAAAAATAGAACACCCTACACCTATACCATGTGTTCATTAGAATCCGTCATCTAGCCACCTATGAAATTCATTTGTTATTTCGAAGCATGTTATCAATTACTTTCCTTCTATATTTTCTTAAGTTGTCACTTTTGTAAAGTCAATTGTCCCGGGATGACACTGACGGCTCCAGAGCGCTTCGAGAGTATCCTCATCCTTTGTTTTCTTGATAAGAATGTAAGGATGGGAATACGCTCAGACCTTTTTAGTGCTGCCACCCGAAATGACAGCTACGGACAAATGTCAACAAGTGACAGTGACAAATAATAAACGAGTCAAGTAACGACGTGCCTTTATAACTCTCTTCTTTACTATCAAAAAATCATAGCCAACTACATGACGTTTTATAACGAACATTGAAAAAACATTTTGATTTTTATTCTATCACCGCTCGCCTGACTAACTTAAAAATACAGCTCAAGCTCTTTGACCTATCTTCTTGGTTTTCTCATATATTCTATGTTAATGGCACGTCTGATATAATAACAATTCATCCTCTCATTCTAGCAAATCAAAAAAGTTTAAACAAGCCGAATAGTTCATATAAAAGCATTAATTTTGTATAAATCGGACCTAAAACGGTTCTCTTTGTTCTAAAAATGGTTCGGTACCAGTTTACCAAACAAAAAAAAAACCCATCGCACTTACACTAAAATAAACAGAAGGACGGAGGGCGGTACCATCGTTGCATAACGATTTGGTGCAGGCACAATAGTGAACCTGGACACTGAAGGTACCTGATCTCCTGGTACATTCTCTGTCGTCGCGCTCGTCTTGAATATAGCCGCATTCGCGTATCACCCGTTTTTGACCATCCACTATAAAAGAAAAAGATTGATCACCACGAATATAATCTCAAAATATTTATCTTAACAAGCAGAAAGTAATTGAATTATGCACTTCATATTCAACCTTAACAATGAAATCAGGCAGATACCTCGAGAGGGAGCTAGGGCCAGAGTGTCCAGGAATTGTCTTGACGAATTTGCAGTTCTAGGATGTTTCGAAAAAGGGGTCCACTCTTCCAAGTCGATTAGAGCATTAAGAACGTATCAAAAAAATAACGAGTCAGGCAAGAAAAACGAAACTCTTAAAAGAAGGCCTGAAACAAAGGTACTCGTCTAGTTGGGAGCACAAAATCGACGCGGTGTTCATTCATAAGTACTGACCAATCAGGACAGGGGACAGGATGTAAACTATATCAGCTGATCGCTCATCCAATTTAAAATTATATTAAGATAATTCTGCTTTTAAATAATTATTTATTAAAACGCATTTTTTTAAACTGGATATTATTGAATATGTATTTTAAGGAGTTATAATAAGTTAAATAATTAATACGTTCTATGATGTGCATGGTAACAGAGAAATAAAAATCATCAGACATATTATGAAATGATAAAAAATGTTGGGCTAATGTGGACTATCCGAATCAAAAGATTTATAATTTTATAACAGGGCATGGAAGAGCTAAAAGACGAGGAACTAAGATAGTGAGTGGAACTTTTCTTTACTACCTACCTGTTCGGGTTCAGTTTCTGCATAAAAGGGTAGAAGGGACAAACATATTTTGCAAGCCTTTGTTAGTTAAAATCAATATCACCAATAGTTGCAAAGGTTTTTTTGTTTATAAGAAGACAAGAGGAGGACTAAGATATGATCCCACACAGTTCTTCAATATGCAAATGTAAAAGGGTCAATTAAAAACAGGTAGGTATAAATAACCTTATTAAATACATTTTTAAATAACGGTAACTATATTACATTAAAGATAAGTATTGTACTTTTTAACCTGATACAGTCAAATATCTTGAGAACTAGTAGTGGGGAATAAATTTTTCCAAGGTTGGCATATATTGTATAGTAGAGCCTATTTTAGGTACATATTTTTACCTACACATAGGTTTTTGAATTTGAATCATCTTATCATTGCAAAAAATACAAATCCTTTGCTACAGTGTCACATTTTTAGATAATAATAATTTGTGTTTTGTTTTAACGTAGACGTTATTCAACTAGTTAAGTATAAGATGCTTATTGGTAATATTTGACTGCCTATTTAAGTGTTAGTGATACCATTTGTTTTCCCATGTTATGTATATATTTATTTATTCCCTTATCTTAGCTTAGCAATCAACATAAGTACATGATAAAGTAGCGGGAGAAACGTCAAAAGAAAAAAATGAAAGAATAAAAATCTAATTACTTGAACACATGAAAGTGTGAATTTTGTTATTGATTTAACAGTTTACAGTTTAACTTTTAGGTGTTTGCACATGATTATGGCGATTTATCCCTTCATTTTCACTTTTTCCTTATAGGTAGGGACCAAGCAAAATTGATTCTCACCCATTTTTAAGCAACCCTAAAAGCTCAAAACTTTTCAGTTTCGCTTCCACCCATTTCTATAGAATAATTGTCTTAGTCAAGTACCACTCAAGTTCAGTTGAACCACAATTCTACAACTGACTCTAAGATGATCCAAACAGTTTCTCCTTGGACCCACTTTTAAAATGAAGTCCTCTGCCCCGAGTATTAGACATATCGAGAAAACACAGCTGACTCTAAGTTCACTCTTAGGACAGAGTCAAGTTAATCCAAAGAAAATCTGCTGTGTTCATCAGCAAACACTGCTGAAGCTGAAGGTGATAGTAAATCAGCTTCATCCAGTGATTTCAATTGTGTTTGTGTTCCTGTTGTGTTCAAAAAGGGCTTTTACTCACACCAGTAAGTTCATTTCAACAAAGCTAAAGCTAACTTTATGTATAAGAATAATGATGAATTGTAAGGCTTCTTGCATAAAGAGTGGACTTTCAACGAACTAAAGTGTTACCAGTTGCTGTATCAGTAGGGTTATTCTCCAATATGCATAGGTTGGTTGCATTTTTGCGTAATTAAAATCTTATTGTCCAAGATCAACAAATATATGTAGGTACCTAGTCTATATGTAATTTTTTCTTAAACAAAAATATTAATGATTTTAACATTTGAGGTGCACATACTTGAAAGAAGGGCACCATCAACCATCAGATCTGCAAAAGAGACCCGCACCACTGCAACATAAACCAAATCAAAATAGTAAATGTCCGCATAAATTCTAAAACTGACCGTTATGTTTGGTCCGGTGGCTGTTAAATAGATTTTAAGGTAAACGTATGCGGCGGTTTGTGTTTTGTTTGTCCGGGACAAACACCGAAAAGTCCGGGCCCTATATTTACCCCCCCCCCCCCCCCCCTTCCTTCAAAAGTCCAGCTTTTCGTTTTTCTTATGCAAACTTTAGTATTTCGTGCTCGATGGGTCTTAACTCGAATATGCGTGATATAAAAGTGGACTGACTATCCGATATCAAATTCCACTTCTTCGAACTCTGTTCGAAGATGGCGGTTAATAAAGATCTTAGTGGTTGATAGGAAATGCCGCGGTATCTTGCCGAGGTTATTAAAGTTTTTCTCGTAAAGAACGCGATGATTTTTGTCGTCGGGTCTATTAAAACAGCTACCGAATTGTCGTTTGTTTTCATGTTTAGTGCCTCGTTAATAAGCGGGAATTTTAGTGTATAGAATTACCTTCTTCTTAACAATAATTAATAGTGTAACCTGCTGGACAATGGAAACAGAAGCTATTTGGTGTCCAGTTCAATAAAGCAGCAGATGTGATTGCCCATTATATAGCATCACTGCGATTTTTTAAGGAATTTGCTTGGCCTTGGCTTGATTTAATGTAGTATTTGTAAAAAATCTTAATGATGACAACATAACTATTATTTAAAAATAATAGGCCAGTCTCTTCCTTTATATAAATTCAAAAATTATTATAATGACAAACAGAAGCCTGTTGGTTGGTTTCGAGATATTTATGAAATAGCCATATGTACGACATCTTTATAATAATAACCCCCCCCCCCCCTCTCTCGCTCTCTCGCACGATGGCGTGTACATTATATTCGTAAATAGGCTCTTAATCCTCGAGTTATATTACACACTGCAGGGTAATAGATTCTCCACCCACGTGGCCCAATCTGTTCTAGCGCTCCTTAAGAAACAAAACCCGCAATCGATAATCCTGCGAAACTGCTCATAAGTCCTGCAGCCCGCTCCTCGAAACCGCTATATATGTTTCGGTTACTCCCTTGGTCGAAAAAAATAAGTGATTTATCACCGCTTCCGACCTTGCTGAGTAAATTGTTTTATCGGCTCCACTAGTTTCGATGGTTTAGTACCTTGCCTATAATAGTTTGATCTCTACTAATTATGTTTTGGCACACATGACCCATACATTTTGTGAAACGCAAAACCTTTACAAGCATCTACGTCCAATTAGCGGTCAGAAGCCAACGAAACAGACGTTATAGCCTCAAATACTCGGAAGTATTAAGTTGGAGGAAGATAGGTGTGCGTTGTTAACAACAATAATTAAACATTCCATTTTGTTTTCCTGCAATTTAAAGAATATCGTTCCCATGGTTATTTTTTATAGCGACACGGCACTTTGTCCGCTCTAACGTGGATAAATCAACATTACAATAACGTTAAAATTACGACCCGTATTGGTTAGTTTTCGCAACTCTTTGGTTAGCGTTAAACGGTATGGGCACAGTTTAAAAATAGAAACAGTTGAAGCACTGCTTTCATCTCTACAAAATACCGCCAATTTTTTGCCAGTGCTTCAAAAGTGCTCAAAATTCGAAAACAGAAGCGGTCTATCTCCGAAAATATTGCACGCATGATTAATGTCATGTGAAAGAGGATATCAAGAATAGCAAAAAACCATTGAATTTACTCCAAATCTTACGTTAGAGGCGCTCAAAGTTGTAAGTTGCGAAAAAAGTCTCTTTTGGTCAATTTCGAAAAAAAAATCAGAATTGTTTTATGCTGTTTTTGATCGGAATCGCACTTTTAAAATTTTCAAGGAACGTCACAAATATAATTCGATTAAAATTAACCCTCAAAAGGGGCAAAAATGGCAAAAAAGTTGACTCAAAAAGTGCCTAAAAATCGACCATCAAAGGGGTCTGTTTCCAAAAATGCACTTATGGAACTTTTGTTGATGGCAGGTGAAAGAGAACATCAAGAAGAGCAAAAAACCCTCCAAAAAAAGTCGTAATATTCCACCCTCATTGATCAATTTCGAAAAAAATTAGGATTTTTTTTTGCAGTTTTTGAACAGCTCATTAAAGAAGTAGTGGCCATATTGGTAAAGTATCTAGAACAGCGTTGCCTGGACGTTTCAACAGCAGTCTTTCCATGCCAACAAAAAGGGACATATATTTAACGTCTCTATCACGTTACATCTTCTACCTCAAATGAATACCTTTCTTGAATCAAAGACCGTTTTTTAGTTTAATCGAAATCTAACGTCACATTTATGTATCTCAATCGTTTTTTGCCTCTGTTAGTGTCGCTAACAATTATTTCTTCTACTTCTTGTACTTGGGCATCTGCAATTGCATTATTCTTTCAGGTACAACTAGTTTCTGTGTAATGTAATGATAACTGTAGGTTTTAAAACATCAACGAACTGATGTGTAAAAGGATTTACAGAGAAAAAAATGTTAAACGCTCTCGTCTTTAAGACAATACGTATCTATAACATCATTGTGACGTAAAAATGACGTCACCTTATGTTACCTGGCTTCAGTTTAATGTTGAACGAAATCATTTAACTGCATTTATGCGCATTACGTCAAGGTCATGTCACACAGATGCGTGACTGTGTCATTAATATGACGTAAAAATTATATACATATAATTAGACTGCTTTTCTCATTAAACAGTGGTACAATATGATTTATTTTGGTGTTTTAAGATTACTAAATAAATTGAAATTTTATGATGTAACAGTGAATGAAATAATGTAATTTTTATGTCTGTTCGGATAACCTGTAATCTATCTGATCTGACGATATCTGATTTTGTTCTTATAGTTCTATAATCTAACTGACCTGTTCTAGTGAATTGAATAATGTCATTTTTATACCTGTTGTTGATGTCTGCTGTTGATGATCCTTCTTGTAGTTCTATAGTCTTTGACGTTACATTCTCTAATATCAAATGTGTGTTTTGACTTAATCCAGGATAACCTGTAATCTATTTTGGTCTGATCTGATGATATCTGATCTTGTTCTTATAGTTCTATAGTCTAGATCTGGCCTAGTGAATGCAATAACATAATTTTTAAGTCTGTTGAAGTCTTTGACGTTACTTTCTGTAACATCAAATGTGTGTTTTAACTTACCCTTAACGGATAATCTGTAATCTATTCTGATCTGATTTGATGACATCTGATCTTGTCCTTCTATAGCCTAACAGATCTCTCCTAGTGAATGAAATAAGGTCATTTTTATGTTTGTTGTTGACTTGTTGATGTCTTTCACGTTACATTCTGTAGCGTCAAATGTTGGTTCTAACTTACCCTTAACGGATAACCTGTAATCTAGTCTGATCTAATCTGATAACTGATCTTGTTCTTATAGTTCTATAGTCCTGGACATTACATTCTGTAATATCAAATGTGAATTTTGACTTACCCTTAATCCAAGATAACCTGTAATCTATTCTGATCTGATCTGATAATATCTGATCTTGTTCTTATAGTTCTATAGTCTAGATCGGCCTAGTGAATGCATTAAGTCTGTTGATGTCTTTGGCGTTACATTCTGTAACATTAAATGTGTGTTTTAACTTACCCTTAACGGATACTCTGTAATCTATTCTGATCTGATTTGATGACATCTGATCTTGTCCTTCTATAGCCTAACAGATCTCTCCTAGTGAATAAAATTAGGTCATTTTTATGTTTGTTCTTGACTTGTTGATGTCTTTCACGTTACATTCTGTAACGTCAAATGTTGGTTCTAACTTACCCATAACGGATAACCTGTAATCTATTCTGATCTGATCTGATATTATCTGATCTTGTTCTTATAGTTCTATAGTCTAGATCTGGCCTTGTGAATCCAATAACATATTTTTTAAGTATGTTGATGTCTTTGACGTTACATTCTATAATATCAAATGTGTGTTTTAACTTACCCTTAATGGATAATCTGTAATCTATTCTGATCTGATTTGATGATATCTGATCTTGTCCTTCTATAGCCTAACAGATCTTTCCTAGTGAATGAAATAAGGTCATTTGAATGTCTGTTGTTGACTTGTTGATGTCTTTCACGTTACATTCTGTAACGTCAAATGTTCGTTCTAACTTACCCTTAACGGATAACCTGTAATCTATTCTGATCTAATCTGATAACTGATCTTGTTCTTATAGTTCTATAGTACTTGACGTTACATTCTGTAATATCAAATGTGTGTTTTGATTTACCCTTAATCCAGGATAACCTGTAATCTATTCTGATCTGATCTGATAATATCTGATCTTGTTCTTATAGTTCTATAGTCCAGACCTGGCCTAGTGAATCCAATAACATATTTTTTAAGTCTGTTGATGTCTTTGACGTTACATTCTATAACATCAAATGTGTGTTTTAACTTACCCTTAACGGATAATCCGTAATCTATTCTGATCTGATTTGATGATATCTGATCTTGTCCTTTTATAGCCTAACAGATCTTTCCTAGTGAATGAAATAAGGTCATTTGAATGTCTGTTGTTGACTTGTTGATGTCTTTCACGTTACATTCTGTAACGTCAAATGTTGGTTCTAACTTACCCTTAATATCTTAACGGATAACCTGTAATCTATTCTGATCTAATCTGATAACTGATCTTGTTCTTATAGTTCTATAGTCTTTGACGTTACATTCTGTAATATCAAATGTGTGTTTTGATTTACCCTTAATCCAGGATAACCTGTAATCTATTCTGATCTAATCTGATAATATCTGATCTTGTTCTTATGTATGGAGATCCAGATCTATAGTCTAGATCTGGCCTAGTGAATGCAATAACATAATTTTTAAGTCTGTTGATGTCTTTGACGTTACATTCTGTAACATCAAATGTGTGTTGTAACTTACCCTTAATGGATAACCTGTAGTCTATTCTGATCTGATCCTATGATATCTGATCTTGTTCTTATAGTTCTATAGTCTTACACATCTCTCCTAATGAATGCAATAACGTCATTTTTATGTCTGTTGTTGATGTCTTTGACGTTACATTAAGTAACATCAAATATTTGTTTTGACTTTCCATTAATGGATAACCTGTAATCTATTCTGATCTGCTCTGATGATATCGGATCTTGTTCTTATAGTTCTTAGTCTAACAGAAATCTCCTAATAGATGAAATAACGTCCCTTTTATGTTGGTTGTTGATATCTTTGATGTTACATTCTGTAACATCAAATGTGTGTTTTAACTTAACCTTAACGGATTAACGGAAATTAATCTATCTGATCTTATTCTTTTAATTCTATAGTCTAACCGACCTCTTCTAGTGAATTGAATAACGTCATTTTTATGTCTGTTGTTGATGTCTTTGACATTACATTCTGTAACATCAAATGCATGTTTTAACTTACCCTTAACGGATAACCTGTAATCTACCTGATTTGAGGATATTTGATCTTATTTTTTACAGTACTATAGTCTAACACATCTGCCCTGGTGAATTAAATAACGTTATTTTTATGTTTGTTGTTGATGTCTTTGACGATACATTCTGTAATGTACAGTAATCTGATGATATATGATGTTGATCTTATAGTTCTCTAGTCTTACAGATCTCTCCTAGTGAATGCAATAACGTCATTTTTATGGCTGTCGTTGATGTCTTTGACATTACATTCTGTAACATCAAATGTGTGTTTTAACTTACCCTTAATGGATAACCTGTAATCTATTCTGATCTGATCTGATGATATCTGATCTTGTTTTTATAATTCTATAATCTAATAGATCCCTCCTAGTGAATGAAATAACGTCATTCTTATGTCATCTTTTTCCGTCATACTTTTTTGTCACAGATTTTGTCCATTCGTCTCATTCAAATGTAGTTTTAACTCTTTATTTATATGTAACGATAACTCGTCATGTGCCCCATAATTGATCAGATGGCCAGAGTGGTATACATGCCACCGCAGGCCAAATTGCAGCAAGAAAATCTCAATATTGGATGTCATGATTTCTGCAGGTGACATAGTAATGGGGCGCCTGCACAACCCTAAACCAGACAACTCTGAACCTGATATTTAAACGTTGAGAAACGTTCAGCTCTGCCAGACTTAGAGACAAAGTCTCGAATTGAGTACCGAAATCTAAGCATACAAACTGGAATCAGTTTCAGGACAGCTAACAAAAATTTATTAACAAATAAGTTTTTCTTACAAGGCATTAACATATTGGGGTTAAATTTGACCATGATTGTACTGAAATAAGCTTCTGGACAGCTGAAAAATGTTTGACATAGAAGTCAGTTTTGTTAAAAGGCTCTAAGAGATTGGAGTTTCATTTGACCATACCTGTATAAAAACGGACTGTCCTAAAACTCTCCTAGACCATAATTAGTTCTTAATTTTCTCCGAACAGAAGAGACATACATAATCCACATAGGTTATTGTCGGAATTAATTTTACAAGCAGCTCGCGGTGTCGATGACGTCACCGGTCGCAGGTTCCACAAACAGTAGTTTATGTTAATTGAAAGTCATTAACACGTTGACGGATAATTATGGCTTCGGAGGCAATAAACGCGATGATGTACTGCCCGGCATGGTAAAATTTTAGTCGCCTCATGATACACCTGAAAGTTAATTTTACAGTTTGGCGACGCAACGCGGCCTCTTTCTTGGCGGGGGGATGGATGAAAACGCAAAAGTAACAACCAACCCCCGAAGAAGAGTTTTTCGACCCCGTCGGCTCGCTGCGACCCACTTTTCGTCGCTCTCTCTGTAGGTCAAGAGCGCCGCTCAACAACACACTTTTGCACCCCCCGTTGACCCAATAACTGCAGCATGTACGGGGGCTATTACAACCCCGCCGTTGGGCCGACACGAGGGTGAATGCACTCGCTATTTTTCAAACACATTGTGAGTGGTTTAATTCGGTATTGGTGAATTTGGTTTTCCCTTATTAATAGTTGGCAAATTTGCCGGGGGTGGAAGGGGGATGAGGGGAATAAAGTTCCTGTTACCGTTGAATTGAAAATCCTCAGCAATTATTAATTATTTAGCCCTAGGATTCAGGTAGACCGAGTAAGGTTACATCATGTTTTTATACATAATATTATAGAGCAAAAGATGACTCATTTACTCTTATCAACTTCTAGAACTGAGTCAGCATTTCTTACTAAAAAAAAAGAACAGGTTACCAATCCTCATTCGATGCTTTAAGAACCACACACACACACACACACAAACAGAAGCACAGAGATAAAGAGTCTGAGTTCGGAGAATGCCTTGTTAATGGTTTTTATTAACACCAACCTTCCAATCGACGTGATTTTTAATTATCGTTGATGCAGCTTAGTATCTCAGAGTCTAGAAGAGTTCCTCAGAGACAACAACATCAACAATGGAGTGGTTACCACTAGAGACATTTCTCCAGCAATATGGAAAGGAAAGAAAGTGCTATAACAGAGACACCAGAGGCATTAACACCGAAATCAACACCAACACTTGTCATTCACTTATAATATTGTTATATTTACTTAAATCTATTATTTAACTAGAATATAGTACTTTCTGATCTCCTCTATCTCGAAGATGTGGCCAAATCAATAGAATCCAACCTGGACCCCCACATTGAGATGAAGATGAAGATGAAGTCATTTGCTTCTGAATCAATATACTGTAGTCAACGAAAAGTCTAAGAACTGCAGCTGAAAATACAAATAAAATAGACACAAAGGGCTGTATAATTCTTCCCATCCCAATAACAAAGTAACACAAAATAGGTTCCACTATAGTTATTGTGAAAGTAAGGTCGAAAATTGCAATTTTGAAGAGTGATTTTCGTACGTGTTACTCACTATACTTTCTCAATAACTGGAATTTTGCTTTATAAATGATAATTCGTATTATAAAATATATGGAAGGCGGGTGGAAAGCAATCAGAAGCGTGTGTAAAGAGAACTTTGCATACGCTTCTGTATGAGAGCGTGCGCAATGTGCACTTTGCGCACTCGTTTGCAATATACAAATTTCAACGGTTGTTAGTAGTGCGCATTTGTTAACATTCGAGGCAGTCGTAGAACAAAGTTTGTTTAAAGCTCAGAAATTGAAAAAATGAAATATAAAAAAATTATTAAATAACAAAATTGCTACTTTCTAGAACCAAATAAATGTCTAGAGATACTTGGTGGATATAAGACTGTGACGGCTTTCACGCCCGGTGAAAATACAATCTAAAGAGTTTTCCGGGTTTTGAAGCCGCGGTCCAACACCTGCGGCAGACATTATCAAAACCGACGAGGCAATGAGCGAAGTGCCAACACCGGTTTGTCCACCAAAGCTCCTTTTATCTCCTCGAAACCATCTTGCTACCCTTTGTTCCACCTCCATGAAACATTTTTTTTTTGTCAAGGCAGTCAAAGAAATGGCTCTAGTTGCAAAGTCCTAAATGAACTTGCGGGAAAAACTCGCCAACTCCAAAAATTGACATACTTGATGCAGTCGAGTAGGCCTAGGAAACTCCCTAACCACTGTATTTTCCCTTCTCGAGGACAGCCCTCTGCTGCAAAAATGAACACTTGTTTAAGTTTAATTTAAAACCAGCTCCTCGGGTTTTATCTAAAACACTCCTGAGTAGTGTCAGTCCCTCCTGAACTGTACTTGATGGAATCAAGAAACCAGCCGTGTACGCCAGCACTTTTTCTCCACGCATACTCCCAAGCATCTTGTCTATGGTTCGTTGAAAAATCGTCAAACCAAAAGGCACCCTCAAGTACTCATAGTGACCATCAGGTATCACGAACGCCGTCTTATGGGTTGATGCCGGATCTATCTACACTTGATGAAACCCAGCAACGACGTCAAATGTAGTGTAATAACACTTCTGTTCACCAATTTGTCCAGTTGGTCCTCCATGAGTGGCATCGGATAGCTGTCATTCACTGTGGTTTTGTTTCACTTCCTATGGTCTACGAATAGTCGTATATCTCCATTTCCCTTAGGTACTATCACAAGTCGACTTGCATACTCCAACTGGTTCTCCTTAATAATACCACTTGCCAATAATCCCTCTATTTTCTCCCGAACTTTAGCACGCTCCGTTCTTGCCACCCTATAAGGTCGCCTCACTACTGGCCTATCTGTAGTCAAATTTATCTCCATGTATTAGTACCAACATCCTCATCTCCATGAGCAAAACAATCAAAATACAAATCAATAAGTGTTATTAAATCATGTCGTTCTCGAGCACTATGCTCCAACATTCAACTCATCTGATCTCTCATTAATGTTAACAATCGTACTCACCATACTACTTCTAGAATCAGTGTCTACCCCTTGATAGACCAGCTCAGCCCAAACAATAACTTTACCCTCCGGCCACTTTACTGTATCATCGCCGAAATTCGTCACCATCACAAATGCAGCACTTTTTGACGCCTCAAAAGACGTTCCTCTCCGTCCCTAAACTTTTTGTAGGACTTTGCAGTATTTCACGCTTAGCCCTTCTAGACACATATACCCTTACCAGATGGCTAGTATGTGGTTCCGGTCATGTCAATCAATGTCAGGTACATGTAAATCTGTAACCACAGACTCCACATCCAGCTGACAGTTGTCAATGGTCAGTACCATAGTAAGTTTTTTGTAAATTGTCCTGCTGCCTCCTCCGAAGACCTGCAAGGTCACATTTGTCACCTCTGATGGTAATAACACCCTTCGTCCACACGCCTTTGACAATACGTTGTACTCACTGCCTGTATCTATTAATACAAGCAGTAAACTCCATCCTTGGTCACCGCCCATTTTTTGTAACTGGGAATGGCAATTACCCTCCCTCGCTTTGCTTCATTGATTCCTTCACCACGTCCACCAGCACCTCCACCATGATCTCCACTCGCATTAGCTGCTCCTTGCAGCTGGTCATAGTAGGCTTTCTTAGGGCAGTCAGCCATGAAGTGTCCCTCATTTTTGCAGTATCGACAGCTCTCCTCTGCACTCTCGGGACACTCATTACCCAAGTGGCCCATCTTTTGGCAGTTGACGCAGCGTTTCGACTCTATCGAAACGCCACTACAACCCGTAATAGGCCGCACCAATGTGCTTTGGGGTCGCACTCCTGCAAACCTCTTGTCCTTCTTGGCTGTCTGACTCCTCAGATCTACCAACGTTTTTCCTTCACCTTGCCCTCCGGAGACACTTTCTTCGCTACTCCTGACATCAAGCTTGCACAAAAACCTGTTGTACAGCCCCAAGGGTGTCCGACACTCCAACACCTCCGCGTTGCTCCTTTCGTAACGTGGTAATCCTCCGATTATCACCGCTACAGTGTCGGTCTCCGGGAAACGCCTCGATAACCCTTCGCTTCCATTCGGCCCAGCTTCTCTCCTGGTTGCCCTCACGCTCCAACATGGCAAGCTGATTGGTGAACCACCTCAAGAAGATCCTTACGTACTCATCCCAACCAGGGCAAAACAAATTTTGACTTTGGACCTCGCGACGTCTCTTCAGTCTGGCATCCGTTGATACGGCGGACAAGTGCTGGTCGCTTGACGCGCGACAGTAGCGACGATCCGGCCAATAAGAATGGTGGGCGTGGTTAGCTGTGTTAGTTCATAAGCAAGTAGCCTCGAAACTGCTCGAAACGTCGTGTAAAAAAACACAATAAAGATTGTCTTCCAAGATCGTCCAAGATGTTTCGCCTAATATTACTTAAACATCTTCAGGGCTCAATTAGTAAAAATCTATGTAGTTTCGAGTTATCTATTCAAAAATATGAATGCCCTGGTAAGACTTATATGCACCCAAAGAAAATCCATTCGGTCCTATTGGCGCGATGTATATTCGCTAGAAACCCCTTTCTTGTAATTTAGCGAAATAAACATTAACGCTACTAAAAGCAATAAAATAAATCAAGCCGCGATCCGAGCGAGAGCAGAAGATACTCTTTCCTAAATGGGAATCGGGTGGAGATAAAGGGGGAGGAAAGTGTTGCTTGTATCGAAGGGATAAGGAAATACTTTAACGCGGAGGATAGATAAGGGCCCATTTGCACTGCTACAGCAGGATCAATATACAAGGTTGTTAAGAAAAAAAAAACCAAACCGGAGACCAGTTGTTGACAATAATTAAGAGTTGAAGCTAATTATGGCCCCCGGTTAACGCGCTGAATATTATTGGTATTATAAACACACCGAATGCACGAGTGTTAAATAGATGTCTCCAATATAATAATTGGACATTTCCGGACGATAGACATAATGCAGCACCACATGTGTGGGTTAGCGCTTGCCGGTAATTTGTTTAAAATTAATACATACGGAATGCCTTTAAAATCTAAATTTGACCGTCTCTCTCTCTCTCACTCTCGGTCTTTTCCTTACACGATGACTCATTAATGTTTTTTTTTCCCTCTTGGTTACAAAACCTTAGCAAAATGGTCAGAATCAACTTTGTCAGTAAAAATAAAATCAAACCCCTTTCGTGGCTTGTCAGTTGTCTTTGTCCCTGTCCAGATCCAGAGTGGAACAAGGACGCAACGAAAGCGAATTATTTTCTTTAGGTTTCGAGACACATGGGCCGCAGAAGGCTAAAAAAGGGTTGGACGAATGATCTAGGGAATCGGAATAAGGGCCTGAGGGTCTACTATCGGCAAAAGCAGATAAAGGGTTAGGGGATGTTGGTCGGGTGTTGAAAAAGGGCCGGGGAATTTATAGACGCTTTTCGGGAGTAATTAGCAACGTAATGACATATTATAGGAAAAAGGGTTATTTTTGGGGTGCCCCTTTTTGGTTTGTATTGGGATGAGGGTTTGACTTTTTACCATACGCGGTCATGTTTTAATAAGCACGAGGTTAAGCGTGAACGTGGACACCTCAAACTCATTACTACGGAAGTTTTTGCCGTTAAAGCAATAAAAATCATCCATATGGGCATCGTTATCGAACAATAGCATCTTTCCGCCGAGCGGATTCAAAAAATGATTTCTTTGACGCGGTCTTACGCTCCTATGCCCATGATGGTAATTTTCCCATCGTACCTAGACGACATCTTGTTCGAGCAATTATCCGTGTTCACGCATGCCTAATCGCACGATTTTTACTTATATTTCTTTCGTCCCAATTATCTCAGTCAATGTTTATGACGACGTAATTACCCCACTGCTCGATACAATCATGGCTCTGCTTGAGCAGCAAGAATTGCTATTTGTGGCTCAAGATCCACAGATAAGGGAAATTATTAACTAGTAATTGACGATACCAATCCTCACTTCAATGCTGCTGCTGCATCTATATGCTCGTATTAGTCGGATGAACTGTTTGAAAGGCGCATGATCATTAAACACAATGATTGCCAAACTCTTCCAGCCATGGCGAATTGCTATTCAACGGAAGTCAGTACGGCATAAAGACATTCGATCTGCCATAGTTTTTGAACTTCTAGTCTAACTTTTCGACAACCAGTTCAGGAATACGAAAAACTATCCCTGTGGGTTATAACGATCGGATGTTCATTATTGAACCTGCCATGCGTGAAAAGCAACATGCGGCGTGATTTTCCTAATTGTGTGAGTATGAGGGTTTCAGTTACATAACAAGGTACGTTTTTAGAGCGGTTTTTACACTATTTGTGTAGTATAATAATGGTTTCGTCATTATTCGTTATTCTCACCAAAGACTATAAAAAGAACCCCTACAACGCATGAGCAAGTCATAGCCAGCCCAAAAGCCATGTTGAAGATGCTACAGTACCTATATGCACAGAACCATGAATTTATAGATCTTCGGAAAGAACTCTGTTACTGCTGGCTTTTGTGTTTAGACTTTATCTAAACTTTAGTTTAGACTACTCTAAACTTTAGTCTATCTCTAAACGAGTGAGTTTAAACCCACTCGTACAATACAACAAACTTTGAGATCACCCAAAGACCGCCGAGTTCCTCTATCGACACCCGGAGTCACCGAGTTCTATGCAGCTGTGGCTCGGTATACATTGACACCACAAAAGTATAAAGCATAATGAATATTACTCACGCCGTTCCAGTCCAATAGTTATAACCCAGCCTATTATTCTTTTACAACATGACAAATAATGACCATATTATTGGATAGCCGTTATTTTCAGGACAACGGTAACAGCCCGTTGCCATTAGAGGCAGAGCGATGGTTTTTGAAGAGAAAAAAGGTTAGAGAAACCTACTCACCTTTAGTCAACGATGAAAGAAGCGACGGCTTGGACATCCATTTACCACAGCATTAAACATAGGAGTGAAACAAAATTGCCCAACATGGGTTTTGGACCATAATCTATTGTTGCTCCAGCTAGGAGATGAAGCAACCCTACGGGCAACCAAACACTGCAATACTACCAACTGGCGGCCGCTCTGGAGAATTAAATTTTTTAGGAAGCTTTTTGCACACTGAATTCAAGACAATATTTCTTTGAAAATTAGCAGATTTTTTTCAAGATTTTAGCCATATTTTTGTTACAAATTTAGGTATCAAACTTTTGACTTCACCATTGAATTCCTGAGCTCGAGGCAGCTGAAAATGAGGTGTCACTTGCTATAACTAAACTAAAAAATAAAAAAGTTTTTTGATCAATGTTAGGAAAAAAATTCCAAATACGTGTTTTTTTTTATTAATGTTATGAATAAAAGGGTCCCAAAAGTATTTTTGTTCAATTAATCTGTCGGGAAGGTCTTTATGCCACTTGTAGAGTCACACATTTATTTTAGCATTATTTCTTTGAGATTAGATTTTTTCAAGTTTTTAGCGATATTTTCTTTACAAATTTAGATATCAAACTTTTGATTTCACCATTAAATTCCGGAGCTCAAGGCAGCCAAAAATGAGGTGTCACTTGATATATCTAACCTTAAAAATAAAAAGGTTTTTTGATCAATGCTAGAATTAAAAAATGTCCAATCACTTGTTTTTTTTTATTAATGCTAAGAGTAAAAGATGTCTGAGAAATGGTTTTTGTTAAATTAGTCAGTCAAGAAGATTTTTATGCCACTTGTAAAGTTATACATTTGTGTTCTAACAACATTTCTTTGAAGGTCAGCAGATTTTTTCAAGTTTTTAGACATATTTTCTTTACGAATTTAGGTATCAAACTTTTGATTTCAAGATTAAATTCCGGAGCTCAAGGCAGCCAAAAATGAGGTGTCACTTGATATATCTAACCTTAAAAATATAAAGATTTTTTGATCAATGTTAGAAGTAAAAAATGTCCAATTACTTGTTTTTTTTTATTAATGCTAAGAGTAAAAGAAGTCCGAGAAATGGTTTTTGTTAAATTAGTCAGTCAAGAAGATTTTTATGCCACTTGTAAAGTCATACATTTGTGTTCTCAGAATATTTCTTTGAAGGTCAGCAGATTTTTTCAAGTTTTTAGACATATTTTCTTTACGAATTCAGGTATCAAACTTTTGATTTCAAGATTAAATTACGGAGCTCAAGGCAGCCAAAAATGAGGTGTCACTTGATATATCTAACCTTAAAAATATAAAGGTTTTTTGATCAATGTTAGAAGTAAAAAATGTCCAATTACTTGTTTTTTTTTTATTAATGCTAAGAGTAAAAGCAGTCCGAGAAATGGTTTTTGTTAAATTAGTCAGTCAAGAAGATTTTTATGCCACTTGTAAAGTCATACATTTGTGTTCTTAGAATATTTCTTTGAAGGTCAGCAGATTTTTTCAAGTTTTTAGACATATTTTCTTTACGAATTCAGGTATCAAACTTTTGATTTCAAGATTAAGTTACGGAGCTCAAGGCAGCCAAAAATGAGGTGTCACTTGATATATCTAACCTTAAAAATATAAAGATTTTTTGATCAATGTTAGAAGTAAAAAATGTCCAATTACTTGTTTTTTTTTTATTAATGCTAAGAGTAAAAGAAGTCCGAGAAATGGTTTTTGTTAAATTAGTCAGTCAAGAAGATTTTTATGCCACTTGTAAAGTCTTACATTTGTGTTCTAACAATATTTCTTTCAAAGTCAGCAGATTTTTTCAAGTTTTTAGACATATTTTCTCTACAAATTTAGGTATCAAACTGTTGACTTCACCATTGAATTCCTGAGCTCAAGACAGCTGTAAATGAGTTGTCACTTGCTATATCTAACCAAAAAAAAAAAAAAATTCTTGATCAATGTTAGGAGTAAAAGATGCCGAAAAAGTGTTTTTGTTAAGTTAATCTTTCAACAAGATTTTTAAGCTACTTGTAGAGTCATACATTTGTATTCTAATAATATTTCTTTGAAAATTAAGATTTTTTCAAGTTTTGAATCATATTTTCTTTACAAATTTATATATCAAACTTTTTAGCAAACTGGCGGCAGCTTGCAGAAGTTCTGCCTAGAAACTTTGAGAGCTCTGGAAAATAAAATTTTTTAGGAAGCTTTTTATGGAATTTGCAGACTCAATTCAAGACAATATTTTTTTGAGAATTAGCAGATTTTTTCAAGTTTTTAGCGATATTTTCTTTACGAATTTAGGTATCAAACTTTTGATTTCACCATTAAATTCCGGAGCTCAAGGCAGCCAAAAATGAGATGTCACTTGCTATATCTAACTTTAAAAATAAAAAGGTTTATTGATCAATGTTAGAATTAAAAAATGTCCAATTAGTTGTTTTTTTTTTATTAATGCAAAGAATAAAAGATGTCAGTCAAGAAGATTTTTATGCCACTTGTAAAGTCATACATTTGTGTTCTAACAATATTTCTTTGAAAGTCAGCAGATTTTTTCAAGTTTTTAGACATATTTTCTTTACAAATTTAGTTATCAAACTTTTGATTTCACCATTAAATTCTGGAGCTCAAGGCAGCCAAAAATGAGGTGTCACTTGATATATCTAACCTTAAAAATAAAAAAGTTTCTTGATCAATGTTAGGAGTAAAAGAAGTCCGAAAAAGTGTTTTTGTTAAATTAATCCTTCAACAAGATTTTTAAGCTACCTGTAGAGTCATACATTTGTATTCTTATAATATTTCTTCGATAATTAAGATTTTTTCAACTTTTGCGTCATATTTTCTTTACAAATTTAGATATGAAACTGGCGGCAGCATGCAGTAGTTCTGCATAGAAACTTTGAGAGCTCTGGAGAATTAAATTTTTTAGGAAGCTTTTTATGCAATTTGCAGACTCAATTCAAGCCAATATTTCTTTGAAAATTAGCAGATTTTTTTCAAGATTTTAGCCATATTTTCTTTACAAATTTAGGTATCAAACTTTTGACTTCACCATTGAATTCCTGAGCTCGAGGCAGCTGAAAATGAGGTGTCACTTGCTATAACTAAACTAAAAAATAAAAAAATTTTTGATCAATGTTACCAAATACGTTTTTGTTTATTAATGTTAAGAGTAAAAGATGTCCCAAAAAGTGTTTTTGTTAAATTAATCCTTCAAGAAGATTTTTAAGCCACTTGTGGAGAGATACATTTGTCTTCTAAAAATATTTCTTTGAAAATTACCAGATTTTTTCAAGTTTTTAGCCATATTTTCTTTACAAATTAAGGTATCAAACTTTTAACTTCACCATTGGATTCCTGAGCTCGAGGCAGCTGAAAATGAGATGTCACTTGCTATAACTAATCAAAAAAATAAAAAAAATTTTTGATCAATATTAGGAGTAAAAGATGTCCAAATATGTGTTCTCTTTTATTAATTTTAAGAGTAAAAGATGTCTGAAAAAGGGTTTTGGTTCTATTAATCAGTCAAGAAGATTTTTATGCCACTTGTAGAGTCATACATTTGTGTTTTAACATTATTTCTTTGAGAATTAGCAGATTTTTTCAAGTTTTTAGCCATATTTTCTTTACAAATTTAGGTATCAAACTTTTGACTTCATCATTGTATTCCTGAGCTCAAGGTAGCTGAAAATGAGGTGTCACTTGCTATATCTAACCTAAAAAATAAAAAAGGTTTCTGATCATTGTTAGGAGTAAAAGATGCCCGAAAAAGTGTTTTTGTTAAATTGATCCTTCAAAAAGATTTTTAAGCTACTTGTAGAGTCATACATTTATGTTCTAACAATATTTCTTTGAGAATTAGCAGATTTTTTCAAGTTTTTAGCCATATTTTCTTTACAAATTTAGGTATCAAACTTTTAACTTCACCATTGGATTCCTGAGCTCGAGGCAACTGAAAATGACTTGTTACTTGCTATATCTAACCTGAAGAATAAAAAAGTTTTTTTATTAATATTAGGATTAAAACATTTTCAAATACGTATTTTCTTTAAATCAGTTGTTCAGAAAGTTTTTTATGCAATTTCCAAAGTCATACATTTGCGTTATAACAATATCTCTATGAAAATTAACAGATTTGCTTTACTTATTATTATTATTATTATTATCAATTTTTAAGCCAACCTTTTACCATTCTCACGATAAGTAAAAATTAGGAGAACCATAATTGATAGAAATTCTCATGTGAACAAGCTTTAAACAACCGTTTATTAGGATATGATTAATAAAAGGCGTTAATTACTGCTACAACTTCGAATGCACCAAGTAATATTAATTCCTCTTTTATTTTTCCTGATCATTTACATTGATGTAATTGCTGTTAATGCGATACTCGTTAATTGCTACGGCTTTTAAATTGTCTTTAATTGGAACCGTCGTTATGGATAGTTTTTAATGAGTCCCAAACAAAATATCTGGCTTTGGGACTAAAGTTCATTCACAGTATATACCTACCTGGCCATTAGTCCGCTCTAAAGCTGGATGCACTTCAAAGAAGCCATTGCCTCAATATTTGCCTTTGATGGCAATATCTTCTGTCTAAATACTTCCTCATAGAAAAAAAATACAAAGAAAAAACAAACATACGCCGTACCCGCAGGCGAAAAGAAAGAAAAAAAACACAAGAGATGCAATGCAATACCTGCATTCTGCGTTCCTTTGAAAACCCGACTCGCAGCAGAACTTTTCAATGCAAAATTCATTCGCAATCTAACTATTATCGCTGCTGAAGTTATTCGCTTTCCCAGATATTTCTCGTAATGATTTCCTTTTAGTCTTTCTGGATGGATAGGTGGAAAATATTGCTTTATGATTTCCATCTGAAAAGCTTTTGTAGAAAATATTTAAACGCCGCGGATGTAATTTTCAATGAAAAGCGGTTATATTCATCCAGAGAGGAGATCAAAAGGGAGTCGGGATCGCGGCGTCCCCCCCTCCCGCCCCCATCGTCCCTGCTTCTTCGGTTTGGTTAATATTTCGCTCTCTGCTAATAATTCATATCGATGTTTGCCTTTAAAGTAGACGGGAAAAATACGCTTTTAAGTGCCGCTTTTAGGTATTACTTTTTAGAGGCGATTTGCATATATTTGGGTAGTGATGGATGAAGTTACTTGGTTTTTGGATGTTATTTACGTTTTCGCAATCATCAACTGAAATTGATAAATTTCCAGTTTCAGGCTTTTCATAAAACTAACTATTTCTCCCAAAAGGGCAATAGTTTTGTATGAAAGTGGTTTTGTGTTTCAATTCACATTACCATTCACATCTGGTAGGTCATTTTCGGAACACCCTGTATCACATAACACAATTTTTTTTTTAAACTGAAAGGATAAACGGATAAACATTATAGAGGAACACATTTTGGTACCTACATACCGTGCTAAAATTTAACAAAAACACTTTTTCAGACATCTTTTACTTGTAACATTGATCATACATTGTTTTTTTTTAAACTGTAAACTGTTTTATTTTTTAGGTTAGATATAGCAAGTGACACCTCATTTTCAGCTGTCTTGATCTCAGGAATTCAATGGTGAAGTCAAAAGTTTGATACCTAAATTTCTAAAGAAAATATGGGTGAAAACTTGAACAAACCTGATAGTTTTCAAAGAAATATTGTTAGAAAAGAAATGTGTGACTCCACAAGTGGCATAAAAATCTTCTTGACTTACTAATTTAACAAAAACAATTTTTCGCACATCTTTTACACTTAACATTAATAAAAAATACGTATTTGGACATTTTTGCTCCTAACATTGACCAAAAAACTTTTTTACTTTTTAGGTTAGATATAAGAAGTGACACCTCATTTTCAGATGCCTTGAGCTCAGGAATTCAATGGTGAAATCAAAAGTTTGATACCTAAATTTGTAAAGAAAACATGGCTAAAAACTTGAAAAAATCTGCTAATTTTCAAAGAAATATTGTGATAAACACAAATCTATGACTCTTCAAACTGCATAGAAAGCTTCTCGAAGGCTTAATTTAACAAAAACACTTATTTCGATAAATTTTACTCTTAATATTAATCAAAAAATTTTTTTTTACTTACTATATGTTTAACAAGTGACACGTCGTTTTCAGAAAGCTCAGGAATTCAGGCGTGAAGTCTAAAATTTGATAACTTAACTTATAAAGAAAATATGTCTAAAAACTTTTACTCTTAACATTAATAAAAAACACGTATTTGGACATCATTTATACCTAACATTGATCAAAAAACTTTTTTTATTTTTAAGATTAGATATAGCAGGTGACCTCATTTTCAGCTGCCCTGAGCTCAGGAATTCAATGGTGAAATCAAAAGTTTGATACCTAAATTTGTAAAGAAAATATGGCTAAAAACTTGAAAAAACCTGTTAGTTCTGAAAGAAATAATATTAAAACAAATGTATGACTCTACAAGTGGCAAAAGATCTTTCCGACTATTTAATTGAACAAAAACAATTTTTCGGACATCTTTTACTCTTAACATTAATAATAAAAAGACGTATTTGGACATCTTTTAGTCCTAACATTGATCAAAAAACTTTTTTATTTTTTACGTTACTAACCTGAACTAACCTGATTTCCAGCTGCCTTGAGCTCAGGAATTCAATGGTAAAGTCAAAAGTTTGATACCTAAATTTGTAAAGAAAATATGGCAAAAATCTTGAAAAAATCTGCTAATTCTCAAAGAAATAATGTTAAAACAAATGTATGACTCTACAGGTGGCATAAAGATCTTCTCGACTGACTAATTGAACAAAAACACTTTTTCGTACATCTTTTACTCTTAACATTAATAATAAACACGTTTTTAGGCATTTTTTCCATAAATATTGATCAAAAAACTTTTTTAATTTTTTTAGGTTAGATATAGCAAGTGACACCTCATTTTCGGCTGCCTTGAGTTCAGGAATTTAATGATGAAGTTAAAAGTTTGATACCTAAATTTGTAAGGAAAATATGGCTAAAAACTTGAAAATTTTGCTAATTCTCAAAGAAATAATGTTAAAACAAATGTATGACTCTACACGTGGCATAAAGATCTTCCCGACTGACTAATTGAACAAAAACACTTTTTCGTACATGTTTTACACTTAACAGTAGTAATAAACACGTATTTCGGCATTTTTTCCATAAATATTGATCAAAAAACTTTTTTATTTTTTTAGGTTAGATATAGCAAGTGACACCTCATTTTCGGCTGCCTTGAGTTCAGGAACTTAATGATGAAGTTAAAAGTTTGATACCTAAATTTGCAAAGAAAATATGGCTAAAAACTTGAAAAAATCTGCTAATTCTCAAAGAAATAATGTTAAAACAAATGTATGACTCTGCACGTGGCATAAAGACTTTCCCGACTGACTAATTGAACAAAAACACTTTTTCGTACATCTTTTACTCTTAACATTAATAATAAACACGTATTTGGGCATTTTTTCCATAAATATTGATCAAAAAACTTTTTAATTTTTTTAGGTTAGATATAGCAAGTGACTCCTCATTTTCGGCTGCCTTGAGTTCAGGAACTTAATGATGAAGTTAAAAGTTTGATACCTAAATTTGTACAGAAAATATGGCTAAAAACTTGAAAAAATTTGCTAATTTTCAAAGAAACATTGTTAGAACTCAAATGTATGACTTTACAAATGGCTTAGAAACCTTCTCAAAGGATTAATTTAACAAACACGCTTGTTTAGGACATCTTTTACTCTTAATATTAATAAAAACACGTATTTGGACATCATTTACTCCTAACATTGATAAAAAAACTTTTTTATTTTTAAGATTAGATATAGCGAGTGACACCACATTTTCAGCTGCCTTGCGCTCAGGAATTCAATGGTGAAGTCAAAGCTTTGATACCTAAATTTGTAAAGAACATATTACTAAAAACTTGAAAAAATCTGCCAATTTTCAAAGAAATATTGTTAGAACAAAAATGTATGAATCTACAAGGGGCTTAAAAATCGTTTTGAAGGATTAATTTAACAAAATCACTTTTTCGGACATCTTTTACTCTTAACATTATTTAAAAACACATATTTGGACCTCTTTTACTCCTAACTTTGATCAAAAAACTTTTTTATTTTTTAGATTAGATATAACAAAGGACACCTTATTTTCAGTTGCCTTGAGCTCAGAACTTCAATGGTGAAATCAAAAGTTTGATACCTAAATTTGTAAAGAAAATATGGCAAAAAACTTGAAAAAAACCTATTAATTCTGAAAGAAATAATGTTAAAACAAATGTATTACTCTACACGTGGCATAAAGATCTTCCCGACCGACTAATTGAACAAAAACAATTTTTCGTACATCTTTTACTCTTAACATTAATAATAAACACGTATTTGGGCATTTTTTCCATAGATATTGATCAAAAAACTTTTTAATTTTTTTAGGGTAGATATAGCAAGTGACACCTCATTTTCGGCTGCCTTGAGCTCAGGAACTTAATGATGAAGTTAAAAGTTTGATACCTAAATTTGTAAAGAAAATATGGCTAAAAACTTGAAAAAAATTGCTAATTTTCAAAGAAATATTGTTAGAACTCAAATGTATGACTTTACAAATGTCTTAGAAACCTCCTCAAAGGATTAATTTAACAAACACGCTTGTTTCGGACATCTTTTACTCTTAACATTATTTAAAAACACATATTTGGACCTCTTTTACTCCTAACTTTGATCAAAAAACTTTTTTATTTTTTAGATTAGATATATCAAGGGACACCTCATTTTCAGCTGCCTTGATCTCAGGAATTCAATGGTGAAGTCAAAACTTTGATACCTAAATTTGTAAAGAACATATAACTAAAAACTTGAAAGAATCTGCCAATTTTCAAAGAAATATTGTTAGAACAAAAATGTATTGATCTACACGTGGCATAATGGCATAAAGACTTTCCCGACTGACTAATCGAACAAAAACACTTTTTCGTACATCTTTTACTCTTAACATTAATAATAAACACGTATTTGGAAATTTTTTCCATAAATATTGATCAAAAAACTTTTTTAATTTTTTTAGGTTAGATATAGCAAGTGACACCTCATTTTCGGCTGCCTTGATTCCAGGAATTTAATGATGAAGTTAAAAGTTTGATACCTAAATTTGTAAAGAAAATATGGCAAAAAACTTGAAAAAATCTGCTAATTCTCAAAGAAATATTGTTAGAACTCAAATGTATGACTTTACAAATGGCTTAGAAACCTTCTCAAAGGATTAATTTAACAAACACGCTTGTTTCGGACATCTTTTACTCTTAATATTAATAAAAAAACACGTATTTGGACATCATTTACTCCTAACATTGATCAAAACACTTTTTTATTTTTAAGATTAGATATAGCAAGTGACACCCCATTTTCAGCTGCCTTGAGCTCAGGAATTCAGTGGTGAAGTCAAAACTTTGATACCTAAATTTGTAGAGAACATATAACTAAAAACTTGAAAAAATCTGCCAATTTTCAAAGAAATATTGTTAGAACAAAAATGTATGAATCTACAAGTGGCTTAAAAATCTTGTTGAAGGATTAATTTAACAAAAACACTTTTTTGGACATCTGTTACTCTTAACATTATTAAAAAACACATATTTGGACCTCTTTTACTCCTAACTTTGATCAAAAAACTTTTTAATTTTTTAGATTACATATAGCAAGTGATACCTCATTTTCAGCTGCCTTGAGCTTAGAAATTCAATGGTGAAATCAAACGTTTGATACCTAAATTTGTAAAGAAAATATGGCTAAAAACTTGAAAAAATCTGCTAATTTTCAAAGAAATATTGTTGGAACACAAATGCATGAGTCTACAAGGGGCTTAAATATATATCTTCCTGAAGGATTAATGTAACAAAAACACATTTTCGGACATCTTTTACTCTTAACATTAATAAAAAGAAACAAAATTCGCGCAATTTCGAAATTACTTTGAAATTCGCATATAAACATCATTAATCAGGTTTTGCATATAAAATTTTCTTTAACTTTTGTTAAAGACGCGTATATTACCACTTCAGCTTTTTTTGGCTTCTTAATAACTATGTATTGGTTCAGTTTTTTCTATACCCATCTCTCTTCTGCTCACGTCAAGAAAACTAGACAAACAACGACAAATTTTCAAAGCTAATGAGATGTCAAACTTTTGCGAATAGCCAATACATTTTAATTCCTTTCCCCCCGTTCAAATCATTTTAAAATTCCGTCGGCTTCGTCACAATTCAAACTCTTTTTTTCACCCCGATTTTTTGGGGGAGCAACAGGTAGGCAGGAGGTATTGATATCAGTTTATTGGAAAATGGGGTGTTTTACAGGCCTGATTTGAAATATCCGGCTTGTAGGGACGCGACGCTTCGATGTCATTTTACGAGCAAGGGGAAACGGATTGAGGTTTTTTTCGATGAGTTCGGCATCCCGAATAAGGTGCGAATAGGTCAAGGTTGTTGTTTTATTTGCGTAATAAAAAGGGATATACGAGAACCTTGTGGGGCCGGGTTGGATGCACACTTGCAACCAAACCAGTACTTATTGAATTGAAAGCAAGTAGACTATAACGGCGGATCCCTTAACCTTAGCATATCGAAAGACGGTTGGGTAATGACATACTGCGTTTCCGCAGGAAGTCCTTGTCTGATACACTACAACTTTCCATTGAATTATTTATGAATCGGCAATATCATTAAGTACTTATATAGTTCGGAGATTTTTTTCGTTGAGGTCATGTAAAACGGCGAAACGAACGACTTTCAATTAAGCCGCTGCTAATAGTTTATCTCACGCCATATATTGTATTAAACCTTAACGATCCCTAATAGGCCGGAAATTAAATTTTTACTACGGCCCTTATAGTATTATAACTCGAGCTGCCCTATAGAGTTTGATGGTCATAACCTGCATCATAAAAAACTCTCGTAAACTCATGAAACGGACGGATTGAAACAATGAGAGTTAAAACTCTCTATAGGAGGGGTTTATGATTTTTTTTTTGTTCACTTATTGTTATTTATTTATGTTGACCCCGCTTTAGGTAGATGTCCTTCAAAAAAATTGTTTTTGTTTCTAAGGTAAAACTTCTTTTTTCGATTCAACTCCAGCGTTCAGTTATCGTGGGTTACTACTCCACCGATGTCCGAAACTCCTTGGCGCGATGATTAGTCAAACCGAACGTCCATTGTTCGAACAAGCGACACAGTGTCACGGTGATGTATGGTTCGGGCCATATATCAAACAATATCGCATCGGCTAATTCCCTTCCCGGCCGTCTTTGTTTTTGGCCGTTTCTCTGCTTCGATATGACCCTCCGAATAACGTTTGTTTTAAAATTTCGAATCAGCAGTGACGTGCGAAATGAAATTTCAAAAATACACTCAAGCAATCATTTTTTTTACAATAGTGCACTAATGGAAATAATGTGGGAAAAACGTCTTTCAACCGCGATGAAATTTTTTTTCCTACATTGATATTATCGAGAGCCCGACAAATATTAAGCTCCGTAATAGTTTATAAATGGGGCCTAACAAACGCTAAGCTGCATGACTATAGTCTTTGAAAACCCGGTTGACTAAGGTTTACAAAGTTTAGAATTTAGATCTGAGACGCAATTAGTTCGGTAATTTAGGTTAAAAACAATAATGAATGCGAAAGCTTTGTGTGTAAAAACTGTGAAGGCTTTCACGGCCGGTCAAAATTCAATTTAAAGTGTTTTCCGGGCTTTGAAGCTTTGGTCCAATGGAATTTCGTCCTGATGTTTCTTCTACAGCTGTGAAAGACATTATCAAAGGCGATGAGGCAACGGGCGAAGTGAACTCTCATGCTTTCCGACGTTGACTAATTCAACTGTGGTGAGCTCCGTGGTATTTATTCCTCCGCCGTCGCGCTGCAGTGGAGGGACTGGGGTGGGGATAGTGGTGGCGCGGAGTTTCGGCGTACTTGAAGTATATCGTAGAACTCGCTGCCCGTCTCCATTTAGAAACGTAATTTCCTCCTTGTTGTTGAAATTGTCGTGTTTAAAGATCTCAATGGCCCCTCTCGTTAGTCTCGGATAGAAACGCTGCGATTTTGACGGCCACCAACAATTTAATCAAGGACATGGCATCGGTGGCACAAAATCAGGAGCCTTGCCACAAAGGCTGTGCCGTGTGCCAAAGATCGCCAAACCGGATGTGCCCTGAGACCTATCGTGAGCACCATAGGAAGCCCGACCTACGAAATCGCACCTCACAAACCTGCTGCAACCTAAAATAAGAAATTCTGACAGCTTTATAAAACCCTCTGCTCAGTTTGTCAAAAAACTGCATTCTTTGACTCTTTCTCTAGGAGAAATTCTCGTTAGCTTCGATGTTGCTTCGATCTTCACGATGGTACCAATCAAGGAAGAAAATATTCTTTCTACAAGATATTGCTTCGTCCATTGCCTCGTCGCCTTTGATAATGTCTGCCGCAGCTGTAGACGAAACGTCAGGAAGAATTTTCAGTGGACCACGGCTTTAAAGTCCGCAAAACTCTTTAAATTGTAATTTTCGTGTTTTTTATATTTTTTCTTTAGTCGATCTAATTGCACTTTTTATTGAGTTTTTATTCTTTCGAGTTAAGTTCCGACCAAATATTGAGATTTTGCAACAAGTAAATAATTGTAATGTACGCAGAAAGTATGACTTTATCTAAAAATGCAAAATTTGTTGTCTTTTAAGAAAGTCACTCTAGGATTAAGGCCAAAATCGGTTAAAAATTACTAAAAACATCCAAAAATGAAAATTAGAAGTTTTTGGTAAAGATTATGGTTAAAAGTAGTTAAAAATGTACACAAAGACTCTAAAAGTGCAAATTGAAACTGTTGGTAGATTCTCTTATTTAAAAATGAAAATGATGATAATGTATTGCGTCCTCTCAATTTACAGATCCAATGGTTTTGCAGGTTTAGGACAAATAAAACTCCCTTGTCGTTTAGTCTTACGATAAAGTCTTCATCCCTTGTCGATAAAGACTTCATCGTTGTTTATTAGTGCCACCGACCGCTCCTTGTGCCGAACGATATTAGTGCTGGCGTGCGTAATGTGTGACGTGCATCATGGATGTAATTTTGTTTATTGACGTCATCCTTTGTCGCCGAGTATAACCCTGAAGAAGACGTAAATTAAACGTCGAAACGTTGGCCTTTATTCAAACGACAAGGGAGATTTATTTGTCCTCGACCTGCAAAACCATTAAAAATGAAAATGTTTATAGGTTTTTTGGCTAAAATTAATGCCAAAATCGATAAAAAAAAAATACTGAAAGGGTTTATAAAAATTAAAATTAAAATGATAGGCAAAATTTAATAAAAGCGTATAAAAAAGCAAACAAACTAAAAGTTTCTAAAAAAAATCAGGTTATGATTAGGGTTAAAACTAGTTCAAAATTTACGCAAAGCGTCTAATAGTGCAAATTTAGAGTCGAATAAAAACTACCCATTTTATATAAAAATTAAAATTTTCATGTTTATTAGCAAAAAATAAGGCCAAAATAGGTGCAAAACGACTCAGAGCTTGTAAAAATACAAATTTGCAGGGCTTGGAAAGATTAGACAAGTTGACTAAAACCCTCAGATTTAATTGTAATGTAAATTGATTTGCACCGGCCACCGAGTTTAATTTCTAGTCCAATTTTTTATTTAAATTAATGATACTGTTACGGTAAAAGGCAGCTGTGGGCGTGGATTATCAGCGAGGCGGAGCGACATTGGCAGTTGGACCTTCGGGACACGCGGCCTATCCGGGCACTATTACACATGGAGATTGTCACGAGTGATTTATTGCTTTATTTATTTAGAACGCAGTTATTTTTTTCTTCTAAGAATGTTCTAGGCTTTTCTATATTGCTAGGATTTTGTATAAAAGGCAAATAGCGCCGCCGTTAGTAGTTGTTTTATTTTAATCGAGCTATAGGTAAGCTAAAGTACCAAACGATAATAGAAACCTATAAAGTGCTTAGTAGTGAGTTATTTAGTAGTCGAATTGTACTTGTGTGTATTTGTGGGATAAATAAATAGTGTTTTCTTGTTTAATCGCTACACTGGAATTGTTCAAAATACCCAATTTTTCTAGTTTTTATCAGCTTTGGTCTTAATGTACAAATAGATTCTATTTATTTTTATATAAATAAAAATAAAAAAAAATAAAACACGATTTCTAAATATTTTGGATTTTTATACGGTTCTGGCCCGAAATGTAACTTACGACATAAGTCATAACTTTGATTCTAAAAAGGCAAATTTGTGAAAGTTTTCACACGATTCTTCTTCTTTTACATATTTTTCCCAACATTTAAATTTTATATTTCTTATTGCTCACATTTTTCTCTCTTTATTTTTGTCAGTTAGTTCGTTAAAATGTTTATTTTTTATATATTTTTTCTTTCATCGATCTAATCTATTGAGTTTTTATTCTTCTTTCAAGGTAATTTTGTCCAAATATTGAGATTTTGCAAGAGTAAACAATTGTAATTGTGTAAATTGATTTTCGCTGGGTGTAATTTCTGACCCAATTTTTTTTTATTAATGATACTTAATTTTCTAGTTTATGTACAGGGTATCCCATTTTCGGCACTTTTGAGGGGTATCTCCCTTATTTTTAAAGATAGAGGGTTGCGGTTTTCACGACAGTGTGCTACTTTTTTGTGAAACTAAAGATGGCGCCAGCAGAATTTTTATAGCCCTTTTGGTTTTTGAGATACAGGGTGGAATTGAAAAGTATCGCTTTTGAGGCACCCCCCGTATTACAGTTATGTTTAAACTTATCCAAGAAGTTAAAACGCACTCTTAAACAATTTTTTCCGTGGAATCTAGCAACTTCAGTTTTTGAGTTACGAAGCAAATATATGTTTTTTTAAATGGAACACCCCGTATATTATCTTTTTATTTTATTAGTCATAATGTGGGATTTCCAAAAATATATAATTGTATGCAATTGTTTTCAAAACGAAGCTCAGAATTTAAGATTTTCTTAAATTTTCATTTTTGTCCAATTCGTTGGTAGTAGGCTATGGCTAGATGGCTAGCTTATTTGAAACAAAAGGCAATATGTCAAAAACTTTGTGGTTTTGTCACTCTTTGTTTTTATTAGTAATATGCTTGTTGATTTGGTGTTTCTATTTTACTATTTAGCTGCTAATTAAATTAATTTTGTTACAATAATGGCGGTTTACGAAAATTATGAGAAGTATGATATGTTGGTTTGTTTTATACAATCTAATGAAAATCCCCAAGAAGCTTCGGAAGTATATTTCCAAAGGTAAAGTATTTTGCACGCTATGGTTAGGATACCATCTTAGGGGTCGTTTTTGCTATTATTAGATATCCAGAGAGAAGGCAACCTTTCCCAGACATATTTGCCCGAATTAAATCAAATCTAGTAGAGCACGGATCATTTGTCCAGCCCAGGCCTAATTCATACTCCAAACAAGATAGAGAGAGAAAAGAGATAAACGTATTGGGTTATGTAGAAGCAAAGCCTTCATCTTCTTGCAAGCATATAGAGGAAGCAACTGGTGTATCCAAGTCTGATGCTCAGAGAATTTTGAAAAAATATAGGTATCACCCCTATAAATTCCACATAGTTCAACGTTTACACCCTGGCGATGCCGAGCGCAGAATGTTGTTTTGCCAATGGTATTTACAACAAATCCATACTGATGAATCTTTTGGCAGACTCGTTATTTGGTCCGATGAATGTTATTTTTCAAGTGCGGCAATTTTTAATCGCCATAATACTAGACATTGGTCCACAGAAAATCACCATTTAACTTTTGAGAGGGCACAACAAGGACGTTTTGGGGTTGGAGTCTCGTGTTTCATTTTTGGAAGACGCATAGTCTACAGAATTATTGAAGGAGGTCTGACAGCGCATCGTTACCGAGAAATTCTTGAGGAAGTTATTCCAGAACTGATGGAAAATGTTCCCTTGGCCCTTTATAATGCCGTTTTTTTTCAACAAGATGGTGCCCCAAGCCACAACTCTGCCCTTTTAAGGGAATTTTTAGACGATAACTTTCCTCAAAGGTGGATTGGTACCTACGGACCTGTAAGGTGGCCCCCTCGATCTCCCGATCTTTCAATTTTGGATTTTTTTTTATGGGGTTTTATGCAAAATGAAGTCTATAAAACACAGTATCAGTCTCGAGCGGAGCTTCTTGCGGCAATCAATTTAACTTTCCAAAATTTGCAAAGAAGGCCTATGATTCTTTTTAACGCGATTAGAAGAATAACGAAAATGTGCCAATTTTGCATACAGGAAAATGGCCGTCATTTTGAAAACCACCTTTAAAAACTGTTTACTTAATTATGTTGAATGCTGTAATAAATAACTAATAACTGAGATACTGAGATTTAAAAAAGATTTTTTGTATTAAATTTGAAGATGTTATAAATTAGAATAATTATTACTTACATCGATTTTGTTCCTAATAATATTTTAGCCATAGCCTACTACATACGAATTGGACAAAAATAAAAATTTAAGAAAATCTTAAATTCTGAGCTTTGTTTTGAAAATATTTGCATACAATTATATATTTTTGGAAAGCCCACATTATGACTAATAAACTAGAAAAATAATATACAGAGTGTTCCATTTAAAAAAACATATATTTGCTTCGTAACTCAAAAACTGAAGTTGCTAGGAAAGAACTGACTACGCCATTGGATTCTACGGAAAAAATTATTTAAGATTGCGTTTTAACTTCTTGGATAAGTTTAAAGATAACTGTGATGCGGGGGGTGCCTCAAAAGCGATACTTTTCAATTCCACCCTGTATCTCAAAAACCAAAAGGGCTATAAAAATTCTGCTGGCGCCATCTTTAGTTTCACAAAAAAGTAGCACACTGTCGAGAAAACCGCAACCCTCTATCTTTAAAAATCAGGGAGATACCCCGCAAAAGTGCCGAAAATGGGATACCCTGTACAGCTGTTTGGTCCTATTTTATAAAAATATTCTATTTATTTTCCTATATACAGGGTGTTTCTTAATAACATGCTAATATTTAAGGAGATGATTCTTGGGCGCAATGTGGGGAAAAAACTTACTATGAACATAATATGTCCTAAACGTCTTAACTTTTAAGATACAGGGTACTAAAGATTTTCAAAAATTAGGATATTGTGAATGAGCAAAATTTACAACTTTACAATTTCCGGAATTGTGTAAGAAGTGTAATTAATCTGACTAATTTGGCCGCTAATTTTCAGGTTGTGAATAAAGCCTTAAGGTTTTGGAACTTAAAAGTGGAAGAACGTTGAAATTTTATTGTTAAAAATGCCTCAGACCTTCGCACTTTTTCTGCAGAACATTGATGACAAGACCAAGATCAAAAAGAGTAAAGAGGGAATTATATCCCTTCCGAAGGAACAGATTGCTGATCTAAAAAGAGTTAGCGAAGAAAATAAGGTTTACAGTAAACCACTGTTCAGTCAGGTTGCTCAACGCACCCATGGACCAATTGAGAACGTACCTTCTCTTACCATCAAGCCAAGAACTACGCAGAATGTCGAAGTAACAAGGAACTGTCTAATATCAAAGATCAAACCTAGCGAATTGAAGGTTGTGTGTAGAGAAAGAGCTGAATGCAGCAATGGCAGAAACAACAGAAGATAGCTCAGTAGAAGAACACTTGAATCACCTGAAAAGTAAAGTGGAACACATTAAGAACACTATTCTAAAGGAAAACGGACAAAGAGTAAGGAAGAAAACCTGGATGACAGATTACATATTAAACCTAATGGAAGAGAGAAGATTGAACAAGAATAACACCATAGAATACAAAAGGATAAACAACATCATAAGGAACGAAATACGAATGGCTAAAGAAAAGGAACAGAAAGAGAACTGTGAGGAGATAGAGGCACTGCAGTTGAAATATGACTACTTTAACGTCCACCGGAAGGTGAAAGAAGTCACTGGACAAAGAAGGAATACAAACTTAGGGAAACTAGTTGACGCTAATGGAAACATCATTGTAGACATGGAAGAGAAGAAGAAGATGTGGACTAGGTACGTAGAGCACCTCTTTGAGGATAATAGAGAGAGCCCCACAGATCCCCGGAGTAATGCACAGAGTGGGCCAGAAATAATGGAATCAGAAGTGAGGGCAGCTATAGAGCAGAGCAAAGAAGGAAAAGCAGCAGGACCTGACAACATCCAGACAGAGTTCCTGAAACTTCTAGACGAAAATGGATTAAAGAAGATCACCAAACTTTTCAACAACATCTACAAATCAGGTAAAATACCACAAGAATGGCTAGTCTCAGAGTTCATTGCACTGCCAAAGAAACAAGGCGCAAAACGATGTGAAGAATATCGAACGATAAGTCTGATGAGCCACCTGCTGAAAACCTTTCTCAAAGTCATCCATAAAAGAATATACAATCGATGCGAGAACCTAATCTCTCGAAACCAGTTCGGGTTCGTCAATGCGATGGGAACCAGAGAAGCACTCTTTGCTGTCCAAGTCCTTGTCCAGAGATGCAGAGACGTTAACCTTGACGTTTACTGTTGTTTAATTGACTACGCCAAAGCATTTGACCGGGTTCAACATGGCAAAATGATGGAAATATTAAAGAAGACAGGGATCGATACCAATGACCTGAATATCATAAGTAGCTTGTACTGGGGCCAGTCGGCAACAATAAGAGTCGACGGAGAAACAACTGAGGCCGTCAAAATAATGCGAGGAGTGAGGCAGGGCTGTGTACTCTCACCCCTGCTATTTAACATCTAATCCGAGCAGATTTTTAGAGAAGCGCTCGACGACGAAGAAGAGGAGGGCATCTCAATAAATGGGAAGAAATTGAGTAATATAAGATACGCGGACGACAACATCGTGTTCGCAGATAGCCCACAAGCACTACAACAACTTATCAACAAAATAGCAAGAGTTAGTAAGGAATATGGTTTGGACATAAACATACAAAAGACCAAAATTATGGTCATTAGCAAAAACAAGATCGACAACATCCAGTTATCCATCAACAACCAACCAATAGAGAGAGTACCACACATCACGTACCTGGGAACACGTATAAACGAGAACTGGGACGCAACTCAAGAAATCAAATCACGAATCGCCAAAGCCACAGCCGCCTACAACAAAATGAGCAAACTCTTCAGAAGCCATGATCTTACACTGGAAACAAAAATGAGACTTCTCAGATGTTACATCTTTTCTATCCTCTTATACGGGACGGAATCTTGGACACTCAATGAAAACACATCCAAGAAAATAGAAGCCTTCGAAATGCGACTCTATCGAAGAATGATGAGGATATCATGGACCGAACATATCACTAATGAAGAGGTACTAAGAAGGATGAATAAACAAAAAGAAATTATGAACACCATCAAGATCCGAAAACTGCAATATCTGGGCCACATCATGAGAAACGACTCCAGGTACTCCTTACTCCAGACAATCATCCAGGGAAAAATCGATGGAAGAAGAGGTCCAGGAAGGAGAAGAATATCTTGGCTGCATAACCTCAGGAAGTGGACCGGAAAAACATCAACCGAACTCTTCCGCATTGCCGTAAACAAGGTTAGGCTCGCCATGCTGATTGCCAACATCCGTAACGGATAGGAACCACAAGAAGAAGAAGATTAGCAGAATGCGAAAAACCAAAAATGGTGGACTAGTGATACACTGTTCGACGAAAAAGGAAATAGAAGCACTCAGAAAGGCCACCGAAGACAATATGGGGGGGGGGGGGCGGGGTTATGAAGTCCACACAACCAACTCATGAAGAAAGCCTAGATATTTTTAATCACAACAAGATGCGCGGTTCGCTGAGCGTTGATGAAATTCAAAACTCAATGAACTCTGTTCTGAAACTTGCACAACTTGAAATGTTTCCTCGTGAACTAAAATCAATTCAAGATTCTGCTGTTATTAGCAATAAATCAAAGCTCCTTCCTTTGAGTCCTATTTTGGGCCCTGATGGTTTGTTGCGTGTCGGCGGACGTTTAAGCCGATCGAACCTTCCATTTGACTCTAAACATCAAATAATCTGATTGCCAGGCCATCCTTTAACTAAACTCATAATTCTCAACGAGCACAATAAAAACTTACATGCCGGAATAGTGTCTATTCTTTTTTTGTTACGAGAGAAATTTTGGATTCTTCAAGGCCACCGGACAGTTCGTAGCGTATTAAAACAGTGCACAGTGTGTTTTCGAGTAAACCCAAAACGAATAATTCAGAAAATGGGTGACTTGCCTTTTGATCGAGTAACTCAACATCGGCCTTTTTATGTCACAGGGGTTGATTTGGCAGGTCCATCTTTAATAAAAGATGGAAAATTGCGAAACCGTTCGATCGTCAAAGCATATCTTTGCATTTTTATATGTTTCACAACTAAGGCAGTACACTTAGAGGCAGTTGGTGATCTAGGAACCGATTCTTTCTTGGACGCTTTAAAACGATTTGTATCTCGCCGTGGTCTTTGTAAATCAATTTATAGCGATAACGGTACAAATTTCACTGGAGCTGATAATGAATTAAAATCAATCATTAATTATATCCCCGAATTTGTCAAAACAACTTGCGTTTCAGATTTTCTTTTAAAAAACGGCATAACTTGGAACTTTATTCCACCCCGAGTACCGCATCATGGAGGTCTCTGGGAAGCCGCAGTTAAACGCGCGAAATATCATGTGATTCGTGTGATTGGGAAATCGCATCTAACTTTTGAAAGGTTGTCTACATTGTTCACTCAAGTAGAGGCAGCAATAAATTCAGCTCCCATCACACCTTTATCTGATGATCCATCACACCATACCTGATAAAGACTTGATCGACATTCCTCCAAATCGACTCACTCACTACCAAGCTCTACAGGAGATGTTTCAAGTGTTTTGGAAGAGATGGTCAAGGGACTACTTGTTGAACCTGCAGCAACGCTCGAAGTGGCATCAAGCATTTGCGGACAACGTCAAGATTGGATCTCTGGTTGTAATACTCGACGACAACCTACCTCCCCTCTTTTGGCACCTGGGAAGAGTTCTTCAAATTCATGCTGGAGCCGATGGATTACCACGTGTAGTGACACTTAACACAGCTAATGGGGTAGTAAAGCGTGCAGTGCAAAAACTTTGCTTAATGCCAATGAACGATTAGTGCTTTTTGCTGCACTTTCTTTAAACTATAAATTTTGACTATTTATTTGCTCGAAAGACTATAGTTTCTCTCGGGGGAGCTTGAAACCCCTAGAGGGCGCGTCCCCAGGTGGCGGATAGGGGAACGCCCTAACCGATCTGTTGAGCAGATCGGCGGGTAGGTGGGAAATAAAATACCACCCGCGGACCAACAAGCAGGGTGGGCAGAACTCTCCAGCTATAGTGACAGCAATCTGCCTAAGAGAAGGATACTCTGAAATCAAACCCTGACCCTCCAGGTTGGAGGTTGAGGCATTGGGCCAACCACTCAGTACTCGGAAAAAGGCATAAAGGTTAAAAATTCCAGCAACAAGCCTCGGACAGGACGGATGATGCGAAGACGACTCAAGCTACGAAAAAGGATAATGAATATCGGAACATGGAATGTTCAAGGTCTTTCCCACAAACTGAATGATGTTGTTCAAGAATTGAAAAGCTCTAGCATGGATATAGTGGTGCTCACGGAAACTAAGAAGAAGGGCTAAGGATCGGATAATCTGGGATTTTATGATCATTTCTACTCTGGAGTGGGTACGGATAAGAGGGCTCAGCAAGGAGTGTCCATACTTGTACGAAAAGATCTGAGGAGATACGTTAATTCCTGGGAAGCAATAAGCCAACGCATAATCAAACTAAACCTAACTCTGTTGGGGAATAAGGTCACAATTGTTGGAATATATGCCGTTAACGACGATTCCAGTGGAAGAGAGAAGGATGAATTCTACGAACAGCTCTCGTATGAAATATCAAAAATAGGAACCTCCAGAGAAGTTATTCTGTTGGGTGATTTCAATGCCAGAACGGGTTCAAAACAGCAGGATAAAATAATAGGTCGATTCGGAGAGGACACAGTAAATGACAACGGAAGCAGACTTATAGATATTTGTGAACATAACAGCCTCAAAATACTGAATGGATTCTTTCAACACCGCTCAATTCACAAGTACACCTGGGTCCAACATACAAGAAATTTGAAATCAATCATAGATTATGTGATCATACGACAGCAAACACGGATGGTCATCCAAGACGTACGAGCCTACAGAGGGGTAACATGTGGAAGCGACCATTACCTCGTCAAAGCCAAAATTATCCCCTTCGGAATTCTAAGCAGCCAAAAAACTTATACCGAAGATCACGAACAGGAAATCACGGAGAACAAAAAATATAACCTCGAGAGCTTTGACCAAGAGAGTGTTAGAAAACTATACCAGTCCAGATTAAGCGCCAAACTCACCCAAGAATATTTTGAGACCACGGAACAACAATATGATTACATAAAAGAATGCTTAACAGGTGCAGCGTTAGAGGCTTTGGGAGAACAAGAGAGGAGTACCAGAAGGAAACCGTATTGGTGGGACGAAGAGATCGAGGAGATAATCAGAGCTAAAAAGGAAAAATATAACATATACCTCAGTACGAAAACAGAACACTGCAGAAAGGAATACAGATCAGCACAGAAACAAGTGCATAGAGCAATAGCAGCGAAGAAAAACAAAAGCTGGGAAAGAACCTGTGAAAAAATCAATTCATATATAGGAGGTACAAAGAGCACAGAGAGCTGGAGAACATTGAGAGCTCGTCGGCAGAACAAGAAGAGAGACATTGTCTCACCAATTTCTTTACAGAAGTGGGACGAACATTTCAGAGAACTCTTGGCGGAAGACAGGGCAGAGTACAACCAACCGTATGAGAATGATCACCTTACAACTACTGGATCCCCCATAAGAGTCATTAAAGAGCAAGTCGAAAGGATATGCCGCGGACTGAAAAATAGAAAGTCCCCGGGCCCAGGTAATATACCCCTAGAACTACTCAAATATGGTACAGACAAATTGTTCGAATGTCTTGCTGACCTGTTTGAAAAATGTCTCAATGGAGAAAGCGTCCCTGAGGAATGGAGATCCTCCTATATAACAACAATCCATAAAAAGGGTAATAAGGAAATCTGTGATAACTTTCGAGGTATCGCTGTGCTGAGTAGTATTTCCAGAGTATACGGAAAACTTTTGTTGGAAAAGATCGAAGGGGAGTTCTCTGACATGGAAGCTGAAGAACAGGCCGGTTTTAGGGCCGGTAGATCGACAATCGACCATCTGTTCACTCTTACGCAAGTAATAGAGAAGAAAAGAGCGCTAAACCAGGAAATTCATCTACTCTACGTAGACCTCAAAAAAGCGTATGACAGCGTACCCCAACAAAAACTGTGGGAAGCCCTTGAAAGAACTAATATAAGTTTAACCCTCATCAAGGCGGTCAAGGATTTATACAAAGAAAATAAAAGTCAAGTAAAAAGAGGAAAAATGGTTTCAACTGGATTCTGCGTGAGCAAGGGGCTGAAGCAGGGCTGCTGCCTTTCACCTTCTCTGTTCAAGGTCTATCTAGAACAGGTTCTCAGGATATGGAAGAGAAAGTGTCGGGGCATGGGTATACCATTAAGTGAGACAATTCTCTACACTCTGTGTTTTGCCGACGATCAGGTGGTCTTGGCCCAAGAATACGAAGATCTAGAGTACATGACACGGAAACTTATAGAGGAGTACGACAAATGGGGGCTAGAAGTAAACATCAGTAAGACAGAGTATATGTGTATTGGCGGAAAACAACAGGATTTGGTACTGGAACAGCAAGTTATAAAGAAATGCAGCAAATACAAATATCTTGGAGTACAGATCAGAAACGACGGAAGTATGGACGAGGAAATAAAACACCGAAACAACCTAGGAAGAACAGCAATCAGGCAACTAAATGGAATACTATGGGATAAATCAATTTCAAAAAACAACAAGCACAGAGTATACGATTCCATAGTCAAAACTATAGCATCCTACGGTAGTGAAATATGGCCATTAAAACAGAAGGCTCTCCGCTCACTCGAGGCTATGGAAATGGATTATTGGAGAAGAGCGGCCGGTAAGAGTAGATTAGACAGAGTGAGGAATGAAAGAATTCTTGAGATAATGAAGGTTGAACATCAAATTACTGACGACATCAGAGAAAAACAACTGAGGTGGTACGGGCACGTCCAGAGAATGGGAAACGATAGACTGCCGAAGCAGGTCCTGGAGTGGATGCCAGATGGAAAAAGAAAAAGGGGAAGACCTAGATTGAGTTGGAGAGAGGGAATAACTAAGGACATGAGATCAAGGGGCATAGAAGATAACCTATGGGAGGACCGAGACAAATGGAGGCTGGAAATCAGAGGACGTCGAAGAACGTTGTGAACTGATCAATATATATATATATATTTGCTCGAAAGACTATAGTTTTCGAGGGCCGCCGGTATGTCGGATACCCAACTAAAATATGAACAGTGGCAACACCGCGCACAGCTAGGAGCGAGCGAGAAAAATACAACAACCGGCAACATTCATTCATCATCGAATCGTCATCTTACTAACATCATTGTAAATCGTAGATCAATAAAAACATCAGTTTTTTGTTGTAAATCAGTAGAAATCTAATTTCTAATCATAAATCATCGAAACCCAACACCTTCATTATATTTAAAGTATTTTGGAACATTTTTCTTGTCCCCATCTTTAAAATGGCAGGAACAAACACAAGCTCCAGAACCAGGTGTGGAATCCCGTCTATAATAGCAACAATTTCACAATAAGTTTTTATGGTAATGCTACATTGATTTTAGTAAGATTCATAGGTTCAAAACCACCGACAGTTTATAGGAACCTACATGTAAACGTACCTATTAGCTTTTAACCATTGATTTCGGATCTTCAAATTTAAAGGAAAGTAAAAATATTTGCACCTCTCTCTCATATTGTTGTGATTGCATCCGTGAGCCCAACAGTACACTACCATGATGTTAAAAATATTTTGAAAATATTATTAAATCTAATAATCTTCAATGACTTAATGTTTTCAATAAGTACTAAACGAAAATTGTGGTAAAAGTTCCGTAAAAACGTTAAAATCAGTTGTTGAAAATAAAAAGTGAGGTTATACCTAAAAAGAAAAATATTATATATTTACGTCATTCTTTCGTAAGAAAAAAATAATTTTCACATACCTCCTAGGTGTAATTCTAAATGCAAATTATACTTAATTTTCCAACAAATTAGCCAAAAATACTAATATTACTTTTCGTCAATGGGATAGCTTATGGCTGTCAAATTTGTTTGCATACGGACCATGACCTACCTCAAGGAAATCGGGTTGATGACGTATTTACTAAATTGACGTATTGCGCCGAAAACCCGCTCCACCGCTACCCCCACTCCAGTCCCTCCACTGCACGCGACGGCGGGGGAATAACTACCACGGAGCTCACCGCAGACGAATCAGTCAACGGCGGGAAGCGCGGGAGATCACATCGCCTTTGGCCGTCAGGAAGAAATTCCATTGGGCCACGGCTTCAAAGCCACAAAGAACTCTTTAGATTTTGTTGTTTTTCTTTCATCGATCTAGTCGGTCTTTTTATCTAATTTCATTGCTTAATTTTGACCAAAAATTTTGAAAAAACCACTCTGGTTTTTGTTGCTTCATTTTCGATCAAAAAGAAATCGCTTTTATGCACCGAGCACTGAAAAATTTTTATTATTTGCTTTTGACAGTAAATTGACAAACGATTTTAAGTTACTTTTTACAAAAAGTACCATCATTTTATAAACTTCAACAAAAAATAATTGAACCGGTGATTTTTGGCAACTGTTTCGGCTAAGTTCTAATGAATTGTAAAATTTTCACCCATTTTTGTTTAACACATTCTATTTTTGCTTCGCTTTGACTGAAAATATTCTCCACGCCACTGAAGACCTATTTATCCTTTTCTCCTAATGTCATTTGTTCGAAGTCCGAACGCCATACTTTTCGCATACGAATTCCCATCCCCCAGGTCCCCGTCCAAAGGGGTGGATTGGTCCGAGAATATAAAACCGGACAATGCGTTCGGACTAATGATGGATTTCAGGTTTTTGTCTTATTTCGGGCACTGCGACGGCCCTTTCGGTCATTTATATAAATGGTTATTTCGTTTAAAAGGTCCAAGGGAATAATGACCTTTAACGATCACTTTCATCAATAGCAGGACACTTTGGTTGAAAGCGGCCTGGTTCTTTTTTGGAGAATGCTCGGTCGGTGCGGGGGAGGACATAATTTAGGAGCACTTGGAGGAAGGAACGAAGGTGGAATTATAACTCTACACAGATGTTGCATCTTCCTAATAAACTTTTAAATCATCGACAATTTAGAGGCAGAGCACCAGAAATTTTGCAATTAAGTCTCCGATATTTTACGGTTTGGGGCGTGCTGCTGAGAGGTTAAGGGTTATATTTCCACGATTAAGCCAAAGCGGAATTTAAATAGTCCTACAGTATGTTCGCACTGATAAGATATACTGAAGTCGTTAAGCAATTTTCTAATGGTCGTTAATTTTCGAATTCGAACCCTTATTTTGTCCTCTGTTTTGCCCCTGAACCGTTTTGTGGTTGCATACATTGGGCAGACAGGTGCAATAAAGGAAACATTTCTCTACTCCCGTATAACGCGTTCAATCAATCGTTTGATGTTCAATTGTTCTGATTCGATACGAGGCGCCCGTTGATATTCATTTGTTTCACAACACCGCAGCCTTTTGTTTGGCCGCGTGTCCGACATCCAACAGCCATTGATTTAATCGTTTTTCCATTGTTTTTCTCTTTGTTTTGCCCGCAATTTTGATTGATATGGACGATGGTTTACATTGTTGCGCACATATCGCGCTTCATTTCGTCCGTTGCGTTACTCCCCTGACATTTGACAGTTTTGACCGGGAAATAATGGAAATTATTTCACCGGACTAATTGATTTTATTGATGGGAAAAATACATTTAAAAACAAGCTGAACGGGCGTTAGTCACGGACGAGACCCAGACACGACGAGTAGGAGAGCTAATCAAGTTGGCACGATTAAAAACAAATGACTGGTGCCCGCATATCTGCTCCTTAATTAGCACTTCGCTCGAATTACACATACTTTGTTAAATGCTCTTGTTTAATGAATACTTTATAGTATCGGGAGTTTTGCCATTGTGAGCGGTTTTAGGTCCATTCTTACAAGTTCAGTGTAAACTTTAGTTAAACGAAAAATTTTGACAGATGCATTTTAAATAAAATCTGGAGCTCAAACTTCACTTGTAAAAGTGGTCCTTAATTACTTCAAACAGCGCCATTTTTTTAACGTAACAATATATTGGCACGGTTTAACATAATTGTCAATTAGCCTCCATCATTTTCTGCAACAGTGAAAGTTGCTAGACGACATCTATATTGGCGTTGATAACGGTATGTGCAGGGTGTCCCAATAAGCGAGATAAGCACGGAACTCTTCATTCTAACACTTCGAAAGAAAAAAATTGATAGGAAATGTGGCCAAGACAAATCGCTGGACATTTGTTTCATCGCTCTAAGTCTACCACCAGAAGGCGTTTTACTACTACTATCACAGCAAATTTCATATAATTCCGAACTTTGCCTATAAAACGTACATCAGAAATACCATAAACATAATCTCCCATTCCCTACGAATAACTTTGCCCTTCCACATATCCTTTCAAATAACGTGGAGGAGGTGGACTAAACTTTGTCCGAATAAAAATCGAATAGGTATCTCAAGAACCGCGATTAGTAGTAATATGAGTTCACCTTTGTGTCATTTTAAAATGCATATTTTTTACTACCACGTGTGAAACCAAAAATTTCGTTTTGAAGCTTGAAAGTAGAGATGTTTTTTTTTCAAAATACTCGCATTCTTTCGAAATATCTCGAAAAAATTAAGTATCTCTAAATACATTATAAAGAGTTTTCAGGGCCGGTCAAAATACTGTTACGCCCGACCGTCTGTCCACAAAGATTCGGGCCGGAGCGGCAACGCCGAGCACCGACCGCGGACCCATCTAGACTAAACGAGAACCGGGAACAGTCGCCTCAGTTCTCGAAAGTACGAGAGTGTGTTCAGGCCGGGTATATAAACCAGCGAGCCGCGCGAGATGGGAGGGAATAGATAGAGCAGTGTAGTAAATAAGCGTACAGTGCGAATTGTTAGTAGAGGGTTAAAAAGTAAATAAAAGTGTGTAGTTAATTGCCGATAAATTATTGGAACCCGTATCCCGTAACAATACAATCTTAAGTGCATTAAATTTTTGCATTTTTTTCTTTTTCAATTAAATATTTTATTTTTTCCTTGAGCAAGTGCTCCACCCTGCCCCACCCTGGCTACGCCCATGACTGTAGGTACGCCTCTAATCACCGTTCGGTCTTGTCTTCGTTTAAAGTGTACATGTGGTACTTTTTTTTTGTATCGGTCAGCATCTTAGTGAGCTGCCTGTAGTCTGTCGCTGTTTCTGGTGATATAGGCAATCCATCCAGGACACCATGCGCCTTGGTGTCCTTTACTTTTGACCTACCAAGTCGTTTGCAGACTACAGCCCTATTAGTCAATAAATACACAGTAGATCTTACGTAATTTTTACATGGACCAGGACCATATCTTGCAACTCAATTAAGCGGCCCTCGTAGTTCCGGCAAAAATACTTATTGGAGCAAAGGGGTGCTTCCGCCTTTCTCTTTACTTTGAAAACCAAACTTGGCTGTATGCTTCCACTGGCGATCTCGGCTGGTAATCATTCGTCATTTTGATTGAGTTGTCCTTCTGCAGCTGCCTTCAAGACTGACTCTTCTTTCTTAGCAATGTTTCAATGTGGGTTTCGCTTTCCAGTGACGTTTCATCAGAACTGTCTGCATATTTTCGTCGTTCCAAAACCACAATGGTCAAATTTGATAGAATTGTCCTTCTGCAGCTTCCTCCAAGGCTGTCTCGTCTTTTTTAGCAAAGTTCCAGTATGAGATTCCTGTTCCAGTGACGTTTCGTCACCATTTTTTGCTAATTTTGCATTTCTCCAGAACAACAAAACTGACTCTATAACCACGATGGTAGAATTTTGATAGATTTATCCTCCTGCAGCTGCCTCCAAGGCTGATCCTTCTTCTTTACTAATGTTGTAGTTACGTTTCGTCAGAACTTTCTCCAACTTTCCGTCATTCAATGAAGAAACTGAACCTATAACCACGATGCAACAATTTTGATTGAGTTGTCCTTCTGCAGCTGCCTTCAAGGCCGACTCTTCTTTCTTAGCAATGTTTCAATGTGGGTTTCGCTTTCCAGTGACGTTTCATCAGAACTGTCTGCATATTTTCGTCGTTCCAAAACCACAATGGTCAAATTTGATAGAATTGTCCTTCTGCAGCTTCTTCCAAGGCTCTTTTTTAGCAAAGTTCCAGTATGAGATTCCTGTTCCAGTGACGTTTCGTCACCATTTTTTGCTAATTTTGCATTTCTCCAGAACAACAAAACTGACTCTATAACCACGATGGTAGAGATTTGATAGATTTATCCTTCTGCAGCTGCCTCCAAGGCTGATCCTTCTTCTTTAGTAATGTTCTGGTGACATTTCGTGAGAACTTTCTGCATCTTTTCGGTCGTTCAGGGCAGAAACTGACTTGATAACCACAATGGAAGAATTTTGGTAGAGTTGTACTGCAGCTTCCTCCAAGGCTAAATCGTCTTTTCTAGCAAAGCTCCAGTATGAAATTCGTGTTACAGTGACGTTTTGTCATCAGTTATTGATATTTTTGCATTTCTCCAGAACAAGAAAACTGAATCTATAATCTCGAAACCACGATGGAAGAATTTTATAGACTTATCCTTCTGCAGCTGTCTCCAAAGCTGATTCTTCTTCTTTAGTAATGCTCTAGTGTTATTTGGTCAGAACTTTCTTCAAAATTTCGTCGTTCAATGAAGAAACTCTACCTATAACCAAGATGGAAGTATTTTGAGTTGGAGATTGAGTTGTCCTGATTTCGCAAATTTTTGTTTGCTCTATTTGATCGGAATGGCACGTTTGCAATTCCCTAAGAACGTAACAAACTCAATTCGAATAAAATTAACCTCTAAAGTCGCTTTTTTGAAAATGGTAAAAAAACGCGATTCTAAGAGTGCCTAAAAATCGACCTCCGAAGGGGTCTATCTCCGGAAATATTGCACCTACGGAACTCCCGGTGCTGGGAGGTGAAAGAGGGCATCAAGAAGAGGACAACACAGTTGGATTCACTCTAATCGGTCCAGGCGTTCTCAAGTTACAGGCGGTAAAAGTTGAGAATTGAGAAAAAAAGTCGTAATGCCCCCCTTTAGAGATCAGAAAAAAAAATCGGAAATTTTTTTTTGCTGCTTTTGATCGGAATGGCACGTTTCCAATCCCCTGAGAACATAACAAACTCAATTGGAATGAAATTAACCTCTGAAGAGTTTATTTTTTAAAATGGTTCAAAAAAGCGATTCTAAAAGTGTCTAAAAATCGACCTCCGAAGGGGTCGATCTACGGAAATATTGCAGCTACGGAACTTCCGATGGTGGGTTGTGAAAGAGGACATCAAAAAGAGGACAACACAGTTGGATTCACTCTAATCGGTCCAGGCGTTCTTAAGTTACAGGCGGTCAAAGTTGAGAATTGAAGAAAAAGTCGTAATACCCCCCGCTGTAATTGGAGATTTTCAAAAAAAATCGGAATTTTTTTTGCTGTTTTTGATCGGAATGTCACGTTTGCAATCCCCTGAGAACATAACAAACTCAATTGGAATGAAATTAACCTCTGAAGAGTTTATTTTTTAAAATGGTTCAAAAGCGCGATTCTAAAAGTCCCCAAAAATCGACCTCCGGAGGGGTCTATTTCCGAAAATATTCGACCAACGGAACTTCCGATGGTGGGAGGTGAAAGAGGGCATCAAAAAGGGGACAACGCAGTTGGATTCACTCTAATCGGTCCATGCGTTCTCAATTTACAGGGGGTCAAATTTGAGAATAGGGAAAAAAGTTCCCTTTGGACATTTTCAAAACATTTCGGAAATTTTTTTTGCTGTTTTTTTTGGTCGGTATAACTCGTTTGCAGTTCTTTAAGAACATAACAAACTCAATTCGAATGAAATTCATCTCTAAAGTGGCTTTTTTGAAAATGGTCAAAAAGGGCGATTTTTACAGCGTAACGATACTTCTTCTTGACTCCTTTCACCAATTTACCAAAACTACCCTTCTCGTGAATCCTGCACAGTTTCTACTTTTAAACAGTGGGCAAATAGCTGTTGGTAGTCGTTCGTCCTTCCGGCATAACGACCTATAGACCAGCCAGAACGCGGTTCCCCAATCCTACTCCTCGTGAGTGACTGCTATTTCCTCTCTCAAAAACGTTTGTGCTAGCTTTCCCTATCGTCAGCAAATCGCTCATTGTATGCAATAGTGGCGCAACTCAAAAAATATAGTTTTGAGAAAATCAATCATTAAGATTTGGGTTATAAATAGGACACTGTTTTGACTTGAGAATGAATTATGTATAATACGATCATAAAAGGAAATAATTTTGTGCCAGTTTTGTTTTAAGGTAGAGGTTGGAATTTCTAGTTCGGACATTTTGTTATCTAGAATTTCGACTTTTTTCAGTTAGTGTCACTATTGCATTCAGTAAGCGAAATTATTTTCCAACTTTCTTTTCCATGACGTCAATGAGCAGTTCGAAGTACCCAAAACCATGAACAAATTTGCGAGATATGGTTTTTAGATTTGGGTCAACTAGTGGTTGGTTACTAAGCCGGTCACCTGCTGACTATTTCTAAGAATGCTGCAACCGAACTGCAGTCGTTTGCATTTCTCGACAGCACAGGCGGAACCTTTGCTGTTGTTTCTTCTGCCAGTTTTCTTGCGGTCGACTTAATTTTCTTATGAATATCGGTGGTTCCAGCAATCTCCATTTGTTACAGTTTTTTTATATCAGTGTTTTGAATTTTATTTCAGCATTTTTAATGAACTATTTATTGCTATCGGTTGACAGAAATCAAACACTTACCTGATAGAATAATTGAATAGGAATCCCTATTGTTTATTATTGTGCCAAAGTCAACTCATAGTACTCTACAGTGATTGGTCAAAAATATGGAAGCAGGGTATAACATCAGTACAGCTGCAACTAATCATAATAACCAGAATTATTTAGTACAATTTTGCTATTTTTGTGTACCTTCTTTAACCTCTGGTACGGCCTTGATTTTTGAAAATGAGTAGGGAATGGCTGTCGCCATTTTGTCTCAATTCCGGATTTCCTTGGCTGAGTAGATGGAATTACCGATTTTCGTTTTATAGCGGATTTGCCCCTGAAAAGTAAGACCACCCTCAAACCTACTTGGGTAAAAGTACCCGTAAGTCAGAGTGACTGTTTTATATTCTGAGGGTTCAGGAAACCTAATTTCATTTCATCAATAAAATATCAGTCACATGGTATTGTCTTAAAGGCCACCCACCATCTGAAGGTAAGCATTATGACTCCATAGTACTATTTAATATCCGATAACATACCGGGTGTCCAGCACAACCCTGGACATAGGAGATTAACATGGGAAATCGGTTTTTTTTTTCGCCTGTACGGTTGAATTGATTGAAAAACTTTTAAGAGCAAAGTTGTAAAGCGTATCATCCTGTAATTTTTTCAATTCCCCAGTTTTGGCCGTTTTTTTGGAAAAACGCTTCGCAAAGTGCAAAAATTTGAATTTGGCGCGTCACCCCCGCCATGCATGTGGTCGCCAACATATTTTCACTGCATAATCACGTTAATTACTACATGATCTTCTTCTTCAAGTGCCTTCTTCATTACTGAAGGTTGGCGACAATACCAGCAAACTCCTCTCTATTTCTTGCTGCTCTCAATAGGGTGCATGTGTCTAATCCTGTCCACTCTCTTATATTTTTAAGCCATGAGCATTTTCGTCTTCCGAGTCCTCTTCGGCCTTCTATCTTTTCTTCCATAAGCAGTCTCAAAAGTTGATATTTTTCTCCTCTGTATACATGTCCCAGATAACCAGTTTTGCGCTGTTTCACATGTTGTAAAAGTTCCCTGTCTGTTCCCATCATTCTTATAACATTTTCATTTGTTATTCTTCGGGTCCATGGTATCTTCAAAAGTCTGCGGAAGATCCACATTTCAAATGCCTCCAATCGCTGCATCATCCTCTTTCCCATTGTCCAGGATTCCGTGCCATACAAGAGGACAGAATAAATATATGACTTCACGAAACGGTATCGAGCATCGAGCGACAGGGTGGTATTCGTTAGAAATGTCTTCATTCTCACGAACGTGGCTCTTGCGTTTTCAATACGAGCTCGAATTTCGGTCTCTGGATCCAGGTCTTGGGTAACCCAGCAACCGAGATATCTGAATTTTCTCACCTCTTCTATTGGAGTACCATATATTCGTATATTGGCTTGTAGATTTTGATTTCTGCTGACGACCATCGTTTTGGTTTTTGCTGTATTTATTTTCAGGCCGTGTTGGTCACCTGATTTCACAATCTTGTCTACCAGCTCCTGTAAGCCTTCTGAAGTGTCTGCGAAGATGACAGTGTCATCTGCGTAGCGTATGTTGTTAAGTATTTTACCGTTCACCTTTATGCCAATTTCACAGTCCTCCAACGCTTGCTGAAATATGCACTCGGAGTAAATGTTAAATAAAAGAGGCGAGAGAACACAGCCCTGTCGTACTCCCCTTCTTATCGGTATCTCTGACGATACGGTGTCACCAAACCGAACAAACCCCCTCTGTTCCCAATATAAATTTTTTATAAGCCTTATGTCTTCGTATTCTAGACCCTGTTTTTGGAGCAGTTGTAACAGTGTTGGATGCTTGACGCGATCGAACGCCTTTTCGTAGTCAATGAAACACAAATACACGTCTTTTCTTTGGTCTCTACACTTTTCGAGTAAAACCGTTAATCCGAAAAGTGCTTCCCGTGTTCCCAGTCCTAATCTAAACCCAAATTGTTCGGGGCTTATATTTTGTTCGCATTTCAAGAGTAGATACGTCGATGTAATATTTTTAACATAATTTTCAAAGTATTGCTCATTAAGCTAATTAATCTGAAATCGGAGCACTTTCTTGATGTGTTTTTCTTGGGAATCGGTATGAACACTGACTTGAGCCAATCACGGGGGTACGTTCCTGAACTGTAGATTTTATTAAAGAGGTCGGTGAGTCGTTGGAGATTTTCTTGGTCCAGCAATTTTAGCATCTCTGTGTATACATTGTCTGGTCCTGCAGCTTTTCCACTTTTAGCTGTTTTTATTGCTGCATTTACTTCGGATGGTAAGATATTTAATGTCAAATCATACTACATGATAGTCCCTCAAAATAAATAAGAAAGGAAAATCAGCTCTGACATGAGAAATTATTATGTTGGCGACACTGCACATGCATGGCGGGGGTGACAATAGTCATTCATCTTTTTTTCGACCTTTGTACTTAATATTTAGAAAGCCGATGACTCTCAAACTCTATCTGTTTCTCCTGAGGATGCTGTAATATATGGCGAAACGTCGACAAGTTTATAACTGATTTTTGAATAACACCCCTGATCCCACAACCCAAAAATCAAAACCACATCATATAGATAAATACCGAAGTCTTGGAATCAAACATAGAATCGATTAGTGGAGGAAAAAATGTCATGTCTAATTTAAAATAAGAGAGTTGGTAGTGAATGCGCAGAAATGGGACAACCTGTATATACAAAAATTAAATAATTAAAAATTATTTACTAAATTATGAAACCCCTGTATTTGAATTTTTCTCATAGCACTCACAGTTTTCGAGATAAGGTAGTGGAGCATCTCTCGATGACCACCCTGTACATTTCAAAATAATTTTAAAATGTGCACCTTAAGCCTATTTATAGATAACCCACACAAGTTTTTTTTTTTCACTATATTAGCAAATAAAAGCTATACGACTTTACCACACTAATGGGACACCTCTGCACAGAGGCAAATCAATTATACCGGGTGTGCAGCAGAACCCTGGACATAGGAGATTAACATGGCAAATCGGTTTTTATTTTTTTGCGCCTGTACGGTTGATTTGATTGAAAAACTTTTAAGAGTAAAGTTGTAGAGCGTATGGTCAGCTATCATCCTGTAATTTGTTCAATGCCCCAGTTTTGGCCGTTTTTTGGAAAAACGCCTCGAAAAGTGCAAGAATTTGAATTTGGCGCGTCACATCCGCCCTGCATGTGCAGTGTCGCCAACATAATAATTTCTTATGTCAGAGTCAGAGCACTCAGAGCCGATTTTCCTTTCTTATTTATTTTGAGGGGCTATGATGTAGTATTTAACGTGACTGTGCAGTGAAAATTAACCGAAAACCTGACGATAATGTTCTTAAATCATACGGTAAGTAAAAGTTACGTTTATTACTATCATAATTAGTAAAAGGAAAATCATCCAATTTGTGTATGGCTGGTTGTCTAATTCATTTTAGAATAGCAACAGACAACGGACCGATCCAATATGTCTCTTGTCTTTGTCATTGGTAAAGCTAAAAGCTAGGTTAATGTTAAGAATTATTAAGGACGGCGAGTTGGGTGGATACATTTGTTGTACTGGTAGAGACGATCTTGAATGAATCCCCAAACAAGAAAGTCACAGGGATTCAAATCCGGAGAGCGAGGTGGCCAATTAATTGGTCCAAACTTTCCGATCCACCTATCACCAAATGTTTCATTTAAAAAACGTCTATTTTGCAGTGCAATGTGACACGACGCGCCATCCTGCATGTAAAAAACCCGTTCTAATGGCTGGATGGCTTCTACAGCAGGCAAAATGTCATTGCTAAGCAAGCATATTGCCATACTGCCATCAATGAAAAATGGACCCATAACATGGCGCCCCAAAATGCCGATCCACACGTTTACAGTTGCTCGATGTTGGTCCCGATTGTCATGCACTATATGTGGGTTTTGGAGTGTCCAAATCCGATCATTTTGTTGATTTGAAGAGCCGGACAATCCAAATGAGCATTCATCCGTGAAACAAATGTTTCTAACAAATCTTGGGGCTGCAATAATTTTTTCAGTCAGGATTTCACAAAACTCCATTCGGGGGAAAAGGTCGGTGGGTAAGAGTTTTTGATGGTTCTCCTTTTTGTAGCTTTTAAAACCTTCTTTTTGCAGATAATTATGGATGGTCGATCTGCTAAGTCCAGTTTCTTGGCCAATCTGTCGAATACTCTTGAAAGGATCATCGTTTACTGTAGCAAGAACAACAAGTTTTGCCACATTTTCATCCTCTGGAGCTGCACCAGCTTGAAGTCGTCGCTTGCGCTCACAGGAACATATCGGGTTAATACTCCCAGTTTCCTCAAAACGAGCAACCACCGCCTGAAGTGAACTGCGTGCTGGTATTGGTCGTTCAGGAAACAATGCAGCAATGTTGTCTCAAATTTGAGCAAAGGAATTACCAGCCCAGTATTGTTTTAAAACAGGTTTTCTCTCCGCAAAATTCATAACTAATGAAACATTTAAATAAGAAATAAGAAAACTAAAATGGTTCCTAATTTCGATGTTCAATTTTTTTTGCTGTCAAAGTGAACAAATGAAAATCAAACCTTTAATATCAATAAATACAAGCTTTCTGTATACATTACATTTTTATTTCGGGGAAATTGTATGTGAAAAAGTGGATGCAACAAGTACCAAAATAAGTATATTTCCATAATCAATCTATACATAATCTATCCATAAATAAATTTCTTAACAGAAGAAATTAACAAGTGGACATGAAAAAGAAATGCAACATAAATTTAGGTAATAACACAGATAACAACAATTATTCCTATAAAAACACTATCACCTTTATTAAGATTGGTTGTTCTTGGTGCTATTGGCACTATAATCTCCAGATACATAGATAAAACATGAAAGAAACTGGTTTTAGCAGATGAAACATCCATCGCTATCTGCTTACTGGTCTTGCTTGTTTGCTATAAACATTTGTTCCACCAATGAATGTTAATTTGGATTAATGGTCCCTCAAATCAACAAAATAAATGAGTTTGGACTCTCTAAAATCCACATACAGTGCAGGACAACCGAGACCAACGTCGAGAAGTTGCTAATGTGTGGATTGGCATTTTGGGGCGCACTGTATTTTTGGTTTTCCAATGAGATTTTGTCTGTCATAGAAGAATCCAGCACTTAGCAAGGGTTTTTTACATGCAGGATGGGGCCTCGCGTCACACAGTACTGCAAATTAGACAATTTTGAAGTAAAACTTTTGGAGATAGATGAATTCACCTCGATAACAACAACAACAACAACAACAACAACAACGAACACCCATAATTGGTGACAAGAGACAAATTGTCATGTCATTGTGGTTGTATTCCTAAACTAAAACGAATTAGACAACCAGCCATACACAAATTGGAATGATTTTTCTTTTACTAATTATGATAATTATAAACGTAACTTTTACTTACCGTATGATTTAAGAACATTATCGTCAGGTTTTCGGTTAATTTTCACTGCATAATCACGTTAATTACTGCATGATAGCCCTCAAAATAAATAAGAAAGGAAAATCGGCTCTGACTCTGACATAAGAAATTATTATGTTGGCGACACTGCACATGCAGGGCGGGGGTGACGCGCCAAATTCAAATTCTTGCACTTTTCGAGGCGTTTTTCCAAAAAACGGCCAAAACTGAGGTATTGAAAAAATTACAGGATGATAGCTAACTTTACTCTTAAAAGTTTTTCAATCAATTCAACCGTACAGGCGCAAAAAAATAAAAACCGATTTCCCATGTTAATCTCCTATGTTCAGGGTTCTGCTGGACACCCGGTATGCCATATGTCATATTGAATGTTTCAATTTGCTGCCAGCGTCATGTGCCTGGCACATGCATTTATTCTTTTAAAGCATATATCAGGCACGTTCCGAAAATCTTAATAACACGTTGACTGCCATGAGGCACGTGGCATGTACCTCAGAAAATTGGGACCTATGGGCTTTGAGGTACGTATGTTGTGCCACATGTAGTAATCTCATTTACTGTAGCGAGGCACGGCGTGTGGCTCACACTGGCCTATATTTCGCATAGTAACTAATTCTACATGGCACGAAGGACCAGTAACAATAAAAACCCCTCAAAAAAATGAGATTTTGGAGACTTTGTTGTCTATTTTTATATCGCAAACAATCAGTACTTTTGCGCCATCAATAATATTTAATAAAATACAAAAATATGTAACAAACGAAAGATTTATTCTATTCAAACAACAGCACATACTTTTTGTTACCTTAAAAAACTAGTATTTAGAAAAATGTACGGTAAGTAACTTTTGTGAGTGTGAAAAAAACAATTTATGCAAAATGCTTTCTTGCATGTACAGCATGCCCAAGTTGATCTTGGAGTTTTATTTTGTGCTTCCTGTCGCCCAAACTTTGCACTAAATTTTTCGTAGCAAACTGTACAACGCAATCGCTTAGCAGTATTTTCTAATTCGTGCCTACTTTGTTCTAAATCTGGTTGACAGTCTGGCAGATAAACAGACGTATGCTTTTCTAAAATTTGTTTCAAAATATCCTTTTTGAATTCGGTAATTGTTTTCTTGTCTTGCGTTATTTGAGAATACACGACATGTGCATTTACCAGCGTAGTCCCTAAAATTATATCAACGGCTAACTTTCGATATCATTTTACTCCACGCCAGAGTGACGTATTATATGCCTTTTGCTGATCTGAAAGATCGATGTATGATTTGGAGTTATTATAATCAATGATTAGATTGGGCTTTTTTCTGTTAGGATCTTTTCGACTTGGCATAATTGTCATCTCATTCAAATGTTTCGTACTGAGAGCCATTACATCTCGCTTATCTTTCCATTTTTGAATGACGATTCCAGGATCCATAATTCTGGCAATAGACTCTCCTTTCTGCAGTTTCGCTTGTTCTACCTCAAGATAATTATGCTTTCGTTTTTTACGTAGCGTTCCAACAAGGGGTGTAAGGGGTGAAGGTCCAATATGCCAACCCAAACGTCAACCTCACCTACCCGAGTGATAACAATAATGTTATCCGGTGCACCCTGTTAGATAACTGACGATTGCCGGAATAAGCAATCCACCTCTAACTTGTCAACGGCTACGGGCGGAGGAACAAGTAGAGGAAAGGGCACTCTCTTGTCCTGAGGCTGAGAAATCGGCCTCAAAGGCGGATGAATTACTAACAGTAATCAACGGCACGAGAATGTAGCAGGCAATGGAAAACCACTACATTAAAGGTTCATGGAACATTCCTAGAAAAGACATTATGGCAAGCTCATATACATGTAAGGCCCCTAGTCCGCGGCAGACCTTAGATGGTCAAGGGGTGCTAAGAATCCCCGCGTCTCAAGCTAGGAACCACCCGAAAGTGGAAACGTACAGAAAAAATAATATAAATACTTTGAAGAAGGGCAATACACCTCTAAAAATTGGTACATGGAATGCCAGATCACTTTATGCAGCAGGAAAAACACACAACATAATTGCAGAGATGAAAAGAATGAGTGTAAACGTCCTCGGAGTCAGCGAAGTCAGGTGGCCCGGAACAGGAAAAATAAATATAGAAGATCATACAATGTATTACAGTGGGAATGATGACCCGCAACATTACAACGGAGTTGCAATTATAATAGATAACAAAAATAATAAGTCTGTCAAATCATTTGTACCACTATCAGATAGAGTCACACTATTACAACTAAAAGCCCATCCTAGAGATATCAATATTGTCCAGGTATACGCCCCCACAACAGAAAGCCATGAAAATGACATACTCAGGTTCTATTCAGAAATCAAACAGTTGTTGAAGTTGACAAAAAAGAATGAGGTCAATATCATTATGGGGGATCTTAATGCCAAAGTAGGAGAGGGGAGAGTGGATGGCATAATTGGAAATTGGGGTTTTGGTGAAAGAAACGAACGTAGCGATCTATTGGTGGAATTCTGCCAAGAAGAAAATTTTGTTGTGACAAATACGTGTTTCAAATTGCCAAAGCGAAGGCTATACACATGGAAGTCCCCCGGAGACACTAAGACTAACATAATTAGAAATCAAATTGATTACATATTAATTGATAAACGCTATAGAAATGGGATAAGTGATGTGAGAACGTACCCTGGAGCCGATGTCGGATCCGATCATAACCCTGTCGTGGGAACAATATTCATAAGACTAAAGGAGATCAAGCATCATATACAACGAAGACCCGATTTCGAAAAACTTAAACATCCAGAAATCTGTACAGAAACCACTGAACAACTAAACGTAGCAATTAAAAGAACAATAACGCAACAAGAACAACCGATAGAAGAATCATGGAGTTCTCTAGAACACGCAATTAACCAAATACAAACAGAAAAACTTAGTAAAGAACCAACAGCAGCAAAGAAACCCTGGATGAGCAATGAAATTCTAGACCTAATGGAAACTCGCAGGAAATATAAGAACATAAACATCGACAAATATAAAGAAACCCAAACCAACATTCAAAAATTAATCAGACACGCAAAGGAGAAGTGGATGAACGATCGATGTCAAGAATTAGAAGAACTACAAAAGAAACACGACCAGTTTAATATATACAAAAAAGTTAAAGAAATCACAGGAATAAGAAGGAAAGCCTAACAAACCAACTTCCTTAAAACAGAAAACAGTGAAATAATTACAGACCAGGAAGAAATAAAAGAAGAGTGGTCAGGATATATTCGAGAAATGTTTGATGATGAAAGGATAGAACCGGAACTAGAACGCGACAATGATTTGACATTAAATATCTTACCATCCGAAGTAAACGCAGCAATAAAAACAGCTAAAAGTGGAAAAGCTGCAGGACCAGACAATGTATACACAGAAATGCTAAAATTGCTGGACCAAGAAAATCTCCAACGACTCACCGACCTCTTTAATAAAATCTACAGTTCAGGAACGTACCCCCGTGATTGGCTCAAGTCAGTGTTCATACCGATTCCCAAGAAAAACACATCAAGAAAGTGCTCCGATTTCAGATTAATTAGCTTAATGAGCAATACTTTGAAAATTATGTTAAAAATATTACATCGACGTATCTACTTGAAATGCGAACAAAATATAAGCCCCGAACAATTTGGGTTTAGATTAGGACTGGAAACACGGGAAGCACTTTTCGGATTAACGGTTTTACTCGAAAAGTGTAGAGATCAAAGAAAAGACGTGTATTTGTGTTTCATTGACTACGAAAAGGCGTTCGATCGCATCAAGCATCCAACACTGTTACAAATACTCCAAAAACAGGGTCTAGACTACGAAGACATAAGGCTTATAAAAAATTTATATTGGGAACAGAGGGGGTTTGTTCGGTTTGGTGACACCGTATCGTCAGAGATGCCGATAAGAAGGGGAGTACGACAGGGCTGTGTTCTCTCGCCTCTTTTATTTAACATTTACTCCGAGTGCATATTTCAGCAAGCGTTGGAGGACTGTGAAATTGGCATAAAGGTGAACGGTAAAATACTTAACAACATACGCTACGCAGATGACACTGTCATCTTCGCAGACACTTCAGAAGGCTTACAGGAGCTGGTAGACAAGATTGTGAAATCAGGTGACCAACACGGCCTGAAAATAAATACAGCAAAAACCAAAACGATGGTCGTCAGCAGAAATCAAAATCTACAAGCCAATATACGAATATATGGTACTCCAATAGAAGAAGTGAGAAAATTCAGGTATCTCGGTTGCTGGGTTACCCAAAACGTGGATCCAGAGACCGAAATTCGAGCTCGAATTGAAAACGCAAGAGCCACGTTCGTGAGAATGAAGACATTTCTAACGAATACCACCCTGTCGCTCGATGCTCGATACCGTTTCGTGAAGTCATATATTTATTCTGTCCTCTTGTATGGCACGGAATCCTGGACAATGGGAAAAAGGATGATGCAGCGATTGGAGGCATTTGAAATGTGGATCTTCCGCAGACTTTTGAAGATACCATGGACCCGAAGAATAACAAATGAAAATGTTATAAGAATGATGGGAACAGACAGGGAACTTTTACAACATGTGAAACAGCGCAAAACTGGTTGTCTGGGACATGGTATACAGAGGAGAAAAATATCAACTTTTGAGACTGCTTATGGAGGGAAAGATAGAGGGCCGAAGAGGACTCGGAAGACGAAAATGCTCATGGCTTAAAAATATAAGAGAGTGGACAGGATTAGACACATGCACCCTATTGAGAGCAGCAAGAAATAGAGAGGAGTTTGCTGGTATTGTCGCCAACCTTCAGTAATGAAGAAGGCACTTGAAGAAGAAGAAGAAGTTCCAACAAGATGGGTTTTCTTTTCAAGAAGTAAACACGCTAAATTGACACTGGTATAGTAATTGTCAACGAACAAAGTTCTTTCAGAATTTAGAAGTGGTTCCATCAGATCTAAAACAACTTGTTCCGAAGAAGAGAAAGAAATGTCATGCTCTCTTTTCCCACAATAAACCGATAAATTATAAGTATATCCATCCTTGATGCACAATTTGTAGAGTTTTATGCCAAATTTGTGCCTCTTATTTTTTATGGATTGGCGAAAGCTAAGTCGTCCTCTGAATGGCACTAAGGTTTCGTCGATGCATACGTTTTCTGGTGGTTCCACAACGTATTTGTATCTTTTAACCACCAAATCTAGCAGCGGTCTAATTTTCCGTAGTTTATCGACAGATTCTTGGGGAACTCCTTCATTATCATTGAAATGTGATGTTCGCAGTAGCAACTGGAATCTGTTTCTTTTCATATAGTTTGGAATATTGTTCTGAAATATTTTTTCATTAGACCAACAGTCTGGAATAGACGGAAAATGACCTAAATCCATCCAGAGCAAAATTCCAAAAAATAGCTCAATCTCGTAATCATTTGTATCAGTCCATTTATGCATTCGAGATTTGGGTTTTTTAATTTTCTGTTTTAATTGGGCTGCATATTTGTTGGTCTCCACAACAATATGGTGTACAATCGCAGGTGTAAAAAACAATCTGAAAAACTCGTAAGGACTCTTGTCAAAATATTCTTCCACTAAATTCGGATTCACTCCTGTATGTATCGTAAAGTCGAAGTTTTTAGAAATGAGGAAGGAGTAATTGGACGCCACAATATGTTTTCATCTTCTTCAAGATCCTCTATACGACGTGTTGGTTCCTCGGCCATAGATTGACGTATTACTTCCTCAATAGTTTGGTCTATGTCGCTAGATTGATCATCAACATGGGACTCGTCTGATGAGAATAAAAAAATTAAACAGAGCAAAATTTTGTAATAGTTGACATGCAACTTACCCGAAGAGTAATTGTGATTATCCCGAGAAAGATTATTGGGTGCTTTCAAATTCCCACGGGTTGATGGAAGATTGAGACCTGAAGGAATAACCGAATGAATATGTTTGGATCTAGGTAACAAAAACAATCCTACCAGAAGTAGAAGGAGTTTGATGACACTTTTCACTAGTTCTCTTTGGTTTGTCAAGCCTCTGCCTTTTCTTTGGCCTCTTTTCACATTCACTGTCAGATTCACTATCCGATTCACTTTCTGTACAATAATTATCTGAAGACTCGTTCGCGTATGGATCCTGTTCTTCGTCAGACATAATGCTATCCCATATTTTTTGTAGATTCAATTGACTCTTTTCATAGCTCATCTTGCGTGATTTTTACTCGATAAAGCACGACAGAGTACTGAGGACTGAGGAGCAAGTAGCGTCGCTGCAAAGCAGGTCTTTCGGACGGGTAAAGATTTGTCGAAACTTGTAGCTGAGGCACAACATTAGTACCATGCGGGATCAGGGGCTGACTTTTACCTCCAATGCCTTGAGGCACAAATGCTGTGCCATATTTGTTTTTGTAAAAATATAAAAAAATATAACACTTTTATTAATTTTATGAATATTTGCGTAATTATATAGTTTATTTATATTGATTTTTTACTATTGTCACCAAGAAGCAAAAAGACATAAAATTGCAGAGTCCTTAGAAATGGTCGGCCGATGACCGGTTTAGTAACCAAGGAATAGTTGACCCAAATTTATAAATCATAGATCGTAAATTTGTTCAACAACTGGGTACTTCGAACCGCTGATTGACGTCATGGAAAAGAACGTTGCAATGCATTGGAAAAAAGTGCTGACGAAAAGAGAAGTTAGCTCGAGGATTTTTGAGCTAGCGATGGGGACTTGCTCGGTGGCTTGCACGTAGGCAAGACTCCAAGATTCTTTTGAAGTTCGGGTTGATCCTTTTGGGGGCGTTACGTCAGATAGACGAACGACCACCCGTCGAAGAGTAATTAAGTGTTTTCCAAAATTTGTTATCGTCCGAGTACAAAGAAGAAAGTTGTCCTAGAAGTCCTTGTTGTCCTAAGAGAAGCCACGGGTACGCATAGGACTACCCCTGAAGTACGTTAAATTGGTTGGCACGATACGGTCCTCCTCTACACTTGACCTAGGTAAGACCCTTTTGTTATAACAGTGTTTGTTTTCATATTAGTCATTTCAGTTAAGTAGTAGGGTAATTTTAAGGCACAGAAAATAGAAGATTACTTGAATCCCATCTTCTTATTTTAAATATAAAACCCCCATATTTTTGGAAGCCCCCATTGAGTGAGTAAATCAGCATAGGACCCTTCGGGGGAGGTAACGACGATCCGGTACCCATTTAAAGAATTAAAATTTAAAGCGTAAATTAACGCCCAGTCAAATATAGTAAGTTTACAATAAACAGTCCCAATCTTATCGTTTAAACATAAACCCCCATCACTATCATTATTTCGTGACATTATAATAAACTTTGGCACAGAGGACCCCAATTTGGTTCCTTAGCGGTGGCATTCAACGTGTTAAATGTTATATTTAGATGCACATAGGCATATGCCTGGCACATCCTGAAAAGCAGCCAAAGTATAATTCTAGGCATATGCCTGGCATATATTTTTATTTTTGTGGAATATGCCATCGCATATTCCAGAAAATCATATTTACTTCAATATACCCAGTGATAAAAGCAGACAGAAAAGGTAGCACACCTACCGTTTTTGGATGTTTTGGTATCACGGAGAACACACACGGACCGTTAGTTCAATAACGGATCAAACCACCATCCTAAACAGAAAAGGAGAGTCATAAAGACTGTGTCTGTGAGAGCCAAGCGAATTTGTGAACCGGCTGAATTGGAACGGTAAGTGAAGCATCTGCAAAGAGCCTTTGGTTGGCATGGAAACAACAAGCGCGAGTTCGATAGGGCCGTCCATCCAAGGAATGTAGAGCGCCAGAAAGGTTCAACAGGAAACAATGAAGAAAAGCGCGAATGGACTAGTCTACTATACATCCACAACGTAACGGACAGTATCGGAAGGCTACTGGAAAATCATAATGTCAAAACTGTCTTCAAACCCACTCGTACAATACAACAAAGCTTGAGATCGGCCAAAGACCGCAGAGATTCTCTATCGGCACTCGGAGTTTATCAAGTTCCCTGCAGCTGTGGCTAAGTATACATTGGCACCACCAAACGCCATGAGGATTAAGGAACACAAGAAGAGTTGCAGGCTGGAACAAACACAAAAGTCAGCAGTAGCAGAGCACGCTCTCTCCGAAGGTCACGACATTCTTTTCAGCGAAGTAGATCTTATATCAATCGCAGCGTTTCTATCCGAGATTAACGAGAGAGGCCATTGAAATGTTGACGCATCAATTTCAACAGGAAAGGGGATATTACGTTTCTAAATGCAGACGGAAGCGAGTTCTACGACATAGGTACTTCAAGTGCGCCGAAACCCCGCGCCACGACTATCCCCACCCCAATCCCTCCACTGCAACGCGACGGCCGCGGCAGGGGAATAAATATCGCAGAGCTTACCACAGTGGAATCAGTCAATGTCGGGAACCTCGGGAGGTCGTTTCGCCCACGACTTTAAAGCCTTGAAAACACTTAAAATTGTATGCAGGATCATGTGGTACCCATTAAGACTTGTCGAAGACGTGTACGTGCACATTTCACAAAAATTCTCCGAAATAAACAAAATGATTATCCTCTACCAACCTAGCAAACTTACTACCAGTGCCATAACTGTTTAATGCCGCAACAGCGCAATTTAAAAATGGCCCATCGAAGGACTAAAGATTTTGCAGTCGTTTAAAACTATGACAAAACACAGCTTCGTATAAAAACCTGATCGAATTTCTGTAGTATAAACCGATGATCAACATGGCTTCCACTAGTAAACAGGAACTAGTTTTGGATTCATCAGCAAATAGTCATAAATTAAAAACCCCAGAAAATATCATAAGCCGCTTCCAACATCAAGCACCTGATACGAGGATGAAGATCCTTTGTCAAGATAGACGATAATTTTGGAATTTTATTAAAATCGATTCAGAGACCCCATTTCAATCATTCGGAATTGCCACGGAATGACATAAAAACGTCAAAAGAAACAATGAGCACGCCATAAGGTGGGTCTATGGTTTTTTACCGAACGAATTTTCGATCTGCCCCGCGGGAGGGTTCCGAACCCTTATACGTCTTTTTTTGATGTCACGGTACCTCGATGTGAATTTCTATTTCTAGAGAATTATCGAGCGTGATAATCAACGAGGGATTTGTTCTATACATAAAAGGAATCGATTTTATTCGACTCCCATCGGCTTGCCACACGTGAAGTTAATTGAAAGGTCCCTATAGTTATTATTCTTGCGAACATGAGTATTAAATAACAGTCCAAAACAAAGGGGCCCATCCAGCCCTAGGCGGCTTTTCCGTGGAAGCCCGTTTCGATTTTCCGGATTTTCCGCTACAGTTGAAAATGCTTAAAAACCTATTAGAAGCAAATCGAGTTCCGGCATTCAAAGACAATTGTTATTAAAGCAATTAGTTCGGAAAATGTATATAGCCATTGGCAATTTCATTCCAGAGATAATAACTTTGGTCATTTATCGCCAACAGAAGCCTTACAAGAAGTAGTTTTATTGACAATCCATGCACGCCATTAGCTGAGCTTTCTATTCTTTTTTTAATTTTTAGGAAAGCAATTACCTAACATTTCGTGTCCAAAACGTCAAGTTTAATAAGGCAAACGGCTCATGCCCAATCTAATACGATTGTGATTTAGAGAGGAAGTCTATAACTACGTCGTTCCGTTGAATGACTAAGAATCATACTCATACGGCCATTATGACAGTTTTTTGTTGATCTAACCAGTACGAATCCGTGGGAAGACTTTGGTCTGATAATTGCTAAAATGGGTTCAATGATATAATGTGCCTCGTTTGTATTACTGTAAAATATCAGCCAAGGTATTGTTTACTAACGTTTTACGGTCGTCACTTCGACATCGGATGTGGGGGGACTGGGCAAAGCTCTAACCCCTTTCGCAAACCAATTTGCAATAAATTTGGGAAAGTCAAGTTGCGAATTGGCATGGGTCCCCGTAAGAATGCGGTCTATTACATATGGAATTTGGTCATTACATTTATGTTGTTTCAGATCAAGTGACTAAGTCACGATTATCTGCGTACCCAATTAAAACTGGGTTTGATGGAGTTGCACCGAGTGGGGTGGAACTACACGTTGTTGGTTCAACAGAGTTCGTTTTTTTGAAATCAAATTTTGAATTCCAATGCAAGATTCCATCCTCTGAAGCAAGACACCAGAAACTTGAATGGGCCAAGTTTAAACTTCCGTTTATATAAAAGTTTCAATATGGCAAAATAAAAACCTACGGGGTTCATAAAAAATACAATTCCTTCATCAAAAATGCATTTTATGTCCGGTCTTTTCTCCATTATTTTTTATCGAAAATGCAAAAATCAACATTTCTTATTCTTGAAATAATAGTCAATAAACTATACACAAAAAATTAGCAAGAATCATTAGAAACGATTGATATCAAATAAAATGCGGCACTTTTTTTGTAACTTTTATACATTTTTGTTTTTCTCAAAATAAGGACAAAATGATGTTTTAGGAAAAGGCAGGAAGTTACTAGCAATTCCACATTCACATTTTTGGAATAATGAGAAAAATGTTTACCCCTTTTTATGATTTAGCGCTGGTTTTATCAAAACACAATTGATTGCGAAATTGGTTGAGAGATTAAGAATAATTGAGCAAAATGATGAAATAATGATGATAAATTAATTCTTTTATTTGAGCCACCCGTGTTCAATAACTACTGCAGATACAAATGTGAAAATCAGCGGAGGACGTACCTAACCATATTTTTTTTTGTTTATTGGTGTTATTATATAATTTTTACGTCATTTTTCGCCACATAACTACGTGATCCACCATTTATTTTTTTACCTTTAACAGTTTTAACACTTTAAAAATAATTCAGAGATATAACTTGCAGTACGATCGTACACGTTTGTGATAAAAGTTTTTGCAATTTGGCCAATAATTCGACCACCAAAATGTCCAAAGGGGGGGGGGGGATATTACGACTTTTTCTCAATTCTCAATTTTGACCGCCTGTAACTTGAGAACGCCTCGACCGATCGGAGTTAATCCAACTGTTTTTTTCCTCTTCTTGATGTCCTCTTTCACCTCCCATTCACCTCCCACCACCAGAAGTTCCACAGGTGCAAAATTTTCGAAGATAGACCCCTTCGGGGGTCGATTTTTAGGCATTTTTAAAATCGCGTTTTTGGACAATTTTTGAAAAAAACCTCTTTAGAGGTCATATTTATTCGAATTGAGTTTGTTACGTTCTTAGGGGTTGCAAGCGTACTATTCGATCAAAAAACAACAAAAAAAAATGTTTCCAAAACGTTTTCGAAAGTGTAAAAAGGAGGGGGGTTTTACGACTTTTGTCTCAATTCTCAACCTTGACCGACTTCAGAATGCCTCGACCGATCGGAGTGAATCCAACAGTTCTTTTCTCCTCTTGATGTCCTCTTTGACCTCCCTTTCACCCCTCAATATTTTTGGACATAGAACCCTTCTGAGGTCGATTTCAAAAGTTGTCAAAATGAACCTTTTCAGTTGTGCGTTTGCGTTTATCAGTCAGTCAAACAAAAATTGCAAAGAAATCGCCCCCCCCCCCCCCTCCCCTGGATCCGCCACTGTCGACCACTTGTCCGATCTGTAGTACTGAAGGATGTTCAGAAAAGATCTCGTAGCAAGCCAGGGAATTAAAATTCTTCTTGTCTGAAATAATAAGACATCATAAAACAATGAAAATCGGAACATTTTATGCCATTTTCGACTTTCAATTGTTTTCATCAAGTCACCTCAGACCTACTGTTCTAATTCCATGGCCTGCTTGAAATCTTGTCCAATTCATCATACCGCGTATGGATCCTGCAAGTTCAAGCGGTAGGCGCTTAGTCACTGCTTGTAGAAATACGACCTAAACACAGGGATTTCCATGGCCTCCGTGGCGCAATTGGCTAGCGCGTTCGGCTGTTAACCGAAAGGTTGGTGGTTCGAGCCCACCCGGGGGCGTTACTTTTTTATTTTTAATTATAAAAGCTTAATTTTAGATTGAAATAATAAAAATTAAAAAATAAAAAAATATTTTATATAATCCATGTTTTCTTCTTTTTTCAGCTGCCAAATTGCCTAATTTAGAGCTTTGGAGCAGACGCCATTAGGAAACATGTTTTTTTATCACGTCATCAAGAACAATATTCTATCGTGAAATGTGATCTTTAACTATTTGATACCATTTGAAAACTGTTTAATTTAAAAAAAAAACTAAAAAAGATAAACATAAAAATGTAAAAAAACCGTGATTAAAAAAAATCAGTGATTAATAAAACAAACGAATTTTAGCAGTTCACACGTAAAATAGTGTCAAAAAGTTTTTCATTCTTCACGTCAGACCTGACGAGCATTACCTCTTTTTAAACTTCTTTGAGCTCAGTAATTCAATAGCAAAGTTCAAATTAGACTAGCTCACTTGTTTACTTAAAAAAAAATCAAAACATTCAAAGAAACCTAAACAAATCCTTATACATATTACATTACCCATTCACTTATTTTTGTAAACTTTGAAACCTTCATTTTTCTATAACCATCTGCTTTTAGCACATGTTGAGAAGATACAATAAAAATGTCATAAACAAATTTCCAAGGCCTATTTGACGACAATAACAAGTGAATGGCTTATAACTTAAAATTTTCAACAATTGTTGTGTGATATATACCCCTTAAAAACGCATAAAAATTCTACCTATTTTTTTTCCACCAAAAAGGTGATTAATCCTTCTGTTTTCTTTTTTAATTTTCAACTTTGACTTTCAAGAGTGGACCAATTGGAGTGAATCCAACAGTGTTTTTTTGTTTCGTTTGATGTTCGATTTCACCTGTCACCAACAAAAGCCTCATAAGTTGAATAGTTTGGGAGGTAGACCCCCATGTTGTCAATTTTTGGAGACTTTTAGAAAGTTCTACAAAAAAACGGCGCCCCTTGGTTAAATTAATTTAAAGTCAATAAAAGAAATATCGCCAGTGATTAGTTTCCAAGAATTAAGAAAAGAATAAACTATACATAAATCACCAGCCATGACAAAGACACATGCTTACAAACACCCCCACACCCTCATGTAGTATGATTGTCACTCTATCCTTGTCTACATAAATGTTTATTACAGAATCAAGGCAAGGATAGACAGAGTCCCTACTCCGTCATGGAGGATAAACGAATTGACATTTAACCGCAAGGGGCGCCAGTTGTCAGCTGTCAGTTTATTCGAAATTACGAAACGATCGAAAAGTGAAATTTATTTAGAATTTGCCGCAAATATAAGTAGTTTTTATTACCAAAATCCGAAATTTATCAAAAAATTACAGTTGAGAGTCGAGTTTCTAGAATTGTAGCACATTTTCGCCCGCAAATTCGAAACTTTCAGTGTTATCCACGTGTTATTAAATCGGTGCAGGCGATGCAGTAAGTTCAGATTTGTCTATTAAAAATCACTAATTTCGTTTTTTTACCTTACAAAAGAGAGTCTACTAAGTGATCCCGTAGCAATTTCTTAAAGCGATTCTAACAATGGTCGTTAAAAAAGGGCGAAACAAAATTGCAAATATACCTACAAACAGACCGACAGACCTAGACAGACATCATAGAAGCCCAATGATGTCTGCTTTCCTGATTCCATAAATGGTCATTAAAAAGCGGCAGAACAAAATTGCAAACAAACAAACAGAACATGCTTAAAAGCAAGCAAATAATGATATTTCTTACCTTCGAATTCCATTTAGCTACATACTCATCCTTTGCAAAGCTACGGAGGTACCATGAGCAAATTTGAAGAGATGACTGCCGTTGGTAACCTTTAGAATACGAGATCGAGTTAGTGCCCTGCCTACAAAGGGGCAACCGGGGGCACTGCCTTCAGCTGTGGGCTCCGCTCCGACCCTAAGGACTTCATTTCACCTCAGCATTGCGAATGTTGTGATAGTACGGCATCGGAGTCTTAAGGTAAACTACTCCGTTTTAATACAATGTTTTAATGCATTTTTTCACCAAGAGAAGTTTATATCTTTTATGTAAACATCTCCGGCCAACAACATAAAAAGTAGAACGTCAAAATGACTGAGGGTGACAGATGAAAGTGTTCCTAAAGAATGCGCCTGTAATTAGGCAACCAGTAAAAGCCTGCCGCATCTCCGCGAGATATGCGCATATACATGACAGGACTGAAACAATTGTCTCATTTCTTTATTTTTAATTAATAAGTACAGACTCCATGTTCACATTTTAAACATAATCATGTTTTTTTAATAATTTTCTTGCTTTATAGTTTTTATTGCATTGTTGCAGGACAAAATATCAACGAAAAGTAAGAATGTCACCAAGTTACTGGTGAAGGTGATACAAAATTTTGATCATATTGTCAATAAGCTGCGGTGAGGTTCAGTAGAGGTTCAAGAAGACATTTACTTAATCTCCCCGGATGATGAAGAACTGATTCTGGCCTACTTTTCCACAAAAGTAAACAAGTAAGTGTACTGAACGATTTAGTAAACCTGTACATTTTAACGAATGTGAGCAACAAAACAAATAACAAATTTTGCAAAACATGATCACACATCACAACACTGATCTGTACTAATATTAATTTAATATAATATAACGTGATAATCCGGAGATAAATTGAGTAAATTTGGCTTTAGTTAACAAGTGTTTATCCACTTTCGAGTAGTCCCCTAAATGGCCATAATACGAGGTCAATTTGTAAAAAAAAGAGACCCGTTCCAATTACTGTCTCCCCTTTCCGATATAAAAATCGACTGGTCAAGCTGTAATCCCACCCCCAATAAAAGGTTAACCTCCACATAAACGGGGTAAATTTGTCCATCGGTAAACGACGCGCAAGGCGAGGGTTGATTTTTACACCCTTTCAATGAAACGAATTGTTCTTAAGTTGGATTTGAGGTGTGTGTGCTATACAGCCAACCTCATATATTATACATGTGGGCACTATCAGGAACGTTTTCTTTGTAATTAAATACTTAGTATAGTATGTAGATATAAGTGAAAAATGGCCGGTTTAAGTCATTCGGTAACACGGCCTGGCAGTCCATAAAAGTTAATGGATTTTTTATGCGGCCTGATTATGCATATTAATGCCCTTTGAGTAGTCCTTTGCAAGGATAATTTTCGCTGAAAGGCCCTTTTTAACTGCCGGTTAATAATTGTCCGACGGGGACTTAATGCGTGTAAGAATTATTATTGTAGTTTTCTGCTACTTAATATTTGAAGCTGTTAGATAAACATCTTAATTTGTTAGTTACTAAATCCCGAACGCCTACCGATGAGGAAGACCGTCCTTATTGAGGATCGCTGTGTATAATAATATGGTCACGGCAGAAGCTTTAAGGTAAAGCCTTTCGGCCATAACTTATCCTCGAGAGATGCCTCCCACACCAAAAGGCGACATTCTTAGCAGTGCAAAACTGATCAATAGCCAGTCTAGTTTGATTTACGCGTCTTGTCCGCGACACTAAAATACTCTTAACTCGAGATTTATTGGCCAACTTAGCGCGAACTCGTATCTCATGTCTTGTCGAGTATCCGATGTACAATATCGACTAATACTCTCGAAATTTTCGCATATTGTCTCTTGGTACGATACTGTCCTCGTCGTGTCACAGTGGCGCCACCGAACCATTTTATATGAATTTTTAGTAAATTAAAACTGGGTTTTTTAGTAAATTAAAACATTTGTGAAATTGCCAACGTTTCGATCTCTATTGAGGTGTTCTTCAGGGCGACACTGTGTGTCGTCTTGTATGGTTTCGTATGGCTGTTGGATGTGTTTTTTTTTGGTAGAGTACGCTTTTTTGGTAGACTTCGCTTTTTGAAAGCCGAAGAGCTTTGGGGAAGACCTAAATAAAGGTCGAAACGTTGGCAATTTCACAAACGTGAAGTGTTGTTAATGTTCAAGATCCTCCATTCACCAGTTTCAGCTTAGTAAAAGGACGCAAAACGTATATGATTACGTATTAAAAAAAAAAAAACAATTTGATGCTTGCGAACTCATTCAAAGATTATCTTTTCATAGACGCTACCACCATCTACCGATGACTATAAGCATTTGCAGAAATTAACAATACACATCATAAAAGGCCCTAACTGCAGAGTATTTTTATAATATTGAAACAATTGAGAGAAAATATTTTATAGAGGCTCTGCGGACTCTCAAAGCTCAGAGCCAAGCGACTTTGTCAAACTCTAAATTGTTTAAAAAGCGTGATTATGCTGCCGTAGCGTATGAATTAGCATCGGTTAATAAAAATTAAAAACCCCGCCGTCTGTACGGATTGTAGGAAAACGTTCTCTTTTCGAAAAAAAAAATTAAATTTTCCCATTTCCCCCGTTTTCGGTACTTGAATTTCAGGCGGCGAAAATATGCGACTGATTTTCCATCAGATCGCAAACATGAATTTTCATCAAGCGCGCGCTCAAAGAAAACCGAAACCGAACGCAAAATGGAGGAAAACGGAAAAAAAGGAGACTCGCATTCTTAATTAAATAAACATTATTTAAAAAAGTGGAAAAACGACGGTTTTCCGGCCGGCAGTTGGTGCTGACGTTTTCCTATTGAGAATTTTCGCCGACGGAAATGCAAACTATGGAAACCCAAATTGAAAATGGGCTAAAAATAATTCTTAAGGGCGTCTGATTTACGTCCTCCATTCAGATATTAATTTTTAACTGTGTGATCAGTATCGTAAAACCTTAAGCACGATACATAGCTAACGACATGGAAAAATAATTAACAATCCCCCACTATATTAGATTCTATTAGTGAGCAATTTAACACGTTCGAACGGCCTTAGTGGGGCGCGAACTATCAAAACCTAATTAGTTATTTTCGATAGTATTTTTCCAGAACCGGAATGTCTGCAGTAGCCACGCAAATTAAACATTTTGGTGTTGGAAAATGAAAATGAAAGATACAAGTGCAGGGTGGTTTTCAAAATGGGGATGTGTGAAAGGTGCTGAGTTTGCGTTTAGCAATCGAGAAACTTGAACAAAAAAACTCCTAGCAAAGCACACGTCTCTAGGACCAATATATATGTTATCCAAACAACCATGCAATGCAAGTGCAACGTTGCTGCTAAAATTTTTACATATAACATTATGCACTGGTAAAAAGAAATGTAAAAGTCATTAGTACTATTGCTGGTATTACCCACACTAAAAATAAATAGTATAGGTAGGTACATAAAGAGCATATCTTTAAATCAAGTTAAAATTTGTTTTATATCTTGATATATCGTGCAGGCAATAAAAATCTTGTGACGTCGTTCCTCTCGTGTGTATTCAGAGTATTTGCGTTTCCGTGATTGCTTCGATTTAGAAAAGATAACGAGACACAACGAGCAACAGGACCATGAAATTATGATGTTTAAACGTTTTATTACCGTGCCATACCGTACATACAAGAACTTTTATAAGCTTTGGTACTTATCAAGTATACGAGATTTGACAATAAAAAAAAATGATTCGAGATAAAAATGGGCACGGCTCGCGGGCGGACAAATACAATAAAAATTTGTCTAGTTTGGTAATTTGTTTTCTGGGGCAACAAAACAACAAGCACGAAATCGAACGGGCGGCCGCCAATCCCACCCGATTTGGTCTTCGGTGACTTCGGACAAATGACGTATCCGATTCGAACACGGCTTTAAACTTAAGAAAAGCGCTCGATTTGAACGAGACATATTAGCTTAGGTGTGTGATTTATGGAATCGCGCGCCTCGCACTGATAAATCTCGTAACTTATAAAAGATACAAAGACGAATAATTGATTTTATCGGGGTCGATTAATCCCACGTCGTCGAGGTATGTCGGTTATGGCGTTTCGTCGTGGTGTTATATTGGGTCCAAACGATTCGCCTTTGGAAGTTTTTTATTATTAAATCGGGCTCGTATACAAACGCAGAACGCAATTATTTTACCATGGGCTACTAGGCTGACCTCTGGCCCCATCAAGCCATCGTGGGTATCTTAGGACTTTCCGAGAAACAGTTGAACGCACATATAGCGGCGGACACTGACGTCTTGATTCCAACCAGCGATAGTTTATTGTTTCATGACGACTGACGAATAACAATAAATTTAGTAGGCTGAGAACCGAGCGGCCATGTTGCGGTTCCCTCCCGTTATTACGATTTTATTAAAGTTTTAAGCAGAGAGACGTGATTTATATATCGGGCAATAGAAGAATGAATAAAGGAAATAGTGACAAAGCACAAGGTAAACGATAAATTGGCTCGAGAAGACCATAAGTCAAAGCGAAAACATTTACAATACAAATAAGTACAGAGAATCGGCGGACTGGAACTATACATCACTAGGGACAACGCGAAACAGGCACCGGCCCACACTGAAATCGCCTCTTTATCTCAATTTTACAATATGGGTATTGATTCATGAAGTGCAACTTTCCGAGTAAATAACTCTTCGATAGAAGAAAAAGAATGAAGACGAGGAGGAACGGCCAGAGGCGGCGATGGTGGGCAAAACTACAAAAATCTAACAAATAGAGTGCTTGAAAAAAGGGTTATTTTGATAGAATAAATCGTGTGAATTTCACCTCTGTTAAGCTTTAACACTTCCTTTTCCTTATAAATCAAATATTTTAGTACCTATATGTGATAGATTCAAACTATCACCAAAAGTATCAAAAACTTTTATACATCCTATACTAAAATATATGACTATGTAATTTTCCTCATATGAAAAAATAAAAAATGCCACATTACGCGAAAAAAGATAAGCTAAAATCAAGCTAATGGGCTCATACCTCATTTATAAAGGCAAAATCCTTTTCTTTTTAATCACTAATATTTTTAAACTTATCTTTTTATCAACCCTAACTCTGGGGACTATAGTTTCAATTTCATCCCTATCCTGAATCCCATGTTGAATAGGCCTAGAAATTATGTTTGGGAATTGTGGACTGTATTCGTTTCTTCCTTGCTTTCGCTTGGTTTCCAGTACAATAAGACTCGTGTGTTATTTATAAACGTGTAATAAAATACTGAAAACTGCCTAACTGGCCTATATTTGATTAAAATTACAAAAATAATGAAAGATGATGTTCGAAAAAGCAAAAAATGTCAAGTCTCTCCCAAAAAACGACACTGCACCATGCAAAGTATGCAGGTATGCACCAAAGGTAAACATACAATGATAAATTAAACTAAACATCGTCCCCTCCTTGAAAGGACGCACTTTCAACACAACGGAAGAGTCTCGATTCTCGTGAAACTTCTCACTTAATTGTCAATGTCACTATTTATAGGAAGCGGACACAATTTCGCAATTGATCGCTTTACCGTTCCTTTCGGAGTTCGTACATCCGCTACTCTAGCAATTCCATCTTTTCCTGGATACAATCGTTCAATCCTTCCTAGAGTCCATTTGAGGGGAGGGAGGTTGTCGTCCTTAATCAGCACGAGGTCGTTTAGATTAAGTACTTTCTGACCGCTGAGCCACTTAGTTCGCTGTTGAAGTTCTGAAATGTATTCTCGCGACCACCTGGTCCAGAAATGTTGAAGCAGTTTTTGCACTTGCTGGAAGTGTGACAGGCGGTTGCTTGGTATGTCGATCAAACCAGGTTCAGGAACAGTTTTTGCCTTAATTAACTTTTCCAACTAGCAAGCCATTGTAATATACGTTGGTTTCCATTGAAACAATTTTTTGCACAAAATTGTGTGTTTTTAACGGTTAATGATTCTGGATTTCTTAAGATTTCTTTGTACAGTTTAGAACCAGAATATTTGTAACGAGACGAAGTTTGTACAATAATTTTTCAGAGAATTATGGTCCGAAAAAAGTTTCAAAATGGTCCGAATATGGCGCGAAGTTTTGGACAAATTTTTGAAAGTTTGTCAATGAATAACTTAGTTTTCCACAATGAAATATTTCAACTTGTGTCCTTATCTAAGTCCAAGGACTTAGATCACGACAAGCATTTTCTTAATTTCCTGTTTTTTTTTTTTTATTTTTGTATTGACTTGGCCTACTGTAGTTTCTATTTTTTTCTTACTGTTCCTATAATTTTTCATATTGCACTATTTTTATTTGTTGTCATATTTCGTTAAAGTTTTGTATTTATTCATGTTTTTTATCTTAATCTTAATTGCACTTTGCATTGTTTTCCTCCCCGAAAAGCAAATTATTTTAGTAAAATGTTTTTTTTTTAATTTATAGAAGATATTGACAAAAATTTTAACTTTTTGCCTTTACCTACTTTCTTTTTTCATTTATTTATTTTTTTATTTTTTTCTTTCCTTTATATTTCCTATTTTTTTCAGATTTCGTTTTAACTAGTTTTTTCTTTTTTACTGAACTCTTAATCTTTATATTTTTCTATTAATATCCTTTATCATGCTTAGTTGTATTTTTTATTGCTCTAAATAAACTTTTCATTGTTTTCAACCTTTCGACGTATAATAATGTCTTCTTCAGTGCTGCAGCACACTCAAACAATACACTATTAAATTAAACCGAAAAAAACAAAATACTATAATATACATAATTGTTATAAAAATACACAAAGTGCAGATAATTGATATTCACTTTCGATCGAGTTAGAAATTGTCGACGTTTCGATTTTCATTTTTCAATCGTCTTTAGAGCTTTTCGTGAGATGTGAATCGATTTATATCAAGAATAGTATTTTTTGCTTCAGCATGCACTATAGGGCCGAAATTCTTTATTTATTTAGTTATGTTTAATTGTAGTGAGATTTTATTTATAATATTTTTTACGGGAAGTTCACTAGAAAAACTCATCAAGTTTACTGTCAATTTCTAATATAATTTAAGTAAATGGACTTTTTTCGATTTTTTTTTCCAAATTTATTGAAAACCTCTTATTCCCTCTTTTTTTTAAAGATTTTCAACTTTGAACCTCTATCACTTGAGAAAGAGTCCTCTTTCAGATACATCAAATAACAAGTCCCATTGGTTCAGTAGTTTTGATATTTTTAGAAATCAGCTTTAAACACGTCATATCGTCAAAAACTAAGTTATAGAGCAACTTTTACTTAAATTTAGCTTGCTATGATCAGAAACGATTAAAATCGTTTGTGATTTATTATTTCTTCTATCTTCATTTATTTTTTTTCTTCCTTTTTATTTCCTAAATTTTTTTCAGATTTCTTAACCAGGTGCTTTTGTAGTTTTTAATTGCTTTTTCCTTTTTTATTGCACTCTTAAACTTTATATTTTTCTATTATTATCCTTTATCATGTTTAATTGTATTTTTCGTTTTTTATTGCTTTAAATAGACTTTTCATTGTTTTCAACGTTTTGATGTATAATTATTGTGTTCTTAAGGGCTGCAACACATGTACAAACAAAACACTACTAAATTAAACCCAAAAGAACAAAATTCTATAATACACATAATTGTTTTAAAAATACACAAAGTGGAGATTATTGACTTTCACTTTCGTTCGAGTTAGAAATTGCCGACGTTTCGATTTTCATTTTTTAATCGTCTTTAGAGCTTTTCCTGAGCTATGAATTGATTTGTGTCAAGAATAGTATTTTTTGCTCCAGCATGCACTATAAGGCGGATATGATTTATTTTGTTTTGTTTCATTGTAGTGAGATTTTTTTTATAATATTTTGTACGGGAAGTTCACTCATCAAGTTGACTGTCAATTTCTAATATAATTTAAGTAAATGGACTTTTTTCGATTTTTTTTCCAAACTCATTGAATACCCCTTATTTTCTCTTTTTTTTTAAAGACTTTCAACTTTGAACCTCTATCACTTGAGAAAGAGTCCTCTTTCAGATACATCAAATAACAAGTCCCATTGGTTCAGTAGTTTTGATATTTTTAGAAATCAGCTTTAAACACGTCATATCGTCAAAAACTAACTTATAGAGCAACTTTTACTTAAATTTAGCTTGCTATGATCAGAAACGATTTTAATCGTTTCTGATCATTCTATTATTTTTTTTAGAACATAGCAAGACTCTTTCTCGTCTATTGTTTCTCAAGATATAGAGATTCAAAGTTGAAAAACTCTAAAAAAAGAGAATACCCCCTTTTTTGGTCAATTTAAAAAAAAATCAAATTCTTTTTATGCTGTTTTTTTTATCGGAATGAGACGATTTCAATCCCTTCTCAATGCAGCAAATCAAATTTGAGTAAAAATTATAGTATAACTTAATTTTTGATGATATATGCTGAAAGCCGATTTCTAAAGAGTCCAAAAATCGACTATCGAAGCGATCTATCTCCAAAACTACTGAACCAATGGGACGAGTTTCTTCTTCTCTTGTCCTCTTTTAAAGACTGCAAACAATAGTTCCATTGGTTCAGTAGGTTTGAAGATAGACCCTTTTGATTGTCGATTTTTGAATACTTTAGAAATCAGGGCTAAGCACACATTGTTGGTACCCTCTTTTGGTATCTCAAATTTTCAATCAAATTAGGTTTGCTGCAATTTAGAAACGATTGAAATCCTCTAATTTGAATGAAAAATCTATTTTGTATTCCAAATTTACCAAAGGGGGTATTCCTTCTTTTTTTAAAGATTTCTAATTTTGAACCTCTATAAATTGAGCGATAATAGACCAATTGGAGTGAGTCCAATAGTTTGTTCTTTTCTTCGTTCTCTTTTAAATGCCGCAAATAAAAGTCTCATTGGATCAGCAATTTTGGAAATAAGACCCTTCGATGATCTATTTTTGAACCCTTTTGTAATCAGCTTGTACACAGATTATTAAAAAACCAACTTGTGGGAAAACATTCACTCGAACTCGGTTTGCTACTTTTAGGAGGGCTTGATCGTCTCATTCAGACGAAAAATTTCGTAAAATGTTTTTTTAATTATTGAAATTGACCAAAAAAATGGAGAGAGTTATTATTTTGTTCTCATGTCCAATCCAATGCGTTTGTTTTCTTTTTGTCCTCTTTTAGATGCCCCTTACAGTATCCCTACTAAACCCATATTCTTAGAAAACTAACTTAGGGTACAACAACCCACTGAAATTCGGTATAGTAGCTTGAGTAGAAATTGAAATCGTTTAATTCAGATGAAAAACAGTATAATTTTCTTCAATATGATCAAAAGATGAGGGAGGGGGGGGGAGTGTGATTTTTTTTAATTACATATCTATTATAAAAGAGGCGACAGAAACCGCACCAATATCAGTGGTATTTAAAAGAAGAAAAAAAAATGGTAAACAATTTGAAAAAGTAAAAGCTAAATCGTGGAGATTGTGAACATTGGCGGACAACTACTGCTGATATAATAGAGACATAATTAGTTGGATTAATTGGACGTTCATTGGCTACCTGTCGAAGCTTATAAGTTGTGAGTACGGAAAATGTAAGATGAAATGTATATGGAGGAAAAACTCAATATGCCTTCTTATAAATTATAAATTAATAAGAAAACCAACTATTAAAGTTTGCTGAGGTTCCTCGAGGGTGTTTTCAACGTTTTGATGTATAATTATTGTGTTCTTAAGGGCTGCAACACATGTAAAAATAAAACACTACTAAATTAAACCCAAAAGAACAAAATTCTATAATACATTTCTAATATAATTTAAGTAAATGGACTGTTTGGGATTTGTGGACTGTATTCGTTTCTTCCTTGCTTTCGCTTGGTTTCCAGTACAATAAGACTCGTGCGTTATTTATAAACGTGTAATAAAATACTGAAAACTGCCTAACTGGCCGATATTTGATTAAAATTACAAAAATAATGAAAGATGATGTTCGAAAAAGCAAAAATGTCAAGTCTCTCTTAAAAACGACAATGCACCATACAAAGTATGCAGGTATGCACCAAAGGTAAACATACAATGCTAAATTAAACTAAACAAATTAATTTATTAAGATTTATCGTTACTATAAAAACCCCAAAAAATTAATTTTCTTCAGAAAGAATCTCCAAATACTTTATAACCCAAGCTATAGCTTCATTTTTACTACTATTCTTAATTATCCTTTTTTCTGTATTCAAATCTTTCAATTATGAACTTAACAATATTTCTTCCGCCCTAATAAGAATTTCCCTTTTAATAAAAATAGGGGCTGCCCCCCTTCATTTCTGGTTTCCTGAAGTAGCTAGAGGAATCTCTTGAAAATTATTGGGAGAATCTTAGGTCTAAATCAAATCTGTCTACGTAAAATCCTTGCTTACTCATCAATTAATCATATTAGATGAATATTATCCTCTTTATTCTGTTCTTTAGACACCTGATTATTATACTTCTTAATTTATTCAATTATTAATATTATCCTAATCATAACAATAAGACCCTATAATTTTTTTTTATTTCTCAAATTAATAAATTTTATAATAAAGCAATAAAAATCTAATGATCCATAAATCTGTTCTCGCTAGGAGGATTACCCCCATTCCTTGGATTCCTTCCTAAATGAATTACCATTAATCAACTAAGTAATTGTTCATTCTTTTTTTTAACAACCATTCTAATTTTATTTACTCTAGTAGAGGCAAAGCAGCCTACTATAGACAAGAAGTCGATTAACTTATTGACATATCTGAAGAATCCAAAAACATTGCTGAAATTGCCGCCACAGTGCATCTTTTGCTTGTTGTACCAAATTCCTTTTCCAAGGCAGTATTGTCAGGAATTGGCAAACTTTTTTGCATAAATTTGAGTTATTTATGGAAAGCCACTGATATAAAGAGAAAATCAGTTGAAAGCCAGAATTGGGCCTATGCCTGCATCTACTAATTAGTCAATTTTTAGTTTCTTGCAAATCTAGTACAGAACTTCAGTATAATGAAGTTCATTATACTGAAGAGACATTTGGGAAACCATGAAAATGATGTTTCGTTTCCGTCAATTTTTCTATAGGGGTGGCAATGTTGGCAAGTTTTTCCACAAACCTTTCAAACCATTCAGACCAGCGGGTAAAGTTGTGCGTCAAGTTTAGAAGACCTGAAGCTTCGTTTGGACAAGCATGAGGAGTAAATCTATTGTTAGTAGAACAACACATGCATAGAACAACTCATGCAGTCTGAGTTGATTAGTACATCTGAGAGGTTCAGCAAAACCATTATTATCCATAAACTCCAGCTGACTTCAGTGACCAACTATCACTCAGAGACATTGAGTTGCATCAAACTCTTGAGAGTTTAGCCAATTCATTAGAGTGTGATGATAACAAACAAGTTTCCAGAGATGCAACATGTATCCAACAGCTTAGAAACTATTTTCCCGATGAAAGTCTTGACAATGCCAATGAAAGTCGAAGCAAGGAAGTTTCCTTGCTTGGACTGGACCCCATTTGTCTAGGGACGTTCGCCTGAAAGAAAAAAATTAGTCAAGTTTGGGCCTTGGGCGCGGAGGCAGACGTGAGAATAGGTCTCACCACCTGTCCTGTCGTTCATCAGGAAGAATTAAGATAGCGACGAATTAAACGAAGATAAGGGCGGATGAAAAATAGAATTTTTTCAAGTTTTCGATAAGCCCGTGGTCGGACAGGTTTAATGTGGTTGTAATTAGTTGGTGGGTGATTGGACGACCAAAAAAACTAAGGAGTACGAAGGACGCTTGCAGAGCAACTAACAGATGTGCTCCTTCTCTGCTATGCCACTGCACCAAAAGATTAATTTCGACATTAAAACACGAATAAAGGTGTACTTTTACAAAATAAGGAACAATTATCTTGTTACCATGTGGTAGGCATCCTCCGCGTGCACAAAGGAGTCCATTCCTGCGGTTGGAGGAGAGCCAGAACAGCAGAAAGAGAAGTGGACCTCACGGCTGAACTATGATACGGCGTGAGGCGAACTTAAAATACTTTTAAATCTAGTAACTGTTAAGAAAATAAAATTAAGAAGAAAGGGTTTTACGTGCATATAGTTCAGGCGTGATGTCCACTTCTCTTTCCTGATGTTCTGGCTCTCCTCCAGTTTCTTTACCTCGACTCTCATTGGTATTATCAAGACTTTCATTGGGAAAATAGGTCCTTAGCTGCTGGACTCGTGTTGAATCTCTGAAAACGTATTGCTACAACTCAATGTCGCTGAGTGAAAGTCGGTCACTGAAGTCAGCTGGAGCATATGGATAATAATGGTTTTGTTGAACCCCTCTATCAATCAACTCAGACTGCATGAGTGGTTCTACGCATGTGTTGCTCTACCAACAGCAGATTTGCTCCTCATGCTTGTCCAAATGAAGCGCCAGGTCTTCTAAACTCCGCTTCAGTTGGCGCCCGTCAACCACTCAAACCATCGCTTCTAAGGGGAGTTATTCTTAGTCTTTGTAGAGTTATTTGAAGCTGCAGTGGTCCTGAATGTTTAGGGCACGTGTATCAGGATTTGAATGAGAGTTAATTGTCGACATTTGGCATTAAATTTACCATATTTTGACGTGTGAGATTGTCAGAATGAACCCAACTGATTAGCTCTAGTGGGAGCAAAATAGGGGGTGCTCGCAAAGTTTATGTCATCTCGATTTTCAAGATTTTTTCTTTTTTTAATAGTAGCTTACAGTCTATAAAACAGATTGAAAAAAAAAATTTTTGGATGAGCCACTTTTCACCGAGAAACAAGAAGATAAAAAATGTTTGACAAAATTGATGCGAAAACTCTCGAACCTGACAGTAGGGTTTGAAATTTACAGTGATGCCAAACGTCTGAGTTCATTATTAAGTGCAATAAAATTATGTGGTCGCATCTGGAAACAAAATAAAAGAAAATTACATAACTGATATTAGGAAAATTTAGGAGGTATTAATTTAACACAACGTTTGCGAATATCACCAATGAAATTGCGGCAACAACTCGTGAGTTCTTATAATTCTCTAATTTTAACATAATGAGTAGAACTGAACTAACCTTAGCTTACCTAACTTAAACGTAAAAAGTGTAACTGAACCAACCTAACCAGGAAAACTAGAACTGGATCAACCTGTACTAACCTAAGCTAGTCTAACCTAAACGTAAAAAGTGTAACTGAACTAACCTAACCAGGAAAACTAGAACTGAACAACCAGGGACCCTATAACTGGACTAACCTGAACTAACCAGACCTTACCTGAAGTAACAGAAAGTTAACCTGTTCTAAAAATTTTAAAAATTATTAATTTTATTATATTATTCTCTACCCCTAACATAAAGAGTAAAACTGAACTAACCTGAGGTAGCCTAACCTAAACGTCAAAAGTGTAACTGAACTAACCTAACCAGGGAAACTAGAACTGGACTAACCTTAACTAACCAGACCTTACCTGAAGAAAGAAAGTTAATCTCGTCTAAAAATATAGAAAAGGGCGGGCCCTTTCGAGCCCGCTTTTTATATTATTCTCTACCCCTAACATAAAGAGTAGAACTGAACTAACCTAATCAGAAAAACTAGAACTGGACTAACCTGAACTAACCAGACCTTACCTGAAGTAATATAAAGTTAACCTGTTCTATGAACAAAGAAAAAAGCGGGCCATAGTTTTTTATATTATTCTCCACCCCTAACATAAAGAGTAGAGCTGAACTAACCTAATCAGGAAAACTAGCACTGGACTAACCTGAACTAACCAGACCTTACCTTAAGTAATATAAAGTTAACCTGTTCTATAAATAAAGAAAAAAGCGGGCCCACCCGGGTCCGTTTTTTATATTATTCTCCACCCCTAACATAAAGAGTAGAACTGAACTAGAACTGGACTAACCTGAACTAACCAGACCTTACCTGAAATAACTGAAAGTTAACCTGTTCTAAAAATAAAAAAAAAGCGGGCCCTTTTGGGCCCGCTTTATATATTATTCTGTACACCTAACATAAGGATTAGAACTGAACTAATCTAATCAGCAAAACTAGAACTGGACTAACCTGAACTAACCAGACCTTACCTGAATTAACTGAAAGTTAACCTGTTCTAAAAATAAAGAAAAAAGCGGGCCCTTTTGGGCCCGCTTTATATATTATTCTCTACACCTAACATAAGGAGCAAAACTGAACTAACCTAATCAGCAAAACTGGAACTGGACTAACCTGAACTAACCAGATCTTACCTGCAATAACTGAAAGTTAACCTGTTCTAAAAATAAAAAAAAAACGGCCCCTTTTGGGCCCGCTTTATATATTATTCTGTACACCTAACATAAGGATTAGAACTGAACTAATCTAATCAGCAAAACTAGAACTGGACTAACCTGAACTAACCAGATCTTACCTCAATTAACTGAAAGTTAACCTGTTCTAAAAATAAAGAAAAAAGCGGGCCCTTGTGGGCCCGCTTTATATATTATTCTCTACACCTAACATAAGGAGCAAAACTGAACTAACCTAATCAGCAAAACTAGAACTGGACTAACCTGAACTAACCAGACCTTACCTGAAGTAACAGAAAGTTAACCTGTTCTAAAAATAATAAAAAAAAGGGGCCGTTTGGGGTAATAAATAACTCTCTGATCATCTCACACAACCTTTCGGTCAGTTTTTTTCACTGGGTTATGGAAGATTACAGAAACAGATGGGCCTATATGCACTGGACACCGGCTAGATGTACTATGTCATTCTTACAAATAAAAAAATGGTTTGTGCCTCAAAGTCTGAAAAGTAAAATGTTGGAAATGATGCGTGAAAGTCACCAAACCGAATTCCAACAAAAATGTGATTAATGTTGAGAGTTGTAAAAAAACAAGTAAATTTTTAAAATTTCCTCTAAAATCACAATTTGGAATTACGAAGGTTTGGTTAGCAAACAATAATTTTTCAGTTTACTGTTATTAGAGAGAACGTCAATTATAGAGCATAAAAACTAGAGACACTCTAAAAAGGCCAACATGGCTGATCCATTTCTCCTTATGTTACATTAAGCACCGACTTTTTGTCCCTAGTCTTTAAGAGGCATCAGCCATAAAATTCGCTCATTTTTCTAACTCTTAAGACGTCACTATTAATGACTTGCGACGTCATTAAGGCACGCCTCGACGCCTGTTTCGTTTCAATTCGAATTGATGATAGATTCCCAGTCGTTTCCTCGTTTTCTGTATATATACTTTTCGCGTTCTTTTGTACTGCTCGAGTTTCGATATGTAACAGCTCTAAGAGCTTCGGGCGCCTTATTGCATTAACGATAGGAATTAATCAGAAATTCCAAATTTCCGAAACTTCCGGTCAACTTGAGACAGTGACAAATCTAACCCAATCAACCCTTCGATCCCCCTCCACTTGGCGTTTACCTCCAAAATTTACAAGACATCCGTTCGCAAGCTGTCTGAAAGCAAAATATGACAGGCACGGCTGTTGAATACAAATCATTCTAACTCTATCAATTATATCGGATCTGTTCGGTGTTTAGTCTATTTAGGCTATATTGCCTGAAATCCGATGTTGAAAGTCATTTGTCAAAGGGTGATTTCCAGGCGGGGGAAAAGGGTTGCCTGACGCCTCATAGGGCTGAATCTCTAAATACCTTCATGTAAATGTATGTGGCCGGTTCCCCGAAATTGTAAGTCAATCTTTATCGACCCTAATAAACTGAACGTAACCCAATAAAATCCAAGAAGAAGAGGCATTTAACAAAGGGATTTTTATGTGTTTTAAAAGGATTCGGCGCCAATTTTTATGACACATATGAATTTCGAAGCTGTAAAACGCAGCCAAGCTCCTTATCCGATCATTATTGATCTATAAAATCAGACTTTCTGGGTGTGTTATATGGCTTTTTATCTTTCAACAGTAGGTAGAGTCATAAACACTCCGTGGTATTATGTGGATCGATGGCGCCAAATCCGCTTTTAGGCAAATCGTCACTCTTCGTCTTAAGCTAAACATATTGTATAGGAGATACTGTCATTGAGAGATAACCCGCGATCACGTCTCTATTAGTATATAAATGGTTGCAGATTTACGTATTAAGTATATTTGCTTTTAACTAGGATATTAATATAGGTTTATTGGGGGCTGTATAAGTCATGATAAAGTACACATTATCACATGCGAAGTGATTTCAGAAATAACATGGATTATAGGGCAATAAATAAGGCGCCAATAGTAAAACAGAATTATTTTACACCTAATATGAGTTCTCAATAATTTGTTCTCAAACTAAAAAAGAAAATTAAATATGCTCCACAATGACCCAACAATTACATTGTTTACGTCATACAGCTAGGATGTCACTGCTTGACTTGGTTTGACGCAATGGACGAAGTGATCTTCCTTGCCTTCCGACGTTGACTGATTAGACTGTGGTCAGCTCGGTGGTATTTATATAGTCGCGCTGCAGTGGAGGGACTGGGGTGGGGGTAGTGGTGGAGCGGGGTTTCGGCCCACTTGACGTATGTCGCAGAACTCCAGTCTGCATTTAGAAACGTAATTTCCTCCTTCTTGTTGAAATTGTCGTGTTTAAAGATTTCAATGGTCTCTCTCGTTATCCAAGAGTAAAGATAAAATAATGTCTTCTAAAGTAATATTAAAAAGTTGCTTAAGAACCTGCAAAATAATGGTATTGTATATTAAAATTATTCAATTGAAACTAACATAGTAAGTGCCAAAATTGGTCTTATCGAGGTAGATCAGGAAAAAGCTTGGAATACCTGCAGATAAGGTGGATGTGTTTGAGTTCAGGGACACTTTCGGTATTTTGGGTCTCATATATTTGCTGCGAGGAGTGAATTTCTATTGGTCACGGGAACGGTCGCCCTGGCAACCGAGCTGTCAAGCCGTATCAAAGTTTACTAAATCTTTGTGTTGCTAGGATTTTTCTAATGATTATCTTAGGGCAAGATAAAAATCAATTCGTACGAATTCAAAAATTTTTAAGCATTTTGACACGGTCTAAGTTCTTTTATAGCTTTTTCACCTGATTTTAAACAGTTGACTACTGCATTTTTAAGTATTTTAAGATGTTTCAAGGCATTTTACCATGCTTTCCACTGATGTTACCCCTAAACATTGAATTTCCTGCAACAACGTAGAATGTTGCATTTTAGAGCGTTTTTCGACATTTTCTTTGTTTAAGGTTAAACACTGAACTTCACCGGAAAGTTACTAATATTGTTTTTTTGAGTATTTTGGGACGTTTTAACGTTTTACCAGGTATTCCAATGATGTCAGCTCTAAACATTGAGTTTCTCGCAATAAAACTAGAAATAAAAATAGAAATGTCATCAAAAGTGACGTTTATAAGTTGACTAACTTTTTTTTTTAATAATACTTTTTTCAGTTAGTCAGGGAAAACGGTTTTTTTATTTTATTTTTTATTAAACTAAAAAGTTTGATTTTTTATCATTTTAGAAAAATTTCTTTTGAGCTCAAAATTGAGTAAAAAATTGAATTTATTAAATTTGTTACCTACCTAATTAGAAAACAAAGCTGAAAATTGATTTAGGGATTTTTTCATAATGTAATTTTTAGAACATTTTCCAAGCAAAATCATTTTTAAATTTGCAAAAACTAATAAAATTGAGTTTTTTGAATAATTTTTTTAGTTGCGTTGTAGCAGGTGTAGGACAAAAGTAAAAAAACTTCTACGTTTTTGTAAAAATTATGCCAACGTTTCGACGTTTATTTGACGTCTTTCTCGAGGCTATTCTACATAATAAGGTGCAGAAGTTTTTATCGTCATTAGAGGTGTAGGTACTAATTTATCGATCACAACACTCTAGCACGATGTACACCTACACCTCTAGTGACGATAAAAACTTCTGCACCTTATGTGAAATAGCCTTGAGAAAGACGTGAAATAAACGTCGAAACGTCGGCATAATTTCTACAAAAACCTAGACATTTTTTATTTTTATCCTACACCTGCTACAACGCAACCAACTACTTTGAGAAGGACGCGATACCAAACAGTTATGATTTTTTTTATTAAGCCAGGAAAGGCAATTTCTCATTTTATTTTAACATGACTTTGAACAAAAATAGACTGAAAGAACCTTGAACTTTTATCGGGTTTTCAAATTTTAGTCCAAAGCAAAAGGATTTTCTTAAGATTTAGACGTTTTTCTCAAATATATAAAAGAAAACCCATTATATAATATTTTTTTTTACGAGCGTTCCAGGATCTATTGATTTGCGTTGAATTGGCGGATTGGGAACAAAATTCGAACTACATGCTCATCGCCGACGTTTCGTTTAATAATGCTTAAACTTTTTCAGGGCTACAAAGATATAAATTTATCAGAAGCAGCAACGGCAATCATTTGAAACACCTCACCTCGAGCATAGAAAAGAAATCAAATTGATTCACTCAAAATTAAAATTTAAAAAATTTTAAAAAGTTAAAATGTTAAAAAACAATACAGGTTTATAGAGTTTAAAATTGGAGGTAAAATTATTAAAAACAATTAACATCTATTAAATTAAATTAATTTAAGTTAATTGTTTTTAATTAAAACACCTATTAAGTGAAATTAATTTAAGTTAATTGTTTTATTTGTTTTTTATAATTTTTACCTCCAATTTTAAAGTGTGTAAACCCAGAATGTTTTTTTAAATTTTGAGATTTTTTTTAATTTTAATTTTGAATGAATCAATTTGATTTATTTTCTATGCTCGCGGTGAGGTATTTCAAATGATTGCCGTTACTGCTTCTAATAAATTTATATCTTTGTAGCCTTGAGGAAGTTTAGGCGTTATTAAACGAAACATCGGCGATGAGCTTGTAGTTTGAATTTTGTTTCCAATCCGCCAATTCAACGCAAATCATTTTTTTTTACCTCAAAATGCCTATTTTATACTAAATTTGATTTTTATAGTTTTATATTCTCTTATCAGAATTTTTCAGAATGCCTAATAACCGTCATCCTAAAACGTTGTCAGAAAAATCAATATGGCGTCGAATAATGACGTGCCATAGATGGGAAATGTATTCCCAGAAAAGTGTTTTTTGTTATTCAGGGAAACACCACTTGGACGACCTGAAGTAGTTATTTATGTGGTGGTGTTGGCGTTTCGTCATACCAGTTCATAGGTGGAATGTATTGTAACACAAATTCGGCGCAGGAAAGGTGGTGTGACGTTATGAAGGATTTCGACTAATGCTGCCACCTGTGAGTCGGTAGATGAAGTTCCGCCACATCAATATTAAGCCAGAGGTGGGGCTCTGCTTTTCAATGGGCCGAGTCTACATATTATGGTGGATTAGGGGATTGATCCCGATTAAGTTGACATTTAATGTGGTCAACTATCAGATTGATTCGGATCTTAAGCATATGACCCTAAAACATTTTCTAAATACAGAATTAACAAACAATTTTTTTATTGGAATTAAGAAAGAAGTATTTGGGGTAGATTCTTAACGTGGTATCCCTGTACTTTTTACATGTAGATATCCCTAGAAAGACAAAACGTAGACGACAAAGTAAAGAACTGCGCGGCGAATTCTATTATGAAAAAAAAAGTCAGATTAGTGCGAGTTAGTTTGATGTCGTCAAATCGAACGATACGTAATTACGTTACCTTGTTTGAGGTCATATTGTTCTTTCCCCTTTTTGGATCAAGTGTCAAGTCACAATCTAAAGTGTTTTCCGGGCTTTGAAGCCGTGGTCCAAAGGAATTTCTTCTTGACGTTTCGTCTACAGCTGCGGCAGACATTATCGAAGGCGATGAGCCGGTGGGCGAAGTGATATTCTGTGCTACGATGCTGACTGATTCGACAGTGGTGAGCTCCGTGTGAGTGGTGACTGGGGTGGGGATAGTGGTGGCGCGGGGTTTTGAGGCACTTGAAGTATGTCATAGAACTCGCTTCCAGTCTGCATTTAAAAACGTAATTTCCTCCTTCCTGTTGAAATCGTTGCTCAATGAACATTGGGATTTTCTGTCAAAATTTGATTTTTAGGTTGAATTTATAAGCTAGGTTCTTCAAGATAGTTGCATTTCCGCTAGTCATTGGCGTGCTTGTAAAAAGTATTTGTGAACGGTCTTTGAACATGGCGGATAAACATTTCCAATAGTCATTGGCGTACTTGTAAAAATTATAAACGGTTTTGATCGTATATTTTCGTTATTGCTTGATAATTCTTTTTATTTTATGTTTGGGCTTGCTTAGGTATTAGGAATAGGTGTCTTGATTTTCTTTAGAAATTACCATAATATGGGTTTGTATAATTGTTTGGAGCGAGAATAAAACGAACTCACTTTATTTACATTACATATTACAAATAGTTTATTAAGTCAGATAGATATCCATGCATTTCTAAATCATCTACAGTTAGTAAAAACTTATTATAACCCTAAATCCTAACCCACATTAGGAAGACATAAAAAATAAAGTAGATTACTGCATTGAAGATGAAGAAAACACAAAGTTCCTTACCGGAGCTCCTGCCCCTTGCTACATTCTTGACTAGTCCTTTTTAGCTTTGGCCAATCATGAAGGTGTCCAGTTGGTAATAACTCACAATAGGAAGACATAAAAAAAAGTAAATAAAATTACTGCACTGAAAATGAAAACAGCAACTGAACTAACTACCGGGCCTCCTGCCCCTTCATTCTTGAGACGGTTCTTGTGCTTCAATCATCCCAGTACCAAATGGCTGTTTGTCAGAGACAAGTATGATGAGGATCAAATGCAACTGAAATGGGTAACAAAAATAGTTGGGGCCTGGTTCACATAGGCAACTAACCACATAACTTATCAAGAAAACTTAAAAAAAAATAATTATTACGAACTATCGTACTAACTTAACAATTATTAGTAAAAGTAGCTCGAAAAATACTCCACATTTATAAAAGGTGTTCAAAATGTTGGCCTCCTCTTTGACACTTTAAACTCCTGTTTCTAATGCTTGTGAAAACATTTTGTAACATGACTGGGTTATTGTTAATTTCAATAAATTTCTGTTGTATTCGTTGACGAAGATCATCCAAATTCTCAACAGGAGTTTTAAATATATTGTTTTTTATGTAACGCCACAAAAAGAAATCACAGGGTGTTAAATCACAAGACCTTGCAGGCCACACTACTTCAGTTCTTCGACTAATAAGCCTGTCAACAAAAAATGTCTGCAAATAATTTATTGTTTGTTGTGTACAATGGAGAGATGCTCCATCTTGTTGGAAATGAAACTCCGTAAGTTCATCATCATGCAATTGCTCGATAAATGGTTCTAAAATGTCCGTTCGGTATCTTTCTGCTGTTAATGTACCTACAAAAATAAATAATCAAAATGATGTTAGGTACTTGAAGTGTCCTAGTGATCTGCCAACTTTCTCAATTATTTGATGGGGGTTTTCACTACTCCAAGTTCTCATGTTTTGCGAATTCACATAACCACTTAACTGAAACCATGCCTCATCACTAAATATGGATGGATGTTTGGGAAATGGTCTGGTTATTATCCATATTAATATACCAATTGCAAAATTGCGGTCTTTGGGGAAAGTCAGCCTCATGCAATTCTTGCACTTCTGTGAAGCGATATGGGTACACTTGCAGATCTTGTGGCACCTACAGAAAGGCCTATTTGATGGTGTAACTGTCATATAGAAGTACCAGATGCATTTTGCATTATTTCTTGTGCCTGTGCAACCACTTCATCAGTACGTTTCTTGTGAGATCCAGTGCCTAGTCTTCTTTGTAAACTACCTGTTTTTGTAAACAGTTCTAGAGCATGCTCTTAGGTTTTCTTGAACTGCATATAGGCCACAGGAAATTTTGGAAGTTCGGCCTGGAAATCCTCCATGCAGTTTCGAATGGAATAAACCCATTCGCCATCCACTTTGATTCCAGTTCGATAATAGCTCTTCAGCATAAAAACTTTATGTTCTAAGGCGAAAGCCATGTTGTCCAAACACAAAACAGATTTAATAGCAATAAAAAGTACTGTTTTTAGCAAAAATTGTCTTGATAAAGCTAGAAAACTTCAACAAAAATGTGCAAAAGGGGAAAGTTTACCAACAACGAAAAAGACAAGATGGCCGCTAATGGGTTTTGATGGCGAGTCAAGTTACAATTAAAAAAAGGGTTCCTGTTAAACTATTTTAGTTTACAGTTACTATTAAAAACAGGTTCCGAAAGCTGTACGTCTCGTGAGCAAACATGAACGACTAACTTTATTGAGCTGTGTATGGGCAACACATAACAAACAGTAGTAAAACTAGATGGCGCCTTAAGTACTACATTAGTGTATTTAGATACAATATCAACAGTTACGACGTGCTTTTATATCTCTCTTTCTTTCTATCAAAAAATCATAGCTGGCTAGATGAAATTTTATAATGAACACCCCGTATATTAATACACATAACACCCTGTAGAGCCTACCATCTTCTCCTCTGAACAGTTAGCGGCCCGTCAGTGTTAATGCTCAATTACTTACTATTCATCTCCTGTGCTCTCTTAAGTAAGATATTGAGTAACGTTTTTTTCTTTTTGTTAATTCCAGAAATTCCAATTAACAAACAAGAGCTAATCAAAGCTAATTAATCCCAATAATTCTCAATATAGTAAAATAAAAGCGTCACACAATGGCAGCGTTTCTATCTGAGACTAACGAGAGGGGGCATTGAGATCTTTAAACACGACACAGGAAGGAGTAAATTGCGTTTCTAAATGCAGACTGGAATCGAGTTCTACGTCGTACTTCAAGTGCGCCCCACTACTACCCCCACCGCGGTCCCCACATTGCAGCGCGACGGCAGGGGAATAAATACCACGGAGCTCACCACAGTCGAATTAGTCAACGTCGGGAAGCACAGGAAATCACTTCGCCCATGTCTGCCGTAGCTTTAGACGAAACGTCAGAAAGAAATTCCATTGGACCACGGCTTCAAAGCCTGAAAAACACTTTAGATTGTGTTTATGTGTCTCAGAAGAGTTTTTCCTCGCCCTCTAATCTAATTATAACAATCTAAAAAAGAAAAACTAATAATATAGATCAATGAGCACTTCTTTCTGTATTAGCTATTATTCTCTATCTGCCTAATTTCCCATTCGATCCCTCGCCGACAAATCCACTAATATTTCTCAATAAAATGGGAAGCAGGAACACAGGCTAGACTGCCATTACTTTAACAGCTTGTAATCTATCAATGACGGATAACTTCATTGTCCTGCATTGTCTACAGCGAGTCCCTGATGACGTTTTTATACGGCTTCATCAAATCTGGAGGATCGGCTCAATACGGCCACGGTAATGGGCGATTGTCGATGGTTATCTCGTTTTTGAAATATCGACGTCTTCGAGGGACGCTGGTGCTTTAATAATAAAAATCTCGTTTCGGGCCCTCAAAACGTGTACGTATAATCTAATAATAAACGGCCATACATATTCCCTTAATATCCTGGAACAGGATTAACAATTTGTTAGGGGCATTCAGACAGGTCCTTGATTCGAAACACGCTTTGCTAATAAGGAGCGACGATGCGGGATTCAGGATTCCTGGACACGAGACCAGGAAATTCAAACTTAAACAAACGGACGGCCTGACAGAAAACATTATTTTCCTGATGTATGTTTGTCTAAACGTGCAGCATTATTACCATATTCCCGTCTTTTAGTTCGAGGAATCTATCGAAATGGAATTTGCTTTAATACCTTTTGTGTGTAGGTATAGAATCTAGTCAATGGTGTTACGTTTTTAATCAAATTCTCTTTTATGAGCTCGACAAAAGCAGAACTCGAAGAATAAAAGAAACCAACTCCTTTCAAATAATAATTCCGTTCGCTCTTGGCTTAATTAAAATATTTTGCTCTCGGAGTCGTTCAATCAAAATGCAACAAACGGTAGCGATTGAATTTCAATGCCCGGTAAATTATGCACAGTAGGCAGTATCTACCTCCGCGAAGAAGAATGCCATTCTTCTAATGACAAGTGTCGGTCAGAGCACGTGACTCTCGCATTTACTCAGCGGTACTACGAAATTACAAGGCCCGGTAAAGACAAATGGGTACCTTCTGGGGGTCCGACGCTGGAAGACGATCCACTTATTGAAGGTATTATTTGCGATTGTTCCATTCGAAATTGAATTACGATTCGATAAAACCAATCAAGTGGTAGATTATTGCTGAAATGTTTGATATAGGGTTTTAGTATGTCTTTTTTCTTGCTTGTTCTTGTTCTTTTTTTTCTGAATCGATTTCTTCCCACTTTCTAACACGTTACAATTTTGCTAGTTTTTATATGGGAAAGTGGGGGAATATCGGCCCCTTAAGCTAAAAAAATTGAAATATTTTGAGGCTTTCTGACTTAAAAGAGATCTGGACGGATTAATTGAAAGATAAATCGTTTTTGTACAAAATACTTGTTAATCAGGCACTATTAACAAAGGTTAAAAAAAAATTGGATTTTTCAAAAATATATGAGTGCACATTATTACCCCACATATTGGGGGTAATACCAGCCGAGGGCCGCAATTACCCAAAACCTCAGACTGACAGAAATCGCAGATATAGGATTTTCTCTTTTCACCATTCGTGCAATTAATATGAGCCCAACCCGAACAGATAACACATCTTAACCAGAGTTCTCGGTTTTTCCCGAACTCTCCACAAATAATACAAATATCCTCGTCAACCTCAACGTCTGACATTTCTTTTTCCTCCTCACAATCGTGGTAAGATACTTTAATTTTCTTGTTTTCTGAGGTTTGGCACTGGTGTAGACTTTCTTGTTGCTCACTGAAGTGATGATAGTGTTGGGTTCATTGTCCGATTCACCGAGAACCTGCTTTTTTACTCTTTTCACTTTGAATGATCTGAATTATTCAACGTCTTTTGCAGCTTTTCCTTTTCTTCCAAAATATCTTTATTTGAAGTGGACGTAAATATTTCAGAATGTTGCTTTTTCCTACTTTTTTTTTTTCTTTTTCATTGTTTATTCGGGAACAACCAGGTATTGGGATTATTGCTTCAAATGACACCGTCTGTCGATTTTCGTTGTTGTCTCCTTTGAAACTTTCATTTTCGTCAACTTCTCCCCTTGTTTGTCTTATTTTGTTTTCTATTTCATTATTTCTAGGAACTAAATCGCTTAAGTTTTCAGCGGGGGTAAAATTTTCATTACTGAAAACATCAGAGTTGACGGGGAATATTCCCGTAACCTCAAAACCTTTAGTAGCTTTTTCGATAGTTGCAACTCTTCCAAAAGCCTTATTAAATAAATCAGCAACGATGTTGGGCGAAATCTTTTCTCCTGGGTGATTTCTCATAAATTTATCACACTCTGAATTATACGCTGTCTTCAAGGGTCCATAAAATGTCACATCAAGAGGTTGTACTCGATGTGAGGTATGCGGAGGAATCGTCAGCATAACATCCCTCTTTCTTTGCAGAAGTTGTAGGCATTTAAGGAACAATGACTGGTGTGGTTATCGAGTAGCAGAAGAACTGGATCTCCTTTTGTAGGTTTAACATACTGCTCAAAGTGCTTTAACCATTCAACAAACAATATTTCGGTTATCCATCCGTTATCTGAACACCGATAGATAGCTCCTGGTGGTCCGTTAATCTTCAAGTGATCGGCCATTTTCTTCCTGGCATAAATGAACATTGGAGGAACATACATTCCAGTTGCGCTAAATGAACACATGACTGTAGTGTTTTTTTCTTTCTCCCAACTAGTTAAAGACCCTACTCTTCTTTGTCCTTTTTTAGCATAAATTTTGTTTGGACGTTGAACAGTTGTAATGCCGGTCTCGTCAGCGTTAAATATTCTATTTGGGGCAAATTTGTATTTTTTCATTACCGAGTTTAAATTCCCAAAAAAGAGATCGATTTTTTCTCTGTTGAAAGCTGTCACACGATTCACACTTGTTGATTCCGGTTTCCGTAAGCTAATTTGTGGGTTGCGTCGTAAAAAGCCCTCCAGCCAGTCACGACTCGCAGACTTCCTATTCTCGTTAAATCTAGCAGTCAAATGATTTAATTTGGCAAAAGTGTAGGCGCTCTGTTGAATCTGAGTCGGCGTTATTCCGAAAAAAAGCTTGGAAAGATGAATGACTTGCTGCGCTAGTTCATTTTCCTGATCTTGAGTAAATACTGGACGTCGTCCTAATTGAGCCTTCAGCACTTTGCCACTTCTAAGTCGATCTTGAAGAATCCCTCTTGGAATCCCATAAGTTGTTGAAAACTTCCCTAATGAAGCGCCCATATTTAGCTCAGCTGTAAGAGCTGCTTTAAGAGTTTCGGACGACCAATCTGCTCGGGTAGTTTACGCGGCATCTGTAAACGAACAAACAATATTGAACATACCATTTGGGGGTAATACCGGCCATGACGATATTACCCATAATGTGGTGGCTGAAATTACCCCAAAATAATGATATACCTACCAATGAATTATTAAAAAAATAAGTAAATTTACGTGGTTTTAAACTAAATTTAGTGAAAGCCAACATATTTTAGTTCATTTCTAGATATAAAAACAATTTCTATAACTTGCCGTTGTGTGCTCTTGAATAAGTGAGTTTCTTATATGAAAAAGTGCTTTTCTCGAAAATTATCGGTTAAAATTGCGTACCTTCTCGTAACGCTTTCCAAATCGTACTAAACATTAGGCATGTTGTTATGGGTGATTCATCGAGTTAATGCGTTTTAAAAAATATTTAAGAGAAAAAGAAAAAAAAAGAAACTTGAGAGACGGTATTTCCCCACTTTCCCCTGATCTTTTTTCTCACTTTGAAGCTAGTCTACAGCATATTGAGAGGAATCTTCACAAGCAACTCTTTTCAGGTTTATTAGCTGAATTTCTTCGTTTTTATATTTTCCAACTGTTATTCGTAGTATCATTAAGTTTTTCCTTTCACATTGGTTATGATTAAACACAAAGTAAATTCTTTATTATCCGAACGACAGTGAAGATATAAAGCGGTCTCCCAGAAGCAATTTTGGTTCTAGATATTTGGTATTTTTTCCCTTCTAAGCGCTTATAACTTTTAAACTGCTCATTTGACGGGATTTTCGTTCGAGGGGCGTAAATACAGAAATGAACGGGCTTTTCAAAAATTTGGTCGATTTGAGGATACGTGCGGGGGGGGGGGGGGGGGGGCTGACCAGTGTCGTACCAAAGTCAAAAATGCGTTTTTTTTCAAAACTCAAAAGTTTAGCGTCTTTGCCGTGACTCCGGGGCTACTTAGGGTATAGATCTCTCCGTGGATAGTTTTCCTCTTGTATGTAGACGAACAATTTTGAAGTCCAATTCCAATAAGTTAAAAAGGAGAGTCTCAAAGTTGGGACGGTTTTTTGAAAAAAATTTTGTAATGTTCAAATTCTGGGCCTTCTGGACCCCTTTAGTTAGACGACTGGCCCAATAAGGATGCTAGCAGAGGAAAGGGCATATCCCTGGCTACTTTTAATCCTATCCCACCAAAGGTGTCACTGTAATACAGAATGGTAAAAAAAATGTCCAAAGACAATTAAGGAAAAGTATCCAAACTTTGAAGGTATTTTTTGCGATTTTTACGAAAAGTATGGAGCGGTCCAGCTTCGGTTGTATATGGGCGATTAGAAGACGTGGAGATAAAAAAAAATCAGTTATTAGTTTTCGTCTAGCCCTTATACCGGGTGAGCTATAAAATTTTTTCAATGCCGCATTTTTTGCCAATTTGGGTGTACTTTTCTTACATTTCAGCCTATAGATTCCACATTTTTGCAGCAAAAATCTGGAATAATTCAGGGAGATAGTACACACATGGGCCCTTGATCATGCCAAAAATCAAGGGCGTAGCATTGAATTTGAAATTTTGATGAATTTTTAAACATAAATTTCAAATTGAAACTTTGAGGTATATTTCTGCCCAGACCGTGCATTTAATACAATGGCTTTCTATTCCAGGGGATACTTTGGAATGTTTTCTTTTTGGAACTTAGGAACCACTTTTCGTTGCGACGTCGCGAAATGTTCCTAATTGAATTTCGAAATTTTTGCAAATTTTGACCCCAAAATCCCGAATGCTGAAAATCGCGACTTAACTGGTAATCGGAACCATTCGGAATTAGGTTCTCCCACTGAACGTCAACTGACAGCTGAGATTTTCCGAAATGTAAACATTAACTTTAAAGCCTCAGACTAAGGAAAATCGGCCAAAAAGCGTGAAAAACTGTCTGGCCGGGGAAAATTTGAACATTTCTAGGAAGATTATTGGCAAAATGCCCGATCCTCAAGAACGTTTTCACAAAGACTGGTCGATTTGAAAATTTCGTGTCCGGATTTATGTCAAAAAAATTCTTCTAAATCAAAGACCCCCTTTTTCGGATTTAAAGTTTCAACTCGAATGTAAAATGTAGACTAAATATAACTACCGGCCGTGACGTAAGCGATTAATGATACCGCTGATATCTTTGAAACGATTAAAGTTAGAAAGCTGAAATTTGGTATGTGTCGGCTACATGGTGCCTGACGACGTTTCGTTCGTTCAGTATACTGTCACAAAGAAGCAAAAAGACATAAAATTGCAGCGTCCTTAGAAATGATCGGCCGATGACCGGTTTAGTAACCAAGGAATAGTTGACCCAAATTTATAAATCATAGATCGTAAATTTGTTCAACAAGTGGGTACTTCGAACCGCTGATTGACGTCATGGAAAAGAACGTTGCAATGCATTGGAAAAAAGTGCTGACGAAAAGAGAAGTAAGCTCGAGGATTTTTTGAGCCAGCAACGGGGACTTGCTCGGTGGCTTGCACGTAGGCAAGACTCCAAGATTCTTTTGAAGTTCGGGTTGATCCTTTTGGGGGCGTTACGTCAGATAGACGAACGACCACCCGTCGAAGAGTAATTAAGTGTTTTTCCCAAAATTTGTTATCGACGGAGTATAAAGAAGAAAGTTGTCCTAGAAGTCCTTGTTGTCCTAAGAGAAGCCACGGGTACGCATAGGAGTACCCCTGAAGTACGTTAAATTGGTTGGCACGATACGGTCCTTCTCTACACTTGACCTAGGTAAGACCCTTTTGTTATAACGGTGTTTGTTTTCATATTAGTCATTTCAGTTAAGTAGTAGGGTAATTTTAAGGCACAGAAAATAGAAGTTTACTTGAATCCCATCTTCTTATTTTAAATATAAACCCCCCATATTTTTTGGAAGCCCCCATTCAGTGAGTAAATCAGCATAGGACCCTTCGGGGGAGGTAACGACGATCCGGTACCCATTTAAAGATTAGAGATTTAAAGCGTAAATTAACGCCCAGTCCAAATATAGTAATTTTCACATAAATAAGTACGCTGCTATAAATCCCATCTATCATCATCTTTTAAATAATTAACCCATACATTCATTTTCGTGACATGGTGGAGGTGCCGGGTAACCGAAGGCAAATATGCTGATTTGTTATTTTATTTGTGTTTTTATTAATTTAATACGAACCAGGGTCAAGTAACTTCTATGAACTACTGCCTTATAATTTAATTAGGTCAGATTTCCTCAGGTCAACATTCTTTGTAGAAATTTTGCGAACATTTTTAAGAGTCGTAAAAGGTGGTAATTTATTTTTTTTTCTTTTGAGGCAGGCCTATTGTTTTAGTTTTTGCGAAAAACTACTAAGAACAGAGTAATCATACTCCACTTAGAATTTGGGTATTGAACAATAACGAGTTCTAAAGAAAATTCTTGGAATCCTATTAGAGGTGTCGTCTCGCTTTAGTACTTTTTTATATAATATAGGAGGATAGAATATTTTTATTGGTTGTAGGGCGTCAGCTAGATAACTCAGCTTTGCAAGGATAGGAATATTTTTTATTGAAAAGCGTACCAGTAATTATTATTAAAAGTTGCGCAATGTTATCAGTAAAGTAGTAGGAAGGAACACCATTGTTTCGGAAAACGAATTTAGAAAGAAAATTTTAGTGTGGTAAAGAGCGCGATATTTCGATACATTTTACCATCATTTTTGCTGTTGATTTGATTTTATGTAAATGAAGTATAACTGAAGGTCTCATTGTTTTAAACATTTTGCAAGTAAAATATTCTTTTTTCTAAATTTTCTTGAGACTTTCAAATTAATATAAGTGTAAACTAATTTCGTTTGACACGACGAGAATTTTGATAAAGTTATTTTTTTTTGTTTTCCATTTTGAACCAAGCTAGTATACAGAGCGTTGCTTCTTAAACCACCAAGTAACTTTTGATAAAAGCAGTGTTTGTCCTCTCGGAGCATTTTAGGGCAAAAGGTACAAATATCCAGTTGTAAATTTGTGTTTTCCGTTATTCGACAGTAATTTTAAAAGGACCGAGTAATTTTGAAAGGGACCTAACCGCCAATTTACTCGCAAATTTTAAGAGTTTTACAAGAACTTGCCATTTTGATTATTTTGTTTGTTTTCTGATATCTTGCAAGATAGGTTAAAGATATACTCAAAACGAACTCAGAGGCGAATCAGGGACCAGAAGTTAGAGAACAGAAAAAAAAAGAGGTAACATTTTTGACTTAGAAATTATAGGGACACAGAAGGAAAAAGCAAATGGGCCACAGAAAGCAAAACTGATGCTACAAACTGGAAGAAGGAGAAAAAGGGGATGGGACCCTACCACTCAGGCTTTGCCACGGTTCAACTGACTAACAGACATGATGGAGCTAATCGTACATGGTACTAGAACTCAACTTACCTTACCCCACAACTTCTACCTGAACGAATCGATACTCACTACGACAACCACAAAGCCCTAGACCCCCCCCCCCACGCTAAACAGACAAACATACAACAGACAGAACTATAATTTTTTTTTGGGAACAAAAGAAGCCCGGGTTAAAGCAGAGAAAAAAAAAGGGTGGCGTACGATCTAGTATTTTTCGACGTACAGCTGAAAGCGGTACGACGAACAATACAGGTACAATAATATCGTAATAAGGAAGAAAAAGAAATCGGTTCAGCAAAGTAAATCTTATCGACACCATCAAGTTGGAGTCATAGTACGATAAATTCACATTCTAGAGCCTAGTAAACCCTCTTAGAATTTAGTAAAATAACTGATGAGGCTGCATGTTTCGGGCGAGTCAAGCTAAAGAATTATTTTGCTAGGACTAAATAGGTTAAATAACATGTTTAGTTTGCGTTAGGAAAAAGGAAGAGTAAAAATACATTGTTAGGATTTTTTTGTTGTTAAAAGTAAAGGAAAATAAGTTAGATGTAAAATAGTATAAAAGATATTGAGCTAGAAACCATATACTAACACAGATCTTTTTGCATGTTCCCATGGACGCTATGATGTAAGCCACACAAACCACTGCACCAAGAGCACCAGAGCTGGAACCCAAGCCACCCCCAAGACACAAACTTGTCAGAGCTACAACGAAGAGAGCTAGCCAAAGCCGAGGTCCTGGGCAGACGAACCAAAGAGCAGGTCCCTTTACAATCAAAAACAAAGGGATGCTGGGCTCAATGGTCAACCCACCGATCGGCAATAGCTCAACTAGGCCGCGAGGTAGCAGCCGACATACCAGAAGAAGACCGATAGTTAAAACCGGTCTTGGAAGCAGCATCAACCATTAAGGGCAATCCAGGGATGCAGCTAGCGCAGATGGGGCGGTGTAAGTGTGAGCAAGCAATCGGACAATTGGACTAGTATTTGTGAGGGAACATGCAGGGTTATTAATTTAGATCGACAGTTTAGTAAATTTTGGTTAACACATTCTGAAAATCAAACTCTGTTAATTATTAGAGATACACTCTATTTAGTTCGATAATTTAAAATATTTTCATTGTCTTATCTACATTAGGAATCGTTTTGTTTTTGCAAAGGGTTAACGAATTTTAATTTTTTTTATAAATCGGTAGTTTAGACTTCTCTAAGTTTTATGTATCTAAATAGGTATTTAGACTTTATCTCATTTGATTTTTTTTTTTTAACTTTTATTAATTTGTTTTTTACTGTTTTGAAGTTGGTAATGACGATGAACATTTTGAGTTCTGGCGATTAAAATTGTTAGCTTTTAAGTTAGTTCAGGTAACATAACAAGGTAGAGAAGGACCATATTTCGTTTAATTCAGGGAAAGAATTTTTTTGGTGGATCGATTTTGAAAACTGGGGACCAGCTTTTTCTAAAAGGGGGGGATGTCACAAAGAAGCAAAAAGACATAAAATTGCAGCGTCCTTAGAAATGATCGGCCGATGACCGGTTTAGTAACCAAGGAATAGTTGACCCAAATTTATAAATCATAGATCGTAAATTTGTTCAACAAGTGGGTACTTCGAACCGCTGATTGACGTCATGGAAAAGAACGTTGCAATGCATTGGAAAAAAGTGCTGACGAAAAGAGAAGTAAGCTCGAGGATTTTTTGAGCCAGCAACGGGGACTTGCTCGGTGGCTTGCACGTAGGCAAGACTCCAAGATTCTTTTGAAGTTCGGGTTGATCCTTTTGGGGGCGTTACGTCAGATAGACGAACGACCACCCGTCGAAGAGTAATTAAGTGTTTTTCCCAAAATTTGTTATCGACGGAGTATAAAGAAGAAAGTTGTCCTAGAAGTCCTTGTTGTCCTAAGAGAAGCCACGGGTACGCATAGGAGTACCCCTGAAGTACGTTAAATTGGTTGGCACGATACGGTCCTTCTCTACACTTGACCTAGGTAAGACCCTTTTGTTATAACGGTGTTTGTTTTCATATTAGTCATTTCAGTTAAGTAGTAGGGTAATTTTAAGGCACAGAAAATAGAAGTTTACTTGAATCCCATCTTCTTATTTTAAATATAAACCCCCCATATTTTTTGGAAGCCCCCATTCAGTGAGTAAATCAGCATAGGACCCTTCGGGGGAGGTAACGACGATCCGGTACCCATTTAAAGATTAGAGATTTAAAGCGTAAATTAACGCCCAGTCCAAATATAGTAATTTTCACATAAATAAGTACGCTGCTATAAATCCCATCTATCATCATCTTTTAAATAATTAACCCATACATTCATTTTCGTGACAATACGCCATCAGCAGGCTTTTTAAATTACGTTTTACGTTCGAGGAATATAGGAAAGGTTGTATTTAGGATACCATTGATGGTACATGGTTCAAATTTGGACGGTAGGTACCTAGTAGGTACCTAGGAGGTACAAATTAAGCAGGTATTTTGTGGTCGAGAATGCTCTATTCATGGGTGTCAATAGCATCGTTATACCATGTTTAGTTTTCGAATTATATAGATATAAGTATTAAAATGTCGATAAAAAGTGGAAAAATTACGTTTTTGGCGCCATTTTGAAGGGGAAGGAAATTACTGAAAATTCCAGAATTGCAAATTTTTTACATATTTTTGCCCCCTCTTTCATATGAGACTATTTTTGATAAAATCTATGACAATCGATTTTGGCTGAAAATTTTCACGACCTACCCCCCTTTGAAAATTTTGAAATTTTTAAAGTTTTCTGTTTATCTTGGAAACGGTACGGTTTTTCGATATGCAGGTTAATATGATGTATGAAGAGCTCATTAAGGGCTATCAGATGCATGTATCAGAAAGAAGCTAGCTTTCACGGTTTTTGAGAAAATTAAAAAAAAGTGAAAAATTTGTACCTTATTTTTGTGCCACCCGTGCTCAGTTACTGTTCTAAGCAGAGTTTCGAAAATGGGCTCTTTGTGTAGCTCTATTCTTTTTCTTCCTTAGCTGTTCTTATATATTTTTTGATAAATCTTCATCGAAACGAGATATTAGCTGTTAAAAGCAGCAATGCACGATTTTTATCTCAAAATTTAGTTTTTTGGGCCGGTTTGAGAGCCCCATATGTGTAACATAGAATTTTCTATATGTGTCATATAAATCTATAGTAATCGATTTTATTTATTACTTTGAATCGTTTTATAATGAATAGGACGTTGAATTCTGTTTTAGATAGTATAGGGTGGCTCAAAAAATGATGCAAAAAGCTAATATATGCTAATAATGGGTCCATAAGCAGTGTGTATTTTACATAGAAAGGGTGGATTATTTAGTACGTAGGCAAGGCGGAATAAAATGTTAGACATAAGCGATGAAATCTTTATTAAAACTTACTAATGAAAGCAATTTTATAATTATGAAAGGAGTCTGGTGTTGATAAAATATGAGTATTTATTGCGAAATAATTCCTTCGCCATTTTATCCACAAATTGTTAAAAAACACTAAAATTATTCTACTTTTTTGGCTCCTCGTATAGCTGTTGGGATAAATCCTCATTAAAACGCGATATAAGCTGTTGAAGGCTGAAATTCACGATTTTTATTTAAAAATTTTGGTTTTTGGGCCAGTTGGGGAGAGTTTCATATGCTTATTATAAAAATATCGACTTTTCCCATATAAATCAATAGTAATCCAATTTATTCGTAGGTTCTAGTAGTCGTATGATAAATAGGGCATATATTTACGTTTTGGATAGTATAGTGGAGTGTCCCAAAAAAATGTTGCAACCTAGAATTTTAGGATTTTTTCATGTAAATTGATATCAGTTAATTTATTGTTAAAATTCCAGTAGTTTTATGATAAATATAGCGTTCTGTTTTAAATAGTATACGGTGTCCCAAATAATGCTGCAACATTTAACTTTAGTTTTTTTTGTTTACCAAAATTTTTTTGTAGGTTTTTAGTCCCTTATTATAAACATATGGGGTGACCCAAAAATTAGCAAATATTACATATTTAGGAACAATCAAAGCTAGAAAACTGAAATTTCAATTGTAGATTCGTTTATTCATAATCACAAACATTATGTCATAAATGGGAACCTTGATATGGGTACTCGTGGTACCATTTTATATCTTTTTATGAATTGTAGCACGTTTTTTACCATTTTTCAAAAGCTGTATGTTTGCGAATATGAAGTAAAGGATTTCAAACGTTTCGACATTTCAGTTACTTTTTTTAGGTATCTTCAGGTTCTTTGTTAATAATTTTGCGGCAGTTTAGCCGCCAAAAACAAACCAACTCAAGATTTCTGCTGACCAACTTGTTTATCTCTGCGCATCATTTGTAGTATTTTCCGGTCATCCATAAGGTTCTTCATCTGCTTCCTTTCAAATGCTCCGTTCATCCAATTCCATCATCTTCAAAATGCTTCAGTTTCTTCAGTTTTAGAACAGAATCTCTTCGGTTGCATGCTTCTTAGCGCAGCAAAACTCAAAATTTCAACTTTTATTACCCAAATTGATTCTTCTTTTTTCGAACAGCTTTTTCCCATTCCTTAATACGTTACAATTCAGGTAGGTAGCTTTTAACCATTAGTTTTTAATGTCAAGATATTCTCTTGTCAGTAACTCTTTTTAGGTGAGTTTACTTATTTCTTCGTTTTTATTTTTTATTCTTAATATTATTGAGTTTCTTCCTTTCACATTGATCATGCCTAAGCACGAAAAAAATTATTCATATTGTCACAAAGAAGCAAAAAGACATAAAATTGCAGCGTCCTTAGAAATGGTCGGCCGATGACCGGTTTAGTAGCCAAGGAATAGTTGACCCAAATTTATAAATCATAGATCGTAAATTTGTTCAACAACGGGGTACTTCGAACCGCTGATTGACGTCATGGAAAAGAACGTTGCAATGCATTGGAAAAAAGTGCTGACGAAAAGAGAAGTAAGCTCGAGGATTTTTTGAGCCAGCAACGGGGACTTGCTCGGGGGCTTGCACGTAGGCAAGACCCCAAGATTTTTTGAAGTTCGGGTTGATCCTTTTGGGGGCGTTACGTCAGATAGACGAACGACCACCCGCCGAAGAGTAATTAAGTGTTTTCCCAAAATTTGTTATCGACGGAGTATAAAGAAGAAAGTTGTCCTAGAAGTCCTTGTTGTCCTAAGAGAAGCCACGGGTACGCATAGGAGTACCCCTGAAGCACGTTAAATTGGTTGGCACGATACGGTCCTCCTCTACACTTGACCTAGGTAAGACCCTTTTGTTATAACGGTGTTTGTTTTCATATTAGTCATTTCAGTTAAGTAGTTAGGGTAATTTTAAGGCGCAGAAAATAGAAGTTTACTTGAATCTCCTCTTCTTATTTTAAATATAAACCCCCCATATTTTTGAAAGCCCCTATTCAGTGAGAAAATCAGCATAGGACCCTTCGGGGGAGGTAACGACGACCCGGTACCCATTTAAAGATTAGTGATTTAAAGCGTAAATTAACGCCCAGCGAAATATAGTAATTTTACAATACTTGAATCCCATCTTTCCTTATTTTAAACATAAACCCCCATCAATTTTTATTTCGTGACAATATGTCTCTGCTTTCCTAGCAACTTTGCATCCTCTTCTGCTTCCTTCCAAGACGCTTTAGTTTCTTCAGCATTTAAAACATAATTTCTTCGATTCACTTGCTTCATAAAAAACCCTTAATCCTACTCAGAATTGCAACTTTGATGACTTATGTCGTCACGATATCTTCCTTGATTTTCTTTCTTCTAGTTATTTTTTAATCGTTTTCTTCAAAGTCAGTTCCACGTTGCAATTTAGCTAGATTTTCCTACACTTTTTCTTCAGTTTAAAGCTAAGTTCAAAATAAGCCATATTGCAATGAATCTTACGCAACTATTTCAGGTTTATCGGCATATTTCCCCCTTCCAACTTCGCTTTTAAGAACTAAAGTGAGTGTTTTCTGGTATTTTTTTGAATTTCCTTTTGCCTGCACTATGCAGGTGCCTTTATGATGATTCTTAAATATTAATTTAGCTATTTACAGTTTTTTTTGTTACTTGCTTTCAATGCTTTTCCGCCCAAAAATGTTTGTTCCCTGATATTCTTCAAGTTCATTCATTAGCAATCTATGGAATGAAGCTTTTACTTCTCTAAACTTTCCTAGCTACCGTCTTTGTTTTTTTTTGGTTCTTACTATGCTAACTCTGTGTTTATGCTCCTACAAGGCCTATTAATGATACACTTGCTTTTGCACCCATGCCCAGGTAATATAACGAGAAAATTCAAGAAAAACCCATCAAAAAATAATTTATCAAAAGAAAATATGAAGGCTGAAGCGCCAAATTTCGTCATTTTGAGATAGATCCATAAACAGATGTTATAAATTACCATCTTAATGTTCTTACCAAGGCACTATGTGCAATGCTCATGATATGCGCCATTTGACAATATTACAAGAGACATCAAGAGGCAAGCCTGTAACTTATTATTAGCCTTTGCTGCGAGAAGCGAATTGTTATTGGTCACGGAGACGGTCACCCTGGTAACCGTGCTGTCAAGCTGTATAAAGGCTTATTAAATCGCCGTGCTTCTAGGGTTGCTCTATAGAATGCACCACTACCTTAGGCCAACGAGGAATACCATTAATATCCTCCGAGTCTCCAATAAAGTACAGAATATTTATAAAAAAATGAGAGCTTAAGACCCAACAAATTATAATGTCCTGGTAACTGACTGGTCAGCTATAATCAGCATCATTCTTGGACGTGGCTTCTCTCACAGGTACTGGAACACCGTAAAGACTGAATTTTTCAGAAAGAGAAATATAGTAGTACTTTTGCTAAGCCACTCTTTGGGATCTTCTCAAATCTTCGGCAAAAAAAAACTTTGCCATAGAGTGCTCTAGTTACTAAGTGTGTTAGTGTAGGTCGAGAGGGATTTTTCTGGTCCAAAATCCCTAGAGTCGCCACGGTTATTGTCTTTGCTTGTTTTATGGTTTTGTTTTTTTTCCTTCTTTCTTCGTTCTTCTGTTACCAAATATATAAAAACCACTAACAAAATTCACAACACTTTTATTAATATTAATTCAAAAATATTTCTTCTATCTTCTTGAAAACTACCTCCTCCAATGCTTCAGCTTCTTCAATGTTTAGAAAATAATTCCTTCAGTTGAATACCACAACCTTAGAAGCAACACTCATAATCGCAATTTTTTTAAATTAAATTGTCTTGGTGTCTCCCTGTATGTCTTCTTTCTTGCTTCTTTTTGAATCGTTTTCTTTCCACTTCCTAACACGTTATAATTTTGCTAGTTTTTATATTTTTTTTTTCTCTCTTCAGCTAGTGTACACCGTATTGTAAGGAATCTTCACAAGTAACTCTTTTCAGGTTTATTAGCTGAATTTCTTCGTTTTTATATTTTTCTACTGTTATTGGTAGTATCATTAAGTTTTTCCTTTCACACTGGTAATGCTTAAACACAAAGTAAACTCTTCGTTTATCTGCGCATTATTTGTAGTATATTCCGGTCATCCACGATGGTCTTCTTCTGCTTCAGTTTCTTCAGGGTTTAGAACAGAATTTCTTCGATTGCATGCTTCTTAGCGCAGCAAAACTCAAAATTTCAACCTTTATTACCCAAATTAACACGGCACGTCTCCGTATGTCTTTCTTCCTCCTTCTTGTTCTTTTTTCGAACAGCTTTTTTCCGACTCCTTAACATGTTGCAACTCAGCTATTCACCAAAAGAGAGCAAAACTCTTCGAAACGTCAGGAAGAAATTCTATTGGATCACAGTCTTGTAAATTACGTTGTTGCAATTTTTGGCAACCAGTTGTATCACCTTGTAATATTTTAAATTTATGCCTCTACTCTGTATCTCTGGAGTTGATTTTTTTTCTATAATTTCCTGTTTCTTTAGGTTTTTTAAGCCTGTTTTTTGATTTTTTTTTATTTTTTTTGAATCGATGTCAATTGAGCTTTTCATTGAGTTTTCATTTTATCATTTTTTTTACATAAAATTGAATTTTTCAAACGAGTAAATTAAATTGATTTCTATTGAGACAATTCTGGAAAAAACTGTGTTTTATACGATTGATGGTTCCTGTTTTTTTTTACACAGTATTGGAACGAATAGATTTTGCTGCAACAAATCAAAGTCTCTAAAAAAAATTATAGTTCGAAAAAAACCGCTTTCAGCAAATTTTTGAAAGCTTTCAAGCAATTCTGGAATACAATTGAAAATATTTCAAATTTATGTTTCTAACTATTTGCTTGTTTTGGACACATTTTTCTAAAATTTCCATTTTTTTTACTTTTGCTGTTTTTCGTAGTTTCTCACTTAAGTTTATTATTTCTTACTGCTCTTTTTTGTTTATAGTTTTGTATTATTCTTCATCATGTTTTGTTCACAAGTTTTTCTTTATCGATCTAAATTGGTTTTGTTTCTGGGTTATTATTTTCCGAAGTAATTTTGCCCCAAAATTGAACTTTTCCAAAGAGTTTCCAAAATCACACCTTGTAATATTTTAAATTTATGCCTCTACTCTGTATCTCTGGAGTTGATTTTTTTTCTATAATTTCCTGTTTCTTTAGGTTTTTTAACCCTGTTTTTTTTGATTTTTTTAATTTTTTTTGGATTGATGTCAATTGAGCTTTTCATTGAGTTTTCACTATTTCATTTTTTTTACATAAAATTGAATTTTCCAAACGAGTAAACTAAATTGATTTCCATTGAGACAATTCTGGAAAAAACTGTGTTTTATACGATTAATGGTTCCTGTTTTTTTTTACACTGTATTGGAACGAATAGGTTTTGCTGCAACAAATCAAATTCTCTAAAAAAAATTATGGTTTGAAAAAAAAACGCTTTCAGCAAATTTTTTAAAGCTTTCAAGCAATTGTGGAATACAATTAAAAATATTTGAAATTTATGTTTCTAACTATTTGCTTGTTTTGGACATATTTTTCTAAAATTTCCATTTTTTTTACTTTTGCTGTTTTTCGTAGTTTCTCACGTAATTTTACTGTTTCTTACTGCTCTTTTTTGTTTATAGTTTTGTATTATTCTTCATCATGTTTTGTTCACAAGTTTTTTTTTTATCGATCTAAATTGGTCTTGTTTCTGGGTTATTATTTTCCGAAGTAATTTTGCCCCAAAATTGAACTTTTCCAAATAGTGAATAATTGTAATGTGAACTAATTTTCACTGAGACAGTTTTGACACAAAACTCTGTTTTTTTTAAATTGATGATACCGAAATTTATACAGTTAGGACTTAAACAAAAATTGGACAAATAGAACTTCTTCGACGAGCCAAAAATCGCTTTTTATTGAGAAAATATAGTCCGAAAAGGAGAATTTTTTTTTATTTCTGAAAGCAACATTTTTAAACCATGTTGATTTAAAAATAGATTATTAGATTAAATTTTAGTTTTTGAGGCTTTTTAATTTGTTTTCTTTTTTTTTAAGTTTGTTTTTAAATTTTTTTATTCTTATCCTTTGTCAACTGTTTTCCGGGCTTTGAAGCCGTGGTCTAATGGAATTTCTTCTTGATGTTTCGTCTACAGCTGCAGCAGATATTATCAGAAACGATGAGGCAATGGGCGAAGTGATCTCCCGTGCTTCCCGACGTTGACTGATTCAACTGTAGTGAGCTCCGTGGTATTTATTTTCCCTCCGGCGCCATCGCGCTGCAGTGGAGGGACTGGGGAGGGGGTAGTGGTGGAGGGACTGGGGAGGGGGTGCAGCGTTTCGGCGCACCCCCGTAAAGTATGTCGTAAAACTCGCTTCGTATGTCGTAGAACTCGCAACTCCCATTCCGTCTACTTCATGTTGAAATTGTTGTCGTGTTTAAAGATCTCTGGTTAATATCGAATAGAAACGCTGCTTCGTTGAAAACGATTTTGAGACCTTCGGAGAGATCGTGTTCTGCTACTGCGGACTTTTGTGTTTGTCCCAACCTTCAACTCCTCTTGTGATCCGGAAGCCTCGAGTTGACACTGCGTTTTGATAATGTCTGCTGCAGCTGTAGCTGAAACGTCAGGAAAAGATTCCATTGGACTATGGCAACAAAGAGGATTGGATCACGGCTTCAAAGCCCGGAAAACACTTTAGATTGAAATAAATGCGTTTTATCATCTATCCTTGAAAGATGACTCAAAGCAACATACGTCAGCAGGGCAGTATGAGTTTTACAAGTTATCAGTTAGATTGACTACATTTACCAATGTAACAGGATTTTTTGGAAGGAGAACTCATTTTACACCTTCTTGTTTAATAATAAGCCGCATCCTAATGGCTCTACCTTGACCTTATGACATTACCTAACAATTCAATTGAGTCCCTCCCGCTCTTTACGCCGAAACATCGAAGGTCCTTCTCTGGCACACCGAGCACATATATTTCAGAATTCCCCGGCGAACGGTCGGTTATTATTTTGTCCATCTAGACGTTTCCAATTAACAATATTAATTAAAATTTCCCAACCACCTAGATAAATACACGGAGAGAGAAATGTTATATTTTATTCAGTACTTTGAATGTTTAACAAAGCTAGGTTGCCAGAATGCTACAAACAGTGGATAATTTAATAGGAGCACAACGTTCCACGTGGGGTTAATTATTTTGGGAACGAATGATAGGTTAAAATCTAACCCATGCAATGTTTTTTTATCCATCACCCATCGACATCATCATTTGCCCCGTCGGACAGACAGTAGTTTTTAATGGTACCGCAACAGTAGTGCCAACTGCTGCGCGATTCTTCGTCGGGCTGTCAATATTGATGATCCCCGTCAGATTAATGATCGTTCTTTGACGCAACAATCATAAACGATCATCAGATATATGGTCGGGCGGCTGCGTAAAAAGGGAACACGGCGAAATCGAGGTAACAAATCAGCTGCTAATTGCGACCAGCCAATCCGATCTTATTATATTGGCAGCGTCAATACACGACGAAGATCGCTGAAATTCGCGAAATATTTGATTTGCAAAAAGCCTTTGATCCGAGCCGACTCAAATATGCAGCTTGCTCGATCGGGCGTTGTTTCCCACCCTCGATAACAACATTGGCGTACAAAGTTAGTCAAAAACTCGTGTCTTTATACGTATTGAATTGTAGAACAAAAATTAGGAATGATCAGTTCAGATTTTGATAAGTTGTTTTGGGTATTAGAAATGGTGACAGTTCTTCGTCTGCAGCAAGATGGAGTACCATTGTCGATACGACGCTGGTACAAACATTTCTGCGTTTTGACCCACAAATCGCACAAACTTTTTAACGACCACGTGCAACCCTTTATTTGCTTTGATTGCAGTTTGCCGATATTTAATGCCATGACGAATTTGTCGAATATGTGCTAATTGGGGGCATATGTTTGCCAAGGTCCCTTTTGTGTATTTTTACGTCCGACAGCTATGGACCGGTATAATTATGACAGTTTATTGCTAAAACGACTACCGGACCTTAAAACCGAAGGCGGTAGCTTCTTAAAAAGCTCGGTTTTATTTGGTTTTCGCATTCCATGTGGCGGATAGGTACTTCAGATGTTAGACCTAATATGTTACCCTCAATGTGAAATCAGATTAGTTCAGGTTGTCTGTCTGGCTGTTGGTCAGATCACTAGATGACTACCAAAAGCTGCATCAAAATATATAACCGAAACAATTTTTTCTAAAGAAGATAGCGTGATAAATCATATTTTTATTCATAAATTCTATCTACCTCAAGTATGAGCTCTTAAGTAGAAGAATTCCAAACGTAGATAGTGGCTAGTAAGAAATTTCAGTATTACCCACATAACATTCAATGGATATTCGATATCCATTGTATATCCAACGTATATCCCAAATAAGATATTGTTTTAGGAGGTCCATTGCATCCATACAGCATCAAAAAGTGATTATAAAATTACGTGAGCGGAATTGCCTCGCTGGTGGATGTCCATTGGACATCTTATGAATATCCATCAGGGCTGAACAATGTATAATAGGTGTAATTAACCGATTTATTAAGATTTTATACTTGAAAATTTAAATAAAAAATTATCTTGAATTTCTTGCATCAGCTACAAGTGCTAGAATGTGCATTTTCAATAAATTCAATTTGGCATGTAGTTTTTACATTTATTTGATATATTTTACTGATATGTTGGGTTTAACCCCAGCCATTAATCTGATCGCTATTTTTTCTTAAATTTCTTTAAGTATACTGTTTATTTTTATTATTATTATTTCAAGTTATAATTAATTCGTCTTTGGAGGCAGAATTTTAAATAGCTATTAATTAGCGACATCTATTAGATTTCGTGCGAATAACACGTTGACTTCCCTTTGATATGTGACGACTGAATAAAGAGAGAACAGTTACAAATCATATGGATAATTTTTAACTAATTTTGGCACTAATTCTAACCCGAAATTTTCTAAAGGCTTCAAAGTTGCATTTTTAAACGATTTTTTTTCAGAAACTTCAAATTTGCATTTTTTTCTAGTTTTTAGTGGTTTCTGATTTTTTTGCTCTAATTCTTAGTATCTGACTTTTTCGAAAAACACCAAACTTGGATTTTGAAACCCTTTCAGTTTCACTTATTTTGGACCAAAAATGTAACTTTACCAAAAACATCAAATTAGAGGAATTAAATCAGTTTTCACTCATTTTGTCATAAAATTGAATTTCTTCAAAAACATACAAATTTGTATTTTTGGACGCTTTTAGTAATTTTTTGACCAACTTTCGCAATGATCTTAATCTGTTTCTTTCAAAAACTCCAAATTGGCATTTTTTGTAGTTTTAAGTCGTTTCTAACTAATTTTTGGCCCTAATCCTTTCCTGACTTTTTTGAAAAACACCAAACTTGCATTTTGACACGTTTTCAGTCACATTTCACTTATTTTGGACCAAAAATGTAACTACCAAAAACAACAAAATTATGGGATCAGTTTTTATTCATTTCGTCATAAAATTGAATTTCTTCAAAAACATACAAATTTATATTTTTGGACGCTTTTAGTAATTTTTTGACCAACTTTCGCACTGATCTTAATCTGTTTCTTTCAAAAACTCCAAATTTGCATTTTTTGTAGTTTTAAGTCGTTTATAACTAATTTTTGGCCCTAATTCTTACCTGACTTTTTCGAAAAACACCAAACTTGCTCTTTGACACGTTTTCAGTCACATTTCACTTATTTTGGACCAAAAATGTAACTACCAAAAACAACAAAATTATAGGATCAGTTTTTACTCATTTCGTCATAAAATTGAATTTCTTCAAAAACATACAAATTTGTATTTTTGGACGCTTTTAGTAATTTTTTGACCAACTTTCGCACTGATCTTAATCTGTTTCTTTCAAAAACTCCAAATTTGCATTTTTTGTAGTTTTAAGTCGTTTCTAACTGATTTTTGGCCCTAATTCTTACCTGACTTTTTCGAAAAACATCAAACTTGCATTTTGAGCCGTTTTCAGTCACATTTCACTTATTTTGGACCAAAAATGTAACTACCAAAAACAACAAAATTATGGGATTAGTTTTTACTCATTTCGTAATAAAATTGAATTTCTTCAAAAACATACAAATTTGTATTTTTGGACGCTTTTAGTAATTTTTTGATCAACTTTCGCACTAATCTTAATCTGTTTCTTTCAAAAACTCCAAATTTGCATTTTTTGTAGTTTTAAGTCGTTTCTAACTAATTTTTGGCCCTAATTCTTACCTGACTTTTTCGCAAAAACACCAAACTTGCATTTTGACACGTTTTCAGTCACATTTCACTTATTTTGGACCAAAAATGTAACTACCAAAAACACAAAATTATGGGATCAGTTTTGTACTCATTTCGTCATAAAATTGAATTTCTTCAAAAACATACAAATTTGTATTTTTGGACGCTTTTAGTAATTTTTTGACCAACTTTCGCACTGATCTTAATCTGTTTCTTTCAAAAACACCAAATTTGCAATTTTTTTAGTTTTAAGTCGTTTCTAACTGATTTTTGGCCCTAATTCTTTCCTGACTTTTTCGAAAAACACCAAACTTGCACTTTGACACGTTTTCAGTCACATTTCACTTATTTTGGACCAAAAATGTAACTACCAAAAACAACAAAATTATAGGATCAGTTTTTACTCATTTCGTCATAAAATTGAATTTCTTCAAAAACATACAAATTTGTATTCTTGGACGCTTTTAGTCATAATTTACCAATTTTCGCACTAATCTTAATCTGTTTCTTTCAAAAACTCCAAATTTGCATTTTTTGTAGTTTTAAGTCGTTTATAACTAATTTTTTGCCCTAATTCTTACCTGACTTTTTCGAAAAACACCAAACTTGCATTTTGAGATGTTTTCAGTCACATTTCACTTATTTTGGACCAAAAATGTAACTACCAAAAACAACAGATTAGAGGATTTAATCAGTTTTTGCTCATTTTGTCATAAAATTGAATTTCTTCAAAAACATACAAATTTGCATTTTTGGACGCTTTTAGTCATTTTTACCAATTTCCGCCCTGTTCTTAATCTATTTCTTTTAAAAACTCCAAATTTGCATTTTTTGTAGTTTTAAGTCGTTTATAACTAATTTTTTGCCCTAATTCTTACCTGACTTTTTCAAAAAAACACCAAACTTGCATTTTGACACGTTTTCAGTCACATTTCACTTATTTTATACCAAAAATGTAACTACCAAAAACAACAAAATTATGGGATCAGTTTTTACTCATTTCGTCATAAAATTGATATTCTTCAAAAACATACAAATTTGTATTTTTGGACGCTTTTAGTCATTTTTTGACCAACTTTCGCACTGATCTTAATCTGTTTATTTCAAAAACTCCAAATTTGCATTTTTTGTAGTTTTAAGTCGTTTATAACTAATTGTTGGCCCTAATTCTTACCTGACTTTTTCGAAAAACACCAAACTGGCATTTTGACACGTTTTCAGTCACATTTCACTTATTTTGGACAAAAAATGTAACTACCAAAAACAACAAAATTATAGGATCAGTTTTTACTCATTTCGTCATAAAATTGAATTTCTTCAAAAACATACAAACTTGTATTTTTGGACGCTTTTAGTCATTTTTTACCAATTTTCGCACTGATCTTAATCTGTTTATTTCAAAAACTCCAAATTTGCATTTTTTGTAGTTTTAAGTCGTTTCTAACTAATTTTTGGCCCTAAGTCTTTCCTGACTTTTTCGAAAAAAACCAAACTTGCATTTTGACACGTTTTCAGTCACATTTCACTTATTTTGGACCAAAAATGTAACTACCAAAAACAACAAAATTATAGGATCAGTTTTTACTCATTTCGTCATAAAATTGAATTTCTTCAAAAACATACAAATTTGTATTTTTGGACGCTTTTAGTCATTTTTTGACCAACTTTCGTACTGATCTTAATCTGTTTCTTTCAAAAACACCAAATTTGCAATTTTTGTAGTTTTAAGTCGTTTCTAACTGATTTTTGGCCCTAATTCTTTCCTGACTTTTTCGAAAAACACCAAACTTGCATTTTGACACGTTTTCAGTCACATTTCACTTATTTTATACCAAAAATGTAACTACCAAAAACAACAAAATTATGGGATCAGTTTTTACTCATTTTGTCATAAAATTGAATTTCTTCAAAAACATACAAATTTGTATTTTTGGACGCTTTTAGTCATTTTTTGACCAACTTTCGCACTGATCTTAATCTGTTTATTTCAAAAACTCCAAATTTGCATTTTTTGTAGTTTTAAGTCGTTTATAACTAATTTTTGGCCCTAATTCTTACTTGACTTTTTCGAAAAACACCAAACTTGCATTTTGAGACGTTTTCACTCACATTTCACTTATTTTGGACTAAAAATGTAACCTTATCTAATTGAATTGATTTTTAATTACGTTTCGTTTCTTTCAGAACAACAGATTCGTCTGCCAAATAAAACTCTCTCCACAACTGTTAGGAAGGTACTAGAATAGATGAGGAATAAGGCGACGCACAGGGGGCACGTTTTTGCAATTTGTCGGAAGTGACTCGACTTATTAGAATGTCGTGGAGTGGTCAAACTCACCAAAAAAAAAAAAAAATGACGCACAGACAAATAAAAGCACACCACAAACAAACCAACACAAGATTTCTGCTGACCAACTTGTTTATCTCCTCTCCGTGTCCAAGACAGAATTCTAAAGTTTGTGCTCATTCGACGATAATAGATATGCAAATCTAGAAAAAAAGGGGAAACTAAATTAACCCTCTTTCCTTTCGTAAGCATCAACAGTCGTCGAAATTAAATCGAAATCAACTGCAAAGGGGTAGATCGTAATTTGACGATACCGAGCACAGTTAAAAAAAACTTGGACTAATAAAGATTCGAAAGTGCGATAAGATAGCCGAAAGAAATAATACTTTAAAAGGAAAAACGGCCATTAATCAAGACATTTAATTATTGGCGAAAGGAAAATCGAGGGTGAAATATCGTATTTCCATTTTCGAAAGGGTGGAAAACGACCGGCCAAAGGGGTAGATTCGACGTGGTGATATCCGATAGAGCGCGCGGGAATTTTATTAAATTTGGTTTCCAACTGCCAAAGTTAAGGATTTATTTTTGTGCCGAGCACTAATTGAATTAGCCCCTAAAGACAGAGAGTTTAGTATCTATAATCAAAGTTCTGTAGGGCCCATCAAATAACTGAGAGACGACGTCCAATTTGGGCTGGCAAAAATTACGCCTCTACCTTGCATTTGTTACATGTTACACGCAACATTAGCAGTTCACCTATAATTGAAATGTCCAGACAGAAAATATATATATAATTGAGTAACGTAATGCCCGGGGTAAATGGATTTTCAAAAGTGCACAAAAATAAATAAATTGCAACGGTGCTAACGTGCCTCAACATGCCAACCTCTGCGATCGGATTTATGCAAAAAGGCCTATAAATATCGGAAATCCAAAAAACAAAAATGGGACTTCAGTATCAGATCCGCTAACCCGTTTCACAAATATGCTATTTAATTACCTCCAGAATATTAAGGTGTCTTTTATTTTGGTCGATATGGACTGACACCGGTCATTTGGTCTGGTCTACGCATAGAATACTCGAGTTAACTTGATGACCACTTGGCCAGTGGCCTGAAAAGGTATTATTGTATATCCATAGAGGCAATAGTAACCAATCATGTGGATCGCATAAACAATCATAAAAAGGAACATTACATTCGTAAAATCCAATAATTTCGGAATTAATGGGCGAGGCAACCCCATTATCATATCATTATATGAGAAGCCGTTTCGAAAAAAGGAGCATTATGGGTGCCGGGTGCCGCTTATGGAAACATCTCTTACGGCTGTAAAATCAGGTAAAATATTCGAGTTTATTGTTTTTTCAAAAAAAGACCTGGTAGAGGTACAATACCGACAGCCACACGAGACCTTCCTTCTTAAATTAACTTTTGAAATATTCTATTACTTACAAGGGGCTTATTTTTATATTGCGTATGTGCTGACATATTGCGTCGAGGCGGTCGTAATCACATGAAAAACCCCCATGAAAATAATTAAATCCTATTAAGCATTTTGCCCTTTTTGCCTTACACCGTATAATTAACGGATATTTAGTAAGTACAAATTTATATACCAGGCGATTTTCGCTCGTTTCGCGTTTGATAACAATAATCGCGACATGCAAACTTTGCTGTCACTTAACCTGTTTGCATATTATTTAAATTAAAAATAAAATTAAGTTGTATGGGCTTTAGCCATGTGAGATTGGTTCTCGAGTTTCACAGAAGTTTTCTGCCTTATTGCTTGGATTTTGTAGGGCGAGTTAGCAGCTTGATTTATTTTTTTATAACATGTTAATAAAAATAATAATATTTTTGCTAAAAATGATCAATTTATTTTTTTAGAATTTACCTGTTGTATCATTTGAAAGTGAGGTTTGTTCAGCTGTTGCATCAACAGAAAGTGAGTAAGTGAGGCCCATATGTCATGAGCTTGCTCTTTTACCCTTGGTTTGGGGTTGACACGACAGCGGACCAGTAGGAATCTTTTCTTCTTTTTTGACTTAACTTTTACTATTTTTTTTTTATTTATCACGAATTTTCTAGTCTATTTATTCAATTTTCCCTTTCTTTAGTTTCTCTTTCTTTTCAACCACCATTAATGCGAGCTCCGGCTTGAGCAGTACTTGCTCTAGGTCTTCAGCTTCTTCCGGTTTTTTTTGTTCTAGCAACCACTCTGTCAACAAAAATTCTTCAACCTCCGCTTTTTTTCTGGTTTCCATGGCAGACTTCAGTTTAATTTCTTCAGGGTTCATTTCTTTTTGATCAATAACTATTTTCTTAATCTTGCATTTCTTCGCTTTCAAGATAATTGAATGTTCAACTTAACAGCAACAGTTTCGACAATATCAAGCACAGTAACCTTGACATGTTTACCTTCTTCTTCATTAGTTACAATTTCTGTGATTTCTTTTCTATTTCCCTTCTTTTTTTTCAACTTCTTTGCTTAACGTTCTTCCTTATGGGCTTTCTTCAATCTTGGGTCTTCTGGAATCTACTCTTCAGATTTCAGGTTTCCCACCCTCTCTTTCAAGTATTATGATTTTCTTCTTAGTCTCTTTTTGTTTATTAATCTTTCTTTTCTTAACCACAGTGTTCTTAGGTATCTTCTTGTTCGATTTGGATTGCGATGATCCCTTGATTACGTAGTCATACAATCTAACGCTCTCAAATTCTCTAACCTTAAGCGTCGCAGAATACCTATGCGACATCTGGTGTCTGCGCCGGTACTAAAATCAGGTATTATGTTAGTTCAGGTTTAAAAATTTTGGAAAGAAATCGGTCAGCTCGCTGTGGCGTTTCGATTTTTCCGTCGTTGATCAAACATCCCCAAATGCCATCTCTGGCTCGAAAAAAGGTAAATAAACCATTTTAGAGGTTTATTTCATTCGAATTGAGTATGTTACGTTCTTAGGGGATACACAAGATTATATTATACCTATGATAGAAAGAATATTTACGGAGATAGACCCCTTCGGTGGTCGATTTTTGGGCTCTTTTAGGATCGCGTTTTTGAACGATTTTTAAAAAAAAACCTCTTTTTTAGGTTAATTTCATACGAATTGAGTTTGTTACGTTCTTAGGGGATTACAAGCGTGCCATTTCGATCAAAAACAGCAAAAAGAAAATTTCCCGATTTTTTTGAAAATGTTCAAAGGGGGGCGGGGGAGGTTGGGTATTTTTTCTTAATTCTCAACTTTGAACGCCTGTAACTTGAGAACGCCTTGACCGATTCGAGTGAATCTAACTATTTTGTCCTCCTCTTGATGTCCTATTTCACCTCCCACCATCGGAAGAACCGTAGGTGTAATACTTTCGAAGATAGACCCCTTCGGACGTCGATTTGTAAGCACTTTTAAAATCGCGTTTTTGGACCGCTTTTGAAAAATACTCTTTAGAGGCTAATTTCATTTGAATTGAGTTTGTTACGTTTTTAGGGAATTGCAAGCGTGCAATTTCGATCAAAAACGATTCCTGATTTTTTTTGAAAATGTGCAAAGGGGGGGGGGGTATTACGAGTTTTGTGCTAAATTTTCCTTATTGCAATATGTATTACAAATAAGTAAACATTCCAATTTATTAGGCCTTAAAAAAAATCAATTTGTGTCAAAATGGTCTCAAAAAATGAAAAATGAAAAAATGAAAGCCAAAAATTCAATTTAGATAAAAAAAAAGAAAATTAGAATTAGAACTAAAACTGTTTGAAAAGTACTCATTACCTATACCTAAAAATAACAATTTTGATGTTTCTTGACAAAGTCAGGCCAGGATTAAGTCCAAAATGCGTGAAAAATTATTCAAAGTGGTAAATATAATAACATTGGAGACTTTGAAAAAACTGAAATTAAGATTATGGCCAAAATCAATTAAAAGTTTCCAAAAGCGTCAAAAATGCAACTTTGAAAAGAAAAGTTAGATTAGATAACATTAAAGTAACAAATTGTTATGATTTTTGAAAAAGTCAGGATATGATCAAGGCCTAAATACGTAAAAAATGACTCAAAGAGTCATCAGTGTAAATATATAAATTTAGAGGCTTTGAAAAAACTCAAATTAAGATTACAGCTAAAATCAGTTAAAAATTATTAAAAGCGTCAAAGATGCAAAACAGAAGTTTTTAAGCAAATTAAGTTTCGCATTAGGATTTAAAAATTACTCAAAACGTCTAAAAATGCAAATTTGAAGTCTTGGAGAAATTTTTATTAGAATTAGAACCGAAATTTTTTGAAAAAACTCATTTTACCTAAAAAATAGTAATTTTTATGTTTTTTTCGTAAAAAATTAAAAAATTTGTAAAAAGTTACTTAAAACTGTTTAAGAATAAAAATTTGCAGTATTTGTCAAAATTCAAATTAACAATATTTCAGCAAAATGAATATTATGTTAAAAATAAAAATTAAGTTAAGAAAATCAGAAAGAAACTAAAAAAAGTACCTAAAATTGGCAGATAAAAAAGTAAATTTAAAATATTTCGAGTTTTGTGCTAAATTTTCCTTATTGCAATATGTATTACAAATGAGTAAACATTTCAATTTGTTAAGCCTTAAAAAAAATCAATTTTGTGACAAAATGGTCTCAAAAAATGAAAACCTAATGAGAAAATCCAATTTAGATAAAAAAAATTAGATTAGAATTAGAACTAAAATTGTTTGAAAAGAACTCATTACCTATACCTAAAAATAACAATTTTGATGTTTCTTGAAAAAATCAGGCCAGGATTAAGTCCAAAATACGTGAAAAATTATTCAAAGGGGGGTAAATATAAAAACATTGGAGACTTTGAAAAAACTGAAATTAAGATTATGGCCAAAATCAATTAAAAGTTTCCAAAAGCGTCAAAAATGGAACTTTGAAGTCTTGAAGAAGGTTAGATTAGATAACATAAAAGTAACAAATTGTTATGATTTTTGAAAAAGTCAGGATATGATGAAGGCCTAAATACGTGAAAAATGACTCAAAGAGTGTAAATATATAAATTTAGAGGCTTTGAAAAAACTTAAATTAAGATTACGGCTAAAATCAGTTAAAAATTAATCAAACTGTCAAAAAATTCCTATAAAAAGTTTCTAGCCAAATTAGCGTTAGGATTAAGATCAAAACTGATTAAGAAATTACACAAAGCATCTAAAAAGGCAAATTTGGTGTCTTTCAAACAATTTACAATATAATTAATGCTAAAATTGTTTAAAAGTGACCCAATTCATCCAAAAATTGCATTTTTTGAAAAAGTCAGGCTAGAATTAAGGCTAAAAAACATGAAAAATCACTCTAAGTATGCAAGAATACAAACTTGGAAGTTTCTAAAAAAATCAAATAAAGATAATGGCCAAAATCAATTAAAAATAATTAAAAGCGTCAAAAATGCAAAACAGAAGTTTTTAAGCAAATTAGTTTCGCATTAGGAATTAAAAATTACTCAAAACGTCTAAAAATGCAAATTTGAAGTCTTGGAGAAATTTTGATTAGAATTAGAAATGACATTTTTTAAAAAAACTCATTTTACCTAAAAAACAGTAATTTTTATGTTTTTTTCGTAAAAAATTAAAAAATTTGTGAAAAATTACTTGAAACTGTTTAAGAATAAAAATTTGCAGTATTTGTCAAAATTCAAATTAACAATATTTCAGCAAAATTAATATTATGTTAAAATCAAAATTAAGTTAAGAAAATCAGAAAGAAACTAAAAAAAGTACCCAAAATTGGCAGATAAAAAAGTAAATTTAAAATATTTCGAGTTTTGAGCTAAATTTTCCTTATTGCAATACGTATTACAAATGAGTAAACATTCCAATTTGTTAGGCCTTAAAAAAAATCAATTTTGCGTCAAAATGGTCTCAAAAAATGAAAACCTAATGAGAAAATCCAATGTGGATAAAAAAAATTAGATTAAAATTAGAACTAAAATTGTTTGAAAAGAACTTATTGCCTATACCTAAAAATAACAATTTTGATGTTTCTTGAAAAAGTCAGGCCAGGATTAAGTCCAAAATACGTGAAAAATTATTCAAAGGGGGTAAATATAAAAACATTGGAAACTTTGAAAAAACTGAAATTCAGATTATGGCCAAAATCAATTAAAAGTTTCCAAAAGCGTCAAAAATGCAACTTTGAAGTCTTGAAGAAGGTTAGATTAGATAACATAAAAGTAACAAATTGTTATGATTTTTGAAAAAGTCAGGATATGATCAAGGCCTAAATACGTGAAAAATGACTCAAAGAGTGTAAATATATAAATTTAGAGGCTTTGAAAAATCTTAAATTAAGATTACGGCTAAAATCAGTTAAAAATTAATCAAACTGTCAAAAAATTCCGATAAAAAGTTTCTAGCCAAATTCGCGTTAGGATTAAGATCAAAACTGATTAAGAACTTACACAAAGCGTCTAAAAAGGCAAATTTGGTGTCTTTCAAAAAATTTACAATATAAATAAGGCTAAAATTGTTTAAAAGTGACTCAATTCATCAAAAAATGGCATTTTTTGAAAAAGTTAGGCTAGAATTAAGGCTAAAATACATGAAGAATGACTCTAAGTATGCAAAAATACAAACTTGGAAATTTCTAAAAAAATCAAATAAACATAATGGCCAAAATCAATTAAAAATGATTAAAAGCGTCAAAAATGCAAAACAGAAGTTTTTAAGCAAATTTAGTTTCGCATTAGGATTTAAAAATTACTCAAAACGTCTAAAAATGCAAATTTGAAGTCTTGGAGAAATTTTGATTAGAATTAGTACTGAAATTTTTTGAAAAAACTTATTTTACTTAAAAAATAGTAATTTTTATGTTTTTTTTCGTAAAAAATTAAAAAAATTGTCTTTCAAAAAATTTACAATATAATTAAGGCTAAAATTGTTTAAAAGTGACTGAATTCATCAAAAAATAGCATTTTTTGAAAAAGTCAGGCTAGAATTAAGGCTAAAATACATGAAAAATGACTCTAAGTATGCAAGAATACAAACTTGGAAATTTCTAAAAAAAATCAAATAAAGATAATGGTCAAAATCAATTAAAAGTTATTAAAAGCGTCAAAAATGCAAAATAGAAGTTTTCAAGCAAATTAAGTTTGGCATTAGGATTTAAAAAATACTCAAAGCGTCTAAAAATGCATATTTGAAGTCTTGGAGAATGTTAGATTAGATAACATAAAAGTAACAAATTGTTATGATTTTTGAAAAAGTCAGGATATGATCAAGGCCTAAATACGTGAAAAATGACTCAAAGAGTGTAAATATATAAATTTAGAGGCTTTGAAAAAATTCAAATTAAGATTACGGCTAAAATCAGTTAAAAATTAATCAAACTGTCAAAAAATTCCGATAAAAAGTTTCTAGCCAAATTCGCGTTAGAAGTAAGATCAAAACTGATTAAGAAATTACACAAAGCGTCTAAAAAGGTAAATGTGGGGTCTTTCAAAAAATTTACAATATAATTAAGGCTAAAATTGTTTAAAAGTGACTCAATTCATCAAAAAATGGCATTTTTTGAAAAAGTCAGGCTAGAATTAAGGCTAAAATACATGAAGAATGACTCTAAGTATGCAAAAATACAAACTTGGAAATTTCTAACAAAATCAAATAAAGATAATGGCCAAAATCAATTAAAAATTATTAAAAGCGTCAAAATGTAAAACAGAAGTTTTTAAGCAAATTTAGTTTCGCATTAGGATTTAAAAATTACTCAAAACGTCTAAAAATGCAAATTTGAAGTCTTGGAGAAATTTTGATTAGAATTAGTACTGAAATTTTTTGAAAAAACTCATTTTACCTAAAAAATAGTAATTTTTATGTTTTTTTCGTAAAAAATTAAAAAAATTGTAAAAAGTTACTTAAAACTGTTTAAGAATAAAATTTTGCAGTATTTGTCAAAATTCAAATTAACAATATTTCAGCAAAATGAATATTATGGTAAAAATAAAAATTAAGTTAAGAAAATCAGAAAGAAACTAAATAAAGTACCCAAAATTGGTAGATAAAAAAGTAAATCTAAAATATTTCGAGTTTTGTGCTAAATTTTCCTTATTGCAATATGTATTACAAATGAGTAAACATTCCAATTTGTTAGGCCTTAAAAAAATCAATTTTGTGTCAAAATGGTCTCAAAAAATGAAAACTTAATGAGAAAATCCAATTTAGATAAAAAAAATTAGATTAGAATTAGAACTAAGACTGTTTGAAATGAACTCATTACGTATACCTAAAAATAACAATTTTGATGTTTCTTGAAAAAGTCAGGCCAGGATTAAGTCCAAAATACGTGAAAAATTATTCAAAGGGGTAAATATAAAAACATTGGAGACTTTGAAAAAACTGAAATTAAGATTATGGCCAAAATCAATTAAAAATTATTAAAAGCGTCAAAAATGCAAAACGGAAGTTTTTAAGCAAATTAAGTTTCGCATTAGGATTTAAAAATTACTCAAAACGTCTAAAAATGCAAATTTGAAGTCTTGGAGAAATTTTGATTAGAATTAGAACCGAAATTTTTTGAAAAAACTCATTTTACCTAAAAAATAGTAATTTTTATGTTTTTTTCGTAAAAAATTAAAAAATTTGTAAAAAGTTACTTAAAACTGTTTAAGAATAAAAATTTGCAGTATTTGTCAAAATTCAAATTAACAATATTTCAGCAAAATGAATATTATGTTAAAAATAAAAATTAAGTTAAGAAAATCAGAAAGAAACTAAAAAAAGTACCTAAAATTGGCAGATAAAAAAGTAAATTTAAAATATTTCGAGTTTTGTGCTAAATTTTCCTTATTGCAATATGTATTACAAATGAGTAAACATTTCAATTTGTTAGGCGTTAAAAAAAATCAATTTTGTGACAAAATGGTCTCAAAAAATGAAAACCTAATGAGAAAATCCAATTTAGATAAAAAAAATTAGATTAGAATTAGAACTAAGACTGTTTGAAAAGAACTCATTACGTATACCTAAAAATAACAATTTTGATGTTTCTTGAAAAAGTCAGGCCAGGATTAAGTCCAAAATACGTGAAAAATTATTCAAAGGGGTAAATATAAAAACATTGGAGACTTTGAAAAAACTGAAATTAAGATTATGGCCAAAATCAATTAAACATTTCCAAAAGCGTCAAAAATGCAACTTTGAAGTCTTAAAGAATGTTAGATTAGATAACATAAAAGTAACACATTGTTATGATTTTTTAAAAAGTCAGGATATGATCAAGGCCTAAATACGTGAAAAATGACTCAAAGAGTGTAAATATATAAATTTAGAGGCTTTGAAAAAACTCAAATTAAGATTACGGCTAAAATCAGTTAAAAATTAATCAAACTTTTTTCTCAATTCTCAACTTTGACCGCCTGTAACTTGAGAACGCCTTGACCGATTCGAGTGAGTCCAACTATTTTGTCCTCCTTTGATGTCCTCTTTCACCTCCCACCATCGGAACTTCCGTAATTGCAATATTTTCGAAGATAGATCCATTTGGAGGTCGATTTTAATGCACTTTTAGAATCGCGTTTTTTGACCGTTTAAAAAAACTCATTTAGAAGCTAATTTCTTTGAAATTGAGTTTGTTACGTTCTTAGGGGATTGTCTTTCTTTCTCTTCTCTTTTATTCCAATTTTCTTGCCTTAAAAAAACCTATAATTTTTTGGCATTTTGTTAATTTTTAGTCAATTTTTATCAATTTTTGCAGATTTTTGTATTAGAAGATACTAATTAAATTCTGTCTTCTTCGCTGCATTCCTGACATCTAAGCAGCTGAAAATAGGGTGCCACTTACCATACCTTATTCGAAAGATAAATAAGGTTTTTTGAGTAACTGTAAAAGTAAAATTCAAAAACGTTTTATTTTTTATTTAATTTTTTTTTATTAAATTTTTTTAAAAATAGAGATAATTAAATTCTGCCTTCTCGACCACATTTCTATGCCCCAAGCAGCTGAAAATATGTATAAAACTATATTATTATGTAAAATGTTGTTTACCCGAAAGATAAAAAAGATTTGTTTTCTAATAGGTTTAAGAGTAAAAATCAAAAATGTAAAAAATTTATTTTTTTTTATTTAATTTCCCTTTCAATTCAATTTTCTTGTCTTCTTTCTTGTAAAAATGAAAAACAAATTTTCTTAGACTTTTTAGTTTTAGCGCAAGGTGACAATTTCGGATGGATTTATGGGGTATTGGTAAAACCGTAATAAATAGACAAAATCTGATTACACATTCTCGTCTCCGTTTTTTATGATAAATTTTATGGTGTCATAATTTCCCGGCCAGCTTGATTCGTTTTCCATATACAGGACATTTTTGGAAAACTGCACGTTTCACTTACTTCAAGTTTGGAATTAGCGAACTCCAAGTCAACAGTCTCAAATTTATTTTCAAGTTCTTTGGCCACATGTTTCGCCTAAAAGGGCATCATCAGGCCGCAACCAAAATACACCCTAAAATTGTTAAAAAGGGTTGCTAAAAAAAGATTGTTAAAAAGGATTGCTAAAAGAATAATAAAATACGTTTACATTTTTACATGTAAACAGTTTTTTTTTTCAACTGTTTAGTTCTCGACCATATGTAAAAATGTATTTGCAGTTAGTGACAATTTTAACGTGTATTTTGATTGCGGCCTGATGATTCATTTTTAGGCGAAACATGTAGCCAAAGAACGTGAGAATAACTGTGAAAGTGTTGACTTGGAGTTTACTAATTTCAAACTTAAATTTCTACCAGTCTCTTAGAGAAAAAATAGACTTTTTCTACGATTTTGTCTTAGTTAATTTCTTCATACGTTATTTAGCGGTAAGTTTTGATTTAATTTATTTATTAACACAGATTTTTAAGTTATGATATAAAGTTAGGTTCTTTTGATGGGCCACTTTATTAGTTCGTTCCATTGCTTTTTTTTTAGGTGATTCGGAGGAGGTAAAGTTTTATACCTTCATCTTTAGTGGTTTTCAAAGAAATAATTTTTTCAATTCGTATTACGACTTTTTTATCAATTCTCAACTTTGACTGCCTGTAACTTTAGAATGCCTTGACCGATTCGAGTGAATCCAACTGTCTTGTCCTCCTCTTGATGTCCGGATGATCGGAAGAAGGAAAAGAAATTAAAATTTCCAATGTAACAGTAACATTTTGACGTTTAGTATCGATACCTACTTTCCTAAAAAATAGACACAAATTATACAGGGTGTTATTTAGTGGTATGTCGTGAGTCTCAGGGCGCATTCTTAGTCCAAATTCAAACAGACACGTTGATAAAAACTTATATCCTAGAGAGTCTGGTACTCAAGATACAGGGCGTCAATATTAAAAATTGTTTTGTTTTTAATAATTTTTAAAGATACGTCTGCCCATTTTCTTGAAATTTAGCTTTTTCACTGCAATAAGGCACTAAATTAGCACTAATTAGATTGGCGTTGTTAGTTTCAGTGACGTTCCGTGGGGCAGTTTTACAAATAATATTGACAAAAAAAAATGTACGCCACTGACTTTTTAAGTTTTGTAATTTTTTTTTTTGATTAAGTAATAATATGTCAGTTTCATATCAGAACAGTTCAAATTGAAGTTCTAGACACTCAGAGAATGCGTAGTATGATACTCCTGTCTCAGGAAATAGATTAACCTTTTCGTTTCCAGAAGAAGAGAATACGAGGTGAGGAAATTTGAAACTGTAAGCTACGGAAATACTGCGTGAGTTTGAACTTTCATAACTGTTTAAATTAACATTCCAGTTGTACAGTGAACGTACAATGAGATACTTATCAAACTTCATCAAAATCTCTCAAACTGTCTTAGGTAATAAAATAATCACATACTTACTAAAAAAAATCACAACTTTCTTATTTTCAAAGATCCAGACGACCCATCGAGTTTGTACTCATTTTCAGCTACTTTTTTCTATCTAAGACAATGCCGTTGTAAGATTTGGCTTATCTCTAACGTAACTTTCTTATTTTCAAGAATTGACCCATCGAGTCTGTACTCATTTTCAGCAACTTTTTATTCCAACTAAGGCAATGCCGTTGTCAGATTTGACTTACCTTGCACGTAGTTCACGAAAAACGTAACTTTCTTTTTTTAAGTAATGACCCATCGAGTTTGTACTTATTTTCAGCTACTTTTTTCCAACTAAGACAATACCGCTGTCAAATGTGACTTACCTCTCACGTAGTTCAAAAGAAACTTATTTTTCTTATTTTGAAAGATTGACCCATCGAGCTTATACTCATTTTCAGCTACTTGTTTCCAATTAAGACAATGCGGTAGTCAGATTTGACTACCGCTTAGTTGAAGAAAAACGTAACGTTATTTTTTAAAATTGACCCCATCGAGTTTGTACTTTTTTTAGGTAAAAACACAAGTTCTGGTTTTTGTGGAAATTTTACGATGTAGAAAAAGTGAAGTTTTAGACACTCAAAGAATGTGTAATAAGATACCTTGAAACCTCCTCAAAGTTTCCTGCCTCAGGAAATATATGAAACTTTTTATTTCAACGAGAAGAGAATACGAGGTGACAAAATTTGAAAAACTGCACGACTTTGAACTTTCAAAGCGGTTCAAATTAAGATTCCAGGTATACAGTGAACGTGTTATGACATACTTATGAAACCTCCTCAAAGTATCCTGTCTTAGGTAATTATAGAAGTTTTTGTTTTTAGGTGAAGAGAATGTGTGGTGAGGAAATTTGACGCTGTAGATAAAGAATAAACTTTACTGTTTTGAACTTTCAGAACAGTTCTAATTGAAGTTCTAGGCATTCAAAGAACGTGTGATCAGATACTTTGAAACCTCCTCAAAGGTTCATGTCTCAGGAAATAAATTAAATTTTTTGTTTTCAGGAAAAGAGACTATGAGATGAGGATATTTGAAGCTGTAACGAAAGGAAAAACAGCATGGTTTTGAACTTACAAAACTGTTGTTTTCCCCGAAAGTTATGTGAGATACAAAATAATAACAAAAGACGAAAAAGCTGTATTTTTAGCTGCTTCATAAAAAAAACAAAACTTTAATTGTATGACCTATTCTGTTTTAGATCAGGAATGCGACCTGAAATTTACGACATACCAATAAATAACACCCTGTATAAACATGTTATTTTAAGTAAAATGTCCTGCTGCTCATTCGAAAAACTAGCTTTTTATATTATCTTATATATACCACAATCAGAAAGTAGTACCCCTAGTAAAACCTGAAAGTAAGAGGGAGACTCATCAGGCCGTTAAAAGAGGTGGTTACTTGTGTGGCCTGCTAGATCACCGGATCTAACACCTCTAGATTTTATTGTGCCTATTTGAGGCGAATAAAATCACGCTCATCCACGTCGAGTGATTTGTTAGTTGATATTTTACTTTATTTTAATGTTGTAAGTAAAGACGGAAAAAATTGTTTGGTGTAAAAGTTACAAGTTTCCTTATTTCTTATTAGAAAAATACGACTTTTGGTGACTAAATCTAAAGTTAATCTCGCTATGAACTTGAAAACACAGTTAAGGCCTGCAACACCATTTTATTTGTCCTTCTACACTGACTGGCTTTTATTTGCCAAATTTTTTTATAGCATGCGTCGTTCTCGAAGTACGTATATCATTTTCTCAAGTTAAATGGACCACCCGGTGTATCTGTCTTGTTTATTGTATCGTACAACAAGATTTTGTCCTATACAATTAGACCTAAGAACCATTTTTGAAAAAATCGCCTTGAGAGAACTGCCTGTAACGTGAGAACGCCTTGACCTATTCGAGTGAATCCAATTGTTTTGTCCTCCTCTTGATGTCCTCTTTCACCTCCCACCATCGAAAGATCCGTTGGTGCAGTATTTTCGAAGATAGACCCTTTCGGACGTCGATTTGTAAGCACTTTTAAAATCGCGTTTTGGACCACTTTTGAAAAATCCTCTATAGAGGTTGATTTCATTCGAATTGAGTTTGTTACGTTCTTAGGGAATTGCAAGCGTGCCATTTCGATCAAAAATAGAAAAAAATTCTGATTTCTTTTTTGAAAATGTTCAAGGGGTACGGGCGTATTAGGTCTTTTTTCTAAATTCTCAATTTTGACTGCTTGTAACTTGAGAGCGCCTTGACCGATTGGAGTGAATCTAACTGTTTTGTCCTCCTCTTGATGTCCTCTTTCACCTCCCACCATCGAAATATCCATTGGTGCAGTATTTTTGAAGATAGACCCTTTCGGACGTCGATTTGTAAGCACGTTTAGAATCTCGTTTTTGAATGCTTTTCAAAAAAACGTCTTTAGAGGTTAATTTCATTTGATTTGATTTTGTTATGTTCTTAGGGGATTGCAAGCGTGTCATTTCGATCAAAAACAGCAGAAAAAAAATCCCGATTTTTTTTTTTAATTTTTCAAAGGGGGGTGTTAGGTCTTTTTCTCAATTCTCAATTTTTAGCACCTGTAACTTGAGAACGCCTTAACCGATTCGAGTGAATCCAATTGTTTTATCTTCCTCTTGATGTCCTCTTTCACCTCCCACCATGGAAAGATCCGCTGGTGCAGTATTTTCGAAGTTAGACCCTTTCGGACGTCGATTTGTAAGCACTTTTAAAATCGCGTTTTGGACCACTTTTGAAAAATCCTCTATAGAGGTTGATTTCATTCGAATTGAGTTTGTTACGTTCTTAGGGAATTGCAAGCGTGCCATTTCGATCAAAAATAGAAAAAAAATCCTGATTTCTTTTTTGAAAATGTTCAAGGGTACGGGCGTATTAGGTCTTTTTTCTAAATTCTCAATTTTGACTGGTTGTAACTTGAGAGCGCCCTGACCGATTGGAGTGAATCCAACTGTTTTGTCCTCCTCTTTATGTCCTCTTTCACCTCCCACCACCGAAATATCCATTGGTGCAGTATTTTTGAAGATAGACCCTTTCGGACGTCGATTTGTAAGCACGTTTAGAATCTCGTTTTTGAATGCTTTTCAAAAAAACGTCTTTAGAGGTTAATTTCATTTGATTTGATTTTGTTATGTTCTTAGGGGATTGCAAGCGTGTCATTTCGATCAAAAACAGCAGAAAAAAAATCCCGTTTTTTTTTAAAATTGTTCAAAGGGGGGTATTAGGTCTTTTTCTCAATTCTCAATTTTTAGCACATGTAACTTGAGAACGCCTTAACCGATTCGAGTGAATCCAATTGTTTTATCTTCCTCTTGACGTCCTCTTTCACCTCCCACCATGGAAAGATCCGCTGGTGCAGTATTTTCGAAGGGTACGGGCGTATTAGGTCTTTTTTCTAAATTCTCAATTTTGACTGCTTGTAACTTGAGAGCGCCTTGACCGATTGGAGTGAATCCAACTGTTTTGTCCTCCTCTAGATGTCCTCTTTCACCTCCCACCATCGAAATATCCATTGGTGCAGTATTTTTGAAGATAGATCCCTTCGGACGTCGATTTGTAAGCACTTTTAAAATCGCGTTTTGGACCACTTTTGAAAAATCCTCTATAGAGGTTGATTTCATTAGAATTGAGTTTGTTACGTTCTTAGGGAATTGCAAGCGTGCCATTTCGATCAAAAATAGAAAAAAATCCTGATTTCTTTGGCGAAAATGTTCAAGGGTACGGGCGTATTAGGTCTTTTTTCTAAATTGTCAATTTTGACTGCATGTAACTTGAAAACGCCGTAACCGATTCGAGTGAATCCAATTGCTTTATCTTCCTCTTGATGTCCTCTTTCACCTCCCACCATGGAAAGATCCGCTGGTGCAGTATTTTCGAAGATAGACCCTTTCGGACGTCGATTTGTAAGCACTTTTAAAATCGCGTTTTGGACCACTTTTGAAAAATCCTCTGTAGAGGTTGATTTCATTCGAATTGAGTTTGTTACGTTCTTAGGGAATTGCAAGCGTGCCATTTCGATCAAAAATAGAAAAAAATTCTGATTTTTTTTTTGAAAATGTTCAAGGGTACGGGCGTATTAGGTCTTTTTTCTAAATTCTCAATTTTGACTGCTTGTAACTTGAGAGCGCCTTGACCGATTGGAGTGGATCCAACTGTTTTGTCCTCCTCTTGATGTCCTCTTTCACCTCCCACCATCGAAATATCCATTGGTGCAGTATTTTTGAAGATAGACCCCTTCGGACGTCGATTTGCAAGCACTGTTAAAATCGCGTTTTGGACCACTTTTGAAAAATCCTCTATAGAGGTTAATTTCATTCCAATTGAGTTTGTTATATTCTCAGGGGATTGCACACGTGCCATTCCGGACAAAAATACGAAAAAAAAAATTTCCGAAATGTTTTTGAAATTTTCCAAAAGGTATTACGACTTTTTTCTCAATTCTCAAATTTGTCCGCCTGTAACTTGAGAACGCCTGGACCGATTAGAGTGAATCCAACTGTGTTGTCCTCTTCTTGATCTCCTCTGTTACCTCCCGCCATCGGAAGTTCCGTAGGTGCAATATTTCCGGAGATAGACCCTTCGGAGGTCGATTTTTAGGCACTTTTAGATGGCGTTTTTTTGACCATTTTTAAAAAAAATTGCTTTAGAAGTTAATTTCATTGGAATTGAATTTGTTACGTTCTTAGGGGATAACAAACGTGCCATTCCGATCAACAACAGCAAAAAAAATTAGGTTTAAGGGTTAAGATTAAATAAGGTTTCAATCATTATTTACAGTCCTCCTTTGATTGCCGACCTGGAAAAAATGCAATTATTGGATATCTGCGAAACGGTGTGAGATAGGTACAGAAATGTTGAAGTGGAATTATAAATAGATCTATGAGAAATCCGAAAATAATTGTTGATACTTTGTGAAAGTACTCTAGATACGTCCAAGGTGAACAACCATGTATATGGTCTTTAAAAAAAATTGGCTAGACTGATCAAAAAGGTTGGAAAGTATGGAATTGATAAGGTAAAAAAGGTTAGAATTATATGGCAATTTTTTCAATATTTCTTCTGGGAATCATGCAGGACTGCCTCGGTATAGCTAAAACACTGCCTGAAATGATATCTCTGATGACGCAAAAATACTATTATTACTTCCGTATCTTCGCGATTGTTATGGAAACGCGTAAACCGAATAAAACCCCATAAAAAGAATGGGAATAAACGCTAATAGCCGATTTCTTATTGTGGCCATGATTTATCTTTATTTTATTTTATAGCTCGTAAGCATGTAAGGCATCGATTATACAGGGGTTCTGAGACAAATTTTCTTACGCTCGATGCCTCGAAGGTGATATTGTGCACGAAACCGATACGAATCTCGGACACTTAAAATCAATAGCAACCGATACTTAATCGATAGATTCTCTGAAATTACCGAAGCCTTCACTAATCGATAATACGGGCATAAGGCAATTTCCAGTACATGTATGTGTACGTCTCTACGTAGGTGGTACACGATCGGCAAGAAATTGATTAGTACCCAGTGCAATGGTTATTTGTTTGGCCGGTCTTATTGCATAATGCCGATACAAAAAGTTAATTTGTTCCGGCTAAGATAATAATATGAGCGAAATGCGAGGTATGTTTACATAAGAAAAGGGTAATAAAATCTGGGTCTATAACCGTGGCTAAATTCACTCTTAATATGAATAGACGCTCTAAGAAAATTTATTACATTCCGTCCATAGAAGATGATCCGAGTGGAGTATATCAGATAAAGCGGGGAAAAATTCGGAACGGACCCATATATTAAAAGAGCGTTCGAAAAATAAAATACAATGTATTAAACCGCCACAAATCTTCAAGGTAGGACACCCGGCGTTCGAGTAACAGATCGTAAAATATGGCGGGTGTCATTTCTGAATTTACTGCCCTTTCAGTGGACATTAATTATGGATTAAGCCACCGATAAATAATTGATTTACTATGGGGTTAGCTCAGATTTTTTTAGTCACTAGTTTTGTCACGGTACAAAAGGCGACAAGGGAGTTGCCCTAGAAATGATTAGGATTGATGATTTGTACTTTTTTGTTCAACTGTTGTTTAAAATATGGAAAACAAAACAGGCCAATTTGCGTATTTTTTAAAACAAGTGCGTTATCAGTACTTGCACGCCCAAGAGCCAAACCTATCCAACTGCCCTGGTATACAGAAATAAAAGGCACAGGGCGCGAAACCAAAAGCTATATTAATAAATATATTAGATTGAATGGTGAAATGGGCTTTTGGAATCGCAAGAAAGTGGAAAGATGCTCTTTCCCTTTCGGATGGTATTAATGGAGCGGCATCCATTGGAGCCCGAAAGGAAATAATCATTCGTAGGAACTGTTATTGCCAGTTTTTGGGAGATTAGAAACTTTTTCAACAGCAGGGCACGAAAGAACATATTGTATTGTAACAAACTCGTTTCTCATTGTCTAAGTAATAAACTGTTAATTGAGTCATCTAGGTAGCTGTGAAATGTCAAAAAAAAGGACAAAAGCTTATTTACTTTGCTTATGTCATCTATTTCTATCAAAAAGCATGGCTTTCTATATGACGTTTTCTAATGAACACCCCGTATGTTTTTTAACACCATGTTTGAGTCCCAACTCGAGAGCGCTCTGAGAGTATTCCCATCCTTTGTTTTCTCAATAAAAATGCAAGAATGGCAATACTCTCAAAGCAGTCTAGAGCGGCCATCCCAAGACGCTGAATTATTTACTCTAATTCTATAGTTTTTAACCTGGACTTTCAAGGCTTTAGATTTTAGATAAATGGAAATAAACACTAACAATGTCTCAATCCTTACTATGTCACGCACCTTCTTCAAGTCCTGAGTAAAGAAGAAATGTCTATATAACAGAAAAAAAAATAAGGGAAAAGTGAAAGCAAAACAAGTTAAGTAAAGGGATGTGAGTTGACTAGTGGCCTGGCAAATTAAGTGTGCCCCAGCTCGGATAATCCGGAGAGTGGGGTAGGTTAGCGCCACTGGCTTAGTAAAGCCAGAAACCTCCAAAGGTATAATTTGGAACTCAACACCAAACCAAATTTAAACTAACAGATAGAGGGTAGGACACAAAGAAAAAAAAAGACCTGGTACTTTACTAGTTACTCTATTATGGCACTGGTGTTAGTACTTAACTTACATAGTAAGCAGGTGTTAGTGCACAGCTTACATACAGTCTGTCTGTTTTTAATCAAGCGGGCCTAGCCGTCACAGCTGAAAGCAGTAACTGTGTGGGGCCTTGGTAATGAAAGACTTGAAGAAAACTTATAGGAAAAAAAATTCTAGGAAAGAAAACCTGATATAGCAAATTTACAACAACCAAAACAGGTGATTTGTTTTCCTAGTAATGAAAAAAGTTACTGAAAGATATTAATGAATTTAGAAAAATGGAATGAATCAATGAATAAAAATAAATTTGCAAATAAAATTACACTTCAATAATAGCAAATCAAATTAAATACGATCTAGCAATTTCGACTAGCAAACCTCAAATTATATTTAATAAAAAAAGAAAGCAAAGAAAAACAAAATCCTGGCTGCCGCAGCTCAGGAACAAAGGTAGTAAAGCCGGATACCAGTACTAAAATAATAATAATAATAATAAATATGTTTATTTAGCAAGTGCTATTTCTGTACAATCAATACAAGACAATAATCAATTACAACTTTACATTGCAAACATTAAGTTATCCGGTACCTATGGTAAAAACAATTCAAGAAAAACCATGTAGCCAAAACAATCATTCTTATGGAACGACAATGTTATTTAAACGTACATAATAATTCCTTAAAGATTTTAAAAACAAATGTAAATTTGTCATTATTCTGAGATACATAGGCAAAGCATTAAAAAGGCGCAATCCATCTCCAAAAAGTTGCTTTTTCATTAAAGCTGACCGTTCAAACGATATATGAAGTGCATCCTTAGTTCGAATATCATATTGATGCTGTTCTGAACGTGGTTTTACATATTGGGTGAAATATTGTGGCATTAAACCAGATTTTATTTTAAAAATTATTAACAAATTTGATATTTCAATATTCTGTTTTACTGAAGTCCAGTTTAAAGTTTCCAACATCAAACGAATTGGTGTGTATCTGTTGCAACCCAGAACAAACTCTCTTGCCCTGTTTTGCAACAACTGAAGCCGATTTACTTCTTCACTAGTACAAATTAACAAAAGAGAGCTACAATAAATAAAATGGGGCTGTACAATTGTTTTGAAGACTAAGAGTCTACTCCAAGTACTCAAATGGTGTGCCAATCTACCAAGAAAGCCTATTTTCTTACCAATTTTTTTGCACATAAATTCCACATGTACAGAAAAGTTTAGCTGTTGATCAAGAAAAATTCCCAAATACTTCATTTTTGTGACAAGATCAATTTTGTTGTTATCAATTCGTATTTCAAAGTTCCTTTCCATAAAAAGTTTACAATTTTTTTTACTTCCTAATACCATATACTTAGTTTTATCACAATTTAGCTTCAACCTATTTACACAGAGCCATTCAAATAAAACTGTTAACTCATTATTCACAATCTCAACTACCAGTAGCACCAGAGCACTATTTTTTAGGACATTTTGAACATCATTTATGTAAATTATGAATAAAAGTGGTCCCAGGACACTTCCTTGAGGAACACCAATATGATTAGCCAAAGGCTCAGAAACCAGACAATTTACTTTTGTTTTGTGATATATGTTTGTCAGATAGCTCTCAATCCACAATAGAGCTCCAGATCTGATACCATACCTCTCTAATTTAACCAATAAAATCTCTCTACTAATTGTCTCAAAGGCACGCTTAAGATCTATAAAAGTAGTCAACACAATATTCCCCTTAGATATATCTTTCCTCCAGACAGTATAAGCATACTGTAGGGCAGTTTCACACGAGTGCCTTTGGCGAAATCCTGACTGGTCTTCATATATTAAATTGTTTTTTCAAAAAAATTTCAAAAAGACATTTTCATTTTGAAATGTTACTTAAATTTAATTTATTTTCGGTTGCCCCTAAATAATTGAACTTGACTTTTATAACTTTAGGACCGCGTTTCCATTTCGCCAGAAATTTAGTAACTTCGTTACACCGTGCTTAGTTACTATTGCAAGAAAATGGTCGGAAATGTGCTCAAAACGTCGCTTCAATCTTCTGCTGAAAGAGTTACAAACTGTTAAAGACCGTCATGCGAAAATTTTGATCTTCAAATTTTGGTTTTCGGGGCGGTTCGAGTAGCATTTGCCATTCAGGATTTGGCATCTTAGTGGCCAAGGAATGTTCATTTTTTCTCTCTCTACTTCCCCTTTGCTCGTGTCAGGAAAATTTCCTTCAAGCAACGTCAAAATCAAATTTTCGAGGGAATGTAGAAATTAAAATATTGTATAAACACAGTACAAATTTGCATTCCTAGACAATGTTGTTCGTTTTTAACCGATTTTAGTTCTAATTTTAATCTGAATTTTCCCAAAACTTTCAATTTTGCATTTTTTAAAGCTTTGAACAATTTGAACCGATTTTGGCCCTAATCATAAGTAAAATTTTTTTCATTTCCAAATTTGGATTTTTATACACTTGACTGATTGACTGACAAACTGACTTTCTTGGAAATTACCAAATTTTCATTTTGAGGTGTTACATTTTACTTATTTTAGCCCAAAAACTATTTTTACCAAAAACAACGAATTAAAAGTTTTTAATAAAATTAAAGTTTATAATAAAATTTATGTAATACATACATATCTTAAAAAACTATATTTGGAGGCCTCTGTTGATGCAAATTTATGTAAAAGGGCTAGCAAATCAAGTGATTCCGATAAATCACTTGATTTGTGGTTTTATGATTGAACATAGTGCCAATTCTAAACAGCATTGCTGTGAAACAGTGGATCTTGAGTAGTTCCTTATCAATTTCAGCTTAGAGAAAATTATTTTCTCAGTTGAGACAATGACACGCAAGGTTAAATCCAGGGTGTCTCATATAACTGTAGGGATACAGAGTGATTGGAGATACTTACTCCATGTAATAATGAGACATTTGGCATCAACTTGCCTGTACCAGGTATTGCTAGTTAAGAAAATACAAGGGGCGCAATATTTTTTTTTCGAAAATTATATATTAAATATAAATAAATATAAAAAATAAATTCTAGCCTTTCATTGTCTGTTCAATTCTAAACAAAATGGCTGTCTTGAGTTTTCTTCATTCGACGCGTGATTTTCCAATAAAAAAATTAAAATGCACGTCTTAGAATCGCTAATTTTATCATCGTCAACATCAACAATTATTTTAGTTCAAACCTGGAGTTATTGACGATTGATTTTGACAGTAGTCATAGTTCGATTTTACTTAAAATATACTGATGGCTCATAAATGGAACTTTAACTTAAATAAATTGTTCAATAACACTGTAAAAAGTGCTTTTTCTCCTTAAAGAAGTTTGAAAAAGAGAATTGTAATTTTTTTTCAAAAACCCACCCTTCCAAATATTATTTGTCACACCCTTCAATTTTCAAATGACAAAATTATTTGTCACTCAGTTTTTAAGGTTTTAAACATTTTAACATGTTTTAAATTTTCGTGCCTGTTAGGTGTGGTCTGTTAGTGTCTCTTCATGTTTTATTGACGTTCCCAATTGTTTAAATTTTAAGTTTTAAATTGACTGCCTGTGATTGTTTTATGAGGTACCTTTCGCCTTTGGCTTCCCTTCTTTTGACGAGTAAGTTTCACTTTTGTATTACATACGCTAGTTACCAACATTGTGAGCACAAACTGTGCTCATCAACAGATTTTTGGGCGCCGATGATGGTCTTTGTGCCGAAACCGGTCCGCCAATAAGGGATTTTAAAGAAAATTGCACGAAGTATACACTCTCCCACACCTACCTACTTGTTTTTTTCCTTGTCTCGTGGTGTATTCTAATTATAAAAAACTCTTTTTAGTATTAAATTAACTAATATCAACTGATGAACGTGTCCAGGTAAACAATTGATTGTACGTCCTATTAATACATTTACAATATCCTGATATTTGGACGAATCTGAATTAAGTTGTAAAAATCTAAGAGTTTTCTCGTTCCATTTACATACATCCATTACAAATTTTGATGCTCTTATCAGGTTGCCGTAACTTTTTCGTTTTTGAAGCATTGAAAAAGTCTCAAAGCTTTCAACAAGGGAAAGGCATTTAGAACATGTCACGCCTTTCTTAAGGGTTTCTACAACATACCCAGCAATGTAAATAATTACATCTTCTAGATAAGAACTTAGTTGCCAACCTGCAGATCCAAAGTAATCATGATCATTTAATTCCTCACAGAAGTTTGTGAATTCGCGAGAACATTCTAAATCTTCATCGTTGTCATTCATTGTAATCTTCCTACTGGAAACATTTAAAATTAAGATATTGTCACCTCTCTCGAGATGACTACCTAAAGATTTTATAATTTGTAATTATTAGACAAAGGCCGTGGAGAAAGTATAGTATTATACTCGCTTTTTATGGCCATTATGCCCACGGGAGACTTGCGCCCCTCGCCTGCGGCTCGTGACGCAAACGTCCCCCTAAGGGAATAATGGCTATCATAAAAAGCTCGTTTAATAATATACTATTGTAAAATTATAGGATGTTGAAAATAAGTTTTTAAATTTTGTGGATCTGAAAAATCAGCACCTAAACTCTTAGCCATATACGTTTGCAGCCCCATCAAAAGTTAATGATGTTATTATAATGCCGGTGTCACGTAGAAAGTTTAAGCAAAAGCGTACTAAATTTGCCCGTTCACTTCCAGAAAGCCCATCTAATAAAAAATAAGCAACGGGAAGTGTACAATGGCCGTTTACATAAGTTACCAAAAAACGAGGAGGGGTATCCACTCATGGCAATACATGAACAAATTAGGTGACAATACTTCACAATACCATGACAATACCCCACAATACCATGAAAATACCTCACAATACTGTTGCAATACCTGGCAGTACTTCGACAGTACATGACAATACCAGACAATACCAAAAAGTATTGTGGCCAGAGAATACCACAATACCTTAGACAATTTGCCATTAAAATTAGCTTTGGTGACGCTGCAAAATAAATGCAATTTGCAAAAAAATGACATTTGCAAAATTTATAAAAATCTTTTAAAGGATTTTTTTCATCTTCTAAGATATTTTACTATGTATAGCGAGATGTATAGTGTGTTTTTAGTTAGACATTGGCTATTTAAATTATGTACATCGTTAATCATTCTATAGTTTAAGAGTGATTCCTGTAAATATTTTAAAGTGTTTCTGGAAAGCAGTTGGAAGTTTCCATGCAAATATTTTTAGTTTTAACCAACCCGTCAATAGGGAAGGTGAGATGACCCAAAAAGTGGGATTCTTCAAATTGTCGGCTTCCCTCACTGGGTAGGTACCTCCAAACACGGTCCTATTACCTACTTTTTTTCGGGCTACACGATTATGCCCCTCTCCCCGACGCTCTGGGGGGCTTTTTTCGAATGATCATATCGAATTTGCTGAAATTTATTTTGTCCCGTGTGCCTCCCTAATTGTCCCACCCCCATGTGGGTGGGATCATTGGATAAGGCTTACTCCTCGGCTTATCTTGATCAACTTTTTGAAAAAAAAATTGTTCTACCCTAATTAGGGAGGCCGAGGGGGACTAAAAACCACTTTGCAGAAAATAATAAAATTACCCCCAGGGGGGGGGGGGGGGCTCAGGGGGGGGGCCCACGATTTTTTTTACATTTTTTTTTTTAATTTTATTTTTATCCGATTGTAGCCCTCGGCGAACCCTTTCCAACGATGTATATAAGTCTGGGATCTAAAATATACAAGACCTCAAACATCAAAATGTTTCAAATTTTCCGTAAAATCGGCCTAATTATTCCAATTAACGGGACGCGATAACTATGCGTTCAATCAGGACGAGGTCTGCACTTAGTAATAAATCGGGGACGGGCTATCGAATGCCGTAAATTTTGCGCCCCCTTAAATTGCAATAAAATTAGATTGTAGAACCAATTCTTCCCCCCCCCCCCTTTGTGTGGCGAGTGGGCGACACATTTTTAAAATTTTCCACAGTCCAATGAGTCCACAGACCCATTTGGTACACAAAACCAAATGTGTGGCCCCATAATTTACGAATAAACTTTATCGTTTTAATTTTTACAAGTAGATCGATAAGCTCTTGTCCTATTAGGTAATCGAGGACGCGCTATCAAATGGCGTAATTTTTGCGTCCCTTCGAATCCCCCGGTCTGCTATTTTCACGATTTTTAACCTTTAAATCGCCCCCAAAGTGTGAAGGGGGGCACTAAAATTTCATTTTTCTTAAATAGCCGTGGAAAAGCCGAAAAACGGAAATTCATCGGCCTTCGGTGGTCTAATGGGTAGGATACCCCGCTTTGGACATTGTAGTGGTGGGTTCGATCCTCGGCATTGCCATGTGCTTTTTTTATTTATTTTTTTTTTTGATGAAAATTCGTATTTTGGCGTTTTACGACTTGGTTTTATTTTTTTTCGATTTTTTAATGTGCTTACAATTTTTTGTCGCAAAAATAAATTATTTTGCGATTTTTATAAATAAAGTTAATATTAAAAATTAAATAACTTTCTTCCTAGTCAATTTAGAAAGCTGCGGTTTTCACTGATAGGCTTCTTTTATTAGTCCTAATATGACATAAAAATTTCAGATAGATCGGTGGGATAAAAAAAAATCCAAAATTTTTGGGGGGGTACCCCTGAGGGGGTACTGAACTGAAACTGAAAAATAATTTTTCAGTTTTTCTTATTTTCTGTCGAAACGATTTGAGATAGGGCAAAATAGGTAAGCACAAAAAATATGCGCATTAGCATAGCAGATGGATATAATTAGAGTATAGTACCATTTACCGTTTTTGAAAAAAAAATGGAAAAAAAAACTGAAAAACAAAAAATTGCAATTTTCTCTGAAACTAAGAAAGTTATATTCAATCTAATTTAGGCAGATGATAGCAAGTCACAAGACCCAAAAAAAAATAATTTTATGGTTATCCTAACTGTTTTGTTATCAAGCTTCCGGCAAAAAAGTCTTTACCTGGGAGGTAATCGAGGATACCCAATCAAAGAGCGTAATTTTTGTGCCTCCAAGCCTCCCGTCCTGCTATTTTTACGATAAAAAAAAAGTTTTTAGAAAATTGCTTTTTATGATGTACCTAAGTGTTAAAAGTGCAATTTTAGGGCACGCATGTGAAAGTTTGCAGGACTTTCCTTCCAGACAAGAGACTTTCCATTCAAATTTAAATAGTATTTACTTTTAACAACAGTGTTAAAAGTAGTTTACTATTAATACACTGCTTTAAAGTAGCCTACTTTCAGCACTAGTGTTAAAAGTAGCTTTTTTTAACACTAGTGCCTTAAAATGCTATTTTTAGTAGTTCATTAGCGTGTTAAAAATTTTGAATATTTAATGCCTTTGAAAATGTGTTCAAAAATTAAGAAGTCTACTTCCTCACACTTTCCATATTGTTTTGTAGGTAGCTTTGGAATTTTAATTTGTTTAGGTAGGTACCATCAAAACATTCAAAGCTATTAGCAGGTAATCTTATTTAATCTGAAATACTCAGTGGGTACCTAGAGGTAATTTCAAAAATATCCTATCCCAAGATTTGCAATACTTGCCAGTCCTTTACAATCCCTGGCAGTACTTCACAATACCTGGCAATACCTCTTGCAATACAGACAGTACCTAAAAATACCACCATAATACAGGCAATATGTGACAGTACCTAGAACAATACCCTATTTTCACCATACATGAAAAAAAAAAAGCAAGTGGATACCCCCTCGCATAAAATAAACAAGAGCTTCTTTTGCTTCTGGTAACACATCACCCTGAGCATTTGACCCTATATTCACACATCCAAAAAACTTGCCATTCATCCATTCAGTTTTTTTCCTAATACTCATTTCATCCATAACAAAATTGGCAATAAACTAGTTTTCCTTTGCTTTTAAGAAAATCTACTTTACATTTCAACGCATTAAAACCTTCTTGAGAAAAACCAGGCTTACCATTAATTATTTTGATACCATTTTGTAATTGTGGATGGATGTGGTAAAAATTTGTTGAATTTTTTCCTCACATAATTGTAAGCCCTCGGCGAATAAAAATGTGGCGTTAAAGCAAATGCTCTAAGTGCTGGTTAAAATTTCATTTTTGTCAGTCCTCGAAGCATCCTTAATACACATTGATTTGCAGGTCCTGAAATTGATGCCTAAAAAATAAAAATTTGATGAAGTAAAAGATTAATAGTTTTTAAAAACTTTTTTTGAAATCAAAAACACAAAGCAAAATCTACTTACTTCCATGTGATCTTGCCCAGATTCTGAAATAAAGTTTATTTCTCTAAGTACTTTTAAAAGGGCGCCCAAGGATTATATTCTAGATCGCAATCTGACATTTTGCTTTCTCAAATTACCAATTATTTTTTATTGCTTTTGAATCTGCCTTTTAGCTATTAGAAATGCTTTTTTTGGACTATCAAAATCATCTGACGTAAAGTCACCCACAAAATGTTTTCTTTTCCTAAAAAAAAAATTAAAATTTAAGAATAAAAATCATTACTATACAACATTCAAAATATAGGTAGTGATTAAAATGTGTAAGTGTTATTTCAAACTTGTAATGAATTTATATGCCTGTAGAAATAACGAAATAATATTTGTTATTAATCTATAAACCTTCTTTTTGCAGATTCCATTAAAGATGTAGGCTGCAAAGATTTTAAAGTTACTGCTCTCGAATCTGCTTCTTCCACACACCAAAAACTTGTTCATATTCTTTTATACATTGTTTTGAATCAGATTGAATATTTACTTCTGATGTGGCTGTTAATGTTCCAGATGAACTAACAGCTGCCCTAAAAATAAATTAACTAATTTACTAATTTAATTTAACAAACTTAATGCTTTAAACATTATCTTCGGAAAATAACCGTTAATGTTTTTCTTTTTTAAATCTATGTTTTTTTTAATTGTGTAACTATGTACAAGAGATTTGTCAAGAAAAAAATTGCACCTGTTCTTAGGTAAGTCTGTCATTCCCAATTCAGATTCCATGTAGACATGATGAGAAATATCTTGATGGGAAGAGGAACTACTTTGAGATTCGGAAATCAGATAATGGTGTTAAAATGCTCCTAGGTGAAACCCCTAATGTAGTGCCAGGTGACACAGTTAAAGTACCACTGGGTGAAGCAGTTAAAGTAGCACTGGTTGAGGCAGTTAATGTACCACTGGTTGAGCCATTACCAGTCCCCTGAACATGTTCGGTACCACTTAAGAGAGACCTATAAAAAAAAAATATGTGAAATGCTTTGATTTGCAATTAGTGACAATATTCATCTAAGGGCATCACGTTTGTTCGATTAAGAAGCACCAAATAATGCTTTTACTATAGCAACAGGTAGTGTTATTTTGTATAAAAAAATTGTGTATTATTCAAAAAAGGTAATCTTTATGTAGCAACTGATTTAATGATATTTATTAGAGACAAAATTAGTCAACTATTTCTTGAATAAACCATATTTAAATTCAATAATTTTATCTTAATCCAAATTAATCAAAATTACTTCTTTCATGTTCAGCACTTTACCCACCTTACTTACCCCAAGTGAGGAAGAGCAGTCCCTTTAATAACCTTCGTTCCATCTGGTCTAATTAACAAGTCTGGCTCTTGAAAGTGATCTGAACATACACCCATTTGCCAATTTCTTCGGTTTGTTCAATTCCAAGTTTATGCCACCACTGCATCCTTCTGTTAACTTCACCCTTAAACATCATTATTTACTTCAGAATATACAGTCAGCCCCAAGGAGTGAGTTATGTCATAGCGCAGTACCCCCAGTTGTGCTTCTCATGTTAACTGATGATATTGCATTTATTTGATTAAAAGCATTTTTCCACTTATTATTGTATTGAGTAAGATAATAAAGGTCGTCTTAGAATTAACATTGTAGTTTTTAAAAACGGTCTTCACCGATCCAAGAAGTTAAGTAGTGTGACTTTGGAAAAATATTTGCGTCACCCTCGAAATAATACATAAAAAAAGGCAATAATACAATAATATGCGATAATCAAAATAATACATAATATCAATAATACCTGATAATCCGAATAATACTTCAAATTCACATTACAATGTATTAATCCATGTTACACAACTACTTCAAATAATAGGGATAATACCAATAATACTAATAATATTGGAAATAAATAATACCACTTAAGGTGGTCTGTGACCAATAACTAAGTCATTACCTACAGAAGATAAGAAAACTCCACAGGCCCGGTTATGTGGAGTATTAAGAACTACACTTAACTTCCAAATTTGTATAAGTAAAAGGTTTCTTTTTAAATATGTTATATGTGGGGAGTTTAATAGAAACAATGTTACCCAAGTTGAAGCAAAAATGCAATAAAAAGCGATAATTAATTCCGCGAAGTTTAAACGCATAAAAACCATGATTAAACTTTCAAAATCCTATAAAATATCAATTGCCTTTGATTTTGTGCAACTTTTGATAATTTTGAAACCTTAAGCTACGCCAATGCCTGAAGCCATGCATGCATGTAAAATATAAACAATTACCTGTGGAAAGACCTGGGATTGCATTTTTCGCTCCACTTTTTGCACACTAAACACTTATTAGGCATTTCTGATGCTGTTGAACCAAAATGTCTCGTAAAAAACTTTCTAGAAACTGAAAAAAAAACAAAAAAACGCCCCAATAAAAATATAAACAGGAGATCCACAAACTAGTGGTGAAAAACAACAAAGTACTGACGTGATGAAGGATCGTTTAAAATACAGAATTGTTTTGTCCAATACACAACCCTGGTTCTCCGCGTTGTGCTGTTTTGTCACGTGACCACAGGTGTCTACTTCATCGTATGATCACATGCGTTTTGTTGCCATATCGATATCAGTCGGTTAACGTTTGTTTTGATAGTTGTGGTGAGGGTGAGCTGTGGTAACAATAACAAACTTTGGTTTTTGCTACACGTGGATTTCAAGGGCAAACAATTATCTTGCAGTGTTTCATCTGAGGATTTAACACACACTGGTATTTACTAAGAGCGTTTTCGAGTTAGCGGTCTTAACTGCTCTAAGAATAGTGCCATCCTTACATTCTTATTGATACAACAAAAGGACGGGAATACTCTCAGATCGACCACCCCAAAAAGCTATTATAAACATAGGTGAGTTCGCTAATTACATCCCGAGTGCTCTGGATCCATTCTGGATCATAATTCATCTCACTCTAGCTTGTTAAGATAATGTAAATTGTTTCCACTCTCAGCGCTCAGAACGCATTACAACGAACATATTGTAGAAGATCAGAGAATGCCTTGGAATGCGCGCTGGCCAATACGCTGGCACATTCCTTTGTAGTTTTTCAGTTGTTTTTGCGCTGATTTTTTGGTCGGCGTACGGTTGAGATCATGCGATGATTTTATAAACATTTTTATCAAAAAGTGTCGGTCGTGGGGTGCAAATTGCTCGGAAAGCTTCAGAGAATATTACGTGCGTCGTACTAGAGTACTTTATCGTGGTTAAAGGTCAATTCTAAGTGCCAATTTTTTGCCTATTTGTCTATTCAGGACTGAAGGCTGAAGGCGTCTGCATGATTTAACAGAGCAGGTTAGTTTTATTCTTAGTTATGTTATGTTATTCAATATATTAGAATCAGGTTGTTGAATTAAGCAATGGATTGGCGTTAAGTCCTTTTTATTATCAAAAAAATTGCAAAATTAATGCGTTAGCGGCAGCCGCCCGCGCAGGTTTGTCAAAAGCAGCCAAGAGGGCGCTGCAAACATTGGCGGCCATTACCAAAACCAAGGCCAATAAATACACAGACTCTCCCATTAGTCGGGGCAGAACTATTGTGACGTCATTTGAAGTCGTAATTTTGCCAAATAACAATTTAGTTATACAACTACAGAGGGTAAAATTGTGGTGCAAAAGTTTAAACTTTTGATATTTTTTGAAAAAGTCAGGCTGGAATTAAGACCAAGCTACGTGAAAAATTACTTAAAGTGTGTAAGAATACAAATTTGGAGTGTTTGACAAAATTTAAATCAACATTATTTCAAAAAGTTGACATTAACTTATAAATAAAAATTAGGAGAAGAAAAGTGGAAAAACCTAAAAAAAAATATCCAGAATTGGCAGGTAAAGAAGTAAATTTAAAATATTTCTAGTTATGTACCAAATTTTTCTTATCACAATATGTATTACAAATTAACAGACATTTCAATTGGCCAGTCCTTAAAACAAAATCAATTTTGTGTCAAAATTATCTCAAAATAATGAAAACCTAATAGAAAAATTCAATTTAGATCAAAGAAAAAATAAAAGAACAAAATTTTAATTAGAATTAGAACTAAAATGGTTTGAAAATAACTCATACCTAAAAATGACCAGTTTGATGTTTTTTGAAATTGTCAGGCCAGGATTAAGACCAAAATACGTGAAAAATGATTCAAAGAGGGTAAATATAAAAACATTGGGGACTTGGATAAACTCAAATTAAGATTATGGCCAAAATCAATTAAAAATTTCCAAAAGCGTCAAAAATGCAACTAAGTCTTGAAGAATGTTACATTAGAATTAGAACTGAAATTTTTCAAACAAAAAATGCAACTTTGAAGTCTTGAAGAATGTTAGATTAGATAACATAAAAGTAACAAATTGTTATGATTTTTGAAAAAGTCAGGATATGATCAAGGCCTAAATACGTGAAAAATGACTCAAAGAGTGTAAATATATAAATTTAGAGGCTTTGAAAAAACTCAAATTAAGATTACAGCTAAAATCCGTTAAAAATTAATCAAACTGTCAAAAAATTCCGATAAAAAGTTTCTAGCTAAATTCGCGTTAGGATTAAGACCAAAACTGATTAAGAAATTACACAAAGCGTCTAAAAAGGCAAATTTGGTGTCTTTCAAAAAATTTACAATATAATTAAGGCTAAAATTGTTTAAAAGTGACTCAATTCATCGAAAAATGGCATTTTTTGAATAAGTCAGGCTAGAATTAAGGCTAAAATACATGAAAAATGACTCTAAGTATGCAAGAATACAAACTTGGGAATTTCTAAAAAAAATCAAATAAAGATAATGGCCCAAATCAATTAAAAATTATTTAAAGCGTCAAAAGTGCAAAATAGAAGTTTTTAAGCAAATTAAGTTTTTCATTAGGATTTAAAAATTACTCAAAACGTCTAAAAATGCAAATTTGAAGTCTTGGAGAAATTTTGATTAGAATTAGAACTGAAATTTTTTGAAAAAACTCATTTTACCTAAAAAATAGTAATTTTTATGTTTTTTTCGTGAAAAATAAAAAAAATCGTAAAAAATTACTTAAAACTGTTTAAGAATAAAAAATTGCAGTATTTGTCAAAATTCAAATTAACAATATTTCACAAAATTAATATTATGTTAAAAATAAAAATTAAGTTAAGAAAATCAGAAAGAAACTAAAAAAAAGTACCCAAAATGGGTAGATAAAAAAGTAAATTTATAATATTTCGAGTTTTGTGCTAAATTTTCCTTATTGCAATATGTTTTACAAATGAGTAAACATTCCAATGTGTTAGGCCTTAAAAAAAATCAATTTTGTGTCAAAATGGTCTCAAAAAATGAAAACCTAATGAGAAAATCCAATTTAGATAAAAAAATTAGATTAGAATTAGAACTAAGACTGTTTGAAAAGAACTCATTACCTATACCTAAAAATAACAATTTTGATGTTTCTTGAAAAAGTCAGGCCAGGATTAAGTCCAAAATACGGGAAAAATTATTCAAAGGGGGTAAATATAAAAACATTTAAGACTTATTAAGATTATGGCCAAAATCAATTAAAAATTTCCAAAAGCGTCAAAAATGCAACTTTAAAGTCTTGAAGAATGCTAGATTAGATAACATAAAAGTAACAAATTGTTATGATTTTTGAAAAAGTCAGGATATGATCAATGCCTAAATACGTGAAAAATGACTCAAAGAGTGTAAATATATAAATTTAGAGGCTTTGAAAAAACTCAAATTAAGATTACGGCTAAAATCAGTTAAAAATTAATCAAACTGTCAAAAAATCCCGATAAAAAGTTTCTAGTTAAATTCGCGTTAGGATTAAGATCAAAACTGATTAACAAATTACATAAGGGTCTAAAAAGGCAAATTTGGTGTCTTTCAAAAAATTTTCAAGGAATATAATTAAGGCTAAAATTGTTTAAAAGTGACTCAATTCATCAAAAAATGGCATTTTTTGAAAAAGTCAGGCTAGAATTAAGGCTAAAATACATGAAAAATGACTCTAAGTATGCAAGAATACAAACTTGGGAATTTCTAAAAAAAATCAAATAAAGATAATGGCCAAAATCAATTAAAAATTATTAAAAGCGTCAAAAGTGCAAAATAGAAGTTTTTAAGCAAATTAAGTTTGGCATTAGGATTTAAAAATTACTCAAAGCGTCTAAAAATGCAAATTTGAAGTCTTGGAGAAATTTTGATGAGAATTAGAACTGAAATTTATTGAAAAAACTAATTTTACCTAAAAAATAGTAAGTTTTATGTTTTTTTTTCGTGAAAAATTAAAAAATTCGTGAAAAATTACTTAAAACAGTTTAAGAATAAAAATTTACAGTATTTGTCAAAATTCAAATTAACAATATTTCAGCAAAATTAATATTATGTTAAAAATAAAAATTAAGTTAAGAAAATCAGAAAGAAACTAAAAGTACCTACTGGCAGGTAAAAAAGTAAATTTAAATTATTTCAAGTTTTGTGCTAAATTTTCTTTATTACAATATGTATTACAAATGAGTATACATTCCAATTTGTTTTGTTAGGGCTTAAAGAAAACAATTTTGTGTCAGAATGTTCTCAAAAGAATGAGAACCTAATGAAAAAATCCAATTTAGATCAAAGAAAAAAAATAAAAAAATTAGATTAGAATTAGAAATAAAACTGTTTGAAAAGAACTCATTATACTTAAAAACGACAATTTTGATGTTTCTGGAAAAAGTCAGGCCAGGATTAAGTCCAAAATACGTGAAAAATGATTCAAAGGGGGTAAATATAAAAACATTGGAGACTTTGGAAAAACTGAAATTAAGATTATGGTCAAAATCATTTAAACATTTCCAAAAGCGTCAAAAATGCAACTTTGAAGTTTTGAAGAATGTTAGAATTAAAACTGAAATTTTTCGAAAATAACTAATTTTTCATAAAAATACTTATCAATTTTTATATTTTTTGGAAAAGTCAGGCCAGGATTAAGGCCAAAACACGTGAAAAAAATGACTTAAAAATGGGAAATATATAAATTTAGAAGCTTTGAAAAAACTCAAATTAAGATTACGGCTATAAGCAGTTAAAAATTAATCAAACTATCAAAAAAATCCGATTAAAAGTTTCTAGCCAAATTCACGTTAGGATTTAGATCAAAAGTGGTTACGGAATTACACAGAGCTTCTAAAAATGCAAATTTGGCTCTCAAAAAAATTTACAATATAATTAAGGCTAAAATTGTTTAAAAGTGACTCAATTCATCAAAAAATAGTATTTTTTGAAAAAGTCAGGCTAGAATTAAGGCTAAAATACATGAAGAATGATTCTAAGTATGCAAAAATACAAACTTGGAAATTTCTAATAAAATCAAATAAAGATAATGGCCAAAATCAATTAAAAATTATTAAAAGCGTCAAAAATGCAAAACAGAAGTTTTTAAGCAAATTAAGTTTCGCATTAGGATTTAAAAATTACTCAAAACGTCTAAAATGCATATTTGAAGTCTTGGAGAAATTTTGATTAGAATTAGAACTGAAATTTTTTGAAAAAACTAATTTTACCTAAAAAATTGTATTTTTATGTTTTTTTTCGTAAAAAATTACTTAAAACTGTTTAAGAATAAAAATTTGCAGTATTTGTCAAAATTCAAATTAACAATATTTCTACAAAATTAATATTATGTTAAAAATAAAAATTAAGTTAAGAAAATCAGAGAGAAAGTAAAAAAAGTACCCAAAATTGGTAGATAAAAAAGTAAATTTAAAATATTTCGAGTTTTGTGCTAAATTTTCCTTATTGCAATATGTATTACAAATGAGTAAACATTCCATTTTGTTAGGCCTTAAAAAAAACAATTTTGTGTCAAAATGGTCTCAAAAAATGAAAACCTAATGAGAAAATCCAATTTAGATAAAATAAATTAAATTAGAATTAGAACTAAGACTGTTTGAAAATAACTCATTACCTATACCTAAAAATAACAATTTTGATGTTTCTTGAAAAAGTCAGGCCAGGATTAAGTCCAAAATACGTGAAAAATTATTCAAAGGGGGTAAATATAAAAACATTGGAGACTTTGAAAAAACTGAAATTAAGATTATGGCCAAAATCAATTAAAAATTTCCAAAAGCGTCAAAAATGCAACTTTGAAGTCTTGAAGAATGTTAGATTAGATAACATAAAAGTAACAAATTGTTATGATTTTTGAAAAAGTCAGGATATGATCAAGGCCTAAATACGTGAAAAATGACTCAAAGAGTGTAAATATATAAATTTAGAGGCTTTGAAAAAACTCAAATTAAGATTACGGCTAAAATCAGTTAAAAATTAATTAAACTGTCAAAAAATTCCGATAAAAAGTTTCGAGCCAAATTCGCGTTAGGGTTAAGACCAAACTGATTAAGAAATTACACAAAGCGTCTAAAAAGGCAAATTTGGTGTCTTTCAAAAAATTTACAATATAATTAATGCTAAAATTGTTTAAAAGTGACTCAATTCATCAAAAAATAGCATTTTTTGAAAAAGTCAGGCTAGAATTAAGGCTAAAATACATGAAGAATGACTCTAAGTATGCAAAAATACAAACTTGGGAATTTCTAATAAAATCAAATAAAGATAATGGCCAAAATCAATTAAAAATTATTAAAAGCGTCAAAAATGCAAAATGGAAGTTTTTAAGCAAATTAAGTTTGGCATTAGGATTTAAAAATTACTCAAAGCGTCTAAAAATGCAAATTTGAAGTCTTGGAGAAATTTTGATTAGAATTAGAACGGAAATTTATTGAAAAAACTCATTTTACCTAAAAAATAGTAATTTTTTTGTTTTTTTTCGTGAAAAATAAAAAAATTCGTGAAAAATTAATTAAACTGTTTAAGAATAAAAATTTGCAGTATTTGTCAAAATTCAAATTAGCAATATTTCAGCAAAATGAATATTATGTTAAAAATAAAAATTAAGTTAAGAAAATCAGAAAAAAACTAAAGAAAGTACCTACCCAAAATTGGCAGGTAAAAAAGTAAATTTAAATTATTTCAAGTTTTGTGCTAAATTTTCTTTATTACAATATGTATTACAAATAAGTATACATTCAAACTTGTTTTGTTAGGGTTAAAAAAAAACAATTTTGTGTCAAAATGCTCTCAAAAGAATGAGAACCTAATGAAAAAATCCAATTTAGATCAAAGAAAAAAAATAAAAAAATTAGATTAGAATTAGAAATAAAACTGTTTGAAAAGAACTCATTATACTTACGAATGACAATTTTGATGTTTCTGGAAAAAGTCAGGCCAGGATTAAGTCCAAAATACGTGAAAAATTATTCAAAGGGGGTATTTATAAAAACATTGGAGACTTTGAAAAAACTGAAATTAAGATTATGGCCAAAATCAATTAAAAATTTCCAAAAGCGTCAAAAATGCAACTTTGAAGTCTTGAAGAATGTTAGATTAGATAACAAAAAATTAACAAATTGTTATGATTTTTGAAAAAGTCAGGATATGATCAAGGCTTAAATACCTGAAAAATGACTCAAAGAGTGTAAATATATAAATTTAGAGGCTTTGCAAAAACTCAAATTAAGGTTACGGCTAAAATCAGTTAAAAATTAATCAAACTGTCAAAAAATTCCGATAAAAAGTTTCTAGCTAAATTGGCGTTAGGATTAAGATCAAAACTGATTAACAAATTACATAAAGCGTCTAAAAAGGCAAATTTGGTGTCTTTCAAAAAATTAAGTTAAGAATATAATTAAGGCTAAAATTGTTTAAAAGTGACTCAATTCATCAAAAAATGGAATTTTTTGAAAACGTCAGGCTAGAATTAAGGCTAAAATACATGAAGAATGACTCTAAGTACCTATGCAAAAATACGAACATGGAAATTTCTAAAAAAAATCAAATAAAGATAATGGCCAAAATCAATTAAAAATTATTAAAAGCGTCAAAAATGCAAAATGGAAGTTTTTAAGCAAATTAAGTTTGGCATTAGGATTTAAAAATTACTCAAAGCGTCTAAAAATGCAAATTTGAAGTCTTGGAGAAATTTTGATTAGAATTAGAACGGAAATTTATTGAAAAAACTCATTTTACCTAAAAAATAGTAATTTTTATGTTTTTTTTCGTGAAAAATTAAAAAATTCGTGAAAAATTAATTAAACTGTTTAAGAATAAAAATTTGCAGTATTTGTCAAAATTCAAATTAGCAATATTTCAGCAAAATGAATATTATGTTAAAAATAAAAATTAAGTTAAGAAAATCAGAAAAAAACTAAAGAAAGTACCTACCCAAAATTGGCAGGTAAAAAAGTAAATTTAAATTATTTCAAGTTTTGTGCTAAATTTTCTTTATTACAATATGTATTACAAATAAGTATACATTCAAATTTGTTTTGTTAGGGTTAAAAAAAACAATTTTGTGTCAAAATGCTCTCAAAAGAATGAAAACCTAATGAGAAAATCCAATTTAGATCATGGAAAAAAATAAAAAAATTAGATTAGAATTAGAACTAAAACTGTTTGAAAAGAACTCATTATACTTAAAAATGACAATTTTGATGTTTCTGGAAAAAGTCAGGCCAGGATTAAGGCCAAAGCACGTGAAACAAAATGACTTAAAAAAGGGAAATATATAAATTTAGAAGCTTTGAAAAAACTCAAATTAAGATTACGGCTATAAGGAGTTAAAAATTAATCAAACTATCAAAAAAATCCGATTAAAAGTTTCTAGCCAAATTCACGTTAGGATTTAGATCAAAAGTGGTTACGAAATTACACAGAGCTTCTAAAAATGCAAATTTGGCTCTCAAAAAAAAATTACAATATAATTAAGGCTAAAATTGTTTAAAGGTGACGCATTTCATCAAAAAAAATTGACATTTTTAAAAAAAAAGCAGGCTAGGATTACGGCCAAAAAACGTAAAAAATGTTCAAAATGCGTAAAAAATCTAATCAGGAAAACTAGATTTGGATTGACCTGAACTAACCAAACCTAACGTGAAGTAATCGAAAATTAACCTGTTCTAAAAATTAAAAGAAAAGCGTTCTCTCAGGGTCCTGTTTTTTATATTATTTCCTACCCCTACCATAAAGAGTAGAACTGAACTAAACTGAACCTGAACTAATCTGAGCTAGCCTAACCTCAACGTAAAAAGTGTAACTGAACTAACCCCATCAGGAAAACTAGATTTGGATTAACCTGAACTAACCAAGCCTAACCTGAAGTAATCGCAAGTGAACTTGTTCTAAAAATTAAAAGAAAAGCGGGCTCTCAGGGGCCTGTTTTTTTATATTATTCCCTATCCATAACATAAAGAGTAGAACTGAACGAACCTGAGCTAGCCTAACTTAAACGTAAAAAGTGTAACTGTACTAACCTAATCTAAATTATACATCCAGGAATAATTCTTGTAAAAATTAAAAACCCATCTAAATTAAAAAAACAAAAATGTTAAGGGAATAGGAAAAATGGGGATGTACGTTATAGACCAGTCTCGAACTCTATTGCCAGCCCTCACTCGGGCGAAAAGTCGTCCTCGACTATACATCCAAAAATAATTCTTGTAAAAATTAAAAACCCATCTAAATTTAAAAAAAATTGTTAAGGGAGTAGAAAAAATGGGGATGTAAGTCTTAGACCAGTCTCGAACTCTATTACCAGCCCTCGCTTGGGCGCCAAATCGTCCTCTACTACACATCTAGCAGTAATTCTTGTAGAAAGTAAAAACCCATCTAAATTTCAAAAAAAGTATTAAGGTAGTAGAAAAAATGGGGATGTAATTTAAAATGGGGGTGTTTGGCGCTCGGACGCGAAATCGTCCTCGACCGGTAAACAACACTTACATTCCTTAATATATAAATAACTATTAAATCACTCAAAACTTAACAATTTCCTGTGTATAAAAATTTTATAGGTACAAAAAAATCCGACTCAGTTGTCATTAAAATTCACTTCGCTGTGTAAAACACCATAACCACTGAACCCATTCTTTTTTAAAGTTAGTCTAGCATGACGGCTTGTCTGCATTTTTCGTCGTATAGCTACTCTTACAATTTTATTATTAATTATGGTCATTAGGGGTCATATTTGGTCACCTGTATGTTCGTTGACCCGTGGACTATGCGTTTTCAACCTGTGGGAAACTATCTTTAATTGTTTCTGTGTAGTCAACCGGATTTTTTTCTGCCTGTCCTCAAGTCGGTTAGTGTTAGCAATCTATTGTAGTTTAGTTTAACTGGTGAAGGACAAATAAGGCCTCCGCTCAATTAGACTTGATCCAAGTGAGGTCTCGACCCTCTCAAAGTTGCAAATCAAATTATCAAGAATTCCGTGATATTTAAGAGCTCTAAAGAGTTGAACGACGGATCCATGTTGCCACGTCACATCCCAAACCTCTAGATTTTAACATTATTTCTCAACTTTTTTCGACAAAAAAAGTGATTTATCAAAACTGTATAAACAAAATGTTTGTTAAATTTCTCGGTAGCGTGTAAAAAATTGCCTAATTTTAGTGTATAGTGTAGCAAGTCCTACACTTGACAACAGCGTTGTAATTCTTTCCACTTCTCGCGCGTCGAAGCGTCTAATTAAAAAAATAATATCGGCTACAAATTGAATTATAGCCAGTAATTTCAAGTTTAAATAAAGGGTTAAAAAAGTTTTCCTTTCGGGGGAGGAACGCGGCGCACAAAAACCGGAGTATAAATCACAAATTAAGTGGTTTTTCCTTCTTCTAAAGGTAACGATAAGAAGGGGTTCAAATGTCGTAAATTGTTAGTACACGAGCAGCATTTTTAAACACTACCACTGTTGGCATAAATTTCAGTAAACAACCATAAATATCCAATTCCACATCAAGGAGATAATCGAATAATTCTTTTCTTGATGTGTGCCCAGAGGAGGAGTGATCTAGCGAGGCACATGGAATTAGCCCCCGGACTAAAGCCGATACAAGGAAACAACTTCCTGAACTTATGAAAGACCAAAACCCTTAAATTAAAAAAGGGGTAAAAACGCCGGTGCCACAGGCCCGAATGGTCATAAATTTTAGATTCTGTTTCAAAGTTTAAATACACTTGTTACCCTAGGGTGGCATCTATAAAAAAGGGTGAAATCTTACTCTTCTTAATTTGCCTTTGGTTCTAATACACTTTTTTTTTAAACCCGTAAAGTGCTTTTTGTATTGGGCGGGTAAGCAACCAGTATAAGTTCAGTAATAGCATGAAAGTGTGATTTAAATGAACAAAATGACAGGGCTCTCTGTGGTTGTGCCGCAAACTCCTTGGGATGAAAAGACCTATAAGCCATTCACTTATTATTTTCGTCAAGTAGGCGTTATCGTATCTCCTCAACATTTGCTTAAAAAAGATGGATATAACAAAAAGCAGGTTTCAAAGGTAACTAGATGACAAAAATAAGTGAATGGGTAATATATTAGTCTTTCGTTATATAAAACCACTTTGAACTTCCAAGACTAAAGTGGTTGCCTAGAGTTTGCAAATGTTTTTTTTATTCCTATTTATGTAAGCAGTTGAAACACAAGTTCTCTGTCGTTTCATGACGCTCTTGACTCCAACCTCAGGTTATCAATATCAACATTAAACACTATTTATTTTACAAAAAGTAGCATATACTAGACTAACATATAGATATGTGTCCCTCGGAGTGGTGCTTAGTGAAGACGAAACGTTGGCACTTACTTAAAAGAGAATTTTTTATTCGACCTTTTTCAGGTCTCACTTGGAGGACAGTAATATCCTCTTTCGTCCTCGAAACTTCATTAGTTTGTTTGCAATGTAACTTAGTTCTTCTTGAGTTGATTCTCTAATTTCTGCCAAACAAATCTCATATTTTTATTAATTTAGAGCTATGTCACTGTCATCCAAATAGTTAAGGGGGGGGGGGGGAAGGTGCATACTTTGTGCAATTTTTTAAAAATCTTTTATTGGCGGACCGGTTTCGGCACAAGGAGAATCGTCAGCGCCCAAAAATCTATTCACGGGTATAGTTGTGGTGATATTGTTGGTTGTGCAAAAGGGTTAAATTAAAACTTACTTGTCAAAAGAGGGGAAGTGAAGGGTGAGGAGTCATCGCGCCAAGTCACCCCAGAAACAGCCAACAACAGGCAGTCAGACAAATAAGTCATCAAAACTTATGCTATTGTATTGTACTGTGTTACATTGTACTGACTTGTACAGTCCTCCACCGCGACCTGCGGTTTATTGTGGCTCACTCGAAGTGTTGCCAGCAAGGTTTGCCCCTGCTTGCTCCACTAATTGTCACCCGTTATGCCCAGACCCTCAATGAATCCAATGAGTCTCTCGGATGACACTGCATTTGCATCTTGAGGCTCAATGATCGTGTTCCTCATCCCACCACCCAGCAAAACCACCCCCAAGAGAGCGAACCACCCCCGCCCCCCATTGCCTTCTAAAAACCACCCAGCGAAGCAACCTCGTCCCACCCCCCACACCACAAGGAGATCCCCCGAAATGGCAACACGGCCATTTCTTTATTCACAAAAAAAAAATTCAAACTATACATCCTGTCCTAATCCATCTTCCACAACATACTAACATAAATAACAACCTGATCACTAAAATTTAAAATCCAGTGCCCTTAACAAACCCGACGGGATAAACTTAACATTAACTAATATTACGAGACTAAATGTTTCTATAAATACGTGACTATGTACAAATATTTACATTTTTTAACAAACTCATAAGCCTATAAATTACCTTCCCCTGTTTTACCCCATCCTGCCGAAGTTAGAGAATAATTCCCAATCCCCATTTATTCCTTCCATTTCCCTCCTGACTGCCAAACCAGTCTGCCCTCGCGCAAACCTCCCTCACATAATGGATTGTTTCCAGTCCACCCCCACACTGACACTCTGCATCCACCACTCCCTCAGCCTAAATCTAACTAAATAATCCCCAAAATTACCATGACCTGTCGCCCACTGAAAACCTTTAAAAGTAAGATCCATCCTATGTACACCCACCTCACTGCATATCAGGTAGGTCTCCCTACCCTTTGTACTATACTCCCACTGACTCTGCCAGAATTCCAAAATTCTCTCTCTATTCTCCATCCTCAATGTCTTCCTGTCTCACAACCTACACCGCTCCTTACTCTCAACCACCTGCCCCCTCCTTGCCAACTTCGCCATAGCTTGCGCCCCCTTCATCCCTTCCACGCTTCTATTTGCTCTACGAACCACCATTCCCAACTTAAAATTTTATTTCTCACAATTACTTTTCATAATCACATTTAAAAGATAAGTACTTGGTTTCTGAGCCTCAAAACCAACTTGTGCTGCAGTTCCTCACCTCAAGGAGGGCAGTAATGGAAAATTTTCGGTATTCTGGACTTTATTAGATAATATGTGTTTTGCTCACAATTTTTTTAAGATTCTTGCCCCCTTGGAATTTGCAAATTTTGGCTATTTGTATTTTCTATTCTTTCAGGCCTTATGTCTACTCTTTGCCATTGTTCATTCCCTGTTTTATCACTTTTATTTCCCTTACATTCTGTTGGTTCCCACCAATTTTTTTACTCTTAATTTTTTTTTATTTTGATAATTAATCAGTAATATCAGCCTCTAGTTTTTTTTCTAGATTATAATGTTTCATACAAGATATTATTTTTTACATCTTCTTCAGCTGCACTTTGAATTTTATGGCTCTTCGGATGTCCAAAGAAGGGTATTGCGATTTTTTTCTCAGTTCTCAACTTTGACCGCGTGTATCTTGAGAACTTCTCGGCCGATTCGAGTAAATTCAACTGTTTTTTCTCTTCTTAATGTCCCCTTTCACCTCCCACACACACACACACATCGGAAGTTCCGTAGGTGCAATATTTCCGGAGATGGAATCCTTCGGTGGTCGATTTTTAGGCAATTGTAGAATTGTGTTTTTGGACCATTGTTAAAAGAAACTTAGGGGATGGCACGCATGCAGTTTCGATCAAAAACAGCAAAAAAAAATTTTCCGATATGTTTTTGAAAATGTCCAAAGGAAGAGAAGACTTTTTTCTCAATTCCCAACTTTGACCGCCTGTATCTTGAGAATCTCTCGACTGATTCGAGCAAATCCAACCGTTTTTTACTCTTTTGAATGTCTCCTTTCACCTCCCACTATCTGAAGGAGCAATATTTTCGGAGGTCGATTTTTAGCAGTTTTAGAATCGCGTTTTTGGACCATTTTTAAAAAAAACCTCTTTAGACGTCAATTTCATTCGCATTGAGTTTGCTACATTCTTAGGGCATTGCAAGCGGGCCATTCCAATCAAAAACAGCAAAAAAATGTTCCCGAAATTTTTTTGAATATGTCCAAAGAGGTACAAGAACTTTTTTCTCAATTCTCAACTTTCACAGCCTGTATCTTAAGAAGGTCTGGACCGATTGGAATGAATCCAACTGATTTTCTTCTTCTTGATGTCCTTTTGCACTTCCAATTACCGGATGTTCTTTAAATGCAATATTTTCGGAGATCGCTCCCTTCGGATGTCGATTCTTAGGCACTTCTAAAATCGCGTTTTTGGAGCATTTTAAAAAACCTCTTTAGAGGTCAATTTCATTCGCATTGAGTTTGCTACATTCTTAGGGCATTGCAAGCGTGCCATTCCAATCAAAAACAGCAAAAAAATGTTCCCACAATTTTTTTGAATATGTCCAAAGGGGGTACAAGGACTTTTTTCTCAATTCTCAACTTTCACAGCCTGTATCTTGAGAAGGTCTGGACCGATTGGAATGAATCCAACTGTTTTTTCTTCTTCTTGATGTCCTTTTGCACTTCCAATGACCGGATGTTCTGTAATTGCAATATTTTCGGAGATCGCCCCCTTCGGATGTCGATTCTTAGGCACTTCTAAAATCGCGTTTTTGGACCATTTTTAAAAAACCTCTTTAGAGGTCAATTTCATTCGCATTGAGTTTGCTACATTCTTAGGGCATTGCAAGCGTGCCATTCCAATCGAAAACAGCAAAAAAATGTTCCCAAATTTTTTTTGAATATGTCCAAAGGGGGTACAAGGACCTTTTTCTCAATTCTCAATTTTCACAGCCTGTATCTTGAGAAGGTCTGGACCGATTGGAATGAATCCAACTGTTTTTTCTTCTTCTTGTTGTCCTTTTGCACTTCCAATGACCGGATGTTCTGTAAATGCAATATTTTCGGGGATCGCCTCCTTCGGATGTCGATTCTTAGGCACTTCTGAAATCGCGGTTTTGGACCATTTTTAAAAAACCTCTTTAGAGGTCAATTTCATTCGCATTGAGTTTGCTACATTCTTAGAGCATTGCAAGCGTGCCATTCCAATCAAAAACAGCAAAAAAATGTTCCCAGCATTTTTTTGAATATGTCCAAAAGGGTACAAGGACTTTTTTCTCAATTCTCCAATTTCACAGCCTGTATCTTGAGAAGGTCTGGACCGACTGGAATGAATCCAACTGTTTTTTCTTCTTCTTGATGTCCTTTTGCACTTCCAATGACCGGATGTTCTGTAAATGCAATATTTTCGGGGATCGCCTCCTTCGGATGTCGATTCTTAGGCACTTCTGAAATCGCGGTTTTGGACCATTTTTAAAAAACCTCTTTAGAGGTCAATTTCATTCGCATTGAGTTTGCTACATTCTTAGAGCATTGCAAGCGTGCCATTCCAATCAAAAACAGCAAAAAAATGTTCCCAGCATTTTTTTGAATATGTCCAAAAGGGTACAAGGACTTTTTTCTCAATTCTCCAATTTCACATCCTGTTGAGAAGGTCTGGACCGACTGGAATGAATCCAACTGTTTTTTCTTCTTCTTGATGTCCTTTTGCACTTCCAATGACCGGATGTTCTGTAACTGCAATATTTTCGGAGATCGCCCCCTTCGGATGTCGATTCTTAGGCACTTCTGAAATCGCGGTTTTTGACCATTTTTAAAAAACCTCTTTAGAGGTCAATTTCATTCGCATTGAGTTTGCTACATTCTTAGGGCATTGCAAGCGTGCCATTCCAATCGAAAACAGCAAAAAAATGTTCCCAAATTTTTTTTGAATATGTCCAAAGGGGGTACAAGGACCTTTTTCTCAATTCTCAATTTTCACAGCCTGTATCTTGAGAAGGTCTGGACCGATTGGAATGAATCCAACTGTTTTTTCTTCTTCTTGTTGTCCTTTTGCACTTCCAATGACCGGATGTTCTGTAATTGCAATATTTTCGGAGATCGCCCCCTTCGGATGTCGATTCTTAAATCGGATATCGACTTCTAAAATCGGATGTCGACTTCTAAAATCACGTTTTTGGACCATTTTTTAAAAAAACCTCTTTAGAGGTCAATTTCATTCGCATTGAGTTTGGTACATTCTTAGGGCATTGCAAGCGTGCCATTCCAATCAAAAACAGCAAAAAAATGGTCCCAATTTTTTTTTGATTATGTCCAAAGGGGGTACAAGGACTTTTTTCTCAATTCTCAAATTTCACCGCCTGTATCTTAAGAAGGTCTGGACCGATTGGAATTAATCCAACTGTTTTTTCTTCTTCTTGATGTCCTTTTGCACTTCCAATGACCGGATGTTCTGTAAATGCAATATTTTCGGAGATCGCCCCCTTCGGATGTCGATTCTTAGGCACTTCTAAAATCGCGTTTTTGGACCATTTTTAAAGAACCTCTTTAGAGGTCAATTTCATTCGCATTGAGTTTGCTACATTCTTAGGGCATTGCAAGCGTGCCATTCCAATCAAAAACAGCAAAAAAATGTTCCCAAATTTTTTTTGAATATTTCCAAAGGGTGTACAAGAACTTTTTTCTCGATTCTCAACTTTCACAGCCTGTGAGAAGGCCTGGACCGATTGGAATGAATCCAACTGTTTTTTCTTCCTCTTGATGTCCTTTTGCACTTCCAATGTCCGGATGTTCTGTAAATGCAATATTTTCGGAGATCGCCCCCTTCGGATGTCGATCCTTAGGCACTTCTAAAAACGCGTTTTTGGACCATTTTTAAAAAACCTCTTTAGAGGTCAATTTCATTCGCATTGAGTTTGCTACATTCTTAGGGCATTGCAAGCGTGCCATTCCAATCAAAAACAGCAAAAAAATGTTCCCAAATTTTTTTGAATATGTCCAAAGGGGGTACAAGAACTTTTTTCTCAATTCTCAATTTTCACAGCCTGTATCTTGAGAAGGTCTGGACCGATTGGAATGAATCCAACTGTTTTTTCTTCTTCTTGATGTCCTTTTGCACTTCCAATGACCGGATGTTCTGTAAATGCAATATTTTCGGAGATCGCCCCCTTCAGATGTCGATTCTTAGGCACTTCTAAAATCGCGGTTTTGGACCATTTTTAAAAAACCTCTTTAGAGGTCAATTTCATTCGCATTGAGTTTGCTACATTCTTAGGGCATTGCAAGCGTGCCATTCCAATCAAAAACAGCAAAAAAATGTTCCCAACATTTTTTTGAATATCTCCAAAGGGGGTACAAGGACTTTTTTCTCAATTCTCAACTTTCACAGCCTGTATCTTGAGAAGGTCTGGACCGATTGGAATTAATCCAACTGTTTTTTCTTCTTCTTGATGTCCTTTTGCACTTCCAATGACCGGATGTTCTGTAAATGCAATATTTTCGGAGATCGCCCCTTTCGGATGTCGATTCTTAGGCACTTCTGAAATCGCGGTTTTGGACCATTTTTAAAAAACCTCTAGAGGTCAATTTCATTCGCATTGAGTTTGCTGCATTCTTAGGGCATTGCGAGCGTGTCATTCCAATCAAAAACCGCAAAAAAATGTTCCCAACATTTTTTTGAATATGTCCAAAGGGGGTACAAGGACTTTTTTCTCAATTCTCAACTTTCACAGCCTGTATCTTGAGAAGGTCTGGACCGATTGGAATGAATCCAACTGTTTTTTCTTCTTCTTGATGTCCTTTTGCACTTCCAATGACCGGATGTTCTGTAAATGCAATATTTTCGGAGATCGCCTCCTTCGGATGTCGATTCTTAGGCACTTCTGAAATCGCGGTTTTGGACCATTTTTAAAAAACCTCTTTAGAGGTCAATTTCATTCGCATTGAGTTTGCTGCATTCTTAGGGCATTGCAAGCGTGCCATTCCAATCAAAAACAGCAAAAAAATGTTCCCAACATTTTTTTGAATATGTCCAAAGGGGGTACAAGGACTTTTTTCTCAATTCTCAACTTTCACAGCCTGTATCTTGAGAAGGTCTGGACCGATTGGAATGAATCCAACTGTTTTTTCTTCTTCTTGATGTCCTCTTGCACTTCCAATGACCGGATGTTCTGTAAATGCAATATTTTCGGAGATCGCCCCCTTCGAATGTCGATTCTTAGGCACTTCTGAAATCGCGTTTTTGGACTATTTTTAGAAAACCTCTTTAGAGGTCAATTTCATTCGCATTGAGTTTGCTACATTCTTCGGGCATTGCAAGCGTGCCATTCCAATCAAAAACAGCAAAAAAATGTTCCCAACATTTTTTTGAATATGTCCAAAGGGGGTACAAGGACTATTTTCTCAATTCTCAACTTTCACAGCCTGTATCTTGAGAAGGTCTGGACCGATTGGAATGAGTCCAACTGTTTTTTCTTCTTCTTGATGTCCTTTTGCACTTCCAATGACCGGATGTTCTGTAAATGTAATATTTTCGGAGATCGCCCCCTTCGAATGTCGATTCTTAGGCACTTCTGAAATCGCGTTTTTGGACTATTTTTAGAAAACCTCTTTAGAGGTCAATTTCATTCGCATTGAGTTTGCTACATTCTTAGAGCATTGGAAGCGTGCCATTCCAATCAAAAACAGCAAAAAAATGTTCCCAACATTTTTTTGAATATGTCCAAAGGGGGTACAAGGACTTTTTTCTCAATTCTCAACTTTCACAGCCTGTATCTTGAGAAGGTCTGGACCGATTGGAATGAATCCAACTGTTTTTTCTTCTTCTTGATGTCCTCTTGCACTTCCAATGACCGGATGTTCTGTAAATGCAATATTTTCGGAGATCGCCCCCTTCGAATGTCGATTCTTAGGCACTTCTGAAATCGCGTTTTTGGACTATTTTTAGAAAACCTCTTTAGAGGTCAATTTCATTCGCATTGAGTTTGCTGCATTCTTAGGGCATTGCAAGCGTGCCATTCCAATCAAAAACAGCAAAAAAATGTTCCCAACATTTTTTTGAATATGTCCAAAGGGGGTACAAGGACTTTTTTCTCAATTCTCAACTTTCACAGCCTGTATCTTGAGAAGGTCTGGACCGATTGGAATGAATCCAACTGTTTTTTCTTCTTCTTGATGTCCTCTTGCACTTCCAATGACCGGATGTTCTGTAAATGCAATATTTTCGGAGATCGCCCCCTTCGAATGTCGATTCTTAGGCACTTCTGAAATCGCGTTTTTGGACTATTTTTAGAAAACCTCTTTAGAGGTCAATTTCATTCGCATTGAGTTTGCTACATTCTTCGGGCATTGCAAGCGTGCCATTCCAATCAAAAACAGCAAAAAAATGTTCCCAACATTTTTTTGAATATGTCCAAAGGGGGTACAAGGACTATTTTCTCAATTCTCAACTTTCACAGCCTGTATCTTGAGAAGGTCTGGACCGATTGGAATGAGTCCAACTGTTTTTTCTTCTTCTTGATGTCCTTTTGCACTTCCAATGACCGGATGTTCTGTAAATGCAATATTTTCGGAGATCGCCCCCTTCGGATGTCGATTCTTAGGCACTTCTGAAATCGCGGTTTTGGACCATTTTTAAAAAACCTCTTTAGAGGTCAATTTCATTCGCATTGAGTTTGCTACATTCTTCGGGCATTGCGAGCGTGCCATTCGAATCAAAAACAGCAAAAAAATGCTTCCAACATTTTTTTGAATATGCCCAAAGGGGGTACAAGGACTTTTTTCTCAATTCTCCAATTTCACAGCCTGTATCTTGAGAAGGTCTGGACCGACTGGAATGAATCCAACTGTTTTTTCTTCTTCTTGATGTCCTTTTGCACTTCCAATGAACGGATGTTCTGTAAATGCAATATTTTAGGAGATCGCCCCCTTCGGATGTCGATTTTTAGGCACTTCTAAAATCGCGTTTTTTGACCATTTTGAAAAACCTCTTTAGAGGTCAATTTCATTCGCATTGAGTTTGCTGCATTCTTAGGGCATTGCAAGCGTGCCATTCTAATCAAAAACAGCAAAAAAAATTTCCCAACATTTTTTTGAATATGCCCAAAGGGGGTACAAGGACTTTTTTCTCAATTCTCCAATTTCACAGCCTGTATCTTGAGAAGGTCTGGACCGATTGGAATGAGTCCAACTGTTTTTTCTTCTTCTTGATGTCCTTTTGCACTTCCAATGACCGAATGTTCTGTAAATGCAATATTTTCGGAGATCGCCCCCTTTGAATGTCGATTCTTAGCCACTTCTAAAATCGCGTTTTTGGACCATTTTGAAAAACCTCTGCCATTCGCATTCGCATTGAGTTTGCTACATTCTTAGAGCATTGCAAGCGTGCCATTCCAATCAAAAACAGCAAAAAAATGTTCCCGATTTTTTTTTTAAATGTCCAAAGGGAGTACTACGACTTTTTTCTCAATACTCAACTTTCACCGCCTGTATCTTGAGAAGGCCTGGACCGGTTGGAGTGAATACAACTGTTTTTTCGAATTGAGTTTGTTAGTTTCTTAGAGAATTACAAGCGTGCCCTTCCGAGTAAATACAGCAAACAAATTTCTCAAAATTTTCTTACAATTGACCAAAGTGGGGGGGGAGAATACGTCTTTTGTCTCAGTTTTCAACTGTTTTTTGCTCTTCTTAACGTCCTCTTTCACCTTCCAACAACAAAAGTCCCATAGGTGCAATATTTTGCGACATAGACCCCATAGACATAGACCCTTCGGTGGTCGATTTTTGGTCACTTGTAGAATTGATTTTTTTTGCCATTTAAAAAAAAACACTTACGCTCTTTAGGGGTATATTTTATGCGAATTAAGTTTCTTACGTTTTTCAGGAATTTCAACTGTGCAATTCCGATTGAATACAATAAAAAAATCTCGAAATTTTCTTGCATTGACCAAAGGGAGGGGGGGGGAGGGGGAGAATATGTCTTATTCCGCAAATTTCAACTTTGATCGCCTGTAAGTTTAGAACGAGTGGATGGATTAAAGTGAATCCAACTGTTTTTGCTCTTCTTGATATCCTCTTTCACCTCCAACCAACAAAAGTCGCAGTAGATGCAATATTTTGCGAGTTAGACCTCCTTCGGTGGTCGATTTTTGACCACTTGTAGAAAGGAATTTGTTGCCAATAAAAAAAAAGACACTTTGAGCACTTTGGGAGTTTCTTTTATGCGAATTAATTTTGTTGCGTTCTTAGGGAATTGCAACTGTGCCATTCTGATTGACTACAGCAAAAAAATTTCAGAAATTTTCTTGCAATTGACCAAAGGAGGGGGAAAAAATTTCTTTTTTCTCAATTTTCAAATTTGGCCACTTGTACCTTGAGAACGAGTGGATCGCTCGAAGTGAATCCAACTGTTCTTGCTCTTCTCGATGTCCTCTTTCACCTCCAACCAACAAAAGTCGCGTAGGTGTACTATTTTGCGGGATAGACCCCCTTCGGTGGTCGATTTTTGGGCACTTGTAAAATTGAATTTTTTTGCCATAAAAAAAAATATTTTGAGCACTTTGAAGGTTTATTTTATCATAATTAAGTTGGTTATTTTATTAAGGAAGATTGTAACTGTGCCATTCCGAGTAAATACAGCAAAAGAATTGTCAAGATGTTCTTACAATTGATCAAAGAGGGAGGGGGTCTACGTCTTTTGTCTCAATTTTCAACTTTGACCGCCTGTAACTTTAGAACGAGTCGATCGATCGAAGTGAATACAACTGTTTTTTGCTTTTCTTAACTGTCACTTTCAACTTTGACCCGTAGATCCAATATTTTTGGAAATAGACCCTTCGGCACTTTTAGAATTTGAAAAAAACCACTTTTGGGTTTTTTTACTTGACATGCCTATTAAGATTTCTATTGAACTCACTTGTTTATACTATAAATCGATCACATGTTTCTAGGCTAAATTAGCTACAAAAGACCGAACATGAAACAACCAATCACTCAGGCGATTTATGGCAAAGCATGTCCGGCTCGAAGGACCAAAACGTTTAAATTTTTCTAGTTCGAACACTGCTGCTAATCTGAATTAATTTAATTAATGGCAGTGACGTGAGCTAAAACACCAAAATTGAATGGTTTATTGTACTGTTTGAAGGCAGTTTTTTGTTGTACCATCGAGTACAATTTTCACGTTTCACTGATGAATGCATTCCCACCGAAACGTGCCTCTTTCTGTGGTTAAATCAACAAATCGCTCAGGTAGGCATAAAGTGTAATAATACGTACAATATGTAATTTTAATTTATGCCCTAATAGAATCACGCACAGAATTAACAAAAATAAACACGACTTTCAGGACTTTACGTATCCAGAAATAAATATTTATAATTAGGCTTTCGTCTCGTTTTATGGATTTATGGGCCTGGCGATAAGGCCTCAACGTTGGCTATGTAGGGGCTTTATAGAATTTTGTATTAACACCGTGTAGGCTTTATTTGGTCTTAGCACACAATTGCTTTGTTCTTGCGATAATTGCCGTCGTGGAAATATATAGGTTTAATGCCCTTTTTCGATAAAACGAGCTCGCGGAAAATAATATCTAGTCTATATGCGTCGCTTTTAGATTAAAATATATTTTCGTAGAAAATTTTGCAATATTCGAAAGGTAATTAAAAGTCGCCTCGTCAAGCTCCGGGGCTCGTTTTGAATATTCATGGGATATACATCTCGAAACTTATATTATCTTTAATTTCTACCCAGTCTGGCGTGATATTTTCCCGGTGAAACTCCGCGTATAGATACCGTTACCTTTCGCAAATGTTTACTGATAAAATTCAAATTTATTTGCTTTAACCAAAACTAATATTCGACAAACAAAATTTAACTTTTTTGCCTCAGACACATTCAGCACAGAATATTCCCCAGGGGTGATGGTAACATGCAAAACTCAGATGTTTAATTAATATAATAGATAACTGCCTAATTCCGGTGGAATAGATAAGGCAAACTCGGATAGTCAGTTTGATCCTCCAGTTTATTTTGAAAACGTTCCCGTTCCAGAAATACAGACGAATGACATTGAGGACTTAAGACTCATGGGATTATTCTGGATTCGGAGCGGGTTATGTGTCGTCTTGTATCGTAACCATTAGTAATTTGTCCAATTTCTTATTAGTTAAATCCGCTAGTTCATGCATGAGTATAGGGCTTGTTTCGTCTGCTCTATTGTTAGGGTCCGAGTTTCCACTTGAAAAAACCGAACGGGAATAAAGGCTATTTATTTATGTCCTCCCCGGAGGTAACGGGGGATGCGTTTTTTACTTTTATTGGTCGAAACAAAACGTATAAAAATAAAATATTAGCATTTGAGAGTTATATTTTTAAAAGGTATACGGTACGCGCGCACGGTGCATCGCCGAACAAATATAAAAGCAAATCCTTTGAAATTTATTTCCCCATATCCCGGATATGATAAAAATAAAATACCTAAGTCTTTTTGCATTGGATTTTTATATTTTTGCATTTTTATGCGATTTAATAAAGAATAAGGAGAATTACCAGCGACGGCGTCAAGGACATTTTCTGTAAAATATTTCTCCTTCAATTCACAAAAAAAATATATAGAAGAAGACTGTGTGTTACTATCTGTATCTAAAAGCAACATCATTTTTGACGTTATTTTTGTGCTGGGTTCAAAAAATTACAGTGCAACTTGAAAACTAAAACACTATAGTTCACAAACACAGTTCGACTACTTACAGTGTACGGATAATCCACTATTTATCACTAAAACTTTAATATAGCACTTGTAAATAGTGTACACAAGGTAATAAACTCTATTCGAATGAAATTGACCTCTAAAGAGGTTTTTTTACAAATGGCCAAAAATTTGGGGGGGGGGGAAGGAGAAAGAGGACATCAAGAGGAGGACAAAATCGTTGGATTCACTTGAATTGGTCAAGGCGTTCTCAAATTACAGGCGATGAAAGTTGAGAATTGAGGAAAAAGTTGTAATACTCCACTTTAGGACATTTTCAAAAAAAATTTGGAAATTTTTTTTTGCTGTTTTTGATTGGAATGGCACGCTTGCAATGCCCTAAGAATGTAGCAAACTCAATGCGAATGAAATTGACCTCTAAAGAGGTTTTTTAAAAATGGTCCAAAAACGCGATTTTAGAAGTGCCTAAGAATCGACATCCGAAGGGGGCGATCTCCGAAAATATTGCAATTACAGAACATCCGGTCATTGGAAGTGCAAAAGGACATCAAGAAGAAGAAAAAACAGTTGGATTCATTCCAGACGTTTTTTTAAAAATGGTTCCAAATGGAGATTCTAGAAGTGCTTAAAAACCCCCGAAGGGGTCTATCTTCGAAAATAGTACACCTACGGATCTTCCAATGGTGGTACGTGAAAGAGGACATCAATAATAGGACAGTTGATTCATTCGAATCGGTAAAGGCGTTCTCAAATTACAGGCAGTCAAAGTTGAGAATTGAGAAAAAAGCAAGATGGTCAATTGCAAGAAAATTTGGGAACTTTTTTTTGTTGCTGTATTCAATAGGAATGGCACAGTTACAATTCCTTAAAAACGTGACAAACTTAATTCGCATAAAATAAATCCCCAAAGTGCCCAAAATATTTTTTTTTTATGAAAAAAAAATCGATTCTACAAGTGACCAAAAATCGAGGAGGTCTATCTCGCAAAATATTGCACCCACGGGACTTTTGTTGGTGGGAGGTAAAAGAGGACATCAAGATTTTTTCGTATTGAAGGTACTCAAAGTTGACGATTGAGGAAAAAGTCGTTATACCCCCCCTTTGGTCAATTTTCAACATTTCGGAAAATTTTGTTGCAGTTTTTGATCGGTCTGGGACGCTTGCAATCCCCTAAGAACGTAACAGACATATTTCGAAAGAAATTAACCTCTAAAGTGGCTTTTTTAAAGTGACAAAAAATTCTAAAAGAGCCTAAAAAGCGACCATCTAAGGATCTATCACCGAAAATATTGCATCTACGAGACTCTTGTTGGTGGCTGGCGAAAGGGGCCTTAATTCGTATGAAATGAATGCCCATGCAAAATGGTTTTTTTTTTTAAATGGCTAAAACCGCGAAGGGGTTTATTTCCGAAAGTATTGCACCTATAAGCCATTCACTTATTATTGTCATCAACTAGGCGTTGGAAATTTGACTTTGACATTTTTATCGTAGCTCCTCGACATTTGCTAAAAAGGAGATGGGTATAAAAAATAAAGGTTTCAAAAGTAACTAGATGACAAAAATAAGTAAATGGGTATACGGGACTTCCGTTGGAGGGAAAAAAATAAAGAACGCGCTTTTGTTCGTATTGTTAATGATGAAGACGAAGAGAAACGCAACGATGTGCAAGTCAAGAAAGAAAAAATGAAGAAATTGAAGTTCAAGGACTTGGTTATTTCGCAGAAAGTACAGAAGAGCCCGAAAATATTACACCAGAAAATGAAGGGCCTAAAGAATCGATTATGGATAAGTTTGTAGTGAGTATAGTCAGAAAAAACAATTCAAATGAAGAAGACAAATAAGAAGAACGGTTGACAGGGTTATAAAGGAAAAAAAGCGCGTTTCTTTCCGAATTGTTAATGAAGATGAAGAGAAATATACAAAACGTGCTACTAAAGAAACAAGTGAAGAAAAAAGGCGAGACAAAGAAAGAATTGTAGAAGTTTAAACTCGTGACTTTAATAATAATGGCATTTATTTAGCATAAAAAGCTATATACAAAAACTCATACAAAGAATAAATACATGCTGAATGGAGACCAAAAACAAACAATGTAACCTAAACTAAAATCTAAAACTAATAATTTAAAACTGTAAAATAAAAATTTAATATTTTTCAAACTCACTTCAATAAAAATGTAAAACTTAAGCTAAGATAAATTTTCTCAGCGCCCTTCTAAATGAATTTAGATTATCACAGTTCTTAATATCAGTGGGCAACATATTAAAATCATATAAACCTTTATACAGCACAGAATTAAGCAAGTGACTAGTTCTACACTTCTGGTTCAATATAAAATCGGAACAATTTCTTGTGCTGTACTGATGAATATCCCTAAAAGACTTTATCCGATCACATATATAGGGTGGCAACAGTCCATGCCTTATCTTATAAACGAACACATGAACAGCATAAACAATCTTTTTCCTCACAGGCAACATACTCAAAACACTCAGCATTGTTTCGACAGGAGTATACCTATTGCACTTCAATATACATCTCATTGCACGATTCTGTACCACCTGAATCTGGTCGATCTTGAACGTTGGCAAATTGTACAAGAGGGCGGAACAATATTCGAGGAGAGGTGCAGCTATGCTGTTATATAATAAAAGCTTGGTATGGAGAGACAATTGATTCCCCACCCTGGAAATAAAACCCACTCTTTTTGCAAACTTTCTTGTTACGTAGTCTGCATGTGCGTAGAAGTTCAATTGGGAATCAAAAATAACTCCCAGATACTTGATTTCCGTTTCATGCAGGATTCTGTCATTGTTAATATTTATATTTATACTTTCCAAATTGGCGCTTTTTAAACTGTGCTTTTTCCCAAATAGACAGAATTTGGATTTTAAGGTGTTCCCACATAGTTTGTTATGACACAACCAATTAAACAACCTCTCAAGATCACTATTTACAATTTGTTGCGTCAGATTCAGATCACTCCCAGCCAAATACAACATTGTGTCATCCGCAAACAGTTCAATGCTACATGCGCCCACAACACTTGCTATGTCATTAACGTACAGCAAGAACAATAACGGCCCTAAGACGGTCCCCTGTGGTACCCCATGACGAACACATAAAGCGTCGGACGTGGAATTCTTGAATTTAACCCTTTGATGTCTGTTTGTCAAATATGCTTTGAACCATCTCAGAACCGTTCCGCCAACGCCCACGGACTCCAACTTTGCCAACAATATTCCCCTATCAACTGTTTCAAAAGCTCTTTTAAAATCAATGAACACGGCCAACACATAACTACCTATATCCAACTCCCTCTTGAAAACATCACACAAATTTATTACAATAGACTCACATGAATGACGTTCACGGAAACCAGACTGACTATCAACAATAACCTTATTCCTGTTACAATGTTCCTGTAATTGTTTTTTTACGGCTATTTCCAGTACCTTTTCGTAGACTTCGACGGTGTTAATCGGCCTAAACTCATTATGCTGAGTAGTATTTGTTAACTTTGGAACAGGAACAACGGTAGACATCTTCCATTTCTCCGGAAATTCTCCGCTCGACAGAGACGTGTTCATCACATTCAACAAACGATCACAAGCCACATCACACACATCGCACAGGACCTCCCTAGAGATACCACTCACACCTCCCCCAACATTTTTCATATCTTTTAATATACATTTAATTTCAGCCATTGATAAAGCTTCAAATTTTGTGAACTTATCGAAGATGTTGGAGGATGCGATCGACCTCTCAGAGGGGGCGGAACAATCAGGAATGCTGATTACAATATCGTCTATGCTGCGTATAAAATATTCATTGAATGCCTGGGCAATTAAAGATTCCTGCGACATAATTTTGTCTTCAAATTTAATTTCATGTGGTAATGGACCATTTGCTCCAGGCAATAATGGCTTCATTTTTTTCCACATTTCACGTGGGTTTTTCCGGTTGTTGTCAATAATTTCTTTATAGTATCGCTCTTTTTCGATTTTAATCTGTGCTACAATATAATTACGGATTCTTTTATACTCCCTCCAGATTTCATCATTTCTCTCATGAACTGCACGAACATACAGATTGTCCCCAATCCTCATGTTTTCCCTAATGTCATCAGTTATCCAGGCCTTATTAACATACTTTTGTTTAATCACTCTTACTTGCCTAGGACACATATCATTTAAAACACATTCAATGTTGTCTACAAAACTATCAGCCAAAACGTTCACATCTCCACTATTTCCATTCCAATTCACATTCAATAAGCGATCATGCAGCTCACTCACACTATAATTCTTCATACATCTACTATGGACAGTGACCCCAGACGTTTCCACCGGCCTTCTAAACATGGTAATTTTGCAGAAAGTACAGTAGAGGCTTCAAAATGAAGAACCTGAAGAATCGATCGATCACGATCAAAGTTGTAGTGAGTCAGAAAAAGAAGATTAAAAAAAAAATCTTTGACATTTTCTACTGATTTTTCACCGATCCGACATTGACTTAAATTTTTCGAGATGCACGATTTTTAGTATTTTCTATATTGTCTTAATTCTAGTAATTTCTTTTTTCTGTCTTTATGTTCTCTTTTTTTTTAGTTTGATTTCGTCTCAAATCAAATTATTGTCAGTTCTGGTCATGTTGGGCCAACAGAAGGGGTGGAGGAAAGAAAGGCGAAAGGAAGTGGTTATATAATTGTTAGAACAAGTTATATCTCGTTAACTTAGGTCAGTTCAAGTAGGTTGTTTTCAGCTCTTTTGATAAAGCCAAAAATTACAGTAAAATATCTCGCAAGAAAAAAGTTTTCAAAACCGTTGTTAAGTAATAATGAGTGGGATAGAGGGACACTTGAGATGCAAAGATTTTTTTTGTCCAGAACCAAAACAGAACCCATCTTGTTGTGTTAAGTACTTGCAACTGATTGGACTATAGTTAGTGACCTCAAATAAAGGTTGAAACGTTGGCAATTTCGCAAACGTGTAGTGTTTTTTATGTCCTACATCTGCTATTCATCTCTTATATGTGCAATTCTTTTTCATCACTTTTGTGAATTAAAACTTATCATATGTAGATGTAAAATAAAAATTTTGGCCCCCTATATTTGACCGCCCTTTTGCCTAGATGTAGGATCGCCCCTGGTTATACAAAACAATGCCATTTGAGTCGCCAAGCGCGGCAACTAAACAATCTCCAGATACGTGGTAGTACTTCCTCGCGATGGCTCTTCTAGATACGAAATTAATTATTTATTTTTCCTTGTCGGTATTTTATACGCTCTTTCAGGCATTTTTAAGGGAAGTGCAATGCATTAAAACCATTGAATGGCTCACTTCGCATATAAACAGTGTTGCGGGATTGAATTATCGCCGACAGTGTCCCGGGTAACGAGCGCAGGTTTTGATTACCTTTAGCGATATTGCTAATTCCGCTTAAACATTAATAGGAAAACCCCGAAACCTTCCATCCAAGAAGAGCAAAATCCCTGATGTGATTAATTACGAATTTTTCCTCCACATTTGCCTTTAATTAAATAATTAACTAAAAGCCGGCCGCCATCTTTGGAGCGGCCCGTCTTCCACTTCTCTCTCTCATCGCATAAGAAGTATTATTATTTTCCATATAATCGTTAAAACTTCAGTCTATGCATGACTAAACTTTTAGCAAGTATTAATATAGGCAACAAAACTTGTTACAAATTTTCCTTAAGACTATCGACTTAGTTACGCAACACGTTCCAACTTACCGGGGAGAGAGACCGAAGAGGACAGAAGAACAAAATTCTTTGAAAGTGTTAAGAAATTTCTGTAGGCAAAGCCCAATGAAAAAGTACTTAAAAAACAACCCCCACTACCGTGTTTTGAATATGCTATTGGTAGTCTAATTTGGTGAATTAGTACTTTTTGTGCCTCCCCGATATACTAGGTCTGATGCTAGAACGAGAGGGCAGCAACTAAGAAAAGGGAGTTCTTAATCCTTTCCCCGAACGTCTTGGGGAACAAAACATGCAGGATTTTGAGGCGCGCATCAAAAACAAACATCGTTGGGAGCTAATTACAATCAATCAAGATGGCGGTTAATAAAGGGAGCCTGCTGATAAATCCTGATACTTTGAAATTTTGTTATATTAAGGGATTTTGCCAGCGTCGGTCCTTTTTACCCTGCCCCCTCAAACCGACACCCTCCATTACACATTTCGCAACTTTTAATTTTTGAGGAGAGCTTGTTTGATGTCGCCTATAAAAGTCGCTTTAAGTGACGAATAAAAATGAGAGGGGTAATTTGTTATGATAATAGTTGGTACGAAAGAAACGAGTCGCCCCTGGATTACCACCCCCGGATACGCCGAACTTTTTGACAGCCAGTAATTAAGATTGATGTATGGTAAGATCGGCAAAGCACAAGGTATACTGTTAAGGCGGCGGTTATGAATATCAGCAGAGAGGTGATTGGAGTTTTATTGTTTTTCGTTGCCTTGTAGCCTTTCAGCTTTTTTTCGAGCGTGCCTTTGACAGGGTACAAGGTACTATTATTTCAACGAAAGGTTGAAAAATATTCGCCGACATTGCACGCTAAATAAAAGGCGACGTCGCCCACGCAAAAATCTCTATGCGACTTATCTGGACGGTAATCGCATTATTAATTCGAATGCCTACTTGGGCGGCCATTTTAATCGATAAATGACATGTCCGGCTGTCAATTTTTCTTGTCGCGTTGTCCGGATAATAACTGCGTTCATTTGTTACGGTGCGTGAGGCTAATGTCTACCTGTGCAACTTATTCGGTTTTAATGCGGCTTAAGTTACATTGTTGACGTATTGTGTGCGATAATGAATCATACGTATTAGCTATTCGCTTATTACTGACATCCACTTGAGCAATGGAATTTTCTCAGTGTACCATCGAGAGCAATCGGTCGTTGTGAGCAAGTTTGCCAAAGAGCGTTATTAAAATTTAGTTGTTGCCAGATAGCATGGAAAGAAAGTTAGGGAGTTTCTTTGGTCAACTGAAAGAAAATTTAGATTTTTTTTGTTATGCTGTTTTTCATCTGAACAAGAACATTTCGATTCCTTCTGCAACAGCAAACCGAATTTGAGTGAAAGTTGAACGATAAGTCAGTTTTCAACAATGAGTTTTTAAGGCTGGTTTCTAATGGATCCAAAAAGCGACCGTCGGAAGGGTCTAAAATACAGAACCAACGGCTTTCACGGTATATGCAAGAGGAAAACAAGGAAACCAAAATACCGTTGGATTCACTCAAATCGGTGTAGTATTTCTGGAGTTATAGAGATTCAAATTTCAAAATCGCGAAAAAAGAAGAAATACCTCTCCCCCCTTTGGTCAGTTGAACGAAAAATCCCAGAGAAGTCCATTTTTCTCTCTCAAATAACCTGATAGATAAGTTCAATGACAATAAAACAGTCAGCAGTCTCAAATAGTTTAATTTAGTTCTACAGAGCTACATGTTTCGTTTAAAAAGGCATCGTCAGGCCTAAATACCACTTACTTAACGCAGTCGCCCGACAAGAACATTTAGAGACAACTCATCGCAACCATCACACATGTTAAAAGTTTTAAAATAGGTCAAAAAAGACACACAAAATTTACATAATTCGTCGTCCAGAGAAATGCGAAAATACTGGTGGTAAGATTGCTTTAATTCAATCAAGGAGAGGTGGATGTAATTGAGCGTCTCATTTATTATTTTTTAGAATTTTACAGTTTTGTAACATAACACTCAGTAATACACATTGTATTGCACAGTATCAAGCCAAATTAGAAGAAAATAATTATTTCTCAAAAAAAAGTGTTTCTCGAGAGGAAACCATTTATATGTAACTTTTAAGGAGTGATGAAAAAAAAATGGAAAAAAAAAATTAAAAACTAACAGAAAAATACAGAAAATCAAGGAATAAAACTCGAAAAAAAAACAATAAAAATCCTTAAAAAATAAAGTTAAAATTTTTAATAAAATAAAAACAACTTCATAAATGTATACAGAGACATCTAATTACTAAAGTTGATTTCTGCCTTTTATTATAAACAAAAATATCTCTATTAATTTTGGAAGGTTAGTAGGTGCAATATTTTTGGGGGGTATCACGACTTTTTTTTCACCTTCTCAACTTTGATCGCCTGTAACTTGAGAACGCCTGGACCGATTAGAGTGAATCCAACTGTTTTGTCTTCTTCTTGATGTTCTGTTACACCCCCATCATCGGAGGTTCTGTAAGTGCTATTTTGTCGGAGATCGCCCCCTTTGGAGGTCGATTTTTAGATACTTTTAGAAGCGCGTTTTTGGACAATCTTTGAAAAAACCCCTTTAGAGGTTAATTTCATTCGAATTGAGTTTGTTACGTTTTTAGGTTATGGCAAGCGTGCCATTCCAATCAAAAACAGCCAAAAAAAAATCCTGAAATTTTTTTGAAAATGTCCAAAGGGGGTATTACGACTTATTTCACATTTCTCAACTTTGATCGCCTGTAACTTGAGAACGCCTGGACCGATTAAAGTGAGTCCAACTGTTTTGTCTTCTTTTTGATGCCCTCTTTCACCTCCCATCATCGGAAGTTCTGTAGGTGAAATAATTTCAGAGATCGCCCCCTCCGGAGTTCGATTTTTAGGCACTTTTAGAATCGCGTTTTTCGACAATTTTTGAAAAAACCTCTTTAGAGGTTAATTTTATTCGAATTGAGTTTGTTACGTTTTTAGGTTATGGCAAGCGTGCCATTCCAATCAAAAACAGCCAAAAAAAAATCCCGAAATTTTTTTGAAAATGTCCAAAGGGGGTATGACGACTTATTTCACATTTCTCAACTTTGATCGCCTGTAACTTGAGAACGCCTGGACCGATTAAAGTGAGTCCAACTGTTTTGTCGTCTTTTTGATGCCCTCTTTCACCTCCCATCATCGGAGGTTCTGTAAGTGCAATATTTTCGGAGATCGCCCCCTTTGGAGGTCGACTTTTAGGCACTTTTCGAATCGCGTTTTTGGACAATTTTTGAAAAAATCTCTTTAGAGGTTAATTTTATTCGAATTGAGTTTGTTACGTTTTTAGGTTATGGCAAGCGTGCCATTCCAATCAAAAACAGCAAAAAAAAATTCCCGAAATTTTTTTGAAAATGTCCAAAGAGGGTATTACGACTTTTTTCACATTTCTCAAATTTGATCGCCTGTAACTACAGAACGCCTGGATCGATTAGAGTGAGTCCAACTGTTTTGTCTTCTTCATGATGCCCTCTTTCACCTCCCATCATCGGAGGTTCTGTAGGTGAAATAATTTCGGAGATCGCCCCCTTCGGATGTTGATTTTTAGGCACTTTTAGTATCGCGTTTTTGGACGATTTTTGAAAAAACCTCTTTAGAGGTTAATTTCATTCGAATTGAGTTTGTTACGTTCTTAGGTTATGGCAAGCGTGCCATTCCAAACAAAAACAGCAAAAAAAATTCCCGAAATTTTTTTAAAAATGTCCAAAGGGGGTATTACGACTTTTTTCACATTTTTTAAATTTGATCGCCTGTAACTACAGAACGCCTGGACCAATTAGAGTGAGTCCAACTGTTTTGTCTTCTTCTTAATGCCCTCTTTCACCTCCCATCATCGGTGGTTCTGTAGGTGAAATAATTTCGGAGATCGCCCCCTTCGGAGTTCGATTTTTAGGCACTTTTAGAATCGCGTTTTTGGACAATTTTTGAAAAAACCTCTTTAGGGGTTAATTTCATTCGAATTGAGTTTGTTACGTTCTTAGGTTATGGCAAGCGTGCCATTCCAATCAAAAACAGCAAAAGAAAATTCCCGAATTTTTTTTGAAAATGTCCAAAGGGGGGTATTACAACTTTTTTCACATTTCTCAACTTTGATCGCCTGTAACTAGAGAACGCCTGGACCGATTAGAGTGAGTCCAACTGTTTTGTCTTCTTCTTGATGCCCTCTTTCACCTCCCATCATCGGAGGTTCTGTAAGTGCAATTTTTCGGAGATCGCCCCCTTTGGAGTTCGACTTTTAGGCACTTTTAGAATCGCGTTTTTGGACAATTTTTGAAAAAAACCTCTTTAGGGGTTAATTTCATTCGAATTGAGTTTGTTACGTTTTTAGGTTATGGCAAGCGTGCCATTCCAATCAAAAACAGCAAAAAAAAATCCCAAAATTTTTTTTAAAATGTCCAAAGGGGTATATTACGACTTTTTTCACATTTCTCAAATTTGATCGCCTGTAACTACAGGACGCCTGGACCGATTAGAGTGAGTCCAACTGTTTTGTCTTCTTCATGATGCCCTCTTTCACCTCCCATCATCGGAGGTTCTGTAGGTGAAATAATTTCGGAGATCGCCCCCTTCGGATGTTGATTTTTAGGCACTTTTAGAATCGCGTTTTTGGACAATTTTTGAAAAAACCTCTTTAGGGGTTAATTTCATTCGAATTGAGTTTGTTACGTTCTTAGGTTATGGCAAGCGTGCCATTCCAATCAAAAACAGCAAAAAAAAATCCCGAAATTTTTTTGAAAATGTCCAAAGGGGGGTATTACGACTTTTTTCACATTTCTCAACTTTGATCGCCTGTAACTAGAGAACGCCTGGACCGATTAGAGTGGGTCCAACTGTTTTGTCTTCTTCTTGATGCCCTCTTTCACCTCCCATCATCGGAGGTTCTGTAAGTGCAATATTTTCGGAGATCGCCCCTTTGGAGGTCGACTTTTAGGCACTTTTCGAATCGCGTTTTTGGACAATTTTTGAAAAAAACCTCTTTAGGGGTTAATTTCATTCGAATTGAGTTTGTTACGTTTTTAGGTTATGGCAAGCGTGCCATTCCAATCAAAAACAGCAAAAAAAAAAATCCCAAAATTTTTTTGAAAATGTCCAAAGGGGGTATTACGACTTATTTCACATTTCTCAACTTTGATCGCCTGTAACTTGAGAACGCCTGGACCGATTAAAGTGAGTCCAACTGTTTTGTCTTCTTTTTGATGCCCTCTTTCACCTCCCATCATCGGAGGTTCTGTAGGTGAAATAATTTCGGAGATCGCCCCCTTTGGAGGTCGACTTTTAGGCACTTTTCGAATCGCGTTTTTGGACAATTTTTGAAAAAAACCTCTTTAGGGGTTAATTTCATTCGAATTGAGTTTGTTACGTTCTTAGGTTATGGCAAGCGTGCCATTCCAATCAAAAACAGCAAAAAAAAATCCCGAAATTTTTTTGAAAATGTCCAAAGGGGGGTATTACGACTTTTTTCACATTTCTCAACTTTGATCGCCTGTAACTAGAGAACGCCTGGACCGATTAGAGTGGGTCCAACTGTTTTGTCTTCTTCTTGATGCCCTCTTTCACCTCCCATCATCGGAGGTTCTGTAAGTGCAATATTTTCGGAGATCGCCCCTTTGGAGGTCGACTTTTAGGCACTTTTCGAATCGCGTTTTTGGACAATTTTTGAAAAAAACCTCTTTAGGGGTTAATTTCATTCGAATTGAGTTTGTTACGTTTTTAGGTTATGGCAAGCGTGCCATTCCAATCAAAAACAGCAAAAAAAAATCCCAAAATTTTTTTGAAAATGTCCAAAAGGGGTATTACGACTTATTTCACATTTCTCAACTTTGATCGCCTGTAACTTGAGAACGCCTGGACCGATTAAAGTGAGTCCATTCGTTTTGTCTTCTTTTTGATGTCCTCTTTCACCTCCCATCATCGGAGGTTCTGTAAGTGCAATATTTTCGGAGATCGCCCCCTTTGGAGGTCGACTTTTAGGCACTTTTCGAATCGCGTTTTTGGACAATTTTTGAAAAAAACCTCTTTAGGGGTTAATTTCATTCGAATTGAGTTTGTTACGTTCTTAGGTTATGGCAAGCGTGCCATTCCAATCAAAAACAGCAAAAAAAAATCCCGAAATTTTTTTGAAAATGTCCAAAGGGGGGTATTACGACTTTTTTCACATTTCTCAACTTTGATCGCCTGTAACTAGAGAACGCCTGGACCGATTAGAGTGGGTCCAACTGTTTTGTCTTCTTCTTGATGCCCTCTTTCACCTCCCATCATCGGAGGTTCTGTAAGTGCAATATTTTCGGAGATCGCCCCTTTGGAGGTCGACTTTTAGGCACTTTTCGAATCGCGTTTTTGGACAATTTTTGAAAAAAACCTCTTTAGGGGTTAATTTCATTCGAATTGAGTTTGTTACGTTTTTAGGTTATTGCAAGCGTGCCACTCCGATCAAAAACAGCAAAAAAAAATTCCCGAAATTTTTTTGAAAATGTCCAAAGGGACGACTTTTACGACTTTTTTCACATTTCTCAACTTTGATCGCCTGTAACTAGAGAACGCCTGGACCGATTAGGGTGAGTCCAACTGTTTTGTCTTCTTCTTGATGCCCTCTTTCACCTCCCATCATCGGAGGTTCTGTAGGTGAAATAATATCGGAGGTCGATTTTTAGACACTTTTAGAATCGCGTTTTTGGACAATTTTTGAAAAAACCTCTTTAGAGGTTAATTTCATTCGAATTGAGTTTGTTACGTTTTTAGGTTATTGCAAGCGTGCCATTCCGATCAAAAACAGCAAAAAAAAATTCCCGAAATGTTTTTGAAAATGTCCAAAGGGACGACTTTTACGACTTTTTTCACATTTCTCAACTTTGATCGCCTGTAACTAGAGAACGCCTGGACCGATTAGGGTGAGTCCAACTGTTTTGTCTTCTTCTTGATGCCCTCTTTCACCTCCCATCATCGGAGGTTCTGTAGGTGAAATAATATCGGAGGTCGATTTTTAGACACTTTTAGAATCGCGTTTTTAGACAATTTTTGAAAAAAAAAAACTCTTTAGAAGTTAATTTCATTCGAATTGAGTTTGTTACGTTCTTAGGTTATGGCAAGCGTGCCATTCCAAACAAAAACAGCAAAAAAAATTCCCGAAATTTTTTTGAAAATGTCCAAAGGGGGTATTACGACTTATTTCACATTTCTCAACTTTGATCGCCTGTAACTTGAGAACGCCTGGACCGATTAAAGTGAGTCCAACTGTTTTGTCTTCTTTTTGATGAACATAAATTTTTTAATCCTATTTTGAAAAACTTTTTTACATTAATCTGTTTTATATCCTCTGGTAACGAATTATATAAACGATCACCATCATAAAACAATGACGTTTGTAATGCACTGGTCCTAACCAATGGAATATGAAAGTTAAGCCTCGATCGAATATTATAGTCAATTAAATCAGTTCTTCGTTCCAAATAACTGTTGAAATAGCTCGGATAACAGTGGTGCTCAATCTTATAAATAATATCAATGTTTGCCTTAGCGACAAGCTGCCTAACGATTATCCATTGTAAAGTTTATAACATATTATTAATGGGTTGGTACCTATCACAATTTAAGAAAACTCGCATTGCCTTATTTTGAAGAATTTGAAGCCTTCCAATGTCCTCTTGGGTGCATAAGTGCGTACGTGACTTCAATCAGCATGTCACGAAAGGAGTAATTCTTTATTTTAACGAAGACCCTATGTGAACAATCAATCTGTGAACACTTTTTAACACAGTTTGCTCAAATCATTCCAAGTTTTAAACAAAAGCAAATATTTAGCTTATTTCAAGAGTTATCAAATTCGTGGCAACTTTCTTCTAATGATTAAGACTTTTTTCCTTAATGCTCAAATTTGACCGCATGTAACTTGTGAACGCATCGGCCGATTTGAATAAATCCAACTGTTTCTTCCTCGTCTTGATGTCCTCTTTCACCTCCCGCCATCGGAAGTTCCGTAGGTGCAATATTTTCGAAGATTGCCTTCTTAGAAGGTCGATTTTTAGACACTTTTAGAATCGCGTTTTTGGACAATTTTTGAAAAAACCTCATTAGAGGTTAATTTCATTCGATTTGAGTTTTTTCGTTCATAGGGGAATTGTAGACGTGCCATTGCGATCAAAATCAGCAAAAAAATATTTCCGAATAATTTTTGAAAATATCCAAAAAGGGGTTTTTTTCGTAATTCTCAGATTTGACCACCTGTAACTTGTGAACGCCTCGGTCGATTTGAATAAATCCAACTGTTCTTTCCTCTTCTCAATGTACTCTTTCACCTCCCGCCTCCTCCCGGAAGTTCCGTAGGTGCAATATTTTTGGAGATCGCCCTCTTCCGCGGTCGATTTTTAGACACTTTTAGAATCGCGTTTTTGGAAAATTTTTTAAAAAAAGTCTCTTTAGAGGTTAATTTTATTCGAACTGAAAAAGCAGCAAAAAAAATTTCCCGAAATTTTTTTTAAAATGTCCAAAGGGTCTCCAAAAGGGGGGTATTAAGACTTTTTTCTCAATTCTCAACTTTGACTGCCTGTAATTTGAGAACGCCTCGACCGATTGGAGTGAATCCAACTGCTTTTTCCTCACTTTGACGTCCTCTTTCACCTCACATCATCAGAAGTTCTGTAGGTATAATAGTTTCGGAGATAGACCCGATCAAAAATAGCAAAAAGATTTTTCCGATTTTTTTTTTTGAAAATGTCCAAAAGGGGGGTTTTAAGACTCTTTTCTCAATTCTCAACTTTGACCACTTGTCACTTGAGAACGCCTGGACCGATTGGAGTGAATCCAACTGTTTTTTTCTTCTTCTTGACGTCACCTTTGAATCGAAAGTTCTGTGGGTGCAATATTTTCGGAGATAGATTTTTTCGAAAGTCTATTTTTAGGCACTTTCAGAATCGCATTTTTTGATCATTTTTGAAAAACCTCTTAGAAGTTAATTTCATTCGAATTGAGTTTTTTATCTTCGTAGAGGTTTGCAAGCGTGCCATTGCGATCAAAAACAAAACAAAAATCCCAATGTCTAAAAAGGGGGGGGGTATTACGACTTTTTTCTCAGTTCTCAAGTTTGACCGCCGGTAACTTGGAAACGTCTCGACCGATTGGAGCGAATCCAACTGTTTCTTCCTCGTCTTGATGTCCTCTTTCACCTCCCGTCATCGGAAGTTCTGTAGGTGCAACATTTTCGGAGATCGCCTCCTTCGGAGGTCGATTTATAGGCACTTTCAGAATCGCGTTTTTGCACAATTTTTCAAGAAACCTATTTAGAGTTTAATTTCATTCGAATTGAGTTTGTTACGTTCTTAGGGAATTGCAAGCGTGCCATTGCGATCAAAAACAGCAAAAAAAATGTCCCGAATTTTTTTTTTAAATGTTCAAAGTGCTCAAAGTTCTCAATTCTCAAATTTGATTGCCTGTAACTTGTGAACGCCTCGATCGATTGCAGTAAATCTAATGTCATGATACTTCGCGTCCTTATAGATATAGGTGTAGAAAAAATTGCGGGTGTAGGACTTGAAAAATGCACTTCACACTTTCGAAATTACCAACGTTTTCTATACTTAATTGGATCTTCATCAAGGCTTTTTTAGTGAAAGAAGATAGTCAAGTTGTAAGGTGTAATATTCTTATCTATTAAAACACGCGTAAAGTCTACGGCTGGTTTAAGAACATGTGTCATTCAAGTAGCCTTAGCATGGAAGTAAATCTAATTGTTTTTTCCTCTTCTTGATGTCCTCTTTCACCCCCTCCCCCACCACCTGTGATGTCAGTTTTAGAGGACCGCAAATTATGTTTATTTATGTTATCACTCAGACATAACAGACAGGTTAGATTAAAATTTCTCCAGTTCTGAAAAATTTTAAATATTCTGGGATTTAATCATCGCGCGACATCTATTATAGTTTAAGCTAAGTAGAAGTCTAGGAGAAAAAGAGCAATTTGAAACGTCTGACTAGATGTATATAGACAATGGTATAGTACCCACAAAGCCCAACCAAGTCCAAGAGAAGTGGTAAATCAAATATTGCGAGTTGAGATTAGTTTACTCTTGTAGCGAGTAGACTAATCTCAGTGACGTAACAACTTTGACATTTTCAGGGCGATGCGTGAAAACACCGAAATGACGACCTGTCAAGTCTGTTATTATCACTGACTAAAGCCGCCCACTAGCGTGATAATCTAACGTCGCATACTTTCATAAAGTGTTAACTTTCCAAGCTTCAAATGTGTTTAATGGAAGATTTCAATCTAGTAGTTAAGTTTGTTTAATTGTCGATTGTTGTTTTTTCTGAATGATATTCCATGCATGTAAAGTCGCTTTTAAATAGTGATCCTTCGGAACCCAATAACATCGTCGAATCGAATCTCGAAGAAAATCAATTTGTCATCGTCCCTATTATAGTAATAGTCGTCCCAACGGAATTTCCTCATTAATCCGCCGTTCAATAGATTAATAGTGACCACCCAGACCCACGATAAGTCCAATAAGCGTTAGCAATGCTACTTCACAAACAAATCGATAATGACGAAGAAACATTTTTATGAGGCTATGAACAGCCGGGAATTTCCATGTCCAAGGGGCCCATAAAGGCAACTGACCATCGCCAACCTTTCGATGTTCTGTCGTTTTAATACTAATGATAATCACGTGGAGGCGCTTTAAAACAATCGGACATCGGCATCCACGGCTTATCGCGATTTGTATCGACAACTGACTAATGAGCCCCGAGGTAACATTCTTCGGATTACCAGAGAATGGTTTTTATCTCTTTAAGCGCGGCCTGCGTTGGCACTTACCAATATAAAGTGTCTTACAGGAAAAGAGGCGGACTTCAAACTAAATAAAATCCCGTATAGCAAATCAAAGCGAAGATCTTGCATGGCTGCACGTAACCGACTCTATAGGCCATAAGGAATAAAGAAATATCATAAAACACAAGAAATAACATTATAACCTCTTACTCAGGTATTTATTTTTGATATTTATGGGTGGAGATGCGATCTCGCACTTCTTGGTCGGGGCAGGCAATTATGGTCGTGATGTAGTACCCGCGGTACCGCCGCAGTAAGGACTCTTTGGTTTGTGTCGTTTTTGCTACCTGAATAGAATTGTTTATTAGTCAAAAAGCTGTGTTCCCTGTTTCACTCATCCCTTAAGTTGTCTCTTACAATTATCCATAATCACTAATATCAGTGAAAGTTAGATAGAAATTGTATAGTAGTAGTAGAGGTTGTTCTAGGTGCTAATCCAAGGCAAGCGAGTAGTGACTCGTTGATGACTTCATCATAACAATGTAATTTGGGAACACAATCTCGAACTTCTGAACACTATCACAAAGTAGACCTGCAATAAACCTAACCGGTGACTTCGTGCTGATGAAGATGTTAAACCGCTGAAGATTTGTGTTGACGTTCTTATTGTTTTTTAAAAGTTATTCAGCCTCTTTCGAGTGGCTCGTAGGTTTTCCGATGCTCGAAGCCGATAAGGCCCTGAGACAAATTATGGGACAAACCGATTGATTTTATCGTCCTTCATCCGAGAGACTTTCGTTTGTTTATACATCGCGAATAATAATAATGTGCACCTAATGAACTCGATTAATCACCCGAAGCTCGCATTTCTGAATATCTGGAACGCGTGCGGTACTCAGCTCTCGCACTTATTTGCATTCCTGCGTTGATAGATTTATCCGGTGCGCGTATCGAAAATCAAACTTATTGCAGTCGTTTTCGAAATTAAATTGAACAGACCCCGTAAATTTCTACTAATGGTTAGTTAAGCACGGAAATTTATACAATCATATTGGCGCAGTTTATTTTGACTGTCAGTGTTTTCATTCTGCCAGTGGCGGAGATCCTTTCTACGGATCTATCTCGAAATGATCAATTTTTTTGCACTTCAGACAGAATGCGGGGATTCTTCATAGGTATTTGTGTAGAGTTAAGGAATATTTGTGCTGTCGGTCGGATGACTTAAGTGATAAAACAACATTTTACAATATATTTAAGGAAATATATAAAATGATTAAACAGCACTAAAAGTTATGTAAAACGACTTACACAAGGTAAAACACGACTATTTGTCAACAATGGGCGCCTGTAGGTCTCTGATGGGGATGACACGAATTAAGTTTATTTATTTAGAAAACTACTTTATTAAAGATTACAAAATTAAAAGGACAAATGATCAAACTAACAGCATAACTGCTTTACAGAAAATTATGTATCAGAATGATAATGGCTTCTTCGTTGGGGCTGGTTTTATACTCTTGGTTATCGCTGGGTCCTAATGAGGTCCAAGGGCTCTGTTGACAGATGATCTTAGATAGGCTGTTCAGGGCTACATGACTCCTCCCTCCTCAAGTTCAGAAAACGAGGGCTCGCAAGGTTTCTGAGGTAATGGTGGCTTCCTCAAGAAATTTGGTTTGTACTTATTATATATGTATCCTGAAAAACATAGGAAACATACGACCAAAGTACAGATTATTAAGGAGTTCGTCCATTGGTGAGTCTTCGGTTGGTCTCTTGAAAACGTCTTCAATTGTAGTCCATCAGATAGTTGACGAAGGCTCTTTAGATCATCAAGTTTAACTTCTTTAAGAGTTATCTGCGGAGTCTCTGCTGGTAGAGTAGGTACTTCAATTTCCGGAAGTGTAAATACATATTCCTCATCCGTGATGTCTTCATCCTTGTATATTTTTTCACCTACTAGGATAATGCATTTTTCCAATGTTACAATAGTTGGTTTCGATATCTTCTGAAATCCATTATCAGCACAAAAGGTGTGTATGGTTTCTTGTCCGGCGGGAACAATCAAGATGTCATTTCCACTGAGTCGTTGTACATTGGTTTTTCCAACAAACACATGGTCCCAGGGGCATTCCATTTTCGCACTGCGCACTAGGTTGGCTACACAGGATTGCTCTTTGGTTAGGTAGTTTTGATGACACAGGTACCATTCTTCTACTTTGTTGCAAACTTCAGGAGTCATCCAAAAATCTTCAGTGTTGAGTAGCAAGTAAGGATTGTTTAGGATAATGGTTTGATTTTGGATTGGGACGGAATACATTTTGAAATATTTATAATGAAACATCGTGATTGGTGTATGTATCTTAAACAGCACGATATTTTTGTTTATCTCTACCTGAGTACCAAAGTAACCGTAGTAACTAAGTTTATTTGCAAAATTTACGATTTTATTAGAACCATATAAATTATTTAACTTATTCAAGATAGTATTTAAATTTTTTGGCGGGAGAATAGAAGAATGCAAAACATTTACTTGTGCAAAAGAAATTGCATTTTCTACGTTATCAAGCACGTGTTGGACACTTAGAAGCTGATTGAAGCTCATATCAACTACGCTAGAAATTATAACATTACGCTGTTCAATGTTGATTTGACGTTGCAACTGTTTCATTTCTGAGTAGAGCTGATTTTGATTTGAATTAAGTTGTTGAAACTTGTTTTCATAGCTAGTCGATAATTGCTTTAGATAGGTTTGTTGTTTATTAAGAGCAGATTCTAAAACTTTGTTGTTATTTTTAAGACTCGTCAGGTAATCGACTAAATACGTTTTATCGTCAGAGTCTAACGTTCCAAATAGCCATTTAGAGGTTTTACCAACAATGTTAAATAAACCACGCTTTTCTCTTTGCGTTTCCCTAGTTATATTAAAGATACTAGCTCTTTGAATAGGATGGTCTAGTAAAAACGCGCATATAATACGCTTAAATGAAAGGAATTATTTGTAAATAGTACATAGTTCTTAAAATAATTAATTACATGTTTAGCTTGATCTAGGGTTAGTATAATGTTAGTAATATTTATATGATATAAAAATGTATGTTTAGAGGTTATTATTTGCGAATGTCCTAATGACACGGGAACGATAGGATTATCTACAGGTTTTACTTTTAAGGTATTCACTAAGGGGAATATCAGAATCACAGCTGTCTTCAGGAAGATCATGGTTTTTTCCTTCTGAAACAAATCGTTGTGGTTTTAGATAGTTCTTGTGATAAACCTTATTTTGTGATGAAATTTTATTACCAGAGATTTCAGTAGGGTCTTCTAATTTAGAAAATCGATTTTTTTCTAGTCTTTCTTTCGTTACCGTTCCTATTAGTTGTTCGATATAAGTCGGCATTAGGGTTAAACTCGATTTTTTCTTGTCTATCTTTGTTCTCTTTTCGCAAGTATTTTTGTTGTTTATCTGTCAATTTATCATGAATATCTTTTTGTAATATTTTAAGGTTTTCTATATGTTCTAACATATAGTTGTTAACTCTATCACTTTCATTTAATTCAAACGGGTTTTTGTAGGAAATCTTTCCTCTAATAATTTGGAATGGTGTGTATTCTGTAGTCGAATGAATAGCGTTATTATAAGATAATAGCGCATAATTCATTAATGATAAAATGTTTTCTTTACGCTTTTCTTCTTTTAAAGTGAGTATTATTTCTGAAAGGGTAGAGTGGAACCTTTCAACGGGACTATTACTTGAAGGATTATACAACGTAGTATAATGTAATTCAATAGAGTGAGTTTTACAAAATTCTTGTACTAGATTATTTTTAAATTCATGTCCATTGTCTACGGTGATTTTCCTGGGTATACCGAAATGAGTTATGTATGTTAGCAATTTATTAAGAACATCTATCGCGGAAACGCTGTTTATTGCGTAAGCTTGTCCGAACTTGGAAAATGAATCTAGAATTGTCATAAAATATTGACCGTGTGTCTTATAATTGTCAATATACAAATGATCAAAAGGTTCGAACCCAAATGGTGTCGGTTTAAAGACTAATTTGTTGGGATGTCGTTCGTATTTACATTTTTGACAAGTTTCACAAGTATTTATGTATTGTCGAACGTCAGTGTCGATATTAGGCCAATAAAGTTGTTTTTTTATGGCTTTTAAATTTTCTTGACTTCCTCTATGTGATGTTTTTGATTCGTGGTACATCTGAATTTTAACTTTTTGTTCTTCAGGGTCTATTATATCTGTTAAGAAGGTATTAGATATAAACAGTTTGAAAGAATTGTGTTTAAAATAATTTTGGAAAACTCTCAAAATTAAAAGTTCTAAAGTTTTCTGTTTAAAGTGCATACAGTACGTTGTGTTAGGTATTAGCCAGTCTTTTATTAAATTACAAATGTCTTGTTCAGTAGCTTTTGGGTTAATAAATATATTTAGCCTTGTTTTGTTAAATAATTTTTCTTTTGAAATTTTCAAGTTTTTGTTAGAGTCTTTGTTGCAAATGAATATCAATTGATTTTGATATTGGTTTACGCATTTGTCAACATAAGGTGCTCCAATTATAGGATCTTCTACATTTGTATGTACGGTACCGATGTCGACGTCTCTCTCTTCGTTCTGTGCGTCGGTTACTAAGGATTTGCTATTACCTGGGGTTAATTGAATGTCTTCTAAAATCGTAATTTTATTGTCGTCCTTATCTATATTTTTGTCTAAGGAACTAATTATGTCGTTAAAGTCGTCCTCATTTAGTAAAGGTTCGAATGACTCATCGTCTAAATCAAAATTAACTAATAAGGACATATTATCTGGACAATCGTCAAGGAGGGTGTCTTTTTCGATATGATTAATTTGTATCCTGGATAAAGCATCTGCGTTCGTATTTGATTTTCCCTTTTTGTATACGATTTCATAATCATATTCTTCTAGCTTTAACCTCCATCTTACAAGTTTGGAATTAGGTTCTTTCAGAGAAAATAACCATTGTAAGGGTTTATGGTTGCTGATGATCTTAAACTTTTTTCCGAACAGATAAGGTCTAAAGTATTTCACAGCCCATACAATCGCTAATAATTCCTTTTCGATTGTACTATAGTTAATTTCTGCAGGATTTAGGGTTCTGGAAGAATAAGCAACTGGGAGATTGCTACCTATGGGACCTTGAGACAAAACCGCGCCAATTGCGAATTTGGAAGCATCTGTTGTCAAATTAAATGGTTTTGTAAAGTCTATTGAACAAACTATTGACAAATTCTTGACTATGACTACTATCTTTTCGTTCTTCTTTAAACATTGAGTCATAGGTTTGGTTAACTTTGCGAAATCCTTAATGAATTTCCTATAATAACCAATCAGACCTAAAAAGGATTTCATTTCTTTGCTCGTTCTGGGAATAGGACATTTTTTATGGCGTTTATCTTTTTGGGGTTAGGTTTTATTCCTTCTGGAGTGACTACATGTCCAAGGAACTCAACGCTTTTACACAAAAATTCGGGTTTGTCTAACTGAATCTTTAATCCAGCTTTCTGAAGACATTTAAAAATTAGTTTTAAGTTACTAATATGCTCTTGTAGTGACGTGGAGAACATAATGATATCGTCCATATACACAATACGTGTATATAATATTTTTCCTTGCAAATCCTTTAAAACATTATCCATTACTCTTTGGAATGTTGCCGGTGCATTTTTCAGGCCAAATGGCATACGAACGAATTCGTAATGTCCGTTGTCGACACTGAATGCTGTTTTTTCTATGGAGTTTGGGTGCATCTCGATCTAGTGGAAACCTGATGCCAAATCTAGAGTGGTAAAATAGTTGCAACGACCAAGTTTGTCTAGGATATCAGAAATGTTCGGTGTGGGATATCTATCGTCTATTGTCTTTTCATTGACTTTCCTGTAGTCTATGACTATTCTCCATTTTTGTTTTTCACTGGCATCCATCTTCTTCGGGACTATCCATACCGGGGATGACCAAGGGGATTGAGAAGGCTTTATAATACCGTTATCTAACATTTGAATTATTTGTTTTTGGATTTCTTCCTTGTGTACAAATGGTACCACTTACATATACGTACAGGCGTCTAAGCAAGATTTAGATCCAATTGCGGTTCAGACTTATTTTTCTATCAGGTTACTACCGTACTGATGAGCTCTAATAAGAGCGAAACTAGTCTATGGTTCCTCTGCCTGATAGAGAAATGAGTCTGATACTCTGCTAAACGTCGCCCCCAGACAATATAGGTACGAAATCTCGGCCATTTGTCTGTGGGAAGTGACAATATTGCAGAAAACTGGTTTTTGGATCGCTTCACAATCATCTTGCATGCCCTAGTGGAAGCACCCGCCGTCGTCAGATGGCGCCACTTACATATACGTACAGGCGTCTAAGCAAGATTTAGATCCAATTGCCGTTCAGACTTATTTTTCTATCAGGTTCGAGGTATACCGTACTGATGAGCTCTAATAAGAGCGAAACTAGTCTATGGTTCCTCTGCCTGATAGAGAAATGAGTCTGATACTCTGCTAAACGTCGCCCCCAGACAATATAGGTACGAAATCTCGGCCATTTGTCTGTGGGAAGTGACAATATTGCAGAAAACTGGTTTTTGGATCGCTTCACAGGACTCTAAATGTTCCTTTCGACCAGTAAATTGTCTTAAAGTATGGGCAATTTCTTTCGCTGCAGAAATAGTTGCCATTGTTGTCGTTTCTACGTTAATATTTAAATTAGCAAGATTATTTAAAACTTCACTTAGTTCACTTTCAGAGATAGTTAGTTTAATATTATTTAAATTCGAATTCACAGAGTTTTTGACAAGGTTATTTTAAGCTGCTTATGATTCAAGAAAACTTAAAATTCGTCAAGATGTTTCACCACAGATACACCACAGTAAAAATTGGAAAATAGGGGAAAAGAAAGGACTACTCAACACTTACCTATGAAGTCTTCAAAGTTGTTCCGTCTCTTCCGGATCGTGGATTCTTACTGGATTCCAATTGAACGGTTGAAACCGACGGTACTGGTTTTCAAGCAGGTGGAGATCTTCTTTTTTCACTTTGCCAACAGCACCTTATGGAATCCTACCGACTGCGCCAATTAAGTTTATTTATTTAGAAAACTACTTTTTAAAAACTACTTTATTAAAGATTACAAAACTAAAAGGACAAATGATCAAACTAACAGCATAACTGCTTTACAGAAAATTATGTATCAGAATGATAATGACTTCTTCGTTGGGGCTGGTTTTATACTCTTGGTTATCGCTGGGTTCTAATGAGGTCCAAGGGCTCTGTTGACAGATGGTCTTAGATAGGCTGTTCAGGGCTACATGACTCACGTCTGTAAGTGAATAAAACGTACCTGAGCAACTAATTCAGCAATTAAGAGATTAACATTAAAATGCTATTAAATTATCCCCATTTGCGAGGATCAGAAAATGAGAGCAGAAAGATTTATCAGAACCAGAAACAGAAGACATTAATGTCTGTTTAAATTCCTATAGACTGCTGTTATCTTTACAATTGTAAAGATTCATAACATGCTCATAACTGAGACATAACAAAACACTTCTGGGTCACTGGTATTAAGGGTCAACTCGCGAAATACCTCACCAGAAGGAAACTACTATTTATACAACTATAATGACACATAACGTGCTCATAACAGAGGCACAAACAACAAAACACTTCCGGTTCTCCGGCATTAAGGGTCAACTCGCGAAATGCCTCCCCGGAAGGAAGCTAGCTAGAGTTTTACCATGGTAAATAGTCAAATAGCGCGCACTAAGGTACTAAGGGTCAACTCGCGAAGTACCCACTCTTTAGCACTAGCAGTGTGAAGGGTCAACTCGCGACACACTCAAACAAAAGAGTCAAACTGTCAACTTTAACAAAAGACAATATAGATAATCTGTCAGTCATTTACTGACGATCTTTATGACAAACTATTGCAATATTTACAGCAATAATTAATTGAGAAATTATAGAATATTGTGCATAATTAAGTGAAATAATAAAATAGCCAAAATTAGTTACACTGTGAGCTAAACTCACCTAATTACTTCAAATATGGAATCAGGTACAAAAGAACACACACAAGCTTCACTAACTATCGCAACAAAACTGTTGGTGTGGTTCTAGGTTAATTTTAATGTTCTGAGAAAGTCGATAGGCGATTCTCGCTCTTAAAAACTCATAAATTAGATAAATGGTCGAGTTGCACTTTCCAGCTAACATCAGCAAACACTTATGGCTCTTGAGCACAATGTCGAAGATAACATTGGCCTTTCTTTCTTTTAAAAGCTTGATTTTTGTTTGAATATTGGAATATAATTTTACTGTGAAATTAGTACTTCTTATATTTGCAATGTTTAAATCTAAATTTACCATGAACCATCAGTGAGTGGTTATTAAGACAAAGTCCTAGTCTTCGCCCAAAGAAAGTACATGTGTCCAATAATTATCGTAGGGCACCTGATAAACGTCCGACCCATAATTCTAACATCCTTCCTATTGAAAAGTCTGGAAAAGATGATAGATTTATATATTAGATAAGGTGCGTTGACCCAATGCCCTCTCAACCCACATGAGTCTGCATTTCAGAGCGGCAAGTCGACCGATCTAGCACTGAACAACCTCGTCGGGAAGATCTCGCGGAGGACATTGAAGGAACAATACCCTGCCTGACTCTCTCTGTTAAACACTTGGTGATGGAGGGGTAGAGCAGACTATTCAGGACTAGACGCCCAGCATCCTGAACAACAGAGCAATCACCACAACCCTTCAGGACACAACAGTTTGTTTCAGAGCCCCCAGAAGATGTCCGCAGAAAGGTGTTTTATCACCTCTGTGGGATGTAGATGTTCAGGCTTATGCAAACGACCTTGTGATCCTGATTCGAGGCCACCATGGAGGACGCATAACAGTAATACTCCAGGAGATTATCAACACCATCTGTGGTGTCTTGAGGAGAAGATGGTGGTTTGTTCACAAGGAGGAAAAAATTGGACTCTTTGAGGCCTCCCTCTTTGCTGGGTTAAACCATTCCATTTGCAGAGGAGATGAAATATTTGGGCGTAACACCAGATAAGACACTAAACTCGAATGTACATATGGAAAGAATGATCAGCAAGGCTAAATTGTCCTTGTGCACGTGCAAAAGTTACTGGGGATTAAAACCCAAATTAATGCACTGATGGCTGTATCCGACGGTCATTAGACAAATGATCACGTGCCATTGTCTGGCATTCAAAGGGCGGACAAATAAGTGCGAGGTGCAAACTGAACAACTTGTAGTGTCAAGCTTGCCTGGTCATCAGGGGGGCATTTGGCACTACTCCAACATTGGTTGTTAGATGGTTGAAACTATCACAACATCCTGAAGAATTGTACAAAACATTAATAAAAAACAGATTGTAAGGTACCCCTTGGTAGTCAGTAAACCGTGATGACCATTGACCGTGATGGTCAATAGATACTCTAGAGGCATCGTGCAGTTGCACTTTACAAGTTTACAAGAATTCTTCAGGTTAGTTCAGGTACAATATCTATCCAACTGATCTTCGAGAGCACCAAGACATTTGTACAAAGAATTCTTGTAGTGTCCTGTTTTGGTCGTGGAACCCGCTTGTGATCATCACAACAGTCACGTGATATTCCAAGAAACATGATTGAGTGATTGCTTGATTCAAAACGAGTGGTACAAGATCTATTGTGTCTCAATATCATTTAAAGTTTATTCAGAAGACCCCAGTCCTTTTTGAGTCCATTAGCTTGAGTGATTTTGACCGGTTTGTCCGGTGATGTGTATTCTTCCGAAGTACTGAAATCCAAGTCTTTCAGTTGCAGGACATTCACTCAGGATGTGTTCTACAGTTTCATCATCCTCCATGCACAGTCTGCATTCGGCATTGCTTGCTAGGCCAATCCTATGCATGTGGTGCTTTAATCGACAGTACCCAGTGCCCAGACAACAGCTCAAAGCCGCTATCGGGTTGTCTGTCGAGGTTTAATAAGTCTTTTGTCTTTTTTTTCACAGGGTCCTTGTATGAAAAAAATCTCCTTTTAGTGAACAAAGCCCTTGGCTGTCTATCCAGTAATGTTCGGTCTGTTCGGTCTGGCGGAACAACAGACCAATAATGTTCTGTCTGCTCTTCCGCCATCTGGATTATTGCCCTTCTCCCCTGGATACATCTCTTGCGATACCCAAGACCTCTTCGAGCCCTATGTTAGGCCCGGATATTTCACCTCCTCTGCAAATGAAATGATTTTGACTAGCAAGGAGAGAGTCCAATTTTCTCCTCCTTGTGAACGGAACCACCAAGATACTAGTCGTAGATGGTGTTGATTATTTTCTGGAGTATCGCTGTTATGCGTCCTCCGTGATAGCCTCGAATCAAGATCACAAGGTCGTCTGCATATGCCTGAGCATCCACATCTTACAGTTCAACCACAGCAAGCAGGTCATTCACCAGTACGGACCACAGCAGAGGTGATAGAACTCCTCCCTGCGGACACCCCCTGGCGTCTCTGAAGCAAACTGTTGAATCCTGAAGGGTTGTGCTGATTGCTCTATTGTTCAGCATGATGCGCGTCCAGTCCTGAATAGTCCGATCTACCCCTCTAGCACCAAGCGCTTTACAGAGACAGTCAGGGAGGGCATTGTTGAGATCTCCTTCACTGTCCAGGAATATCCAGACCGCTATGCTCCCCTGCTTGAGGTCATTCGAGATCTTCCCGACGAGGTTGTTCAGTGCTAGATCGGTCGATTTCCCATCTTTTCCAGACTTTTCAGTACGAAGGGTGTTGACTTATTTACGGGTTTTAGAGCCTTAGGTAGTGGTTCGCTACGTTGGACGGTTGGGATGTATCCCTAAGCCAGGCTTGCTCTAAAGATCTTTGATAGTTTTGGAGCAAGTACGTCCAGACCTTTTTGTAGAAAGACTTGTCTCACTTTATCTTCACTAAGCACCTTAAATGATTGTAATGAACCCACTGCCCATCTAAGCCTCTGTATCTAAGAAACTTGCCAAGATTCTAAAAAATTATGATACATATTATATTCCAGACCTTTAACGAAAAAATTGCCTATATCTGTATTTAGGTACTTGTAAATATCTGTAAATTGCAGGAAGAGCCCTTAATAGGGCCGAAGATGCTAGAGCAAACCTTTCGTTAAAATCGGATCTGGATTGCGAAGATTGCGCTAACTTCTTGAGAAAGCCCTATATAATGAAATTTAGATTCCTGTTTGTAGTTCAGAATGTAGTTGATGGTAGTAGGTACGTCGTAATATGCAAGTAGCCCAGTTTCGGCTATAGGCTATAAAGACAAGAGGAAAACTGTAAAGCATGGACACGAATATGAAAATTTTGTGTCATTTGGTACTTCTCAGTTAGATCCTCGATAAAACAGAGACGAAAAGCACTATTTCAATAGTATATAACTCTAAACTGGAGAAACCATTTCTTATTCCTGAAGTCCGAAGTTGTCTAGTTGATTTGCAGAAGCTTTTGCCCTTCAGCAATGAGTGAGAATTTCCAAAATGATGATGTTTTAAAATAATCAAATTTTCCAGGAACAAGCGAACTGAAGAATAAAACTTTTTTTCCATTAAAAATGTCTGCACGCTCTGGGAGGCTCCCCTAAAGCTTGAAGATGGCCAATGCTATTACTGAAACATCATTAAAAGGTAAAATTTGACTGCGAGAGGTGTAATTTTGTTCTCTTCTTTTCGTTCCCAGACTCTTCTGTGAAAGATAATTTCCCACTTTTCCATGAGATATCTGTGGGTATCACTCAGACAGTTTCTTATCTTTGTATTGTTCTCCATTGTTAGCAAAAAGGAAATAAACTACGTTTCTATGTGGGTTTTTTCAAATAATACACAATTTTTCATTGGACTAGTCTTGACAGTGGCCAAGACCTGGCTATTGTGGTTTTGGCTGGTGCCTATGAGTCCTGATTCTAAACAATACACTGCATTTTCTACTCCTGCTGGCTCTTTATTTTATCAATTTAATGTAACATCTTTTTGAGTAAAAAAGCGCCGGAAAACCTTCAACTTATGATGGTTATTTGAAAGTTTTCAGCAAAGTGCATGTTGATGACACCATCTTCATCAAGAGTCACATAGAGATTTTACTAGGAATTGAATTTACTAAAATGAGGCAGTGGTGAGCTCAAATTACAGACTCGACTGTCGTTTAATGATAAGTGTGGTAATCTTAAGGCGGACCGGGATGGAAGGAAAATAAGGAAAAATTTCCTCATTGACCGGCCCCTGTCATCAAACTGAAATAAGAAGAATCGCAATTTTCTGGTACCCGTACCGACGAGCAAGCCATGCATCGATTTCAGGGGCGTAGACCAGTGGTTTACCACCTGCGGAGTGTTTCTTCGTGGGGATCCCGAATAAATCAAAACTACTGATAGTATTAATATAATTTCAAGAACGGCCGCAATTATTTACGTGTCAAAGGGAAATTTATAAGGTTAGTTTGTTAAGGAAAAGACGGTGGGTACCAGCTGGGCACTGCGTAGGGGATTAATTTTACCGACGTGGTTCGATCGCCTCTGAAGTCAAAAAGAAAAAAAAAATTGTGATGACTTCCATAAGCTGTGCACGAGGATATTTCCTTGCAGACGTCACTTTTTGGCGAGGCACCGTACATATATTAGGGAGATTTACCGATGTTTGCTCAATCTGCGAGGATCAAAATTTTATGTGATTAATTACGAGAAGGGTTTACATCTTGGCTTGTAAAGGGATAACTAATGATTAGTAAAGACGCGGTGCGTGTCCCGATGAAGGACAAGGGACTTTTGCCGCCTCCCCTCGCCCCCTCACCGCGTGATTATTTATTGTGTCACGTTTATTAATATTCGTCATCCCGGTTTCGGTCGACAGTCGAGAATAGATATCCGTTTCATATAGGCAACGGCGAAATTCATTGGTATAATATTTAATTAGTCATTTGTTTTCCACTTCCATGGAGGAGAACCCTCTGCATAAAGAAATCCCGTACTGCAGGCTGAATTAATCCAATAACTTGTATGTTGAACACTTGATGAGTGACCGTTGTTAAACTCGAATCTAGTTTATTCAATACCCTTCAAGTAAAGAAGGGTTGCAGAATACATAATAATATACAAAGGGCTGAAGGGTTTTTTTCAGGTGAGCCATTCATGGACGATGCGCTTCTTTTTGTTCGTGGCAAGATAATCGATCAGTTCCGTTCAACGGTCAACAGAAATCTATGAGAATAAAGACGTCAGAACGTTTTTTCTTTTAACAACTGCGGTTGGTTTCTTCATTTTGTCCTTTTTAAGTTGTATTAATATTCCCTCTTGGCGTTTAGAGAGAGGGTAGGAAGATTTCTTTAAAAAAATATCCTGCGGAAGCTTTCTCTTATTCTTTTTGTAAGTAAATGTAAGCTTAACCACACAACACAAAACGCTAAAAAGCATCAAATATACGCGAAAACACTGTTGCAATATCAGAAAAATAAAAAGCATAAAAACACAATGAGTACATTATCTCAATCTCATTGAAATACTGGAATACACGTTGAAAATTTCAATTTTAGGTCAGAAAAACCTTGAAAGTATGAGCAAAATAGAATAAAAAAAATAATAAAAAATAAAGAAAACAAACAAGAATAAATAAAAAACTACGAAAGGCTCCGAAATTAAGAAAATCTAGAATAGAAACGAAATTTTAGAAAAAAAATATGAACAATAGAAGCAGGTAGTTTGAGGCATAAGGTTTAAATACCTTTTAGGTCAAAATCTGCAAAAAGCTTTTTAAAAATTATTTCTTTTCAGTCCATAATTTTAATTTTTTTTTTTAAAAATTGATTTTTAACTTATAGAATTTCTATTTCAGACATAATTTTTAAAAAAAATTGAAAAATTAAGACTCATTAATTAAAAAGAAAACACAGTCCTGGGCCACAATTATCTCAACAGAAATTAATCTAAATTACAAGTGCTCACTCATTGGGAAAGTCCATCGTTGTGTCAAAATTATGTCGGAAGAGTGAAAATAATGCAGTTGCAATTTAGATAAAATAATATGGAAAAACAAAAATTTTAAGAAACATGACAAATAATTACGATAAAGAAATACGAAGAATAAAGAACAATAACGAAGGAAAAAATAATACTACTAAAGAACAAAAACAAATACAAAACTACGAATTATACGAAAATATGTCCACAAGAGGCCGATAGAGGCTCACACTTTATAAATATTTGGAATTTTAGGCTAAAATCTTTAAAGAGCTTTAAAAAAATTGCCAAAAGAGTTTCTTTTCAGACTATACATTTTGTTGAAAAAAAAATTGATTTTCGACTCATTGGAAAAGTTTTGTTCTGGACAACACCATATAAAGAAATTGAAAAATAAAAAATCATTAATTCTAAAAAACTTTGTTCTAGGCCACAATTGTCTCAAGAGAAATTAATTTACCTTACGTGGTAAATTACGCTTAAGTGTTCACTCGTAATAATAGTCCAAGGTTGTATCAAAATTAACTCGAAAGAGTAAAAACAATGCAAAGTGCAATTTAAATAAAAATGTGGAAGAAAAAAAGAAAAAAAAGCAAGGGAGAAAAATCGAAAATACAAAATCACAGGTTAAAAACTGCAAAAGTTAAAAGAAAACTGGAAAATTTAAAAATCTTAAAAAAAGTCGATAATAGAAAAGGCAAATTCAAGAGTTTTAAAATATTTTTTGTTTGAGACCTAAAAAAATTCAATTTTTTAAACAGATCGTTGAAGCAACTTGAAAAATCAGGAATCATTAGTTTAAAATTGTTTTTCTTTTAATTTAAAAAATTACAATTGTTTAGTCGTTGGACAAGTTCAACTTTGAGTTAAAAGAATGAAAACCCAATTATAAATTTAATTCAGATCGAAGAAAAAGAGTTTGAAAGAACCAAAGTTGTATGTAACATGACTGATTGTTTTTCTTCTACATCTGGCGATCACCAATCTGGCACAAAAAGCAGAATGAAACAACTGCCCACCAGAAATTTTAAGTGGCTGGTAAAAAGCTGGAGTTTTATCCTTCTGTCAGATTCCAAATTTGACTAAATGCAAACTTGTGACTGACGGATGCATGGGATTTCAAAATTTAGAAGAAAAATTGTTTTTTTTTTAAACCTGGCAAAGTGACCACCAATCTGGCAGAAAAGCAAAATGCCCACCAGAAATTTTAAGTTTCTGGTAAAAAGCTGGAGTTTCATCCATCTGTCACATACCAAATTTGACTAAATGCAAACTTGTGACTGACGGATGCATGGGATTTCAGATTTAGAAGGAAAATTGTTTTTTTTTCTAAATTTGGCAAAGTGACCATTAATCTGGCACAAAAAGCAGAACGGAAGAACTGCCGACTAGAAATTTTAGGTGGCTGGTAAAAAGCTGGAGTTTCATCTATCTGTCAGACTCCAAATTTGATTAAATTGCAACTTATGACTGACGGATGCATGGGACTCCAGACTTAGAAGAAAAATTGTTTTTCTTTTAAACCTGACAAAGTGACCACCAATCTGGCAGAAAAGCAGAATGCCCACCAGAAATTTTAAGTGGCTGGTAAAAAGCTGGAGTTTCATCCATTTGTCAGAATTCAAATTTGACTAAATGCCAGCTCGTGACTAACGGAGGCATGGGACTCCAGATTTGGAAGAAAAATTGTTTTTTATCTAAATCTGGCAAAGTGACCACCAATCTGACACAAAAAACAGAATGGAAGAACTGCCCACCAGAAATTTTAAGTGGCTGGTATGAAGCTGGAGTGTCATCCATCTGTCAGACTCCAAATATGACTAAATGGCAACTTGTGACGGAAGGATGCATTGGACTCCAGACTTAGAATAAAAATTGTTTTTCTTTTAAACCTAGCAAAGTGACCACCAATCTGGCAGAAAAAGCAGAATGCCCACCAGAAATTTTAAGTGGCTGGTAAAAAGCTGGAGTCTCATCCATCTGTCAGATTCCAAATTTGACTAAATGCAAACTTGTGACTGACGGATGCTTGGGATTTCAGATTTAGAAGAAAAATTGTTTTTTTTTTCTAAATTTGGCAAAGTGACCACTAATCTGGCACAAAAAAGCAGAACGGAAGAACTGCCCCCTAGAAATTTTAAGTGACTGGTAAAAAGCTGGAGTTTCATCTATCTGTCAGACTCCAAATTTGATTAAATTGCAACTTATGACTGACGGATGCATTGGACTCCAGACTTAGAAGAAAAATTGTTTTTCCTTCAAACCTGGCAAAGTGACCACCAATCTGGCACAAACAGCAGAATGCCCACCAGAAATTTAAAGTTTCTGGTAAAAAGCTGGAGCTTCATCCATCTGTCAGATTCCAAATTTGACTAAATGCAAACTTGTGACAGACGAATGCATGGGATTTCAGATTTAGAAGAAAAATTGTTTTTTTTTTCTAAATTTGGCAAAGTGACCACTAATCTGGCACAAAAAGCAGAACGGAAGAACTGCCCCCTAGAAATTTTAAGTGACTGGTAAAAAGCTGGAGTTTCATCCATCTGTCAGGCTCCAAATTTGACTAAATGCCAACTTGTGACTGAAGGATGCATAGGACTCCAGACTTAGAAGAAAAATTGTTTTTCTTTTAAACCTGGCAAAGTGACCTCCAATTTGGCACAAACAGCAGAATGCCCACCAGAAATTTTAAGTTTCTGGTAAAAAGCTGGAGCTTCATCCATCTGTCAGATTCCTAATTTGACTAAATGCAAACTTGTGACTGACGGATGCATGGGATTTCAGATTTAGAAGAAAAATTGTTTTTTTCTAAATTTGGCAAAGTGACCACTAATCCGGCACAAAAAGCAGAACGGAAGAACTGCCCCCTAGAAATTTTAAGTTTCTGGTAAAAAGCTGGAGTTTCGTCCATCTGTCAGATACCAAATTTGACTAAATGCAAACTTGTGACTGACGGATGCATGGGATTTCAGATTTAGAAGAAAAATTGTTTTTTTTTCTAAATTTGGCAACTAATCTGGCACAAAAAGCAGAACGGAAGAACTGCCCCCTAGAAATTTTAAGTGACTGGTAAAAAGCTGGAGTTTCATCCATCTGTCAGGCTCCAAATTTGACTAAATGCCAACTTGTGACTGAAGGATGCATAGGACTCCAGACTTAGAAGAAAAATTGTTTTTCTTTTAAACCTGGCAAAGTGACCTCCAATTTGGCACAAACAGCAGAATGCCCACCAGAAATTTTAAGTTTCTGGTAAAAAGCTGGAGCTTCATCCATCTGTCAGATTCCTAATTTGACTAAATGCAAACTTGTGACTGACGGATGCATGGGATTTCAGATTTAGAAGAAAAATTGTTTTTTTCTAAATTTGGCAAAGTGACCACTAATCCGGCACAAAAAGCAGAACGGAAGAACTGCCCCCTAGAAATTTTAAGTTTCTGGTAAAAAGCTGGAGTTTCGTCCATCTGTCAGATACCAAATTTGACTAAATGCAAACTTGTGACTGACGGATGCATGGGATTTCAGATTTAGAAGAAAAATTGTTTTTTTTTCTAAATTTGGCAACTAATCTGGCACAAAAAGCAGAACGGAAGAACTGCCCACCAGAAATTTTAAGTGGCTGGTAAAAAGCTGCAGTTTCATCTATCTGTCAGACTCCACATTTGATTAAATGCCAACTTGTGACTGAAGGATGCATTGGACTCCAGACTTAGAAGAAAAATTGTTTTTCTTTAAACCTAGCAAAGTGACCACCAATTTGGCACAAACAGCAGAATGCCCACCAGAAATGTTAAGTTTCTGGTAAAAAGCTGGAGCTTCATCCATCTGTCAGATTCCTAATTTGACTAAATGCCAACTTGTCACTGGCGGATGCATAAGACTCCAGATTTAGAAGAAAAATTGTTTTTTTTTCTAAATTTGGCAAAGTGACCACTAATCTGGCACAAAAAGCAAAACGGAAGAACTGCCCACTAGAAATTTTAAGTGGCTGGTAAAAAGCTGGAGTTTTATCTATCTGTCAGACTCCAAATTTGACTAAATGCCAACTTGTGACTGAAGGATGCATTGGACTCCAGACTTAGAAGAAAAATTGTTTTTCTTTTAAACCTGGCAAAGTGACCACCAATCTGGCACAAACAGCAGAATGCCCACCAGAAATTTTAAGTTTCTGGTAAGAAGCTGGAGCTTCATCTATCTGTCAGTTTCCTAATTTGACTAAATCCAAACTTGTGACTGACGGATGCATGGGATTTCAGATTTAGAAGAAAAATTGTTTTTTTTTGCTAAATTTGGCAAAGTGGCCACTAATCTGGCACAAAAAGCAGAACGGAAGAACTGCCCACTAGAAATTTTAAGTGGCTGGTAAAAAGCTGGAGTTTCATCTATCTGTCAGACTCCACACTTGATTAAATGCCAACTTGTGACTGAAGGATGCATTGGACTCCAGACTTAGAAGAAAAATTGTTTTTCTTTTAAACCTGGCAAAGTGACCACCAATCTGGCAGAAAAAGCAGAATGCCCACCAGAAATTTTAAGTTTCTGGTAAAAAGCTGGAGCTTCATCCATCTGTCAGATTCCTAATTTGACTAAATGCAAACTTGTGACTGACGGATGCATGGGATTTCAGATTTAGAAGAAAAATTGTTTTTTTCTAAATTTGGCAAAGTGACCACTAATCCGGCACAAAAAGCAGAACGGAAGAACTGCCCCCTAGAAATTTTAAGTTTCTGGTAAAAAGCTGGAGTTTCGTCCATCTGTCAGATACCAAATTTGACTAAATGCAAACTTGTGACTGACGGATGCATGGGATTTCAGATTTAGAAGAAAAATTGTTTTTTTTTTCTAAATTTGGCAACTAATCTGGCACAAAAAGCAGAACGGAAGAACTGCCCACCAGAAATTTTAAGTGGCTGGTAAAAAGCTGCAGTTTCATCTATCTGTCAGACTCCACATTTGATTAAATGCCAACTTGTGACTGAAGGATGCATTGGACTCCAGACTTAGAAGAAAAATTGTTTTTCTTTAAACCTAGCAAAGTGACCACCAATTTGGCACAAACAGCAGAATGCCCACCAGAAATTTAAAGTTTCTGGTAAAAAGCTGGAGCTTCATCCATCTGTCAGATTCCTAATTTGACTAAATGCAAACTTGTGACTGACGGATGCATGGGATTTCAAATTTAGAAGAAAAATTGTTTTTTTTTTTCTAAATTTGGCAAGGTGACCACTAATCTGGCACAAAAAGCAGAACGGAAGAACTGCCCACTAGAAATTTTAAGTGGCTGGTAAAAAGCTGGAGTTTTATCCATCTGTCAGGCTCCAAATTTGACTAAATGCCAGCTTGTGACTGAAGGATGCATAGGACTCCAGACTTAGAAAAAAAATTGTTTTTCTTTTAAACCTAGCAAAGTGACCACCAATCTGGCACAAACAGCAGAATGGAAGAACTGCCCACCAGAAATTTTATGTGGCTGTTATCAAGCTGGAGTGTCATCCATCTGTCAGACTCCAAATTTGACTAAATGCCAACTTGTGACTGAAGGATGCATAGGACTCCAGACTTAGAAGAAAAATTGTTTTTCTTTTAAACCTGGCAAAGTGACCACCAATCTGGCACAAACAGCAGAATGCCCACCAGAAATTTAAAGTTTCTGGTAAAAAGCTGGAGCTTCATCCATCTGTCCTACCAGAAACTCCACCAGAAATTTTAAGTGGCTGTTATCAAGCTGGAGTGTCATCCATCTGTCAGACTCCTAATTTGACTAAATGCAAACTTGTGACTGACGGATGCATGGGATTTCAGATTTAGAACGAAAATTGTTTTTTTTTTCTAAATTTGGCAAAGTGACCACTAATCTGGCACAAAAAGCAGAACGGAAGAACTGCCCACTAGAAATTTTAAGTGGCTGGTAAAAAGCTGGAGTTTCATCTATCTGTCAGACTCCAAATTTGATTAAATTGCAACTTATGACTGACGGATGCATTGGACTCCAGACTTGGAAGAAAAATTGTTTTTCTTTTAAACCTGGCAAAGTGACCACCAATCTGGCAGAAAAGCAGAATGCCCACCAGAAAGTTTAAGTGGCTGGTAAAAAGCTGGAGTTTCATCCATTTGTCAGACTTCAAATTTGACTAAATGCCAGCTCGTGACTAACGGAGGCATGGGATTTCAGATTTAGAAGGAAAATTGTTTTTTTTTCTACATTTGGCAAAGTGACCACTAATCTGACACAAAAAGCAGAACGGAAGAACTGCCCACTAGAAATTTTAAGTGGCTGGAAAAATTGCTTTTTTCCTTTCCCTCCTCTAAAAACCACTTTCTTGGTAAATTAATCTTCAAAAACTATTGAATTTTCTAATTCCATAACTAAATACCTAAAAGAGACTTAGATGTTCAATCATGTTCTCAACTGACCCGATAAATTAACAAAACTATACTTGCGTGCTCCATATCCAGGACAAAGCTCCCCCCTGTGGCCGTCAATGTTTGATCTCCTTTAATAATAAAATTTATTGTCCCTCCTCACGTTTATTTTCGGATATTAATCACCGTAACCCTTTGGGCCCCGATCTTGCCCCCGCCCACCCCCTCGCGGCCCTTATTTATGCCATTTGCACTCCCTTAGATGACGTCCATATATCTCGTGTCTCCAACGTGATTCGGTCCGCGCTCATGTCCATAACTCATGCATATATTAAAAGAGACCTTTATGATTTCCAGTCGGTGTGGAAAAGATATATGTGACGTGACTTTCACTAAAAAGAAAAGATGTATGAAAGTGCTAATAGCTTTGCCTTTTGAGGCTGCTTTGAAAACTAATTATCGGATGCGGCGCCTTCTTCCTTCGTCCATGAATCAACTGGGGTCATGGAGTTTATGTCATCTACCATCGTGTAAAAGAGGAGTTACTCCGCCACTGTGTGCACACGTTGATAATTTATTGGTAGGAGATGTGAGGAGAATCGTCGATTCGATTTCCAATATCGCGCTTGATTTTCGAATAATTAGAATGGGTACGCGTGAACGACGATGGGTACTGGTAACCCAGCGTGCGGCCTAATAGGTCATTTATTCGGTTTAACATTCCGCTTAAAATATTCACGCCATTTATCGATCTAAACATACCGAAGAAACGGCAAAACGGAATGTTTCTGACTCGTTTTTAGTTGCGAACGATACAAAACACCTCCAGGCCGGCCGAACGTTACAAAGCGATGGTAATCTTCAAAGCCAACAGATATTATTTCCTTTAACACACATGATAAAGCATTGTTTAACCCAAAGACATCTAAGAGCCTATAAACAGGGGCCAAGAGTTAATAATTAGCCGAATACAAAGGCCGCTCGCAAAGGCCAGGAAATTTGACATAGGGTCAAAGGTATACGCAGCGTTGCTGGGAGGATATTAGGGCTCGTTCGCTTACCTTAACTGAAAACTGTTCACTCGGATGTGAAAAATTACGTTTTTTACTTCATTATTTTGATGAGGTAGGAATGAGATTTTTTTTTGTCACGTATATTGTAATATTCTTTGATTCGTACCAACTAATTCCGTCCTAAAACGTAAACCAACTTCGTTCAACTTTAACTCAAATTCAGTTTGCTACATTCATAAGGGATCGATCTTCACATTCAGGTTGAAAAAAAATGCCACAAATGGAATAAAAATAATATTTTTTTTTCAATTGACCCCCGAGGGGGCTAATTCTTTTCTTTTTTGCGAGTTCCAACTTTGAACCTCTGTAGCTTGGGAAGTAAACCGTTATGACTAGTTTTTTCTTTTCGGGTCGTCCTCTTTCAAATACCGCAAACGACAGCCCATTGGTTCAGTAGTTTTGGAGACTAGACCCCTTCGATGGTCGATTTCTCGACCCTTTAGAAACCCCTCAGTTATTCAAAACATGCCGACGTTTCGACGATACATTTGGTCTTTTTCAGGGCTACAAATATTCACGTAATAAAGCTAAATTATATGTTATTAAATGTAACAATTTTTTATGAGAATTATATTTAAATTTAAGACTACACTTTGCTTGGCATGAGTGTATATAGAGAAGGAAACATTTGTCAATACGCAGTTAATTCATATCTCTTGTTTTAATTTTGAATTTTAATGTTACATTGTTTTTGCAAGTTTTTAAACCTTCTTTTAGTCTCTAACTCAAGTTTTATATAATAATAATTAATAAAAAATACAAAAAAATACTACATTTAATAATGCAGGATTTAGCCTTTATATAGGTCTACAGTATGAGAAATTTTGTTGTCCTGAGAGAGATAGAAAATATGGTCGAAACGTCGAGATATTTGGAATAACAAATAGATTCATCGATACCAGTGGTTGGTGGTTGAGACTTGCTTATTCTCATCTCGCTCGTATTCTAGTACCTATACGAGCCATTCTATTCGATTCGACCTAAAAGAGAAACAAAAAATGTGAAACTTGCTATGCGCGGATGTGGTGAGATGAAGGTACCACCTGGAATCCTAGTTCAAAATTTTAAAACAAGCACGAGCGGACCATTTTTTCGTTCAATAAAATGGATGGAATAACTGATATTTTACTTTTGTTTCTTTCGATCTGATTCGATTTGATAGAATTCTGTTTATATTAGGTATAAATATGTCCAGATACAGAATTAGTCGGGCAGGCCGGCGAACGAGATATCAAAAATAAGTGAATAAGGTGTAGGCAGTTTCTTTCTATTGTTCACTAACAGCCATTTGCACCAGTGCAACTTAGGTTCACCTTAAAGTTAAGTGTCACTTAAGTATCAGAATTTGTTGCACCAATGATTCTTAAACACTAAGCTTCGCTCAAAGTCCAACCTAAAATAAGCTGAAGATAGACCACGGCTGAAGCTTCAACACAGGCGCAAAGACAAGTTTAATTTTTAAATTTCACTGTTTTGAGGTTATGATTGTACATATTATACTATGAAGCAAAGAAATCGTGTTGGATATTTTTATTTGTGATTGTAGGAATTGATTTTTGTTCGTGATGAATATCTTAAATAACGATTTATTATTTGAAAATGATGATCATGATGGCCTTGCACAAATTCCTCGTCAGATTTACGAAAGATCAAACTATTTTAACACTTTTGAAGATCTTCTATTCTCCCAACGTTTTCGTGTTACAAAACCTACAGCACTGTACATTTTAAACTTAATAGAAGAAAATAGAATTTCCTTACAATATGTAAGTAGAGAATAACATATGAATGTAATCACTTTCCTTTGCTATATACTTACTATTATTTGCAGGAACCACAGTGTCTCACAAAATGAATCAGCTCTTAATTTTTCTCAGATTTTGTGCAATTGGGACACATCTTGCATGTATAGGTGATTTCGCAGGAGTGCACCTGTCGATCATTTCACGCATTGTTAATCGAGTTGGAATCGCATTGTCTACCTTGTATAACAGATTTATTAAGAGGCCTCAAACACAAAATGAAATAAGTGAGAGTCACCTCAGATTTTATGAAACAGCTCATTTTCCTCGAGTTGTTGGTGTAATTGACGGTACACACATAAAAATACAATCCATTGGTATGTATGAAGAATGGGAGTAATAAGTACATTAAACTGCAATTTCTTTGTTATTCAAGAGGATCAGATACAGAAATATTCAGAAACAGGAAGGGATATTTCTCCATAAACTTACAAGTCATTGGAAGTGCAAACTTAAAATTTATGAATGTTGTGGCAAGATGGCCTGGATCAACTCATGATTCTACTATATTCAGCAATAGCAGGATAAAAGATGATTTTGAAAACCGCTTATATCCTAATTCACTGTTATTGGGTAGGTGACTTTTACTTTAAAAGCTGTATTTCAGAAAGCACTATTATTTTAGATATGAATGGGTAATAATTGGGTATACTTTATTAGATTACCTATGATTGATGCCATCACAGCTGGTGACAATATGGTCACCAAGTTGCTAAGGCAATATGGACATCAGTCAATCAAAAGTAATCTAACAAAAATTACCTTAAGCCAAACATCTTGGACTTCCATTGTCTTTATTGAGTTTTTTACACGACGTTTTGAGCAGTCAAATTTCTGGTTGTTTTCAGTTTCACTTGAAAACCAGCAGGGATTTGACTGCTCGAAACGTCGTGTAAAAAAACTCAATAATGACAATGGAAGTCCAAGATGTTTCGCTTAATAGTACATCATTGTCTACCACCTTTAAACAAAAATTACCTTATTATTAGGCATGTAATATGCACAATTAATGTCAATAGGCACATTTTCTTTTTAGGAGATGCAGGCTATAATATGGGACCATATTTGTTATCTCCACTACAAAAACCTATTAATAGGCAAGAACAATTATATAATAGATCCCACATTAAGACTAGAAACATAATTGAAAGAATAATTGGAATATGGAAACGCAGGTTTCCTGTACTTGCTTATGGTTGTCGCCTTAAATTAGACACCATTTTTATAATATGTATTGCAACAGCAATTTTACATAACATATGCCGAGAAAATAATGAAGAGGAACGTCCTGATCCTGACGACATAGAGGGTTTCAATAGGATAATGGTGGAAAATCAAGTCCCTCAAGTTCCTGCCATAAATGAGGACCACCCACATCAATTTGCAAATAATATTAAAAGAGATTCGATTGAACATTACTTTCAAAATCTTGAACTTTAAACAATAATTATTGTAAATTATTCATTAATTTAGAAATAAAGACTAGTTAAATAGTTTGATTTTAGATATTTATTTTTGTAAATATTTATAACTGAAACTTAATTGTTTGAACCAATGGTAGAAGGTTCAAACAATTAAGAATATGCAGGATGTCACAGAAGAGTTCATTAATAAAAAATGTTTATTTTACTACCCTGCTCTATCAGTTCTGAAAATGAAGAATAGTTATTATGTGACACCCCGTATACAGAAACATTAGACATTTTAACATTGTGCCATTATTTTCTAAACAAGTTGTATTATAAAAATCTGATGAACACACATTGAGATCACAAAAAGTTTACCTAATTAATAAAAAACACGCTTATAATACCTGCACACCATTTTGCACCTAAACCACTTTATTCATCAGTTTTTTTCAATTCTTGTTTTTTAATTTGAATTTCTAGAAGCAATTTCTCCTTCTGTAACTCAAATAATTCCCTTTCTTGTTGTCTAGGAGCCTCAATGTTTAGAAGTTCTGCTTCAAAAAATCTTCTCTTTATTTTGGCTCCTTCCAGATATTCTGTATTTAATGCTGTTGTAGAAGAAGACTGAGAAGGTAAAGCTGGTCTTCATCTTCTTGTCCAGGTCCTTAGACAAGGTGTTTTAGCTTCAGTTTTGGCATGACCAGAGAAGGCTTCACGTGAATCCTAAATTAAATAAAGAATTTGTTACAAGTCTTGATGCACCTTCGAAGTATTGAAAGCAAGATTAGCAGGAGAATTAAGTTCCTGCATTATTGGTTAGAGATAGTTAGTTGTTCTCTAACCAATAATTCTATATTGACACTGATCAAAAGCTGGATTTATAGCTGATATAATTCAACATAACATAAGAAACACAAAAACCATTTTCAATAAAAAAATGTATTTATAGATAGGTAAGCAGGCTGACACATATTGATTTTAAATATACTGTTGTCATGCTTAGGTTAAAACAAACAAAAATTGTAATTTACACAAAGAGCTTATGCTATGTTGGGTTCTGCTATGCAAATCTTCAAATCTGGCTTAAGGATTTTAGAGAACATAAAGAAATATACCTGTACATTAGCTGTTTCGTCCACTGTTTCACAATCAAGTTCTTTCTGTGGCTCACTCTCGATTTGACTATTTACACTGTCCCCATTAGTTTCTCCATTAGCTGTTGATGTATAGCAATGCTCAACTTCCTGAATTGTGTAAAACCCCAATCCTTCGTTTTCAATTTCAACCTGACTTTCCTGAACATGGAGGTCCTGACTCTGTTCAGTTATTTTTTTTATGTCATTTTTATGATAAAGACACCTCCTCCAGTTTTATTTACCTCTTTTCTTTCTTCGGCTTCTTGTTTTCGAACAATTTTTTTTAATATTATCATAATATTTCTTCAGTGCTTCTTTGCTTCTAAGATTCATGTCCTCATTTTGAGAGTTGAAAGCCTGGGCTATTTGTTTCCATGCAATGTCCTTTTCACCCCAAGTTATAGCGTTTGTTTGTTTGTTCTCAACAATATGTTTGTAGTCGTGAACTATATTCAATAGTAGTGTTTTTTCTCGAAGTGAAAAATTAGGGGCTCTTTTTCTAATATCCTTTGAATCATCTTTTGAACTCATTATATTATGGCAATTATTACTAAACTGAAGCACTTTCTTTATAAAATACGTTAAAAATGATAACACAAACGCCGCGTTTGAAATTAAATGACGAATGAGGTTAGATTTCTGTTCTTAATCCGGTGTTGCCACGTCATTCTTATTCTTAGCCAAGATTTTGTCGGGGGGGACAACTCGTGCAATCCTTCTCTGAATTATGGTTAACCTTAAACCAAAGTATAACTTAGTTATGATTGACTCTTATGGAACAGTGGTGCAAATGGCTGTTAGAGTGCAATTTTTTCAAAAAAGAGCATTTCTTTTCGTAATTATTCAACATTTATTTCCTATTGAGAAGACAACCTCGCGGGCATTGTCTGATGCCGGCAATAATTATCCGTCTGTCCTTTGCATTGACGTAGCAATAATTGGGCACCAACTTTTATATTTCCCCGTAATGTTTAATTTAAATTTAATTCCTGATGTTTTCTGAAACGAGCGAACGGTTCGGAAAGAAAAATAATGCCAGATGGACAGATTGTCTTGTTAGCGGAATCGAGAGATATTTTCGAATGTAATTTGCCATGAAAATTAAGAAGGGCATGGCGGAAATAAGGGAAATGAGCTTTAGAAATATTTCTCCCTGAGAGGGAGTTTTTCTGCTGAAATCCCGGGACAAACGTAAAAACATGCAAACGGCTAATAGGAAAATAAGTAGCCGGTCCCCGGTTGAATAATCGACGAACTTCGTGAAAGGAAACCGACCGGATTTTGATTGATGACGCCAGCCTCAAGAATAGAAATTATCAATATGGCCAGTGACGGCGTGTATCATTATAATCGAATTAGGCAGGGAATATTATTGATTGCCTATAGCCCTGCCCAGAAGAACAAACGGCCGAAGATGCGAGAAAAACGAGTAAAAAAAGGCGCGTGAAATCATTTGGGCGCCTATAAGGCTAATCGTTTAGTAATTAAGGTTTTTTGTGTTGGTACCTCCGTCTCAAAGGGATGCACTTCTCATGGGCTCCAGGAAATGTTTACACACCTTGACAACGTTAAGCAATAATTAATTAACTAACAAATTTCTTTAGTGGAAGCCCCCCGCAGTCTACGCAGATAAAATCAGCAAAAGCTATAGTGTTTACGGTTGAAAAACCGAATACACTGTATTCAAATAGGGTTCAACGATTTACCATTCCGAATGTAGGCTTTACACTACCAGCACAATCAATCTTGTGCCATCAACATTGGCTCAATATAAAACTCATCAATACTTGTTGCCGATGGCAATTATTAACAGTCATCGTGAATCGAAGCTAAAGACGAACACTGTTAATTGATATTTTATTGGCTCGCACCCGTATATGTTTAGACGAAGGGACAGCTATAGGTTGCAGCAAAAATGTGTTACATCAGCAGACAATCAGATCATGATATTCAACAATAAAATATACGAGGCCGTAAACCACAAACATATCCTCTTCACTGCCTTGTTTCGACTAGCCACTGAAGCTTGCACTCTGGTATTTATTTCCGTTTTAATCTATTTGTTTTAAGTACTTCTTGGTTTTGTTAGTGATGGGAGTACTACTTTCTAAGTAAAGATTCTTGCCTTATACTAAGGGCCATTATTAACTACCTTGTTATTAATATTCCACCACGATTAATTAGTTAAATAGATAATGTAGAATGAGACCTTCACAATGTTGCGAATCGATTTAATTTAATGTTTGAATTTTAGTTGAAATAGACTAATTTCTATAAAAAAACCCAAAACCAAATTTCTTATTTTCCTAAACTGTTCAAAAAAAATTGTTTGTTCACTCTTTTTTTCTAAACATTTAACCATAACTTTGGAACCAATCGAATGGAGCAAATCGAATTATTTTAGTCTCTTCCTCTTGTCCTCTTTCATTCTCTCTTTCAGTCTGAACTCTGCTTATCTATACGCGAAGATCTACCTAGTGATCAACTGAGTAAACTGAGTAAAAAGTAGCAGGTTTTGAGTACGGGTTTGACAGAAAAGTGACGACGTTTTATCTTCTTTATTCAGCCTTCTTCAAGGCTAAAAATAATATCCTGGTTAATGCTCAAAAAAAGCTCCATATTAATAATAAGTTTTGATACATACATACCCATTTAAAAGTGGCGTATACCCGAAATACAGAACTTAACTTGTCTAAAATATAAAAAACGTAAATAAGGATTAGGTTGTGTATTTGGGGTACACTCTGTGTTATCTAAACTAAGTACTGTACACTCTAAGCAAAATAGATCTTTAATGGGGAGTTCTGTGGGCGTTAACCTGAAAACAAAATTATTTTTAGCATTGAGAAAGGGCCAATATAAAAGTCGAAACGTTGGCAGTTTCCATGTGTACCCCGAATACACAACCTAACTTTTATTTAAAATATAAAATTTGTGGTAAAAGATTAGGTTGTGGATTTGGGGTACACTATGGGGTATCTAAACTCAAAACTAAATTGTTTTTAGCCTTGAGAAAGACCCAATATAAAAGTCAAAACGTTTACACTTAACTAAAAAAAAATTACTCTCCTGAACTTAAGCCTTGATACCAAAATAGAGCAGATCATTTGATACAATAAGCTCATAATTAAGGCTCATAGATAGCCTATCGATCCCTGTCAATGACATCTTTTTGCCTTATCTAGTTATCGAGATATTTAGACATAAATACTAACATGTCGATCAAATAGTGAAAAAAAAGAGAGAGGGTCCTTTTCAAAATAATTTTAACTGTCCACCTTGAACCATAAATTCTAAGAAAACAGGAATATTTAAAGTTTTCTATTTGCAAATTTTTGTTTTTAACAAGAACTTATTACTCTTTTAAGATTTACTAGAATCTTAAAGATCATCATTAGAAAGTTTTCTAAATAACTTAATAGCTAATAAAGATAGATATAGAATGTTTATTAAGAAAGTGTCCCTCTTGACTACTAAATTTTAGGGAAACTAGGATTTATAGCTGGTTTTATTTGCAAATTTTTACGTTTTTTGATTAACACAGTACCGAAATTTAATTTTCCATTTAAAACTAATTTTACAAAATTCTTAAATTACTTGAAAACTGCTAAATATAGGGATAGGATGTCCCATTCAGAAATTGTTTTCTTTGAATAACAGATTCTAAGAAAACAAAAATATACAGTTTTCCATCTGCAAATTTCAATGTATTGAACAAATACGGTCTTTAAAATACATATACATTTTGCTTTGAGTACTCTTTTAAGGTTAATTAAACGATATTATTTAATTACCCAAAAATTGCCAAGACGGATCCCTTCGATGGTCAATATTTACGCCCTTATAGAATCGCTTTTTTGGACCTTTTTTTAAAAATCTCTTTAGAGGTTAATTTCATTCGAGGAAAATGTCCAAAAGGGGGGTATTAAGACTTTTTTCTCAATTCTCAACTTTGACTGCCTGTAATTTGAGAACGCCTGGACCGATTGGAGTGAATCCAACCGCTTTTTCCTCACCTTGACGTTCTCTTTCACCTCACATCACCTGAAGTTCTGTAGGTATAATAGTTTCGGAGATAGACCCCTTTTGAGGTCGAGTTTTAGGCACTTTTAGAATCGCGTTTTTGAACCATTGTTGAGAAAACCTCTTTAGAGGTTCATTTCATTCGAATTGAGTTTGTTACGTTCTTAGGAGATTGCAAGCGTGCCATTCCGATCAAAAATAGCAAAAAGATTTTCCCGATTTTTTTTTGAAAATGTCCAAAAGGGGGGTATTAAGACTTTTTTCTCAATTCTCAACTTTGACTGCCTGCAATTTGAGAACGCCTGGACCGATTGGAGTGAATCCAACTGCTTTTTCCTCACCTTGACGTCCTCTTTCACCTCACATCATCAGAAGTTCTGTAGGTATAATAGTTTCGGAGATAGACCCTTTTTGAGGTCGAGTTTTAGGCACTTTTAGAATCGCGTTTTTGGACCATTGTTGAGAAAACCTCTTTAGAGGTTAATTTCATTCGAATTGAGTTCTTTACATTCTTAGGGGATAGCAAACGTGCCATTCCCATCAAAAATAGCAAAACGATTTTCCCGATTTTTTTTGAAAATGTCCAAAAAGGGGGTATTAAGACTTTTTTCTCAATTCTCAACTTTGACTGCCTGTAATTTGAGAACGCCTCGATTGATTGGAGTGAATCCAACTGCTTTTTCCTCAACTTGACGTCTTCTTTCACCTCACATCATCAGAAGTTCTGTAGGTATAATGGTTTCGGAGATAGACCCTTTTTGAGGTCGAGTTTTAGGCACTTTTAGAATCGCGTTTTTGGACCATTGTTGAGAAAACCTCTTTAGAGGTTAATTTCATTCGAATTGAGTTTATTACGTTCTTAGGGGATTGCAAGCGTGCCATTCCGATCAAAAATAGCAAAAAGATTTTCCCGATTTTTTTTTGAAAATGTCCAAAAAGGGGTTAAGATTTTTTTCTCAATTCTCAAATTTGACTGCCTGTAATTTGAGAACGCCTCGACCGATTGGAGTGAATCCAACTGTTTTTTCCGCACCTTGACGTAATCTTTCGCCTCACATCATCAGAAGTTCTGTAGGCATAATAGTTTCGGAGATTTTGAGGTCGAGTTTTAGGCACTTTTAGAATCGCGTTTTTGAATTATTGTTGAGAAAACCTCTTTATATCTTAATTTCATTCGTTTTGAGTTTGTTACGTTCTTAGGAGATTGCAAGCGTGCCATTCCAAAATTTATGATTTTGATTACGGCCAAAGTGGGTTAAAAATTGTTTAAAGCATTTAAAAATGCAAATTGGCAGCTTTTGAGGAAATTTAAGTTGAAATTTAGAACTAAATTAGGCTAAAACGAGCCACATTGTCTAGACATGCAAATTTTTAAATTTGCATGTTTATGGAGAAATTCAATTTTTATTTCACATCAACGCAATTTTAGAAAAAAAAAATTTTGCTCAATGTACGTAACATTTAACCAAAATAAACTCTAAATGAAAATTTTTTGTTTTTGGAGAAAATCAGTCAGCCAAAATGTGTAAAAATCCACATTTAAAGTTGGATTTTTTTTTAATACGATTAGGACCAAAAATGGGTTAAAAATTGTTTAAAGCTTTTAAAAATAAAAATTTGTAGCTTTTGGGAAAATGCAGGTTGAAGTTTAGGGCTAAAATTGGTTAAAACCACCCACATTGCCTAGACATGCAAATGTTCCTGTTTATGGAGAATTTCAATTTAGAAAACAATATATTTATGTTTCTGAACCCAATTTTGTTTTTTCATCAATTGGATGGGGATGGTTCACGGGTATATAGAAAAAAAAAATTTGTTTCCATATAGCAAAAAAAATTTCCGACGTTTCGATTGAAATTTTCGAAGTTCTTCAGGGCGACACTCAAGAAGAAACAAGCCATTAAAAACTAGCTATATACGGGGTGTTCATTATAAAATTTCATCTAGCAGGCTATGAAATTTTAACAGAAAAGGATGACATAATCAAAATAAATGGACTTTTGTTTCTCCATCCTTTTCTTTTGACATTTCACAGCCAACTAGATGAAGTTTCATAATGAACACCCCGTATAATAAATACTTTATTGACATTTAATATGAGTTTTTTAGAGTTGTTCTTTATCTCTTTTTTTCTTTAATTCGTCTTGTTTTCGTATAATTGTGGGGTTTTTTCCACAATTGGGTGGAGTAGTTGGAGAAACAGCTTGATACTTTTGATCTCCACAAAAAAAATCAAAAATACCCAAATGAGAATACACTTATGTCTTAATCTGTCGCACACGAAGCTAAACGTGATTGCATAGAGGGCAGCATAATAATTGCTGTTCAATTTGTAAACTAGCACAATAGGGTAGCATTAATAGAACATTTTTAAACATATATGAGTCAAACAAAGTTTCGACTCTTCGAATGAATGTTACTTGCTAATTTCAAAATTCTGTTGCCATGAACTCTTGCTATCTTTGATCGATCGAAACAGGCAAAATGGCGTACGTAACTTCGCTCAACACGACAAGAAAACCGCAATAAAACCAGTAGGTACGTACTTTGTTGCTGGAAATTCAGTAATCTCAACCCTACCAAACGTATTTGAAAAAAAAATTGGGCCCACCCCATTGGCCATTATTCCCTTCAAACTAGGTCTAAATAAAACGAAAACTGTAGATCTTGAACCTAAGCATTTCTTCTCAATTTGTGATCCATCTTGAAATAGTACTCGGCATTCGAAAACTCCATACGCCACTGTTAGTTGACTCGTATAGCCTCAAAATAAATATACCCATTCGGTTCTTGCGTTTCGTTTTTTGCGTCTGCTCGGTCTTATTTTGCAGGTTTCGTGCCAAATTACTATTGATTTAAGATAATCACCGGGATTCTGAAATATTAACGGAATTAGCCGATGCGAACCTGACTAATGAGATGCAGCTTTTTCATCGTTGTAAACCGTAACTTTATTTTCGAGGCGACGTAACGATCGGAAATTACACTCTGTATGTACGTATTAATAGACGGAGATGTTGCATTAGGCGCTGCCTATTTCCCTATCTCGCCGAACCATTCGCTCTATAATTCATTTGTTTCGTATGTGAAAGCTCTATCAGGCAATTGCTATTCGTATGTAAACAATCGAAATATAGAGGAGATTGTCTCTGTTCGAGTAAACACACGTCTGAGATGGAATTTTAATTAAGTAATAGCTCTATTTCTCACAACTCGTACCAGCCTCCTAACATCCCCTATAAAAATTATAAAGCAAACAAAATGTGCCTTTTTGGGGGGTTTATAGATTTTCGGTGTGTGTTTTACGAGATATTTGCCCGGCCTGGCTCTCGGAACTTTATTGGAGGCCGACCGTTGCGTTGTTGTGTTTAAACAAAACCAGATACATTAATGTACAGGTGGTTGTGAAAGAAACGGCCCCATTGAAAAGGCACTGTTTATTCGGTTTATTAATATTTATTGGTTGGGAACCCGTAGATAAAAGACCACTCGCACACAGGGTACGTGTAAATTTAGGGGGTTCTTTTAGCTAATACGTGTAACGACAGGTGCATGTAGGAATTGATCCTGAGTTTAACTTTAAAAACGAGAAATTTACTAATTACTGCAGTAGTAAATCTCTGGCCAACATGATGGTATAGATAAACATCAAAAACACCTGTAAAGAATCCAGTAGAATTTGGTAGTCGTTTGTCCCGGTTTGATTTACGTAATACCCGATAAAAAATCTCATCTCGAACGACGTCGGGTTCCGAGAAAACTCATGAATTTTTGTTTTCTGTTTCGAGAACCCATAAAGACGATATTGATTAGACGAAAGGAGATATTTTAAATGACCCCAGAGGTATTCAGATTGTCATCTGGACAATTTATACCCCGGACCGTGTAAAATATTTATATTTCTGTGACAAGGCTCCTCGATCAGGTTTTGGATGGCCAAGTTTTGTTTTCATGGCAATAATGGAACTTTCTGCTACGATTACCGAGGCAAGGCTAAGCTAGACGAAATTATATCTGTGTCAATTGTTTATTGTTTGAGTCACGGTCATGCAGTAACATTTTTGTTGAACACCAAACCAGTTAATCGTCGCTATTAATCGCAAAATTTATAGTTTTGATTCCTGTCGTTTCTCGGTGTGTGAAGCACACAGGGTGCCGTTGGTTCTCAAGATTTACTACTGGCCACACACAGGTTTGTGCCCCTTTTTTTTCAGTTTACTAAATTTCAGTAAAACTCATCAGAGGAATAGTTTTTGCAACAACAATCGGGACCGAGAGGAGGCGAGGGCTGAAAGTCTAGGGAGTTTTAAACTGCAAAGTTACGAATTCCATCGTGTACCCTTTCACAAAGCACCACGGTCGGATCAAAGCGGTCTTTGCTTCGAACTATGCGAAAAATTAATATTTAACCGCGATTATTGCCGTTCGACGTCGGAATTACGTAGATTACGAGCACTTTCCGGCACGGCTTTGATGTCTTTGAGTTGCCGAATCCAGGTATATAAGTTTCAGGGGGAGGCAGCGAGAAAAGTCGGGGCTTTTGATTTGCGGGTAATTAAAAATGTTTTCTTTCAATGGCTATTGTTCGAACAATTTTATTTTGAGTCACGTGGAAAAATAATAAAACCCGAAAATAGCTACCGAAATATACGTTTTTTTTTGTATCAAAAGGTAGACATACACTTGTGAAGGACGCTATCAGTGCCCATATAAGTGCCCCCCTTTTTGCTTCAGCAACCAAGAACGTAACCGTTCGTTTTTCTTAAAGTTTTCGTGTTTTGAGCGAAGTCACGTACGCCATTTTGCCTGTTTCGATTGATCAAAAACAGCAAAGGTCTATGGTACAGTTTTGTAATTGGGCAGTATAATTCTCCCGAAGAGTAGAAATTTTGTTTGGTCCACATTTGTTTTAAAATTGCTTAGGAATGGTAGTTAATAGATTGAATATCAATACTGGCACGGCTTTGATGTCTTTAATTTGCCAAATCTAGGTATATATAAGTTTCAGGGGGAGGCAGTGGGAAAACTCAAGGCGTTTGATTTGCGGGTAATTAACTTTTGTTGGATGAGAGATTTTTATGCTGACCCGACGCAAATTTTCAAATTTGCATGTCTAGACAATGTGGCTCGTTTTAACCTAATTTAGTCCTAAATTTTAACTTAAATTTTCCCAAAAGCTGCAAATTTGTATTTTTAAATGCTTTAAAAAATGTTTAACCCAGTTTGGCCCTAATCAAAATCACAATTTTTGCCCAACTTCAAATTTGGATTTTTGCAGTCTTTGACTCACTCACTGGCAACTTGACTTTCTCCAAAAACGCAAAATTTTCATTTAGAATTAATTTTGGTTAAATTTTACGTACTTTGGGCAAAAAATTTTTTTTCTAAAATTGCGTTGATATGAAATAAAAATTGAATTTCTCCATAAACATGCAAATTTGAAAATTTGCATGTCTAGACAATGTGACTCGTTTTAACCTAATTTAGTCCTAAATTTGAAGCTAAATTTCCCCAAAAGCTGCAAATTGGTATTTTTAAATGCTTTAAACAATTTTTAACCCAATTTTAACCCCTAATCAAAATCACAATTTTTTCCCAACTTCAAATTTGGATTTTTGCAGCCTTTGACTCACTCATTGGCAACTTGACTTTCTCCAAAAACGCAAAATTTTCTTTTAGAATTATTTTTGGTTAAATTTTCCCTACTTTGGGCAAAAAATGTTTTTTATAAAATTGCGTTTATATGAAATAAAAATTGAATTTCTCCATAAACATGCAAATTTCAAAATTTCGCATGTCTAGACAATGTGGCTCGTTTTAACCTAATTTAGTCCTAAATTTGAAGCCAAATTTTCCCAAAAGCTGCAAATTGGTATTTTTAAATGCTTTAAACAATTTTTAACCCAATTTTAACCCCTAATCAAAATCACATTTTTTCCCCAACTTCAAATTTGGATTTTTACAGCCTTTGACTCACTCACTGGCAACTTGACTTTCTCCAAAAACGCAAAATTTTCATTTAGAATTATTTTTGGTTAAATTTTGCGTACTTTGGGCAAAAAATGTTTTTTATAAAATTGCGTTTATATGAAATAAAAATTGAATTTCTCTATAAACTTGCAAATTTGAAAATTTGCATGTCTAGACAATGTGGCTCGTTTTAACCTAATGTAGTCCTAAATTTGAAGCTAAATTTTCCCAAAAGCTGCAAATTTGTATTTTTAAATGCTTTAAACAATTTTTAATCCAATTTTAAGCCCTAATCAAAATCACAATTTTTCCTAAACTTCAAATTTGGATTTTTACAGTATTTGATTCACTCACTGGCAACTTGATTTTCTCCAAAAAAGCAAAATTTTCATTTAGAATTATTTTTGGTTAAATTTTGCGTATTTTAGGCAAAAAATGTTTTTTATAAAATTGCGTTTATATGAAATAAAAATTGAATTTCTCTATAAACTTGCAAATTTGAACATTTGCATGTCTAGACAATGTGGCTCGTTTTAACCTAATTTAGTCCTAAATTTCAACTTAAATTTCCCCAAAAGCTGCAAATTGGTATTTTTAAATGTTTTAAACAATTTTTAACCCAATTTTAACCCCTAATCAAAATCACAATTTTTTCCCAACTTCAAATTTGGATTTTTACAGGCTTTGACTCACTCACTGGCAACTTGACTTTCTCCAAAAACGCAAAATTTTCATTTAGAATTATTTTTGGTTAAATTTTACGTATTTTAGGCAAAAGATTTTTTTTTCTAAAATTGCGTTGATATGAAATGAAAATTGAATTTCTCCATAAACATGCAAATTTGAAAATTTGCATGTCTAGACAATGTGGCTCGTTTTAACCTAATTTAGTCCTAAATTTGAAGCTAAATTTTCCCAAAAGCTGCAAATTGGTATTTTTAAATGCTTTAAACAATTTTGAATCCAATTTTAACCCCTAATCAAAATCAAATTTTTTTCCCAACTTCAAATTTGGATTATTACAGTATTTGACTCACTCACTGGCAACTTGACTTTCTCCAAAAAAGCAAAATTTTCATTTAGAATTATTTTTGGTTAAATTTTACGTATTTTAGGCAAAAGATTTTTTTTTTAAAATTGCGTTGATATGAAATGAAAATTGAATTTCTCCATAAACATGCAAATTTGAAAATATGCATGTCTAGACAATGAGGCTCGTTTTAACCTAATTTAGTCCTAAATTTGAACCTAAATTTCCCCAAAAGCTCCCAATTTGTATTTTTAAATGCTTTAAAAAAATTTTAACCCGATTTTAAGCCCTAATCAAAATCACAATTTTTCCCCAACTTCAAATTTGGGTTTTTACAGCCTTTGACTCACTCACTGGCAACTTCACTTTCTCCAAAAAAGCAAGATTTTCATTTAGAATTATTTTTGGTTAAATTTTACGTATTTTAGGCAAAAGATTTTTTTTTCCAAAATTGCGTTGATATGAAATAAAAATTGAATTTCTCCATAAACATGCAAATTTGAAAATTTGCATGTCTAGACAATGTGGCTCGTTTTAACCTAATTTAGTCCTAAATTTGAAGCTAAATTTTCCCAAAAGCTGCAAATTTGTATTTTAAATGCTTTAAACAATTTTTAACCCGATTTTAAGCCCTAATCAAAATCACAATTTTTCCCCAACTTCAAATTTGGGTTTTTACAGCCTTTGACTCACTCACTGGCAACTTCACTTTCTCCAAAAAAGCAAGATTTTCATTTAGAATTATTTTTGGTTAAATTTTACGTATTTTAGGCAAAAGATTTTTTTTTCCAAAATTGCGTTGATATGAAATAAAAATTGAATTTCTCCATAAACATGCAAATTTGAAAATTTGCATGTCTAGACAATGTGGCTCGTTTTAACCTAATTTAGTCCTAAATTTTAAGCTAAATTTTCCCAAAAGCTGCAAATTGGTATTTTTAAATGCTTTAAACAATTTTTAACCCAATTTTAACCCCTAATCAAAATCACAATTTTTCCCCAACTTCAAATTTGGATTTTTACAGCCTTTGACTCACTCACTGGCAACTTGACTTTCTCCAAAAACGCAAAATTTTCATTTAGAATTATTTTTGGTTAAATTTTACGTATTTTAGGCAAAAGATTTTTTTTTCTAAAATTGCGTTGATATGAAATGAAAAGTGAATTTCTCCATAAACATGCAAATTTGAAAATTTGCATGTCTAGACAATGTGGTCCGTTTTAACCTAATTTAGTCCTAAATTTGAACCTAAATTTCCCCAAAAGCTCCCAATTTGTATTTTTAAATGCTTTAAAAAAATTTTAACCCAGTTTGGCCCTAATCAAAATCACAATTTTTCCCCAACTTCAAATTTGGATTTTTACAGTCTTTGACTCACTCACTGGTAACCTGAATTTCTCCAAAAACGCAAAATTTTCATTTAGAATTACTTTTGGTTAAATTTAGCGTACGTTGGGCAAAAAATGATTTTTATAAAATTGCGTTTATATGAAATAAAAATTGAATGTCTCTATAAACAATGTGGCTCGTTTTAACGTAATTTAGTCCTAAATTTCCCCAAAAGCTGCAAATTGGTATTTTTAAATGCTTTAAACAATTTTTAACCCTTTTTTAACCCCTAATCAAAATCACAATTTTTCCCCAATTTCAAATTTGGATTTTTACAGTATTTGACTCACTCACTGGCAACTTGATTTTCTCCAAAAAAGCAAAATTTTCATTTAGAATTATTTTTGGTTAAATTTTGCGTAATTTAGGCAAAAAATGTTTTTTATAAAATTGCGTTTATATGAAATAAAAATTGAATTTTTCTATAAACATGCAAATTTTAAAATTTGCATGTCTAGACAATGTGGCTCATTTTAACCTAATTTAGTCCTAAATTTTAACTTAAATTTCCCCAAAAGCTCCCAATTTGTATTTTTAAATGGTTTAAACAATTTTTAACCCAATTTGGCCCTAATCATTATCAGATTTTTTTTTCCAACTTTTAATTTACATTTTTACACTCTTTGACTGGTTAATTTTCTTTAAAAACATCAAATTTTCCTTTGAGTTGTTTTTGGTTAAATTTTACATACTTTCGGAAAACTTTTTTTTTCCAAAATTTGCATTGATATAAAATAAAAATTGAATTAATCCACAAGTATCAAAATTTGCATTTTTAGATTTTAAATGTGGGTGGGTTTTAACCGATTTTTAGCTCTAGTTTTAATCTGAATTTCCTCAAATCTCTAAAATTTGCTTTTTAACCGCTTTGAATAATTTTTAACCGATTTTTGGCTTTAATCAAAACCTAAATTTTTTCCATCTCCAGATTCAGATTTTGACTTGCTTTTAGTCATTTTTCACTGATTTTTTGCGCTGATTCTCTAAAACAATACCAAATTTTTCATTTTGAAATGTTAGTTAAATTTTATTCTATATACACAAACTTAAAATTTGCATTTTCAAAGGGTATGAGTCATTTTTGCCCAATTTTGGACTTAATCTTAACAAAATTTGTCTCGAAAACTCATATTCGGTTTTTTTTACGGTTTCAGTTTCTCAGTATTCACCAAAAACAAAAAAATTTGCAAATGAGAAAATCTGTATATCTTTGCTTTCTTAGAAGTTATTTCTCAAGACTGGCAGATCCTGGATTATATATGAATTGATAACTGTATTATCTATTAATGAAGTAGTATTCAAAATCGGTACATTATTTGTCAAAAGTTTAGAAACTTGCAAATAGATCACTTTGTATATTCAGGTTTTTTAGAATTCATTGCTCAAAGTCACAAAATTTAAATAGAACGCATACATTTTTTAAAATCCTTCAGTTAATTCAAGAATCTCTTTTAAATTTACTTTTAAAGAATACTCAAAAATTTGGCGTGTAATACGTAAAAATTAGCAAATGGAACACCCTGTATATAGTTGTTTTCTTAGAATCTGTGGATCGAGAGGGATAATCTTTCTAAATAGAGCATTATATACCGATCTTTAGCCATTTTTGGGTGATTAAGGAATCTTGTTTAATTGACCTTAAAAAAGTATTCAAAACTTTTAAATTTATAAAAAACATTTAAAGTTGCATATGGTAAACCCTGTATATTCTTGTTTTCTTAGAATCTAGAAGTCAAGAGAAGTGAACATCCTATAGCTATCTTTAGTTGTTTTCGAGCGTTTAAGAATTTTCTAAAATTAATTCTAAACGAGTTGTCGAAGTTTGGCACCAAATTTATCAAAAACGAAAAAAATTACAAATAAAACACACTAAATATTTTTGCTTTCTTAAAATTTAATAGTCAAGAGGGGCACTTTGTAAATAAAACATCCTATACCTTCAGAAGAACGTGTAGTACCTGAACTAACTGATTTTTAGAGTTATAAGAGTTTAAGATCAATATAAGAGTTTCGTACAAAAATTGCTACGCCTCTGTCCTGACAATCGAATCGAAATCAAATAACGCAACATCGTATACAACAAGCAAGCGACTTAATCAAAATCCAAACCTTTTCACTCGATCTCTTTAAAAACCTGTAAAACTTTATCCGGTGGCTACATTTTTCCACTTCAACGCCCTCATTCTCAACCCTCTTTCGCCTCTACAAGACGGATTCTTTTCAAGCTGCCTGACCACCCTTAAAATGCCCGAAATACCCTTCTCGAGAGCCCTTGATCGGAAAGCAACGGCTTAAAGGTACAACAAGCCCGTGTGTTTTTTTTTCCTTCTTGTACCCAACCGGACTTGGAGTAATTTTTGCGTGGATTTCTTTAAGAAGAGCAAATTAGGTTTTGATTCTAGTTTTACTTTAATAAATTGGTACTTATGATGGCTAAGTACGTACGGTAAAAACCAGAGCGACTGCGGTTAAAGACATGTTTGTTTCTATGATGATACGTGATTACGAGGAGTCAAAGCGACGTGCACGAAATGCGATGAGAAAATCCAAAGACCACTAAAAACAGCTTTGATGACCTTATTATTTAGAAAATACTGGGCGATACGTATTTCTCACGCCATTAAATAACTAAAAACCGTTTTACATCCTCCTTAATCGACGTCGAAAACCAATGCCATGGGTCGGTTAAGGAAGATGTACCATAATTGCATGAACTCGAAGAGGTAAGCATCAGAAGAAAAGTTGCAATATAAAATTTATCAGATCAGAGTTTTACGAACAATACCCATTTTCAGTAGGTATAACAGTACTGGGCAAGATGGATCGCCGCATGGTACAATGAAACTTTTTGTGCTCGGCGGGTACTGCCTGTTCGGTTGGAAATGAAAATTATTTTTTATGGTGGCATTTGGAAGCGTTAAACAAGGAAAACCGGCTGTTTATTTGTTCATTTGCCCGTTCGCTCACACAATTTAAATAAAATTAACTGATTAACATTGTGAGATTGTCGGTCCGCGTAGGCAGTACTGAAACAGATAAGTAGGTAGAGGTGCTAGATTTAGGGGGATTCGAAACGGACACCAGTAAATTCTTCTGACGCTGTCTTGAAACAATTTTAATATATGAAAATCCTGATAGACTTGTCTTTGTATCGTCATTAAACTCGCTATTGTTTTAGTTTTATTGTTGCTTATTTCCTCTCGGACTACAGTGTGTCAGTATGACGATGCTACTTCAATAGTGCTCTCAAACTATTGAGGACAGACACATACAAGAAATTCTTATTATGAGGGATTGAGGGAGTAGTATCGTAAATATAATTTAAGACTCAAGTGCTCAAAAACCGACTTAATTCAGGTTGCAAAGGCTTCACTATTATCTGAGTCAACCGCGAACGGACCAAAGTCAGAATAGAGGTTAGAGAGAATAGGGGGAGCCAAGTTTCTTGATCTTCATGTTGAGTCTACTTTGACTTGTGCGGATCATATTTTCCAATTATCACGTCATTGTAGGCTTGTCAGGAGATTGTCTCAGTTGATGTGCTTCGTATGTTTTATTTCACAAAAATTCAATCTATGATACTTTTTTGAGGTTCAGTCTTAGTAACTAGTTTAACTCACAGTAAATGATATTCCTAGATATTGCAAAAATGTCCATAAACCTTACTTTCATGAAAGAAAATCTCTTGATAAGGATGCTAATAAAAATGCCACCCTTTTGGAAACGTAATCAGAAACGTTATTTATACTTGTTGCAAATTTTTGCATGAGCTTTTATACCTTTTTAAATAGAACAAATATGAACTAAAAAAAAGTAGGCGTTTAATAATAGGGACGCCCTTTTAATTAATTTTTTAATAATAGTAACTCCCTTTTAAATAATTTTATTAAATATTGATAAAAAGGCCTATGAAACCCTCTTCATGAGTACCTTCCCCGGGGAAGGACGGGGTTCCCTAAGGAACCCCGTCCTTTTGAAAAACTAATGAGAAACAGTATTGAAGATAAATTAGTAAACATTTAATAAAAATGACGCTGTTTAAAAAAATTTTTCCAAATTTTACCAAAAAAAAAATGCAAATCTTTCTCTTCGTTAGTACCATAAACTGAAAATACAAACTTGAGAGTTAGCTTCGTAAAAATTCAACTCTTTTGGAAAAATATTCAGAATCGTTATTGCAAATAGAAAAATAGACATGTAAACTTTGCTGCTAGGAGCACGACTAGGAGCCTTATAAAAATGCCGCCTTTTTAAAAAAGCTTCCACTTTTCCAAATAGAACAAATGTTTCAACTAAAAAGAAGAGTAGACTTTTTAATAAAAGTGACGCCCTTTCAAATAATGTTCAAGATGTTGTGTAATTGTCTCAGAGCTTTATTAAAAAATTTTGCCTTTTTAGAAAGCTAAGACAAAATATTATTTCTACTTTTAAAATTTGCATATGACCCTGAATAAATATTACAAAAAGAAGAACGGACATTTAATAAAAGTGACGCTCTTTTAAAAACTATTTTCAGATATTGCAAAACAGTCTTAAACCTCTCTTTTGTGAGTGCCATAAACTTAAAATAAGAATACTTGAGGAACTTTATAAAAATACCGCCCTTTTCGAAAAGCTGCCAGTTTCCCAAATAGAAAAAAAAATAAAGAGAAGAGTATACTTTGAATAAAAGTGACGCCCTTTCAAATACAGTTGTTTAATAAAAATACCGCCTTTTTAGAAAACTAAGAAAAAAGATTATTTGTACTTGTTGTAAAAATTGAATATGAGCCCAAATATGATCCCCAAATAGAATAAGTATTACAAATAGAAGAATATACATCTAATAAAAGTGACGCTCTTTTAAAAACTATTTTCAAATATTACAAAAAAGTCTGTAAACCTCTCTTTTGTGAGTGGCCTATACTTAAAATATGAACACTCGACTACGAGCTTTATGAAAATGCCGCCCTTTTGGAAAAATATGCAGAAACACTAATTGGTACCTGTAAAAATTGATACCCAAATGAAACAAATATTTTAAACAAGAGAGAAGCAGTCGTTTAGTAAAAGTGACACCCTTTTAAATACATACATATTGCAAATACATATTGCAAATAAAGTCTATAAATCTCTCTCTTTCCATGAGTACCATAAACTAAAAATACGACTAGAAGCTTTATAAAAATGCCGCCCTTTTAGAAAAGCAGCTACTTTTCCAAATAGAACAAATAAAGAGAAGAGATGACATTAAATAAAAGTGACGCTCTTTTAAAAAATATTTTCAGATGTTGCAAAACAGTCTGTTAACCACTCTTTTGTGAGAGGCATATACGGGGTGTTCATTATAAAACTTCATCTAGCAGGCGATGAAATTTTGACAGAAAAGGATGACATTATCAAAATAAATAGACTTTTGTTTCTCCATCCTTTCGTTTTGACATATCACACCCAACTAGATGAAGTTTTATAATGAACACCCCGTACTTGAAATATGAACACTCGACTAGGCGCCTTATGAAAATGCCGCCCTTTTGGAAAAATATTCAGAAACACTATTTGCACTTGTAAAAATTGATACCCAAATGAAGCAAATATCTTAAACAAGAGAGAAGCGTTTAAGCAAGAGAGAGCGAGTCGTTTAATAAAAGTGACGCCCTTTTAAAAAATGCTCCGGTATACTGCAAATAAAGTTTATAAATCTATATTTTTCTAAGTAGGTAGCTGAGTAGAAGCTTTATAAAAATGCCGCCCTTTTGGAAAACTATGCAGAAGTATTGTTATAGAAATTGTATATGACCCTCTGTCTTCTCAAGTAGTGAATCTACTAAATACCTTGTGTGGAAGCACCAGCGCAGAGACAACCCATGAGACGAGCAAATGGCATTATAAATTTGTCCGATTCTCTGTCTCATTTGTACCCGCTTTAGATTACAATGATTCGTACTCTGTCGTTGTCTTGTACAGTATAACAGAGCGAGCCACCATCGTGTTTTCCGGCATTGCCATGCTGACCCAGTCTACCCCAATAATAGGAAATAATATACCTTTTATCTCTTTCTGATACTTTATTGCAAATAGAAAAATAGACATGTAAACTTTGCTGCTAGGAGCTACCCTAAACGACTAGGAGCCTTATAAAAATGCCGCCTTGTTAAAAAAGCTTCCACTTTTCCAAATAGAACAAATGTTTCAACTGAAAAGAAGAGTAGACTTTTTAATAAAAGTGACGCCCTTTCAAATAATGTTCAAGATGTTGTGTAATTGACTCAGAGCTTTATTAAAAAATGTTGCCTTTTTAGAAAGCTAAGAAAGAATATTATTTGTACTTTTAAAATTTGCATATGACCCTGCACCATTCCAAATGGAATAAAAATTACAAAAAGAAGAACGGACATCTAATAAAAGTGACGCTCTTTTAAAAACTATTTTCAGATATTGCAAAACAGTCTTAAACCTCTCTTTTGTGAGTGTCATAAACTTAAAATATGAATACTTGACTAGGAACTTTATAAAAATGCCGCCCTTTTGGAAAAGCTGCCAGTTTCCCAAATAGAAAAAAAATAAAGAGAAGAGTATACTTTTAATAAAAGTGACGCCCTTTCAAATACAGTTGTTTAATAAAAATACCGCCTTTTTAGAAAACTAAGAAAAAAGATCTTTTTGTACTTGTTGTAAAAATTGAATATGAGCCTTTACCTTCCCAAATCGAATAAGTATTACAAATAGAAGAATAGACATTTAATAAAAGTGACGCTCTTTTAAAAACTATTTTCAAATATTGCAAAAAAGTCTGTAAACCTCTCTTTTGTGAGTGGCCTATACTTAAAGTATGAACACTCGACTACGAGCTTTATGAAAATGCCGCCCTTTTGGAAAAATATGCAGAAACACTAATTTGTACCTGTAAAAATTGATACCCAAATGAAACAAATATTTTAAACAAGAGAGAAGCAGTCGTTTAGTAAAAGTGACACCCTTATATAAACGTTCATACATATTGCAAATAAAGTCTATAAATCTCTCCCTTTCTAAGTACCATTAACTAAAAATACGACTAGAAGCTTTATAAAAATGCCGCCCTTTTAGAAAAGCAACCATTTTTCCAAATAGAACAAATAAAGAGAAGAGATGACATTAAATAAAAGTGACGCTCTTTTAAAAAATATTTTCAGATGTTGCAAAACAGTCTGTTAACCACTCTTTTGTGAGAGGCATATACGGGGTGTTCATTATAAAACTTCATCTAGCAGGCTATGAAATTTTGACAGAAAAGGATGACATAATCAAAATAAATGGACTTTTGTTTCTCCATCCTTTCCATCCGAACCCAAGTAGATGAAGTTTTATAATGAACACCCCGTACTTGAAATATGAACACTCGACTAGGCGCCTTATGAAAATGCCGCCCTTTTGGAAAAATATTCAGAAACACTATTTGTACTGGTAAAAATTGATACCCAAATGAAGCAAAAATTTTAAACAAGAGAGAAGCGTTTAAGCAAGAGAGAGCGAGTCGTTTAATAAAAGTGACGCCCTTTTAAAAAATGCTCCGGTATACTGCAAATAAAGTTTATAAATCTATATTTTTCTAAGTAGGTAGCTGAGTAGAAGCTTTATAAAAATGCCGCCCTTTTGGAAAACTATGCAGAAGTATTGTTATAGAAATTGTATATGACCCTCTGTCTTCTCAAGTAGTGAATCTACTAAATACCTTGTGTGGAAGCACCAGCGCAGAGACAACCCATGAGACGAGCAAATGGCATTATAAATTTGTCCGATTCTCTGTCTCATTTGTACCCGCTTTAGATTACAATGATTCGTACTCTGTCGTTGTCTTGTACAGTATAACAGAGCGAGCCACCATCGTGTTTTCCGGCATTGCCATGCTGACCCAGTCTACCCCAATAATAGGAAATAATATACCTTTTATCTCTTTCTGATACTTTATTGCAAATAGAAAAATAGACATGTAAACTTTGCTGCTAGGAGCTACGTACCCTAAACGACTAGGAGCCTTATAAAAGTGCCGCCTTTTTAAAAAAGCTTCCACTTTTCCAAATAGAACAAATTTTTCAACTAAAAAGAAGAGTAGACTTTTTAATAAAAGTGACGCCCTTTCAAATAATGTTCAAGATGTCGTGTAATTGACTCAGAGCTTTATTAAAAAATTTTGCCTTTTTAGAAAGCTAAGAAAGAATATTATTTGTACTTTTAATATTTGCATATGACCCTGTACCATTCTAAATGGAATAAATATTACAAAAAGAAGAACGGACATCTAATAAAAGTGACGCTCTTTTAAAAACTATTTTCAGATATTGCAAAACAGTCTTAAACCTCTCTTTTGTGAGTGTCATAAACTTAAAATATGAATACTTGACTAGGAACTTTATAAAAATGCCGCCCTTTTGGAAAAGCTGCCAGTTTCCCAAATAGAAAAAAAAATTAAGATAAGAGTATACTTTTAATAAAAGTGACGCCCTTTCAAATACAGTTATTTAATAAAAATACCGCCTTTTTAAAAAACTAAGAAAAAAGATCTTTTTGTACTTGTTGTAAAAATTGAATATGAGCCTCTACCTTCCCAAATCGAATAAGTATTACAAATAGAAGAATAGACATTTAATAAAAGTGACGCTCTTTTAAAAACTATTTTCAAATATTGCAAAAAAGTCTGTAAACCTCTCTTTTGTGAGTGGCCTATACTTAAAATATGAACACTCGACTACGAGCTTTATGAAAATGCCGCCCTTTTGGAAAAATATGCTAAAACACTAATTTGTACCTGTAAAAATTGATACCCAAATGAAACAAATATTTTAAACAAGAGAGAAGCAGTCGTTTAGTAAAAGTGACACCCTTTTAAATAACGTTCATACTTATTGCAAATAAAGTCTATAAATATCTCCCTTTCTAAGTACCATAAACTAAAAATACGACTAGAAGCTTTATAAAAATGCCGCCCTTTGAGAAAAGCAGCCACTTTTCCAAATAGAACAAATAAAGAGAAGAGATGACATTAAATAAAAGTGACGCTCTTTTAAAAAATATTTTCAGATGTTGCAAAACAGTCTTAAACCTCTCTTTTGTGAGTGTCATAAACTTAAAATATGAATACTTGACTAGGAACTTTATAAAAATGCCGCCCTTTTGGAAAAGCTGCCAGTTTCCCAAATAGAAAAAAAAATAAAGAAAAGAGTATACTTTTAATAAAAGTGACGCCCTTTCAAATACAGTTGTTTAATAAAAATACCGCCTTTTTAAAAAACTAAGAAAAAAGATCTTTTTGTACTTGTTGTAAAAATTGAATATGAGCCTCTACCTCCCCAAATCGAATAAGTATTACAAATAGAAGAATAGACATTTAATAAAAGTGACGCTCTTTTAAAAACTATTTTAAAATATTGCAAAAAAGTCTGTAAACCTCTCTTTTGTGAGTGGCCTATACTTAAAATATGAACACTCGACTACGAGCTTTATGAAAATGCCGCCCTTTTGGAAAAATATGCAGAAACACTAATTTGTACCTGTAAAAATTGATACCCAAATGAAACAAATATTTTAAACAAGAGAGAAGCAGTCGTTTAGTAAAAGTGACACCCTTTTAAATAACGTTCATACTTATTGCAAATAAAGTCTATAAATATCTCCCTTTCTAAGTACCATAAACTAAAAATACGACTAGAAGCTTTATAAAAATGCCGCCCTTTGAGAAAAGCAGCCACTTTTCCAAATAGAACAAATAAAGAGAAGAGATGACATTAAATAAAAGTGACGCTCTTTTAAAAAAATATTTTCAGATGTTGCAAAACAGTCTTAAACCTCTCTTTTGTGAGTGTCATAAACTTAAAATATGAATACTTGACTAGGAACTTTATAAAAATGCCGCCCTTTTGGAAAAGCTGCCAGTTTCCCAAATAGAAAAAAAATAAAGAGAAGAGTATACTTTTAATAAAAGTGACGCCCTTTCAAATACAGTTGTTTAATAAAAATACCGCCTTTTTAGAAAACTAAGAAAAAAGATCTTTTTGTACTTGTTGTAAAAATTGAATATGAGCCTTTACCTTCCCAAATCGAATAAGTATTACAAATAGAAGAATAGACATTTAATAAAAGTGACGCTCTTTTAAAAACTATTTTCAAATATTGCAAAAAAGTCTGTAAACCTCTCTTTTGTGAGTGGCCTATACTTAAAATATGAACACTCGACTACGAGCTTTATGAAAATGCCGCCCTTTTGGAAAAATATGCTGAAACACTAATTTGTACCTGTAAAAATTGATACCCAAATGAAACAAACATTTTAAACAAGAGAGAAGCAGTCGTTTAGTAAAAGTGACACCCTTATATAAACGTTCATACATATTGCAAATAAAGTCTATAAATCTCTCCCTTTCTAAGTACCATAAACTAAAAATACGACTAGAAGCTTTATAAAAATGCCGCCCTTTTAGAAAAGCAGCCACTTTTCCAAATAGAACAAAAATTTCAAATAAAGAGAAGAGACGACATTAAATAAAAGTGACGCTCTTTTAAAAAATATTTTCAGATGTTGCAAAACAGTCTGTTAACCACTCTTTTGTGAGATGCATATACGGGGTGTTTATTATAAAACTTCATCTAGCAGGCGATGAAATTTTGACAGAAAAGAATGACATAATCAAAATAAATGGACTTTTGTTTCTCCATCCTTTCCATCCGAACCCAACTAGATGAAGTTTTATAATGAACACCCCGTACTTGAAATATGAACACTCGACTAGGCGCTTTATGAAAATGCCGCCCTTTTGGAAAAATATTCAGAAACACTATTTGTACTTGTAAAAATTGATACCCAAATGAAGCAAATATTTTAAACAAGAGAGAAGCGTTTAAGCAAGAGAGAGCGAGTCGTTTAATAAAAGTGACGCCCTTTTAAAAAATGCTCCGGTATACTGCAAATAAAGTTTATAAATCTATATTTTTCTAAGTAGGTAGCTGAGTAGAAGCTTTATAAAAATGCCGCCCTTTTGGAAAACTATGCAGAAGTATTGTTATAGAAATTGTATATGACCCTCTGTCTTCTCAAGTAGTGAATCTACTAAATACCTTGTGTGGAAGCACCAGCGCAGAGACAACCCATGAGACGAGCAAATGGCATTATAAATTTGTCCGATTCTCTGTCTCATTTGTACCCGCTTTAGATTACAATGATTCGTACTCTGTCGTTGTCTTGTACAGTATAACAGAGCGAGCCACCATCGTGTTTTCCGGCATTGCCATGCTGACCCAGTCTACCCCAATAATAGGAAATAATATACCTTTTATCTCTTTCTGATACTTTATTGCAAATAGAAAAATAGACATGTAAACTTTGCTGCTAGGAGCTACCCTAAACGACTAGGAGCCTTATAAAAATGCCGCCTTGTTAAAAAAGCTTCCACTTTTCCAAATAGAACAAATGTTTCAACTGAAAAGAAGAGTAGACTTTTTAATAAAAGTGACGCCCTTTCAAATAATGTTCAAGATGTTGTGTAATTGACTCAGAGCTTTATTAAAAAATGTTGCCTTTTTAGAAAGCTAAGAAAGAATATTATTTGTACTTTTAAAATTTGCATATGACCCTGCACCATTCCAAATGGAATAAAAATTACAAAAAGAAGAACGGACATTTAATAAAAGTGACGCTCTTTTAAAAACTATTTTTAAATATTGCAAAACAGTCTTAAACCTCTCTTTTGTGAGTGCCATAAACTTAAAATATGAATACTTGACTAGGAACTTTATAAAAATGCCGCCCTTTTGGAAAAGCTGCCAGTTTCCCAAATATAAAAAAAAATAAAGGGAAGAGTATACTTTTAATAAAAGTGACGCCCTTTCAAATACAGTGGTTTAATAAAAATACCGCCTTTTTAGAAAACTAAGAAAAAAGATCATTTTTGTACTTGTTGTAAAAATTGAATATGAGCCTCTACCTTCCCAAATCGAATATGTATTACAAATAGAAGAATAGACATTTAATAAAAGTGACGCTCTTTTAAAAACTATTTTCAAATATTGCAAAAAAGTCTGTAAACCTCTCTTTTGTGAGTGGCCTATACTTAAAGTATGAACACTCGACTACGAGCTTTATGAAAATGCCGCCCTTTTGGAAAAATATGCAGAAACACTAATTTGTACCTGTAAAAATTGATACCCAAATGAAACAAATATTTTAAACAAGAGAGAAGCAGTCGTTTAGTAAAAGTGACACCCTTATATAAACGTTCATACATATTGCAAATAAAGTCTATAAATCTCTCCCTTTCTAAGTACCATTAACTAAAAATACGACTAGAAGCTTTATAAAAATGCCGCCCTTTTAGAAAAGCAACCATTTTTCCAAATAGAACAAATAAAGAGAAGAGATGACATTAAATAAAAGTGACGCTCTTTTAAAAAATATTTTCAGATGTTGCAAAACAGTCTGTTAACCACTCTTTTGTGAGAGGCATATACGGGGTGTTCATTATAAAACTTCATCTAGCAGGCTATGAAATTTTGACAGAAAAGGATGACATAATCAAAATAAATGGACTTTTGTTTCTCCATCCTTTCCATCCGAACCCAAGTAGATGAAGTTTTATAATGAACACCCCGTACTTGAAATATGAACACTCGACTAGGCGCCTTATGAAAATGCCGCCCTTTTGGAAAAATATTCAGAAACACTATTTGTACTGGTAAAAATTGATACCCAAATGAAGCAAAAATTTTAAACAAGAGAGAAGCGTTTAAGCAAGAGAGAGCGAGTCGTTTAATAAAAGTGACGCCCTTTTAAAAAATGCTCCGGTATACTGCAAATAAAGTTTATAAATCTATATTTTTCTAAGTAGGTAGCTGAGTAGAAGCTTTATAAAAATGCCGCCCTTTTGGAAAACTATGCAGAAGTATTGTTATAGAAATTGTATATGACCCTCTGTCTTCTCAAGTAGTGAATCTACTAAATACCTTGTGTGGAAGCACCAGCGCAGAGACAACCCATGAGACGAGCAAATGGCATTATAAATTTGTCCGATTCTCTGTCTCATTTGTACCCGCTTTAGATTACAATGATTCGTACTCTGTCGTTGTCTTGTACAGTATAACAGAGCGAGCCACCATCGTGTTTTCCGGCATTGCCATGCTGACCCAGTCTACCCCAATAATAGGAAATAATATACCTTTTATCTCTTTCTGATACTTTATTGCAAATAGAAAAATAGACATGTAAACTTTGCTGCTAGGAGCTACGTACCCTAAACGACTAGGAGCCTTATAAAAGTGCCGCCTTTTTAAAAAAGCTTCCACTTTTCCAAATAGAACAAATTTTTCAACTAAAAAGAAGAGTAGACTTTTTAATAAAAGTGACGCCCTTTCAAATAATGTTCAAGATGTCGTGTAATTGACTCAGAGCTTTATTAAAAAATTTTGCCTTTTTAGAAAGCTAAGAAAGAATATTATTTGTACTTTTAATATTTGCATATGACCCTGTACCATTCTAAATGGAATAAATATTACAAAAAGAAGAACGGACATCTAATAAAAGTGACGCTCTTTTAAAAACTATTTTCAGATATTGCAAAACAGTCTTAAACCTCTCTTTTGTGAGTGTCATAAACTTAAAATATGAATACTTGACTAGGAACTTTATAAAAATGCCGCCCTTTTGGAAAAGCTGCCAGTTTCCCAAATAGAAAAAAAAATTAAGATAAGAGTATACTTTTAATAAAAGTGACGCCCTTTCAAATACAGTTGTTTAATAAAAATACCGCCTTTTTAAAAAACTAAGAAAAAAGATCTTTTTGTACTTGTTGTAAAAATTGAATATGAGCCTCTACCTCCCCAAATCGAATAAGTATTACAAATAGAAGAATAGACATTTAATAAAAGTGACGCTCTTTTAAAAACTATTTTCAAATATTGCAAAAAAGTCTGTAAACCTCTCTTTTGTGAGTGGCCTATACTTAAAATATGAACACTCGACTACGAGCTTTATGAAAATGCCGCCCTTTTGGAAAAATATGCTAAAACACTAATTTGTACCTGTAAAAATTGATACCCAAATGAAACAAATATTTTAAACAAGAGAGAAGCAGTCGTTTAGTAAAAGTGACACCCTTTTAAATAACGTTCATACTTATTGCAAATAAAGTCTATAAATATCTCCCTTTCTAAGTACCATAAACTAAAAATACGACTAGAAGCTTTATAAAAATGCCGCCCTTTGAGAAAAGCAGCCACTTTTCCAAATAGAACAAATAAAGAGAAGAGATGACATTAAATAAAAGTGACGCTCTTTTAAAAAATATTTTCAGATGTTGCAAAACAGTCTTAAACCTCTCTTTTGTGAGTGTCATAAACTTAAAATATGAATACTTGACTAGGAACTTTATAAAAATGCCGCCCTTTTGGAAAAGCTGCCAGTTTCCCAAATAGAAAAAAAAATAAAGAAAAGAGTATACTTTTAATAAAAGTGACGCCCTTTCAAATACAGTTGTTTAATAAAAATACCGCCTTTTTAAAAAACTAAGAAAAAAGATCTTTTTGTACTTGTTGTAAAAATTGAATATGAGCCTCTACCTCCCCAAATCGAATAAGTATTACAAATAGAAGAATAGACATTTAATAAAAGTGACGCTCTTTTAAAAACTATTTTAAAATATTGCAAAAAAGTCTGTAAACCTCTCTTTTGTGAGTGGCCTATACTTAAAATATGAACACTCGACTACGAGCTTTATGAAAATGCCGCCCTTTTGGAAAAATATGCAGAAACACTAATTTGTACCTGTAAAAATTGATACCCAAATGAAACAAATATTTTAAACAAGAGAGAAGCAGTCGTTTAGTAAAAGTGACACCCTTTTAAATAACGTTCATACTTATTGCAAATAAAGTCTATAAATATCTCCCTTTCTAAGTACCATAAACTAAAAATACGACTAGAAGCTTTATAAAAATGCCGCCCTTTGAGAAAAGCAGCCACTTTTCCAAATAGAACAAATAAAGAGAAGAGATGACATTAAATAAAAGTGACGCTCTTTTAAAAAATATTTTCAGATGTTGCAAAACAGTCTTAAACCTCTCTTTTGTGAGTGTCATAAACTTAAAATATGAATACTTGACTAGGAACTTTATAAAAATGCCGCCCTTTTGGAAAAGCTGCCAGTTTCCCAAATAGAAAAAAAATAAAGAGAAGAGTATACTTTTAATAAAAGTGACGCCCTTTCAAATACAGTTGTTTAATAAAAATACCGCCTTTTTAGAAAACTAAGAAAAAAGATCTTTTTGTACTTGTTGTAAAAATTGAATATGAGCCTTTACCTTCCCAAATCGAATAAGTATTACAAATAGAAGAATAGACATTTAATAAAAGTGACGCTCTTTTAAAAACTATTTTCAAATATTGCAAAAAAGTCTGTAAACCTCTCTTTTGTGAGTGGCCTATACTTAAAATATGAACACTCGACTACGAGCTTTATGAAAATGCCGCCCTTTTGGAAAAATATGCTGAAACACTAATTTGTACCTGTAAAAATTGATACCCAAATGAAACAAACATTTTAAACAAGAGAGAAGCAGTCGTTTAGTAAAAGTGACACCCTTATATAAACGTTCATACATATTGCAAATAAAGTCTATAAATCTCTCCCTTTCTAAGTACCATAAACTAAAAATACGACTAGAAGCTTTATAAAAATGCCGCCCTTTTAGAAAAGCAGCCACTTTTCCAAATAGAACAAAAATTTCAAATAAAGAGAAGAGACGACATTAAATAAAAGTGACGCTCTTTTAAAAAATATTTTCAGATGTTGCAAAACAGTCTGTTAACCACTCTTTTGTGAGATGCATATACGGGGTGTTTATTATAAAACTTCATCTAGCAGGCGATGAAATTTTGACAGAAAAGAATGACATAATCAAAATAAATGGACTTTTGTTTCTCCATCCTTTCCATCCGAACCCAACTAGATGAAGTTTTATAATGAACACCCCGTACTTGAAATATGAACACTCGACTAGGCGCTTTATGAAAATGCCGCCCTTTTGGAAAAATATTCAGAAACACTATTTGTACTTGTAAAAATTGATACCCAAATGAAGCAAATATTTTAAACAAGAGAGAAGCGTTTAAGCAAGAGAGAGCGAGTCGTTTAATAAAAGTGACGCCCTTTTAAAAAATGCTCTGGTATACTGCAAATAAAGTTTATAAATCTATATTTTTCTAAGTAGGTAGCTGAGTAGAAGCTTTATAAAAATGCCGCCCTTTTGGAAAACTATGCAGAAGTATTGTTATAGAAATTGTATATGACCCTCTGTCTTCTCAAGTAGTGAATGTACTAAATACCTTGTGTGGAAGCACCAGCGCAGAGACAACCCATGAGACGAGCAAATGGCATTATAAATTTGTCCGATTCTCTGTCTCATTTGTACCCGCTTTAGATTACAATGATTCGTACTCTGTCGTTGTCTTGTACAGTATAACAGAGGGAGCCACCATCGTGTTTTCCGGCATTGCCATGCTGACCCAGTCTACCCCAATAATAGGAAATAATATACCTTTTATCTCTTTCTGATACTTTATTGCAAATAGAAAAATAGACATGTAAACTTTGCTGCTAGGAGCTACCCTACACGACTAGGAGCCTTATAAAAATGCCGCCTTTTTAAAAAAGCTTCCACTTTTCCAAATAGAACAAATCTTTGAACTAAAAAGAAGAGTAGACTTTTTAATAAAAGTGACGCCCTTTCAAATAATGTTCAAGATGTTGTGTAATTGACTCAGAGCTTTATTAAAAAATTTTGCCTTTTTAGAAAGCTAAGAAAGAATATTATTTGTATTTTTAAAATTTGCATATGACCCTGTACCATTCCAAATGGAATAAATATTACAAAAAGAAGAACGGACATCTAATAAAAGTTACGCTCTTTTAAAAACTATTTTCAGATATTGCAAAAAACCTCTCTTTTGTGAGTGTCATAAACTTAAAATATGAATACTTGACTAGGAACTTTATAAAAATGCCGCCCTTTTGGAAAAGCTGCCAGTTTCCCAAATAGAAAAAAAAAATAAAGAGAAGAGTATATTTTTAATAAAAGTGACGCCCTTTCAAATACAGTTGTTTAATAAAAATACCGCCTTTTTAGAAAACTAAGAAAAAGATCATTTTTGTACTTGTTGTAAAAATTGAATATGAGCCTCTACCTTCCCAAATAGAATAAGTATTACAAATAGAAGAATAGACATTTAATAAAAGTGACGCTCTTTTAAAAACTATTTTCAAATATTGCAAAAAAGTCTATAAACCTCTCTTTTGTGAGTGGCCTATACTTAAAATATGAACACTTGACTACGAGCTTTATGAAAATGCCGCCCTTTTGGAAAAATATGCAGAAACACTAATTTGTACCTGTAAAAATTGATACCCAAATGAAACAAATATTTTAAACAAGAGAGAAGCAGTCGTTTAGTAAAAGTGACACCCTTTTAAATAACGTTCATACATATTGCAAATAAAGTCTATAAATCTCTCCCTTTCTAAGTACCATAAACTAAAAATACGACTAGAAGCTTTATAAAAATGCCGCCCTTTTAGAAAAGCAGCCACTTTTCCAAATAGAACAAAAATTTCAAATAAAGAGAAGAGACGACATTAAATAAAAGTGACGCTCTTTTAAAAAATATTTTCAGATGTTGCAAAACAGTCTGTTAAGCACTCTTTTGTGAGAGGCATATACGGGGTGTTCATTATAAAACTTCATCTAACAGGCGATGAAATTTTGACAGAAAAGGATGACATAATCAAAATAAATGGACTTTTGTTTCTCCATCCTTTCCATCCGAACCCAACTAGATGAAGTTTTATAATGAACACCCCGTACTTGAAATATGAACACTCGACTAGGCGCCTTATCAAAATGCCACCCTTTTGGAAAAATATTCAGAAACACTATTTGTACTTGTAAAAACTGATACCCAAATGAAGCAAATATTTTAAACAAGAGAGAAGCGTTTAAGCAAGAGAGAGCGAGTCGTTTAATAAAAGTGACGCCCTTTTAAAAAATGCTCCGGTATACTGCAAATAAAGTTTATAAATCTATATTTTTCTAAGTAGGTAGGTGAGTAGAAGCTTTATAAATATGCCGCCCTTTTGGAAAACTATGCAGAAGTATTGTTATAGAAATTGTATATGACCCTCTGTCTTCTCAAGTAGTGAATCTACTAAATACCTTGTGTGGAAGCACCAGCGGTCGTATAGAAGGCGCCACGTCATCCCCAGACGGTATAGGTACGAATCTCGGCCATCTGTCTGTGGGAAGCGACAACCTCGGCAGAAAACTGGCTTGGTTTCACTTCATTATTATCTCGCATGCTCTAGTGGTGGCACCTGCCGTCGTCCGATGGCGCCACTTGCATACATACACAGTGCCTTGAGCAAGAGAGGAGATATCAAGTATTTTTTGAACTCGTATTTCTGTCAGGTTTGAGGTAAAACTTGCTGATGAGCTCCAATAAGAGCGAAACCGGAATCTGGTTCCTCTGCCTGATAAAGAAATGAATTTGATATTCTGCTGTACGTCGTCCCCAGACTAGCTTGGTTTCACTTCACAATTAATTACCATTATTTAGGCTTTGGTTATTAGCCGTAGCCTATATTGTTAGTAATATTCCTTGACATGTTTAGGAAGAAGGGAGATGTGGGCATGTGTGTGAAAAATATACTTTTCTCCAACACCTATATGCATGCAAAAAAGTGATATATTTTCCTCCTCCTTCTCCTCCCACATGCGAGTGAATATAAAAACAAATTGCCAATATCTGCATTATAGCGCCAACGAGAGTCCTCTGAATCTGAAATCATATACCTTAATGCTTTATTAGTATTTGCTCAGCGAATGCGAATTAGTTCGATATTAAATTTTCTTCTCGCAGAGCAGTGAAACACAAGAGGAATAAAGTGAATATTCGAAAATTTATATTCAGATCTCCTTCAATATTGAGAGCAACATTAATTTCGACGTATTATTTCGCGCAACAGTAAATTGAGATACCTCCGCTTATTGCGTAGCGCGGGTGGCTGGAAACATTCCGACTCATTGATCACAATTTGGTCGATAACAGCTTGTTTACGAGCAACCAAAAAAAAAGCGCCTCAATAAGTTATGAGAAAATTAAGCTTTTGTACCTTGAAAATTTAAGCAGCAGGAAAACAAGGGGCCGGCGGCAGCCTAATCGGACCCAATGAAAGAATTAACATCTGCAATGCTGATCAAAGTCGATGCGGAGCGATTTTCGCATTCGAATTTTATGAAATATTTAGAGGATTCGACTCGTAATGGAATAAATTAATTTCTAAAAGCGATACTTGGCTCCGGATTAGAAGCACGGGAGGAAATTAAAGAGAATAGCTAATCGGTTTGCTGACGCCGGAAAATCGATCCATGGTTAATTGATTCGCCGAGATTGGAATTTGTCTGCTACTACACACAGGCATTTATATAATGATAATCATCTCTGATTAGTTTTCGTTTGATTGCCTAAACCACACTTTGCCAAACTCGTCAAATTTATGTGCAAAAGGGAATCCATCTGAATTGGAAATTTACACCATGCAAGTCATTAAACCAACACAAAAAAAAACAAACGGAGACTATCGGAGAGCGTTTGAATAGGACAAGGGGAGAGCCAAATAAAAAACAAATGCGAATAGCGATACAATCGAATTCGACAATAGCGACACTTGTTCGGGGGATCAAATTGGGGTAGTTTGTGAATAATAGCGCTTTAAGAAGTTGCCGGAGGTTGTACGTACAGGGTGAAAGAATAAAAATTTTGTTATTCATTTTTTTTAGTGTATTAGATGTAAATCTAATTTCTTGTATGTGACGTCAAAGCCTTCTTGGATATTTCAATGATCACATATTGGTGTATATCTGGCACATGATCAGGTGGTTCATGGTGAACGGTGCCGTTGTTGACAGATGTCATTTGTCAGGGCAAAGTTAAAGGGAGAGGAGTTTTTTTATTGATAATGTACTACCCTAACTTGAACTAACCTGAAACGCAAGTTATGCCCCGTATTTTGGCTTTTTTTAATCGTATTTGCTCGGGCCGGCCGGCGTGGATTGATAATATGTTTCATCGTTTGGATACAAGAATTCACAAGTACCAATCTTCAATTTCTTGGCTTCAATTGAAGATTGATGAGAGGGTCAAGTGTTTTTATCAAGCACAATTGCCATTGCTCTAACGAAAGGAACTTTACTATTCCATTGCAATTACAATTTAATTTCTACCTCAGGAGTTAGGTCAATCATCAATGTTACTGGAATGAGACCTCGTTTCGCTTTCTTTGGTTTCCTAGATCGCTTTCTAAAGTCACTTAAGTCTAAAAGCTTTCACGACCGGTCAAAATATAATCTAAAGTGTTTTCCGAGCTTTGAAGCCGTGGTCCAATAGAATTTCTACCTGACGAAGTTATCGAAGGCGATGAGAAGACATTCCATTGGACCACGGCTTCAAAACCCGGAAAGCCCTTTAGATTATATTCATTGCACACAGTTTCTCGTATCTTCTTAAGTTTATCAAGGTCTTCATTCAACTTTTCTAAATATTTTATTCTGGACTCATTTTTCTTCTTCATGGCCTTCTTCATGTGCATCATCTTCAATATTCCTGGACAATATATCATTGTCCTAGAAAACGCTTCAAATAAGAGGTACTTGCTTGGCTTACCGAAGGGCAGTCAACATGACAATTCTGCTCCTAAGTCTCGAACTCAAAACTTCAGATTTCTTTGGTTCTTTTTTGTTCTAACTTATATCTTCAAAAGGTTTAAAGCCCTTTTTTTCCTTCCTTCCTTCTTTTACTTCTTGAGAGAAAGTTTTACTTTTTCAGGTTTCTCTTTCCTCATTTTCTTCCTCAGGCCATTCAGGTCTCTTAAATTCAATTTTATCGATTTTCACGTTTTTGTTTATATTATTATTCAGTTTACAAGAAATTATCTCTAGAATTAGCAGTCTACTTTCGTCAGTTTAGTTTCCTTATTCTTATTCCGTTTTCCTTTGGGCTTTAAAATTTCCCTGCTCATTATTACCTAATTTCCTTTCTTTAAAATTCTAGATGATTACTTCGGACACTGAATCCATAAGTTGAGATACACTTTAGTGACCTCAAGACCCATCAACTAAGTATTCCTTTTGAGCCTTTCTATCATTCTGCTCCTCTCACGTTTCTTATTCAACCTGTCAATCCTCAGAAGAAGATTTTTATCTTCTTTGTTGTACTCTTCCTGGAAAAAATTTCTAAAATGGAACAAATTCCGTAAAAAAAAACGTTTATTTTTTTGGAAAAACCCTCGGATTTTGTGTTTTGGGTTGGAATGAACTTTCAAAATTAGATTGATTTAAAGTTGAATTTAAATGTCAACAGTATTTAACGGGAGTGACGAAGAGGTTCAGCATCTTCGACTATGACGTCACTCCGTTCTATTGGCGATTTTTTCAAACATAACTTATTTCTATCATTAGATTAAAAGATAAATTTGCAAATGGGTTTTGACTACGTGAAAGAGCACAAAAGCAATTGACAGTACACAGGAAAAATTTCATAACTTTTCCCTAGATATTCCATTATTGCTGCCATGCAGAAAATAGTGGAATAGGAGAAAAATGCCTAGAGACGTAGAATACGTAAAAGCACAATAAACCTCCCCACATAAAGCCTGTAAACTTGTTCTGTACCACCCTGTACAAAAGTGATGCTAACAAGAAGTTTAACAAACGAATTGGAAGACGCCAATTTGTACCTCGAGGGAATCGAATCCAGCACAACCAATTCCGCTTATCAGTTTTTTCGTCGTTGCAGTGATTTAAATGTGTCCGGACTCGTGACTCCGGGCGGAAAACCGGAATAAAATCGCTCTTTTCTGATATTTGATTGTTCGGAAGATTGGCAGGGAAATGGGAGATGTTTTTATTGCCCCCGACGCCCTCGCCCTGCGCCCGCTGATTCTGTCTGGTGATGTGGCGGTTGATTCGCAACATTATACGGGGAAAACAATATGGCCACTTGAAAACCGCGTACAATAAATCAAATAATTATGGAGCGTCGAAAGGCACTCGAGCACGAACAGAAAACAATATTACCAATTGAAATCGCAAAATCCCGACCGCGCAGTTTTGCAATTGACAGCTCTGCCCTAATAAATCAACGAATAAATGTCAGCGAAAACGGCTCTTATTTAACTTGCGGATAGAGGTGGATTTGAGAGCCCAACTCTGGATGGACCGATAGACTGGTTGAAATTTGAAACAAAGCTATCGAGTGTGAATTTATGTACCCAAAAGGTGATAAACATATCAGCGACGCCCACTAACAGACAAGCTTCTGATGCTGAAATTAGTTATCAAATATAGGATGTTCCATCTCAAACGAGCCACTCTGTATATCTCGTCACGTCGATTGATTGTGTTTTGGAGAAACATGTTATGATGTATATTTTAGGCTTGAACAATTTACAACGACCCCTTAAAATTTAATAGGAAAGTGGATTCGTGCGATATTTCATTTGAAAGGTTTTAGAAGCCTCTTTACTCTCTTACTTAAAATTACTTTTCTTAAACACCGCTGGGGAAAAGGGTGTCATACGTCAAAATTAACATAAAAAAATGTCCCCCAAACAAAACCAATTAACATGTTTCGGAAACATGTTTTTCCAATCACTACGGCATGAGAAATATACGTGATGTCTCGTTTGAGATGGAACACTCTGTATTGGAACATGGCTATATTAATAAAAGTATTCTTAATGCGTATTAGTTAAACACACACCACGGCCGTAGTAAACTTTCAACATCGAATACCTAGATAATGAATAATAGCATTTTTCGGTAAAGCCAAGAAGACTCGTGAGGTCGATTCTCCACGAGGATGGCGCTTAGTAATTCCATTCGCGGCCACCTCGAATTTCCACCCCAAGACGAAGAGGCGGTAAAAACAATCGTCTGTAAAGACCTAATTAATCAGCTTCAGCGGGGTAATTTTTAGATGTGGAACGGGCTTAATGGTATTAAATGGCGCGACCCGATACAATGAATAACAGATGAGTGACGGAACGAAGACAAAGTCGCGTTAACTAGCCGTTCGATCGGCGTTTTCTGCGCCATTTAACGGTCGATTTATTTCCAAGAGGAACGTCCCGGCCTTAAGGGGCTTTATTTTGATGAAGTTCATTTTCTTCTCTTCCCATTGTTGGTTTCCCGGCAATTATCCATCCGCGGAGACGATTGGAAATCGCGGCCAATTAAAATTCAGGAAATTCCTCCATAGCACAATGATGGCTAATCAAGTAGGCAATCGGCGTTCGGTAGCGTCGCGACGCTAATTATGATCGGGACTCCCTGACTTCATTAACAATAACCCAATCAGTATTGGTTTTGATTAGGATATCCCAGGGACTGTATCAGGATGGAAGGAACTACGTAAATAAAATAAAGAATGCAATAAGTCAAATAAAACATATTCAAATATCCAAAGCAATTTAGAGCGGGAGAACGGCCGGATGACCGTTGTCCTTTGGCATTCCTGCTGCTCCCGCAGGATTTATTGGAATACCGCATTGGCAGCCGGCCCATATAGAAAAAAAAACAAACCGAATAGCCGCATTTATTTGCCCGACGAATTTTCATATATCTAGAGTGGCCCTTATCCCAAATAGGAAATCTTTGTCATTTTTGGATACAACTATTTGAGTCAATAGCAAGAATCAGAAAGATTTAAGCTCTATTCTGGTTGGGAGGAAAAGTTGACATAAATCAAGCTAATAAAATGGCAAGACTCGTTGTTATTTTGTGCAGTAAGACAAAATTAGCAACGACACTAGCCCATTAAATTCCTTGAAAAATCAATATTAAAACTGAGAAACTGGTGATGGAAAATAGGTGAGGCTAGTCACACAGTTGTTAGCATCTATGCCTGATAGCTACGAAACAGTTACCACAGCAATCGATATCTTGTGTATAACGAATAAATGGAATTAAAAGAGCGATTAATAATTAACAAGAGATACAATAAAAAATCGAACTGGAAAAAGTCACAAAGAGTGTAAACTGGATATAACTAAGAAATTAAATGTCACTGTACTGAGCATAAAGAAGAAGAGGCGCAACATAGATTATGTTCAAGAAAGTATGGTTGGTGAATGGACTATAGATCAAGTCCTATATACAGAGAGTGAAGCAGTTCAGCTGAGCCTTCAAGAGCAGTAAAATTTATTTTGGATACTAGTTAAACGAATTATTTAGTGACAAAAGAATTTTGATAGTTTTTAAGGAATGCAAAGCGTATTAATTAATAACAAAATCAATGTTGTGAGTAATAATGGACAGGGCATTGTATCACAAAAAAAAACACAAAATATAAAAACTATGAATATATAGATCATGTCTTGAATTTGATAATCTTTTAGCGATTGAAGATAAAGGACTGGAAATTGTGTTTGACCATGGGCGAGTAGAAACCATAAATCATAGCGAAATTATTGTTGGGGAAGCTGCAGAGGATAACCTGTACATAATAGGCTTTAACCTAGGCTATAGAAGGATAGAAAGCAATAACATCAATAGCCACAGTCTTACCAGCAGTTTGTTTCTTATTGTATAGTTTCCAATCAAGCCTTGAGCATAACTGTAGAAATCCAAATTTCTAATAAAACAAGCCTCCACGTTGGTGCCACTGCGATTCAGCTGACCCCTGTCTAGAGTCTCAGGTCCAAAGTAAGAGTTCTTCTACGGCTTTACTCGAACTTTGACGTTCCTCAAATTCTGTAACTGAGTTATGGAAAATGATTACAACTTTCTTGTTTTCGAGAATAAAACCATCGAGTTTGTATTCATTTTCAACTGATCATATCAGATTTGAAAAACTCTAACCGTTCCTAAAATTTTGCAATTCAGTTATCGAAAATTATTAAACATTTTTGGTTTTTGTGAATAACATCATCGAGTTTATACTAATATTCGGCCCGTTTGGCCAGCAAATTGAACGCTAAAACTAGTTTTTGAATAACTCTAACCGATTTGTTATAAGATCATATTTTGGATCCCCGTTCCTAAAATTCTGCAAATTACTTATAGAAAATTATTAAAATTTTCTTGTTGTTGTGAAAAACATCATCGAGTTTGTACTGACTTTCAGCTCGTTTGGCCACAAAATTGAACGGTAAAAGTAGTTTTTGAATAACTCCAACCGCTTCGTAATAAAATCAGATTTTGAATAACTCTAACCGTTCCTCAAATTTTGCATACATCATTTATCGACTATTATTAAAACTTTCCTGTTTTTGAGAATAAAACCATCGAGCTTGTGTTAATTTTCCACTGATAATATCAGATTTGGATAACTCTAACCGTTTCTCAAATTCTGTAACTGAGTTATGGAAAATGATTACAACTTTCTTGTTTTCGAGAATAAAACCATCGAGTTTGTATTCATTTTCAACTGATAATATCAGATTTGAAAAACTCTAACCGTTCCTAAAATTTTGCAATTCAGTTATCGAAAATTATTAAACATTTTTGGTTTTTGTGAATAACATCATCGAGTTTATACTGATATTCGGCTCGTTTGGCCAAAAAATTGAACGGTAAAAGTAGTTTTTGAATAACTCCAACCGCTTCGTAATAAAATCAGATTTTGAATAACTCTAACCGTTCCTCAAATTTTGCATACATCATTTATCGACTATTATTAAAACCTTCCTGTTTTTGAGAATAAAACCATCGAGCTTGTGTTAATTTTCCACTGATAATATCCGATTTGGATAACTCTAACCGTTTCTCAAATTGTGTAACTGAGTTATGGAAAATGATTACAACTTTCTTGTTTTCGAGAATAAAACCATCGAGTTTGTATTCATTTTCAACTGATAATATCAGGTTTGAAAAACTCTAACCGTTCCTAAAATTTTACAAATCAGTTATCGAAAATTATTAAACATTTTTGGTTTTTGTGAATAACATCATCGAGTTTATACTGATATTCGGCTCGTTTGGCCAGCAAATTGAACGGTAAAACTAGTTTTTGAATAACTCTAACCGATTTGTTATAAGATCATATTTTGGATCCCCGTTCCTAAAATTTTGCAAATTACTTATAGAAAATTATTAAAATTTTCTTGTTGTTGTGAAAAACATCATCGAGTTTGTACTGACTTTCAGCTCGTTTGGCCACAAAATTGAACGGTAAAAGTAGTTTTTGAATAACTCTAACCGATTTGTTATAAGATCATATTTTGGATCCCCGTTCCTAAAATTTTGCAAATTACTTATAGAAAATTATTAAAATTTTCTTGTTGTTGTGAAAAACATCATCGAGTTTGTACTGACTTTCAGCTCGTTTGGCCACAAAATTGAACGGTAAAAGTAGTTTTTGAATAACTCCAACCGCTTCGTAATAAAATCAGATTTTTAATAACTCTAACCGTTCCTCAAATTTTGCATACATCAGTTATCGACTATTATTAAAACCTTCCTGTTTTTGAGAATAAAACCATCGAGCTTGTGTTAATTTTCCACTGATAATATCAGATTTGGATAACTCTAACCGTTTCTCAAATTCTGTAACTGAGTTATGGAAAATGATTACAACTTTCTTGTTTTCGAGAATAAAACCATCGAGTTTGTATTCATTTTCAACTGATAATATCAGGTTTGAAAAACTCTAACCGTTCCTAAAATTTTACAAATCAGTTATCGAAAATTATTAAACATTTTTGGTTTTTGTGAATAACATCATCGAGTTTATACTGATATTCGGCTCGTTTGGCCAGCAAATTGAACGGTAAAACTAGTTTTTGAATAACTCTAACCGATTTGTTATAAGATCATATTTTGGATCCCCGTTCCTAAAATTTTGCAAATTACTTATAGAAAATTATTAAAATTTTCTTGTTGTTGTGAAAAACATCATCGAGTTTGTACTGACTTTCAGCTCGTTTGGCCACAAAATTGAACGGTAAAAGTAGTTTTTGAATAACTCCAACCGCTTCGTAATAAAATCAGATTTTTAATAACTCTAACCGTTCCTCAAATTTTGCATACATCAGTTATCGACTATTATTAAAACCTTCCTGTTTTTGAGAATAAAACCATCGAGCTTGTGTTAATTTTCCACTGATAATATCAGATTTGGATAACTCTAACCGTTTCTCAAATTCTGTAACTGAGTTATGGAAAATGATTACAACTTTCTTGTTTCCGAGAATAAAACCATCGAGTTTGTATTCATTTTCAACTGATAATATCAGGTTTGAAAAACTCTAACCGTTCCTAAAATTTTACAAATCAGTTATCGAAAATTATTAAACATTTTTGGTTTTTGTGAATAACATCATCGAGTTTATACTGATATTCGGCTCGTTTGGCCAGCAAATTGAACGGTAAAACTAGTTTTTGAATAACTCTAACCGATTTGTTATAAGATCATATTTTGGATCCCCGTTCCTAAAATTTTGCAAATTACTTATAGAAAATTATTAAAATTTTCTTGTTGTTGTGAGAAACATCATCGAGTTTGTACTGACTTTCATCTCGTTTGGCCACAAAATTGAACGGTAAAAGTAGTTTTTGAATAACTCCAACCGCTTCGTAATAAAATCAGATTTTGAATAACTCTAACCGTTCCTCAAATTTTGCATACATCATTTATCGACTATTATTAAAACCTTCCTGTTTTTGAGAATAAAACCATCGAGCTTGTGTTAATTTTCCACTGATAATATCCGATTTGGATAACTCTAACCGTTTCTCAAATTGTGTAACTGAGTTATGGAAAATGATTACAACTTTCTTGTTTTCGAGAATAAAACCATCGAGTTTGTATTCATTTTCAACTGATAATATCAGGTTTGAAAAACTCTAACCGTTCCTAAAATTTTACAAATCAGTTATCGAAAATTATTAAACATTTTTGGTTTTTGTGAATAACATCATCGAGTTTATACTGATATTCGGCTCGTTTGGCCAGCAAATTGAACGGTAAAACTAGTTTTTGAATAACTCTAACCGATTTGTTATAAGATCATATTTTGGATCCCCGTTCCTAAAATTTTGCAAATTACTTATAAAAAATTATTAAAATTTTCTTGTTGTGAAAAACATCATCGAGTTTGTACTGACTTTCAGCTCGTTTGGCCACAAAATTGAACGGTAAAAGTAGTTTTTGAATAACTCCAACCGCTTCGTAATAAAATCAGATTTTTAATAACTCTAACCGTTCCTCAAATTTTGCATACATCATTTATCGACTATTATTAAAACCTTCCTGTTTTTGAGAATAAAACCATCGAGCTTGTGTTAATTTTCCACTGATAATATCAGATTTGGATAACTCTAACCGTTTCTCAAATTCTGTAACTGAGTTATGGAAAATGATTACAACTTTCTTGTTTTCGAGAATAAAACCATCGAGTTTGTATTCATTTTCAACTGATAATATCAGATTTGAAAAACTCTAACCGTTCCTAAAATTTTACAAATCAGTTATCGAAAATTATTAAACATTTTTGGTTTTTGTGAATAACATCATCGAGTTTATACTGATATTCGGCTCGTTTGGCCAGCAAATTGAACGGTAAAACTAGTTTTTGAATAACTCTAACCGATTTGTTATAAGATCATATTTTGGATCCCCGTTCCTAAAATTTTGCAAATTACTTATAGAAAATTATTAAAATTTTCTTGTTGTTGTGAGAAACATCATCGAGTTTGTACTGACTTTCATCTCGTTTGGCCACAAAATTGAACGGTAAAAGTAGTTTTTGAATAACTCCAACCGCTTCGTAATAAAATCAGATTTTGAATAACTCTAACCGTTCCTCAAATTTTGCATACATCATTTATCGACTATTATTAAAACCTTCCTGTTTTTGAGAATAAAACCATCGAGCTTGTGTTAATTTTCCACTGATAATATCAGATTTGGATAACTCTAACCGTTTCTCAAATTCTGTAACTGAGTTATGGAAAATGATTACAACTTTCTTGTTTTCGAGAATAAAACCATCGAGTTTGTATTCATTTTCAACTGATAATATCAGATTTGAAAAACTCTAACCGTTCCTAAAATTTTACAAATCAGTTATCGAAAATTATTAAACATTTTTGGTTTTTGTGAATAACATCATCGAGTTTATACTGATATTCGGCTCGTTTGGCCAGCAAATTGAACGGTAAAACTAGTTTTTGAATAACTCTAACCGATTTGTTATAAGATCATATTTTGGATCCCCGTTCCTAAAATTTTGCAAATTACTTATAGAAAATTATTAAAATTTTCTTGTTGTTGTGAAAAACATCATCGAGTTTGTACTGACTTTCAGCTCGTTTGGCCACAAAATTGAACGGTAAAAGTAGTTTTTGAGTAACTCCAACCGCTTCGTAATAAAATCAGATTTTTAATAACTCTAACCGTTCCTCAAATTTTGCATACATCAGTTATCGACTATTATTAAAACCTTCCTGTTTTTGAGAATAAAACCATCGAGCTTGTGTTAATTTTCCACTGATAATATCCGATTTGGATAACTCTAACCGTTTCTCAAATTGTGTAACTGAGTTATGGAAAATGATTACAACTTTCTTGTTTTCGAGAATAAAACCATCGAGTTTGTATTCATTTTCAACTGATAATATCAGGTTTGAAAAACTCTAACCGTTCCTAAAATTTTACAAATCAGTTATCGAAAATTATTAAACATTTTTGGTTTTTGTGAATAACATCATCGAGTTTATACTGATATTCGGCTCGTTTGGCCAGCAAATTGAACGGTAAAACTAGTTTTTGAATAACTCTAACCGATTTGTTATAAGATCATATTTTGGATCCCCGTTCCTAAAATTTTGCAAATTACTTATAAAAAATTATTAAAATTTTCTTGTTGTGAAAAACATCATCGAGTTTGTACTGACTTTCAGCTCGTTTGGCCACAAAATTGAACGGTAAAAGTAGTTTTTGAATAACTCCAACCGCTTCGTAATAAAATCAGATTTTTAATAACTCTAACCGTTCCTCAAATTTTGCATACATCATTTATCGACTATTATTAAAACCTTCCTGTTTTTGAGAATAAAACCATCGAGCTTGTGTTAATTTTCCACTGATAATATCAGATTTGGATAACTCTAACCGTTTCTCAAATTCTGTAACTGAGTTATGGAAAATGATTACAACTTTCTTGTTTTCGAGAATAAAACCATCGAGTTTGTATTCATTTTCAACTGATAATATCAGATTTGAAAAACTCTAACCGTTCCTAAAATTTTGCAATTCAGTTATCGAAAATTATTAAACATTTTTGGTTTTTGTGAATAACATCATCGAGTTTATACTGATATTCGGCTCGTTTGGCCAAAAAATTGAACGGTAAAAGTAGTTTTTGAATAACTCCAACCGCTTCGTAATAAAATCAGATTTTGAATAACTCTAACCGTTCCTCAAATTTTGCATACATCATTTATCGACTATTATTAAAACCTTCCTGTTTTTGAGAATAAAACCATCGAGCTTGTGTTAATTTTCCACTGATAATATCCGATTTGGATAACTCTAACCGTTTCTCAAATTGTGTAACTGAGTTATGGAAAATGATTACAACTTTCTTGTTTTCGAGAATAAAACCATCGAGTTTGTATTCATTTTCAACTGATAATATCAGGTTTGAAAAACTCTATCCGTTCCTAAAATTTTACAAATCAGTTATCGAAAATTATTAAACATTTTTGGTTTTTGTGAATAACATCATCGAGTTTATACTGATATTCGGCTCGTTTGGCCAGCAAATTGAACGGTAAAACTAGTTTTTGAATAACTCTAACCGATTTGTTATAAGATCATATTTTGGATCCCCGTTCCTAAGATTTTCCAAATTACTTATAGAAAATTATTAAAATTTTCTTGTTGTTGTGAAAAACATCATCGAGTTTGTACTGACTTTCAGCTCGTTTGGCCACAAAATTGAACGGTAAAAGTAGTTTTTGAATAACTCTAACCGATTTGTTATAAGATCATATTTTGGATCCCCGTTCCTAAAATTTTGCAAATTACTTATAGAAAATTATTAAAATTTTCTTGTTGTTGTGAAAAACATCATCGAGTTTGTACTGACTTTCAGCTCGTTTGGCCACAAAATTGAACGGTAAAAGTAGTTTTTGAATAACTCCAACCGCTTCGTAATAAAATCAGATTTTTAATAACTCTAACCGTTCCTCAAATTTTGCATACATCAGTTATCGACTATTATTAAAACCTTCCTGTTTTTGAGAATAAAACCATCGAGCTTGTGTTAATTTTCCACTGATAATATCAGATTTGGATAACTCTAACCGTTTCTCAAATTCTGTAACTGAGTTATGGAAAATGATTACAACTTTCTTGTTTTCGAGAATAAAACCATCGAGTTTGTATTCATTTTCAACTGATAATATCAGGTTTGAAAAACTCTAACCGTTCCTAAAATTTTACAAATCAGTTATCGAAAATTATTAAACATTTTTGGTTTTTGTGAATAACATCATCGAGTTTATACTGATATTCGGCTCGTTTGGCCAAAAAATTGAACGGTAAAAGTAGTTTTTGAATAACTCCAACCGCTTCGTAATAAAATCAGATTTTGAATAACTCTAACCGTTCCTCAAATTTTGCATACATCATTTATCGACTATTATTAAAACCTTCCTGTTTTTGAGAATAAAACCATCGAGCTTGTGTTAATTTTCCACTGATAATATCCGATTTGGATAACTCTAACCGTTTCTCAAATTGTGTAACTGAGTTATGGAAAATGATTACAACTTTCTTGTTTTCGAGAATAAAACCATCGAGTTTGTATTCATTTTCAACTGATAATATCAGGTTTGAAAAACTCTATCCGTTCCTAAAATTTTACAAATCAGTTATCGAAAATTATTAAACATTTTTGGTTTTTGTGAATAACATCATCGAGTTTATACTGATATTCGGCTCGTTTGGCCAGCAAATTGAACGGTAAAACTAGTTTTTGAATAACTCTAACCGATTTGTTATAAGATCATATTTTGGATCCCCGTTCCTAAGATTTTCCAAATTACTTATAGAAAATTATTAAAATTTTCTTGTTGTTGTGAAAAACATCATCGAGTTTGTACTGACTTTCAGCTCGTTTGGCCACAAAATTGAACGGTAAAAGTAGTTTTTGAATAACTCTAACCGATTTGTTATAAGATCATATTTTGGATCCCCGTTCCTAAAATTTTGCAAATTACTTATAGAAAATTATTAAAATTTTCTTGTTGTTGTGAAAAACATCATCGAGTTTGTACTGACTTTCAGCTCGTTTGGCCACAAAATTGAACGGTAAAAGTAGTTTTTGAATAACTCCAACCGCTTCGTAATAAAATCAGATTTTTAATAACTCTAACCGTTCCTCAAATTTTGCATACATCAGTTATCGACTATTATTAAAACCTTCCTGTTTTTGAGAATAAAACCATCGAGCTTGTGTTAATTTTCCACTGATAATATCAGATTTGGATAACTCTAACCGTTTCTCAAATTCTGTAACTGAGTTATGGAAAATGATTACAACTTTCTTGTTTTCGAGAATAAAACCATCGAGTTTGTATTCATTTTCAACTGATAATATCAGGTTTGAAAAACTCTAACCGTTCCTAAAATTTTACAAATCAGTTATCGAAAATTATTAAACATTTTTGGTTTTTGTGAATAACATCATCGAGTTTATACTGATATTCGGCTCGTTTGGCCAGCAAATTGAACGGTAAAACTAGTTTTTGAATAACTCTAACCGATTTGTTATAAGATCATATTTTGGATCCCCGTTCCTAAAATTTTGCAAATTACTTATAAAAAATTATTAAAATTTTCTTGTTGTGAAAAACATCATCGAGTTTGTACTGACTTTCAGCTCGTTTGGCCACAAAATTGAACGGTAAAAGTAGTTTTTGAATAACTCCAACCGCTTCGTAATAAAATCAGATTTTTAATAACTCTAACCGTTCCTCAAATTTTGCATACATCATTTATCGACTATTATTAAAACCTTCCTGTTTTTGAGAATAAAACCATCGAGCTTGTGTTAATTTTCCACTGATAATATCAGATTTGGATAACTCTAACCGTTTCTCAAATTCTGTAACTGAGTTATGGAAAATGATTACAACTTTCTTGTTTTCGAGAATAAAACCATCGAGTTTGTATTCATTTTCAACTGATAATATCAGATTTGAAAAACTCTAACCGTTCCTAAAATTTTACAAATCAGTTATCGAAAATTATTAAACATTTTTGGTTTTTGTGAATAACATCATCGAGTTTATACTGATATTCGGCTCGTTTGGCCAGCAAATTGAACGGTAAAACTAGTTTTTGAATAACTCTAACCGATTTGTTATAAGATCATATTTTGGATCCCCGTTCCTAAAATTTTGCAAATTACTTATAGAAAATTATTAAAATTTTCTTGTTGTTGTGAGAAACATCATCGAGTTTGTACTGACTTTCATCTCGTTTGGCCACAAAATTGAACGGTAAAAGTAGTTTTTGAATAACTCCAACCGCTTCGTAATAAAATCAGATTTTGAATAACTCTAACCGTTCCTCAAATTTTGCATACATCATTTATCGACTATTATTAAAACCTTCCTGTTTTTGAGAATAAAACCATCGAGCTTGTGTTAATTTTCCACTGATAATATCCGATTTGGATAACTCTAACCGTTTCTCAAATTGTGTAACTGAGTTATGGAAAATGATTACAACTTTCTTGTTTTCGAGAATAAAACCATCGAGTTTGTATTCATTTTCAACTGATAATATCAGGTTTGAAAAACTCTAACCGTTCCTAAAATTTTACAAATCAGTTATCGAAAATTATTAAACATTTTTGGTTTTTGTGAATAACATCATCGAGTTTATACTGATATTCGGCTCGTTTGGCCAGCAAATTGAACGGTAAAACTAGTTTTTGAATAACTCTAACCGATTTGTTATAAGATCATATTTTGGATCCCCGTTCCTAAAATTTTGCAAATTACTTATAAAAAATTATTAAAATTTTCTTGTTGTGAAAAACATCATCGAGTTTGTACTGACTTTCAGCTCGTTTGGCCACAAAATTGAACGGTAAAAGTAGTTTTTGAATAACTCCAACCGCTTCGTAATAAAATCAGATTTTTAATAACTCTAACCGTTCCTCAAATTTTGCATACATCATTTATCGACTATTATTAAAACCTTCCTGTTTTTGAGAATAAAACCATCGAGCTTGTGTTAATTTTCCACTGATAATATCAGATTTGGATAACTCTAACCGTTTCTCAAATTCTGTAACTGAGTTATGGAAAATGATTACAACTTTCTTGTTTTCGAGAATAAAACCATCGAGTTTGTATTCATTTTCAACTGATAATATCAGATTTGAAAAACTCTAACCGTTCCTAAAATTTTGCAATTCAGTTATCGAAAATTATTAAACATTTTTGGTTTTTGTGAATAACATCATCGAGTTTATACTGATATTCGGCTCGTTTGGCCAAAAAATTGAACGGTAAAAGTAGTTTTTGAATAACTCCAACCGCTTCGTAATAAAATCAGATTTTGAATAACTCTAACCGTTCCTCAAATTTTGCATACATCATTTATCGACTATTATTAAAACCTTCCTGTTTTTGAGAATAAAACCATCGAGCTTGTGTTAATTTTCCACTGATAATATCCGATTTGGATAACTCTAACCGTTTCTCAAATTGTGTAACTGAGTTATGGAAAATGATTACAACTTTCTTGTTTTCGAGAATAAAACCATCGAGTTTGTATTCATTTTCAACTGATAATATCAGGTTTGAAAAACTCTATCCGTTCCTAAAATTTTACAAATCAGTTATCGAAAATTATTAAACATTTTTGGTTTTTGTGAATAACATCATCGAGTTTATACTGATATTCGGCTCGTTTGGCCAGCAAATTGAACGGTAAAACTAGTTTTTGAATAACTCTAACCGATTTGTTATAAGATCATATTTTGGATCCCCGTTCCTAAGATTTTCCAAATTACTTATAGAAAATTATTAAAATTTTCTTGTTGTTGTGAAAAACATCATCGAGTTTGTACTGACTTTCAGCTCGTTTGGCCACAAAATTGAACGGTAAAAGTAGTTTTTGAATAACTCTAACCGATTTGTTATAAGATCATATTTTGGATCCCCGTTCCTAAAATTTTGCAAATTACTTATAGAAAATTATTAAAATTTTCTTGTTGTTGTGAAAAACATCATCGAGTTTGTACTGACTTTCAGCTCGTTTGGCCACAAAATTGAACGGTAAAAGTAGTTTTTGAATAACTCCAACCGCTTCGTAATAAAATCAGATTTTTAATAACTCTAACCGTTCCTCAAATTTTGCATACATCAGTTATCGACTATTATTAAAACCTTCCTGTTTTTGAGAATAAAACCATCGAGCTTGTGTTAATTTTCCACTGATAATATCAGATTTGGATAACTCTAACCGTTTCTCAAATTCTGTAACTGAGTTATGGAAAATGATTACAACTTTCTTGTTTTCGAGAATAAAACCATCGAGTTTGTATTCATTTTCAACTGATAATATCAGGTTTGAAAAACTCTAACCGTTCCTAAAATTTTACAAATCAGTTATCGAAAATTATTAAACATTTTTGGTTTTTGTGAATAACATCATCGAGTTTATACTGATATTCGGCTCGTTTGGCCAGCAAATTGAACGGTAAAACTAGTTTTTGAATAACTCTAACCGATTTGTTATAAGATCATATTTTGGATCCCCGTTCCTAAAATTTTGCAAATTACTTATAGAAAATTATTAAAATTTTCTTGTTGTTGTGAGAAACATCATCGAGTTTGTACTGACTTTCATCTCGTTTGGCCACAAAATTGAACGGTAAAAGTAGTTTTTGAATAACTCCAACCGCTTCGTAATAAAATCAGATTTTGAATAACTCTAACCGTTCCTCAAATTTTGCATACATCATTTATCGACTATTATTAAAACCTTCCTGTTTTTGAGAATAAAACCATCGAGCTTGTGTTAATTTTCCACTGATAATATCCGATTTGGATAACTCTAACCGTTTCTCAAATTGTGTAACTGAGTTATGGAAAATGATTACAACTTTCTTGTTTTCGAGAATAAAACCATCGAGTTTGTATTCATTTTCAACTGATAATATCAGGTTTGAAAAACTCTAACCGTTCCTAAAATTTTACAAATCAGTTATCGAAAATTATTAAACATTTTTGGTTTTTGTGAATAACATCATCGAGTTTATACTGATATTCGGCTCGTTTGGCCAGCAAATTGAACGGTAAAACTAGTTTTTGAATAACTCTAACCGATTTGTTATAAGATCATATTTTGGATCCCCGTTCCTAAAATTTTGCAAATTACTTATAAAAAATTATTAAAATTTTCTTGTTGTGAAAAACATCATCGAGTTTGTACTGACTTTCAGCTCGTTTGGCCACAAAATTGAACGGTAAAAGTAGTTTTTGAATAACTCCAACCGCTTCGTAATAAAATCAGATTTTTAATAACTCTAACCGTTCCTCAAATTTTGCATACATCATTTATCGACTATTATTAAAACCTTCCTGTTTTTGAGAATAAAACCATCGAGCTTGTGTTAATTTTCCACTGATAATATCAGATTTGGATAACTCTAACCGTTTCTCAAATTCTGTAACTGAGTTATGGAAAATGATTACAACTTTCTTGTTTTCGAGAATAAAACCATCGAGTTTGTATTCATTTTCAACTGATAATATCAGATTTGAAAAACTCTAACCGTTCCTAAAATTTTACAAATCAGTTATCGAAAATTATTAAACATTTTTGGTTTTTGTGAATAACATCATCGAGTTTATACTGATATTCGGCTCGTTTGGCCAGCAAATTGAACGGTAAAACTAGTTTTTGAATAACTCTAACCGATTTGTTATAAGATCATATTTTGGATCCCCGTTCCTAAAATTTTGCAAATTACTTATAGAAAATTATTAAAATTTTCTTGTTGTTGTGAGAAACATCATCGAGTTTGTACTGACTTTCATCTCGTTTGGCCACAAAATTGAACGGTAAAAGTAGTTTTTGAATAACTCCAACCGCTTCGTAATAAAATCAGATTTTGAATAACTCTAACCGTTCCTCAAATTTTGCATACATCATTTATCGACTATTATTAAAACCTTCCTGTTTTTGAGAATAAAACCATCGAGCTTGTGTTAATTTTCCACTGATAATATCCGATTTGGATAACTCTAACCGTTTCTCAAATTGTGTAACTGAGTTATGGAAAATGATTACAACTTTCTTGTTTTCGAGAATAAAACCATCGAGTTTGTATTCATTTTCAACTGATAATATCAGGTTTGAAAAACTCTAACCGTTCCTAAAATTTTACAAATCAGTTATCGAAAATTATTAAACATTTTTGGTTTTTGTGAATAACATCATCGAGTTTATACTGATATTCGGCTCGTTTGGCCAGCAAATTGAACGGTAAAACTAGTTTTTGAATAACTCTAACCGATTTGTTATAAGATCATATTTTGGATCCCCGTTCCTAAAATTTTGCAAATTACTTATAAAAAATTATTAAAATTTTCTTGTTGTGAAAAACATCATCGAGTTTGTACTGACTTTCAGCTCGTTTGGCCACAAAATTGAACGGTAAAAGTAGTTTTTGAATAACTCCAACCGCTTCGTAATAAAATCAGATTTTTAATAACTCTAACCGTTCCTCAAATTTTGCATACATCATTTATCGACTATTATTAAAACCTTCCTGTTTTTGAGAATAAAACCATCGAGCTTGTGTTAATTTTCCACTGATAATATCAGATTTGGATAACTCTAACCGTTTCTCAAATTCTGTAACTGAGTTATGGAAAATGATTACAACTTTCTTGTTTTCGAGAATAAAACCATCGAGTTTGTATTCATTTTCAACTGATAATATCAGATTTGAAAAACTCTAACCGTTCCTAAAATTTTGCAATTCAGTTATCGAAAATTATTAAACATTTTTGGTTTTTGTGAATAACATCATCGAGTTTATACTGATATTCGGCTCGTTTGGCCAAAAAATTGAACGGTAAAAGTAGTTTTTGAATAACTCCAACCGCTTCGTAATAAAATCAGATTTTGAATAACTCTAACCGTTCCTCAAATTTTGCATACATCATTTATCGACTATTATTAAAACCTTCCTGTTTTTGAGAATAAAACCATCGAGCTTGTGTTAATTTTCCACTGATAATATCCGATTTGGATAACTCTAACCGTTTCTCAAATTGTGTAACTGAGTTATGGAAAATGATTACAACTTTCTTGTTTTCGAGAATAAAACCATCGAGTTTGTATTCATTTTCAACTGATAATATCAGGTTTGAAAAACTCTAACCGTTCCTAAAATTTTACAAATCAGTTATCGAAAATTATTAAACATTTTTGGTTTTTGTGAATAACATCATCGAGTTTATACTGATATTCGGCTCGTTTGGCCAGCAAATTGAACGGTAAAACTAGTTTTTGAATAACTCTAACCGATTTGTTATAAGATCATATTTTGGATCCCCGTTCCTAAAATTTTGCAAATTACTTATAGAAAATTATTAAAATTTTCTTGTTGTGAAAAACATCATCGAGTTTGTACTGACTTTCAGCTCGTTTGGCCACAAAATTGAACGGTAAAAGTAGTTTTTGAATAACTCCAACCGCTTCGTAATAAAATCAGATTTTTAATAACTCTAACCGTTCCTCAAATTTTGCATACATCATTTATCGACTATTATTAAAACCTTCCTGTTTTTGAGAATAAAACCATCGAGCTTGTGTTAATTTTCCACTGATAATATCAGATTTGGATAACTCTAACCGTTTCTCAAATTGTGTAACTGAGTTATGGAAAATGATTACAACTTTCTTGTTTTCGAGAATGAAACCATCCAGTTTGTATTCATTTTCAACTGATAATATCAGATTTGAAAAACTCTAACCGTTCCTAAAATTTTACAAATCAGTTATCGAAAATTATTAAACATTTTTGGTTTTTGTGAATAACATCATCGAGTTTATACTGATATTTGGCTCGTTTGGCCAGCAAATTGAACGGTAAAACTAGTTTTTGAATAACTCTAACCGATTTGTTATAAGATCATATTTTGGATCCCCGTTCCTAAAATTTTGCAAATTACTTATAGAAAATTATTAAAATTTTCTTGTTGTTGTGAGAAACATCATCGAGTTTGTACTGACTTTCATCTCGTTTGGCCACAAAATTGAACGGTAAAAGTAGTTTTTGAATAACTCCAACCGCTTCGTAATAAAATCAGATTTTGAATAACTCTAACCGTTCCTCAAATTTTGCATACATCATTTATCGACTATTATTAAAACCTTCCTGTTTTTGAGAATAAAACCATCGAGCTTGTGTTAATTTTCCACTGATAATATCCGATTTGGATAACTCTAACCGTTTCTCAAATTGTGTAACTGAGTTATGGAAAATGATTACAACTTTCTTGTTTTCGAGAATAAAACCATCGAGTTTGTATTCATTTTCAACTGATAATATCAGGTTTGAAAAACTCTAACCGTTCCTAAAATTTTACAAATCAGTTATCGAAAATTATTAAACATTTTTGGTTTTTGTGAATAACATCATCGAGTTTATACTGATATTCGGCTCGTTTGGCCAGCAAATTGAACGGTAAAACTAGTTTTTGAATAACTCTAACCGATTTGTTATAAGATCATATTTTGGATCCCCGTTCCTAAAATTTTGCAAATTACTTATAAAAAATTATTAAAATTTTCTTGTTGTGAAAAACATCATCGAGTTTGTACTGACTTTCAGCTCGTTTGGCCACAAAATTGAACGGTAAAAGTAGTTTTTGAATAACTCCAACCGCTTCGTAATAAAATCAGATTTTTAATAACTCTAACCGTTCCTCAAATTTTGCATACATCATTTATCGACTATTATTAAAACCTTCCTGTTTTTGAGAATAAAACCATCGAGCTTGTGTTAATTTTCCACTGATAATATCAGATTTGGATAACTCTAACCGTTTCTCAAATTCTGTAACTGAGTTATGGAAAATGATTACAACTTTCTTGTTTTCGAGAATAAAACCATCGAGTTTGTATTCATTTTCAACTGATAATATCAGATTTGAAAAACTCTAACCGTTCCTAAAATTTTGCAATTCAGTTATCGAAAATTATTAAACATTTTTGGTTTTTGTGAATAACATCATCGAGTTTATACTGATATTCGGCTCGTTTGGCCAAAAAATTGAACGGTAAAAGTAGTTTTTGAATAACTCCAACCGCTTCGTAATAAAATCAGATTTTGAATAACTCTAACCGTTCCTCAAATTTTGCATACATCATTTATCGACTATTATTAAAACCTTCCTGTTTTTGAGAATAAAACCATCGAGCTTGTGTTAATTTTCCACTGATAATATCCGATTTGGATAACTCTAACCGTTTCTCAAATTGTGTAACTGAGTTATGGAAAATGATTACAACTTTCTTGTTTTCGAGAATAAAACCATCGAGTTTGTATTCATTTTCAACTGATAATATCAGGTTTGAAAAACTCTATCCGTTCCTAAAATTTTACAAATCAGTTATCGAAAATTATTAAACATTTTTGGTTTTTGTGAATAACATCATCGAGTTTATACTGATATTCGGCTCGTTTGGCCAGCAAATTGAACGGTAAAACTAGTTTTTGAATAACTCTAACCGATTTGTTATAAGATCATATTTTGGATCCCCGTTCCTAAGATTTTCCAAATTACTTATAGAAAATTATTAAAATTTTCTTGTTGTTGTGAAAAACATCATCGAGTTTGTACTGACTTTCAGCTCGTTTGGCCACAAAATTGAACGGTAAAAGTAGTTTTTGAATAACTCTAACCGATTTGTTATAAGATCATATTTTGGATCCCCGTTCCTAAAATTTTGCAAATTACTTATAGAAAATTATTAAAATTTTCTTGTTGTTGTGAAAAACATCATCGAGTTTGTACTGACTTTCAGCTCGTTTGGCCACAAAATTGAACGGTAAAAGTAGTTTTTGAATAACTCCAACCGCTTCGTAATAAAATCAGATTTTTAATAACTCTAACCGTTCCTCAAATTTTGCATACATCAGTTATCGACTATTATTAAAACCTTCCTGTTTTTGAGAATAAAACCATCGAGCTTGTGTTAATTTTCCACTGATAATATCAGATTTGGATAACTCTAACCGTTTCTCAAATTCTGTAACTGAGTTATGGAAAATGATTACAACTTTCTTGTTTTCGAGAATAAAACCATCGAGTTTGTATTCATTTTCAACTGATAATATCAGGTTTGAAAAACTCTAACCGTTCCTAAAATTTTACAAATCAGTTATCGAAAATTATTAAACATTTTTGGTTTTTGTGAATAACATCATCGAGTTTATACTGATATTCGGCTCGTTTGGCCAGCAAATTGAACGGTAAAACTAGTTTTTGAATAACTCTAACCGATTTGTTATAAGATCATATTTTGGATCCCCGTTCCTAAAATTTTGCAAATTACTTATAGAAAATTATTAAAATTTTCTTGTTGTTGTGAGAAACATCATCGAGTTTGTACTGACTTTCATCTCGTTTGGCCACAAAATTGAACGGTAAAAGTAGTTTTTGAATAACTCCAACCGCTTCGTAATAAAATCAGATTTTGAATAACTCTAACCGTTCCTCAAATTTTGCATACATCATTTATCGACTATTATTAAAACCTTCCTGTTTTTGAGAATAAAACCATCGAGCTTGTGTTAATTTTCCACTGATAATATCCGATTTGGATAACTCTAACCGTTTCTCAAATTGTGTAACTGAGTTATGGAAAATGATTACAACTTTCTTGTTTTCGAGAATAAAACCATCGAGTTTGTATTCATTTTCAACTGATAATATCAGGTTTGAAAAACTCTAACCGTTCCTAAAATTTTACAAATCAGTTATCGAAAATTATTAAACATTTTTGGTTTTTGTGAATAACATCATCGAGTTTATACTGATATTCGGCTCGTTTGGCCAGCAAATTGAACGGTAAAACTAGTTTTTGAATAACTCTAACCGATTTGTTATAAGATCATATTTTGGATCCCCGTTCCTAAAATTTTGCAAATTACTTATAAAAAATTATTAAAATTTTCTTGTTGTGAAAAACATCATCGAGTTTGTACTGACTTTCAGCTCGTTTGGCCACAAAATTGAACGGTAAAAGTAGTTTTTGAATAACTCCAACCGCTTCGTAATAAAATCAGATTTTTAATAACTCTAACCGTTCCTCAAATTTTGCATACATCATTTATCGACTATTATTAAAACCTTCCTGTTTTTGAGAATAAAACCATCGAGCTTGTGTTAATTTTCCACTGATAATATCAGATTTGGATAACTCTAACCGTTTCTCAAATTCTGTAACTGAGTTATGGAAAATGATTACAACTTTCTTGTTTTCGAGAATAAAACCATCGAGTTTGTATTCATTTTCAACTGATAATATCAGATTTGAAAAACTCTAACCGTTCCTAAAATTTTACAAATCAGTTATCGAAAATTATTAAACATTTTTGGTTTTTGTGAATAACATCATCGAGTTTATACTGATATTCGGCTCGTTTGGCCAGCAAATTGAACGGTAAAACTAGTTTTTGAATAACTCTAACCGATTTGTTATAAGATCATATTTTGGATCCCCGTTCCTAAAATTTTGCAAATTACTTATAGAAAATTATTAAAATTTTCTTGTTGTTGTGAGAAACATCATCGAGTTTGTACTGACTTTCATCTCGTTTGGCCACAAAATTGAACGGTAAAAGTAGTTTTTGAATAACTCCAACCGCTTCGTAATAAAATCAGATTTTGAATAACTCTAACCGTTCCTCAAATTTTGCATACATCATTTATCGACTATTATTAAAACCTTCCTGTTTTTGAGAATAAAACCATCGAGCTTGTGTTAATTTTCCACTGATAATATCCGATTTGGATAACTCTAACCGTTTCTCAAATTGTGTAACTGAGTTATGGAAAATGATTACAACTTTCTTGTTTTCGAGAATAAAACCATCGAGTTTGTATTCATTTTCAACTGATAATATCAGGTTTGAAAAACTCTAACCGTTCCTAAAATTTTACAAATCAGTTATCGAAAATTATTAAACATTTTTGGTTTTTGTGAATAACATCATCGAGTTTATACTGATATTCGGCTCGTTTGGCCAGCAAATTGAACGGTAAAACTAGTTTTTGAATAACTCTAACCGATTTGTTATAAGATCATATTTTGGATCCCCGTTCCTAAAATTTTGCAAATTACTTATAAAAAATTATTAAAATTTTCTTGTTGTGAAAAACATCATCGAGTTTGTACTGACTTTCAGCTCGTTTGGCCACAAAATTGAACGGTAAAAGTAGTTTTTGAATAACTCCAACCGCTTCGTAATAAAATCAGATTTTTAATAACTCTAACCGTTCCTCAAATTTTGCATACATCATTTATCGACTATTATTAAAACCTTCCTGTTTTTGAGAATAAAACCATCGAGCTTGTGTTAATTTTCCACTGATAATATCAGATTTGGATAACTCTAACCGTTTCTCAAATTCTGTAACTGAGTTATGGAAAATGATTACAACTTTCTTGTTTTCGAGAATAAAACCATCGAGTTTGTATTCATTTTCAACTGATAATATCAGATTTGAAAAACTCTAACCGTTCCTAAAATTTTGCAATTCAGTTATCGAAAATTATTAAACATTTTTGGTTTTTGTGAATAACATCATCGAGTTTATACTGATATTCGGCTCGTTTGGCCAAAAAATTGAACGGTAAAAGTAGTTTTTGAATAACTCCAACCGCTTCGTAATAAAATCAGATTTTGAATAACTCTAACCGTTCCTCAAATTTTGCATACATCATTTATCGACTATTATTAAAACCTTCCTGTTTTTGAGAATAAAACCATCGAGCTTGTGTTAATTTTCCACTGATAATATCCGATTTGGATAACTCTAACCGTTTCTCAAATTGTGTAACTGAGTTATGGAAAATGATTACAACTTTCTTGTTTTCGAGAATAAAACCATCGAGTTTGTATTCATTTTCAACTGATAATATCAGGTTTGAAAAACTCTATCCGTTCCTAAAATTTTACAAATCAGTTATCGAAAATTATTAAACATTTTTGGTTTTTGTGAATAACATCATCGAGTTTATACTGATATTCGGCTCGTTTGGCCAGCAAATTGAACGGTAAAACTAGTTTTTGAATAACTCTAACCGATTTGTTATAAGATCATATTTTGGATCCCCGTTCCTAAGATTTTCCAAATTACTTATAGAAAATTATTAAAATTTTCTTGTTGTTGTGAAAAACATCATCGAGTTTGTACTGACTTTCAGCTCGTTTGGCCACAAAATTGAACGGTAAAAGTAGTTTTTGAATAACTCTAACCGATTTGTTATAAGATCATATTTTGGATCCCCGTTCCTAAAATTTTGCAAATTACTTATAGAAAATTATTAAAATTTTCTTGTTGTTGTGAAAAACATCATCGAGTTTGTACTGACTTTCAGCTCGTTTGGCCACAAAATTGAACGGTAAAAGTAGTTTTTGAATAACTCCAACCGCTTCGTAATAAAATCAGATTTTTAATAACTCTAACCGTTCCTCAAATTTTGCATACATCAGTTATCGACTATTATTAAAACCTTCCTGTTTTTGAGAATAAAACCATCGAGCTTGTGTTAATTTTCCACTGATAATATCAGATTTGGATAACTCTAACCGTTTCTCAAATTCTGTAACTGAGTTATGGAAAATGATTACAACTTTCTTGTTTTCGAGAATAAAACCATCGAGTTTGTATTCATTTTCAACTGATAATATCAGGTTTGAAAAACTCTAACCGTTCCTAAAATTTTACAAATCAGTTATCGAAAATTATTAAACATTTTTGGTTTTTGTGAATAACATCATCGAGTTTATACTGATATTCGGCTCGTTTGGCCAGCAAATTGAACGGTAAAACTAGTTTTTGAATAACTCTAACCGATTTGTTATAAGATCATATTTTGGATCCCCGTTCCTAAAATTTTGCAAATTACTTATAGAAAATTATTAAAATTTTCTTGTTGTTGTGAGAAACATCATCGAGTTTGTACTGACTTTCATCTCGTTTGGCCACAAAATTGAACGGTAAAAGTAGTTTTTGAATAACTCCAACCGCTTCGTAATAAAATCAGATTTTGAATAACTCTAACCGTTCCTCAAATTTTGCATACATCATTTATCGACTATTATTAAAACCTTCCTGTTTTTGAGAATAAAACCATCGAGCTTGTGTTAATTTTCCACTGATAATATCCGATTTGGATAACTCTAACCGTTTCTCAAATTGTGTAACTGAGTTATGGAAAATGATTACAACTTTCTTGTTTTCGAGAATAAAACCATCGAGTTTGTATTCATTTTCAACTGATAATATCAGGTTTGAAAAACTCTAACCGTTCCTAAAATTTTACAAATCAGTTATCGAAAATTATTAAACATTTTTGGTTTTTGTGAATAACATCATCGAGTTTATACTGATATTCGGCTCGTTTGGCCAGCAAATTGAACGGTAAAACTAGTTTTTGAATAACTCTAACCGATTTGTTATAAGATCATATTTTGGATCCCCGTTCCTAAAATTTTGCAAATTACTTATAAAAAATTATTAAAATTTTCTTGTTGTGAAAAACATCATCGAGTTTGTACTGACTTTCAGCTCGTTTGGCCACAAAATTGAACGGTAAAAGTAGTTTTTGAATAACTCCAACCGCTTCGTAATAAAATCAGATTTTTAATAACTCTAACCGTTCCTCAAATTTTGCATACATCATTTATCGACTATTATTAAAACCTTCCTGTTTTTGAGAATAAAACCATCGAGCTTGTGTTAATTTTCCACTGATAATATCAGATTTGGATAACTCTAACCGTTTCTCAAATTCTGTAACTGAGTTATGGAAAATGATTACAACTTTCTTGTTTTCGAGAATAAAACCATCGAGTTTGTATTCATTTTCAACTGATAATATCAGATTTGAAAAACTCTAACCGTTCCTAAAATTTTACAAATCAGTTATCGAAAATTATTAAACATTTTTGGTTTTTGTGAATAACATCATCGAGTTTATACTGATATTCGGCTCGTTTGGCCAGCAAATTGAACGGTAAAACTAGTTTTTGAATAACTCTAACCGATTTGTTATAAGATCATATTTTGGATCCCCGTTCCTAAAATTTTGCAAATTACTTATAGAAAATTATTAAAATTTTCTTGTTGTTGTGAGAAACATCATCGAGTTTGTACTGACTTTCATCTCGTTTGGCCACAAAATTGAACGGTAAAAGTAGTTTTTGAATAACTCCAACCGCTTCGTAATAAAATCAGATTTTGAATAACTCTAACCGTTCCTCAAATTTTGCATACATCATTTATCGACTATTATTAAAACCTTCCTGTTTTTGAGAATAAAACCATCGAGCTTGTGTTAATTTTCCACTGATAATATCCGATTTGGATAACTCTAACCGTTTCTCAAATTGTGTAACTGAGTTATGGAAAATGATTACAACTTTCTTGTTTTCGAGAATAAAACCATCGAGTTTGTATTCATTTTCAACTGATAATATCAGGTTTGAAAAACTCTAACCGTTCCTAAAATTTTACAAATCAGTTATCGAAAATTATTAAACATTTTTGGTTTTTGTGAATAACATCATCGAGTTTATACTGATATTCGGCTCGTTTGGCCAGCAAATTGAACGGTAAAACTAGTTTTTGAATAACTCTAACCGATTTGTTATAAGATCATATTTTGGATCCCCGTTCCTAAAATTTTGCAAATTACTTATAAAAAATTATTAAAATTTTCTTGTTGTGAAAAACATCATCGAGTTTGTACTGACTTTCAGCTCGTTTGGCCACAAAATTGAACGGTAAAAGTAGTTTTTGAATAACTCCAACCGCTTCGTAATAAAATCAGATTTTTAATAACTCTAACCGTTCCTCAAATTTTGCATACATCATTTATCGACTATTATTAAAACCTTCCTGTTTTTGAGAATAAAACCATCGAGCTTGTGTTAATTTTCCACTGATAATATCAGATTTGGATAACTCTAACCGTTTCTCAAATTCTGTAACTGAGTTATGGAAAATGATTACAACTTTCTTGTTTTCGAGAATAAAACCATCGAGTTTGTATTCATTTTCAACTGATAATATCAGATTTGAAAAACTCTAACCGTTCCTAAAATTTTGCAATTCAGTTATCGAAAATTATTAAACATTTTTGGTTTTTGTGAATAACATCATCGAGTTTATACTGATATTCGGCTCGTTTGGCCAAAAAATTGAACGGTAAAAGTAGTTTTTGAATAACTCCAACCGCTTCGTAATAAAATCAGATTTTGAATAACTCTAACCGTTCCTCAAATTTTGCATACATCATTTATCGACTATTATTAAAACCTTCCTGTTTTTGAGAATAAAACCATCGAGCTTGTGTTAATTTTCCACTGATAATATCCGATTTGGATAACTCTAACCGTTTCTCAAATTGTGTAACTGAGTTATGGAAAATGATTACAACTTTCTTGTTTTCGAGAATAAAACCATCGAGTTTGTATTCATTTTCAACTGATAATATCAGGTTTGAAAAACTCTAACCGTTCCTAAAATTTTACAAATCAGTTATCGAAAATTATTAAACATTTTTGGTTTTTGTGAATAACATCATCGAGTTTATACTGATATTCGGCTCGTTTGGCCAGCAAATTGAACGGTAAAACTAGTTTTTGAATAACTCTAACCGATTTGTTATAAGATCATATTTTGGATCCCCGTTCCTAAAATTTTGCAAATTACTTATAGAAAATTATTAAAATTTTCTTGTTGTGAAAAACATCATCGAGTTTGTACTGACTTTCAGCTCGTTTGGCCACAAAATTGAACGGTAAAAGTAGTTTTTGAATAACTCCAACCGCTTCGTAATAAAATCAGATTTTTAATAACTCTAACCGTTCCTCAAATTTTGCATACATCATTTATCGACTATTATTAAAACCTTCCTGTTTTTGAGAATAAAACCATCGAGCTTGTGTTAATTTTCCACTGATAATATCAGATTTGGATAACTCTAACCGTTTCTCAAATTGTGTAACTGAGTTATGGAAAATGATTACAACTTTCTTGTTTTCGAGAATGAAACCATCCAGTTTGTATTCATTTTCAACTGATAATATCAGATTTGAAAAACTCTAACCGTTCCTAAAATTTTACAAATCAGTTATCGAAAATTATTAAACATTTTTGGTTTTTGTGAATAACATCATCGAGTTTATACTGATATTTGGCTCGTTTGGCCAGCAAATTGAACGGTAAAACTAGTTTTTGAATAACTCTAACCGATTTGTTATAAGATCATATTTTGGATCCCCGTTCCTAAAATTTTGCAAATTACTTATAGAAAATTATTAAAATTTTCTTGTTGTTGTGAGAAACATCATCGAGTTTGTACTGACTTTCATCTCGTTTGGCCACAAAATTGAACGGTAAAAGTAGTTTTTGAATAACTCCAACCGCTTCGTAATAAAATCAGATTTTGAATAACTCTAACCGTTCCTCAAATTTTGCATACATCATTTATCGACTATTATTAAAACCTTCCTGTTTTTGAGAATAAAACCATCGAGCTTGTGTTAATTTTCCACTGATAATATCCGATTTGGATAACTCTAACCGTTTCTCAAATTGTGTAACTGAGTTATGGAAAATGATTACAACTTTCTTGTTTTCGAGAATAAAACCATCGAGTTTGTATTCATTTTCAACTGATAATATCAGGTTTGAAAAACTCTAACCGTTCCTAAAATTTTACAAATCAGTTATCGAAAATTATTAAACATTTTTGGTTTTTGTGAATAACATCATCGAGTTTATACTGATATTCGGCTCGTTTGGCCAGCAAATTGAACGGTAAAACTAGTTTTTGAATAACTCTAACCGATTTGTTATAAGATCATATTTTGGATCCCCGTTCCTAAAATTTTGCAAATTACTTATAAAAAATTATTAAAATTTTCTTGTTGTGAAAAACATCATCGAGTTTGTACTGACTTTCAGCTCGTTTGGCCACAAAATTGAACGGTAAAAGTAGTTTTTGAATAACTCCAACCGCTTCGTAATAAAATCAGATTTTTAATAACTCTAACCGTTCCTCAAATTTTGCATACATCATTTATCGACTATTATTAAAACCTTCCTGTTTTTGAGAATAAAACCATCGAGCTTGTGTTAATTTTCCACTGATAATATCAGATTTGGATAACTCTAACCGTTTCTCAAATTCTGTAACTGAGTTATGGAAAATGATTACAACTTTCTTGTTTTCGAGAATAAAACCATCGAGTTTGTATTCATTTTCAACTGATAATATCAGATTTGAAAAACTCTAACCGTTCCTAAAATTTTGCAATTCAGTTATCGAAAATTATTAAACATTTTTGGTTTTTGTGAATAACATCATCGAGTTTATACTGATATTCGGCTCGTTTGGCCAAAAAATTGAACGGTAAAAGTAGTTTTTGAATAACTCCAACCGCTTCGTAATAAAATCAGATTTTGAATAACTCTAACCGTTCCTCAAATTTTGCATACATCATTTATCGACTATTATTAAAACCTTCCTGTTTTTGAGAATAAAACCATCGAGCTTGTGTTAATTTTCCACTGATAATATCCGATTTGGATAACTCTAACCGTTTCTCAAATTGTGTAACTGAGTTATGGAAAATGATTACAACTTTCTTGTTTTCGAGAATAAAACCATCGAGTTTGTATTCATTTTCAACTGATAATATCAGGTTTGAAAAACTCTAACCGTTCCTAAAATTTTACAAATCAGTTATCGAAAATTATTAAACATTTTTGGTTTTTGTGAATAACATCATCGAGTTTATACTGATATTCGGCTCGTTTGGCCAGCAAATTGAACGGTAAAACTAGTTTTTGAATAACTCTAACCGATTTGTTATAAGATCATATTTTGGATCCCCGTTCCTAAAATTTTGCAAATTACTTATAGAAAATTATTAAAATTTTCTTGTTGTGAAAAACATCATCGAGTTTGTACTGACTTTCAGCTCGTTTGGCCACAAAATTGAACGGTAAAAGTAGTTTTTGAATAACTCCAACCGCTTCGTAATAAAATCAGATTTTTAATAACTCTAACCGTTCCTCAAATTTTGCATACATCATTTATCGACTATTATTAAAACCTTCCTGTTTTTGAGAATAAAACCATCGAGCTTGTGTTAATTTTCCACTGATAATATCAGATTTGGATAACTCTAACCGTTTCTCAAATTGTGTAACTGAGTTATGGAAAATGATTACAACTTTCTTGTTTTCGAGAATGAAACCATCCAGTTTGTATTCATTTTCAACTGATAATATCAGATTTGAAAAACTCTAACCGTTCCTAAAATTTTACAAATCAGTTATCGAAAATTATTAAACATTTTTGGTTTTTGTGAATAACATCATCGAGTTTATACTGATATTTGGCTCGTTTGGCCAGCAAATTGAACGGTAAAACTAGTTTTTGAATAACTCTAACCGATTTGTTATAAGATCATATTTTGGATCTCCGTTCCTAAAATTTTGCAAATTACTTATAGAAAATTATTAAAATTTTCTTGTTGTTGTGAAAAACATCATCGAGTTTGTACTGACTTTCAGCTCGTTTGGCCAAAAAATTGAACGGTAAAAGTAGTTTTTGAATAACTCCAACCGCTTCGTAATAAAATCAGATTTTGAATAACTCTAACCGTTCCTCAAATTTTGCATACATCATTTATCGACTATTATTAAAACCTTCCTGTTTTTGGGAATAAAGCCATCGAGCTGGTGTTAATTTTCCACTGATAATATCAGATTTGGATAACTCTAACCGTTTCTCAAATTCTGTAACTGAGTTATGGAAAATGATTACAACTTTCTTGTTTTCGAGAATAAAACCATCGAGTTTGTATTCATTTTCAACTGATAATATCAGATTTGAAAAACTCTAACCGTTCCTAAAATTTTGCAAATCAGTTATCGAAAATTATTAAACATTTTTTGTTTTTGTGAATAACATCATCGAGTTTGTACTGACTTTCAGCTCGTTTGGCCAAAAAATTGAACGGTAAAAGTAGTTTTTGAATAACTCCAACCGCTTCGTAATAAAATCAGATTTTGAATAACTCTAACCGTTCCTCAAATTTTGCATACATCATTTATCGACTATTATTAAAACCTTCCTGTTTTTGGGAATAAAGCCATCGAGCTGGTGTTAATTTTCCACTGATAATATCAGATTTGGATAACTCTAACCGTTTCTCAAATTCTGTAACTGAGTTATGGAAAATGATTACAACTTTCTTGTTTTCGAGAATAAAACCATCGAGTTTGTATTCATTTTCAACTGATAATATCAGATTTGAAAAACTCTAACCGTTCCTAAAATTTTGCAAATCAGTTATCGAAAATTATTAAACATTTTTTGTTTTTGTGAATAACATCATCGAGTTTGTACTGACTTTCAGCTCGTTTGGCCAAAAAATTGAACGGTAAAAGTAGTTTTTGAATAACTCCAACCGCTTCGTAATAAAATCAGATTTTGAATAACTCTAACCGTTCCTCAAATTTTGCATACATCATTTATCGACTATTATTAAAACCTTCCTGTTTTTGAGAATAAAACCATCGAGCTTGGGTTAATTTTCCACTGATAATATCAGATTTGGATAACTCTAACCGTGGGTTGGTAAAGTCGAATTTTGAATAATTCTAACCGTTCCTCAAACTTTTTTCTTTTCGAGAATAAAACCATCGAGTTTGTATTAATTTTCAACTGATAATCGGCTTTATGATAGAACGTTTACGTTAAAAACAACACAAGCGTTAACTCGAAATTTGACATTATTTCTGTTATAATTTACATATACCCTACGTTACAACAACCTTGTTAGCCTAACATAACATCTCTGTTAAGTTAACGTAAACATTCTATCATAAGGCTGAATATCAGATTTGAAAAACTCTAATCGTTCCTAAAATTTTGCAAATCAGTTATCAAAAATTATTAAAATTTTCTTCTTTCTGTAATTTACACCTGTTTGTATTGACTCTCAGCGTATTTGGCCAGAAGATTAAACGGTAAAAGGAGGGTTTGAATAACTTTAACCGTTTCATAATAAGATCAGATCTTGTATAACTCTAAACGTTTCTCAAATTTTGCAATAGAAACAATTTTACAAATATCAGTTATCGAATAGTAATAAAACTTTCTTGTTTTCGAGAATAAATCCATTGCACTTATGCTGATTTTCTGCCGGTTTTTGCCGAGAAAGTTTAACAGTAAAATTTGATTTTGGATAACTCTAATAGTTCTCAAGATCTCTGTAAATTCGTTTTGGAAATTCACCTAAAATTGCCTACTTTTGAGATTAATCACATAGAGTTTGTAGTCACTAGATTTCCGCTAACGTTTCCCAATTAATGGATGGGAAACGAATTCTGCAAATGTTATCGAAAATTATTAAATCTTTCTTATTTTCGTGAATTAAACTATGGAGGGCTTATTGATTATCAGCTGATTTTGTCCAAAATGTCAAATGGTAAAATCAGGTTTTGGATAACTCTAACCGTTCTCAAAATGTTTGAAAATTTGTTTTTGAAAATTATTGAAACTTTCTTATTTTCTACAATAAACCCATCTAATTTTTACTGATTTTTACTTGACTTTATCCAGAAAATTGAATGATAAAAGCAAATTTGGATAACTCTAAGGGTAGTAAAACTTTTTGCAAATTTGTTTCTGCAAATTATTAAAACCTTCTTATATTCTGTCATTTTTTGTCAATTTTTTTCTGAAAGATTGAATCGTAAAATCAGATTTTGGATAAGTCTAACCTTGGATAACTTTTCCATTTTAATCGATATTTAAGATCAGTTTTGGAATAACTGCTCTAATCCTTCCTTTAGATCCAAGAGTTTTGACAATTATTCAAAATTCATAATTTTTGAGCAAAATTAGGTTTTTTGGTAGTCTTTCTTACGTCCATATTCTAATACAATAACAAATCAATAAATTAGATACTCGTAACAAGGAAATGTTTGTAGTTGGATATGCTCAAAATGAATATCGCCTGTAAAAATGAAAATCTCCCTCACAAACATTTACGTCGAGTAACTCATGAAACTATCGACAACATTGGATGTCACGAATCATGAACCAAATGCTTTCGGCCTAGTTCGTGATTCGTAGAAAGTTTGCAATATACGAGGTATTATGTTTCCATCCCCTGGTTTTGCAGTCCAAGGCCAGCACTGTAAAAGATAGGCAATGTTCTGTATGTGGGCGCAACAACATATTCTCTACACTATTCAACAAGTGTCTCTTGTTGCCATCAGTAATTCAACAGCAAAAGCCCCTTGAATGAAAAAAAGCTCGGCAAATCGCGATTCAATAGCCATCCAGTGTCGGCAAACAATCGACAGTCGGCCTTCGGGGTATTAATCAAACTTTCCCGCTCGGAAAATTGGGAAATTCGTCAAAGGAGAATCGACAAGTTGCGGAATTAGTGGTGTTTTCATTGTATTTTTGTGTTTTCATTTTGACTCAATTGAGTCCCTGAATGAACGATGCTTTTGAGGGTGGTCGCCCCATTGTTGGCAGCTCGTTTTGTTGTACAATACGTGAAAAAAAAAACGACTGGATTTTTATTAATGATTTTCGCTCAGACAAAAGGCGTGTGAAAAACGGGAGATATTTACGTAAGTCCCGACGTGGGTGGCGGACTATATCCCGTCCCAACATCAATAAAACAAACTAATAAACGGCCGAATAACACAAATAGAAGACGTGCGATATGGTTCGCAGGTTGGTTCCATTTGAGCGATGTTTACGAACGCGACAAACAATCGTCACATGGGCTTTGATTGCACCGGCCGCCATATTTACAAATCCGTTTCTGTTTTATACTAATAATCCGGATCTCGGGCAACATGTGCTTCGTTGTGTGGGGGCGCGAATTTCGATGATGGTCCCTGGTTGCCACGTATTGTCTCTCATCAGACAATTGATCCATGGTAAAATCGCGCAAAAAGTTCATTTTTCTCTTAAAGAGATTGATAGAATAGCAAGGTCGAAAACGAATTCTAAGTCAGCAGTCTCAAATAATTATTTGAGACTGCTGACCTAGAGTTTAATATTTAAGACTGCTGACTTAGAGTCGATTATTTTCCCCATGGTAATTTCTTGTATCGAATGATGAAGCTGACAACATCGCCACTATTCCCATGTCGATTCAAACGATTTCCGGCAAAAACAAACATACCTTTTGATTTTACCGCCACGGAACCGTCTTAAATCGCTATTAACAGCTTTTAACCCACTTTTAAGACGTTTTACCCTGTTGCTCTTCTTTTCTTCGTTTTGTTGCTGTCGTATTAGAAATAGGTACGCATTTTCAGCGCCACCGTAAACACTGCCTTATTGTATGAATGAAAAACAAACGACTGTTTTATTATTGTGACGTTGGAACCGCTGGCGATTATGAGTGTAAACTGTTGACAGCTACTGTCTTTTAGCTTCCTTTAATTTCGTTCTTAAATATAATCATACCTAAACGTATTAAGTAACTAAATTTAATCGGATGACTAGTCGTTTAACAGGCACAGTCTCGGGAATCAACTTGTCATGGGCGCATCAGATCGATGTGTTGGTGCATGTCATTGCGATCAAATCATCCACTGTTCTTTGGCAGGTTATTGTTGGGTTAAGCGTTCGGTAGCGATTGGGGCTAATCACCAGCTTAAAATCAATTACAGATGACGCAGTTTATATTGTGTACAAGAAGAAGTATAAGGCAATATTTATTACTATAACTTTGTTTACAACAAAAAGGTTAAAACACAAGGCATATGAAGAAAAATCTCAAAATTCTAGCAAAAGTGATCAAGTTTCGCATATGGATTATGGCTAGGAGAAATTTGGCTTAAACCGAGGAAGAACGACTGATAACCACAAGAATGCAGTGAGAGATGTTGGACGCAACTTTGTCCAAAGCTAGAAAGATTGAGAAGTTTATACATGAGACAAGAAGATTGAGAGAGCTTCGGCAAGGGAAGAAGCAGAGGAAGAAGATGCTTCTGCAAGACAGATATGAAGGATCTAGACTAATTGTTCTTTATTCGCTATGGTTTGAGCTTGAGGATGCAACATGTATGGATCCTGTGCTTCATAATAAGATAAAGAAATGTTGAGAGTCTGTTTCTGTTCCTGGATACTGGAAGAATATTTTTCAAGAACTATGAGTCTATAAGGTTCAATGAGCATTGCAAGTACGGGGATTCCGGAAGTCACAAAGATGCTGACAGAAAGGAGACTGGAGTGATTTTCAAAACAAAGATTAAGAAGAGATTATATCCTGGGAAAGACTCTTGTTCAGCAATGTGAAGTGGCAGCAGGCGTTATATGATGCCTTCTTGCAGAACCATAGAAAACCATACATGACAAAACATGACAAATTGTTTCATCCTGGGTCAAAGAATTTGACAAAACGATTGTCTGGCCTGAGATGCTTAGCTCTGAGTTGATGGAATCACTTGAAATCTTGAATCTGAACTTGCCAATACTTGATGGATGTTCTTATGGCTACCAGCCGAAGGGATGGGGAGAGACACCCACCACTTTCGTTTGGATGATGGACGATGAGATCGGGTCTAAGCCAGAGATGGGCGTTGACACGAAATTGGGAAATGTTAACACGATACGTGTCAACATTTGTCAATAAATGTCAACAATTGTCAATAATTAAAATGCAAAAGTTAGGTTTTATATATTAAAGGTTATATTATTGGATCGGTTATTGTACTGTTATTGATTGCTTTCGGTTTCCTTCAGAACCCTGCAACACCCTGTAGACCAAGAGAAAGAAGTATTTTAGGACATGTCTGTATTTGAACTTTCGTCCTGAATTTGATCCAGGATTTTTTTACCTTCTATTCAGATAAACTCTGTATGATTGTTTTCTAAAATATTCACCATATTCCTACAAGTACATACTGACACTGGCTAAAACACATACTGACACTGACTGGAAACTTAATTGAAATTATGCAACAAGAATGAAATGGCACTCAAGAAAATTGACATTTTGTGCAAATTCCATACGATATATTTCCTATGAATATAAAATTCTTCAAAATGATCATAAAAAGAACAGAAATTTTATACGTGAAACGGTCACTGTCACTGTCGCAAATGGCCAAAGACCGAAAGTTGGAACAATGATAATAATTTGCATAATTTAATACCATTATTAATACTCAATACTCTGATATACACTCAATACTCTGATTATCCTTTTTTATTCTGGTTTTTCAAAGAATCTGGGGCTCTGGTACACTTGAGGGAAGCCGTTATTACTCATTTTTTTTCGAAAATTTTCTTTAGGAATTAATAAAATCACTATCTTTGGCCTAAACTCGTCCACTTGGCTTTCTAAAGAGAAGACACCGATAGTTTCTTGAAGTGTCTGGCAGAGCAACTCCGGATACATCTCTAATGACTCTTTCCTCAAGCTCCTCTGCATGTATAAGCTTTGTATACTGGGTATCCTCGCGATGATGATATCTGTGTGCTTAGACCAAGGATGGGCGGTGTTAACAATTTTTGTCAACAACACGATTGTTGACAGGTCAATAAATGAGCCAGTATCAACAAAAATAGCCTAGTAACATAGTCAACAATGACTGGTTGACGTCGCAGCCAGTCGAATCTGGATAAAATGGTGAACATAGATGATCAGCTGATTTGAGCTTGTTTAATAGTTGAAATTTAGAACTTTATTCCATCCCTAAATTGCCAGCTCTAAGTATATCAGCTGTTGGTTGACAAGTGACTTTTAAAAACGAATGACTTGTGTGTGACGTGTGTGTGAAGTTTGATAAGAATTTTTGCTTAGAAAAAAAGAAGATTTTTTTTGCAATGATCTTTGATCATCCATTTTTTCTTTTTGTAAAAAAGAAGCATTTTTAATATTTTTTGTTAGTACAAAGCCATTTCACCTTTGTTAAATAAAATTAATACAGTCCACACAAATAAAAGAAGTCTATTTCTTCTTCTTTTTCCCAATTTGAACCAGCACTTTCAATTTTCAACATATTTTGGTCCTTCGAGCCGGATACGTTCAGAAAGCAATGGAGAACGTGCAGCTATGGAGGGAAAAGTGATCCTCTTCAAGCAATTTGTGGTGCTGCCAGCCTTTGGAGTTCCAGATAGCCAAGCAGAAATCGGGCAGGTATCCATTACATTCCTATTCCTAACAAGAAAAATTCTATTCCTTTGGTCCAAGTTGTACCTATTTAACAGTTTAACTTGGCCTGAGGTTCCCTCCATTTTGGGGTAAAGTTCAATTTAAAGCTTTACAAATTTAAAGGCAATTATTGAACAATTTATAGTTGCCTAGTTTTCACATTAAGATGAATACTGACATACCAGATTCAGCTCCACATGATATAATCTTGTTGATTCGGAATAGGGGTAGTATTAAACAAAAATTAACAATTTTAAACAAATTTGTTGATACAATTAAAACAGCATTGCCTGATAAAAAGCCATATCTGAATGATATTCGTTTGAGGCATAAAAATAGTACTGCTTTGTTGGGTGAATTTGATAAGGTGCAGTCTATGATAGAGGGGATTTGTTGTGAGAAAGATTTGGAATTGCATTTTGAGGAAAGAGAAAAATTTGAGGAAAGATATTATAGGGCACAAGATTTTTTGTCTCAGTATTTAAGCAATCATGATACCCAGTCGAATGATGGCTCTATTCATGATAGCCATCGTAGTAGCCTATCTGGTGATGTGCACCATGGTCAAGACAATGTAATTCATCGAAATGGTTCTCAATTTGATCCATTGCAAAATGTCCTTTTGCCAAAACTCAAGTTGTCAACATTTTCGGGTGGCTATGACCAGTGGTTAAACTTCAAACAGAATTTTTCATCCATAATCATTAACAATGCGAATTTGAATGATTCTCAAAAGTTTCAATTTTTAAAGGCATCTCTGGACGGTTATGCAGCCAGATTTGTTGAAGGCTTGGATGGGGAGCAAGAGCCTTTTGCTAAGGCTTGGGATCTTCTATCAGATAAATTTGATAAAAAGCATTTTTTGTTGGAAACTCATTTTCAACAATTATTAACGATTTCAAATATATCAAAAGAAAATTTTGCACAATACAATCAACTTTTAGACAATGTCACCAGACATTTAAATGCCATTAATGCTTTGGGGCTCGATTCGCAAACTCTTTTTGACTTTGTTATAATTCATTTAGTTACTAATAAGCTTGACAAATCCACTTTACGTGAATGGAAAGAGTTAGAGTATGATGCTGATCTACCAACTTTAAATGAGTTTTTAGATTTTGTAAAGAACAAAGTGGATCTTTTGCAATCGTTAGAACAAGCCCATTTAAACAAACAAGATTCCAATTCGTTTGATCCTAAGCGCAATTTGAAAAAACCTTTAAGCAACCCTCAATATAACTTGTTTGCTGGTGTTAAGCCAACTACAGTGAAATGTAATTTTTGCAAGAAGCCTCACGCTATTTATAAGTGTCCTGACTTTTTATCATTATCGATACAAGATAGATGTGATAATGTGGCACGTCTACAGCTTTGCAGGAATTGCTTACGCACTGGACATGATGTTGACAAATGTCTATTTGGCTCATGTCGAGTCTGTCAGCATAAATTTGGACAAGTGATAAAGCATAATACTTTATTACATGTGGATAAAAATCCTCCATCTTTGAACATGGTTGTGAGGCCAGCAGCAGGTAACATGTATGAGGTTCTTTTGTCAACAGTAAAATGTATGGTGCAGGATTCTTCGGGCAAGTTTTTTACATGTAGGGCATTGCTTGATTCTGGTGCACAATCCAATTTAATTACAGAAAAATTCTTTAACAAATTAGATATAAAATGTTCTAATGTTGATATATCAATCATAGGCATCAACCAAGTGGTGTCTAAGCTTAAGAAAAAATGTGACATTACCGTTTTTTCTAACTAATTTACAATTTAGTTGCACAATTTCTTGTTTGGTTACTCCTATTATCACTAGTAATATTCCATTAAGCTCTTTTAATGTGGCTAAATTAAATATCCCACCTTCTATTCGATTGGCTGACCCTAATTTTCACATTTCCAGTGAAATTGATTTGCTAATAGGAGCTGGCCAGTTTTGGAATTTGATTTTGCAAGGTAAGGTGCGCTTAGGTCCTAATTTTCCTGCATTCAAACATTCCAACTGATATAAATCAGGCTGTAGTATGTAGTTTGGTGAAAATACATGTTCCTGAAGATGATCAGTTGAAAAGATTTTGGGAATTAGAGGAAGTGGGGTCTCCTTCCCAATATATATCTCGAGATAATGCTGAATGCGAACAACTATTTATACGTGACACAGTGAGAGATGATCAGGGTAGATTTGTAGTCAAATTTCCTTTTAAACATTCACCTGCTTTGCTAGGTGATTCTACCACCACTCCTGTAAAGCGCTTTATATCATTGGAGAAAAGGTTTGCTGATCCCCATTTCAAGTCTCTTTATCATGAATTTATTCAAGAATATGAACAGCTTGGACACATGTCTAAAATTGCAGGGAATATTTCACAATTATCGCAGGAAATATCTTATCTTTTGCCCCATCATGGTGTCCTTAAGGAACAGAATAATACAACAAAATTAAGGACTGTTTTTGATGGTAGTTGTCCAACTTCGTCGGGCTGGTCATTGAATGATCTGCAGTTCGTGGGTCCTAAATTGCAGAATGACATCATAAATATTTTGCTCAGATTTCGTACTTACCAGTTTGTTGTTTCTGCGGATATCTCAAAAATGTATCGGTGTATCATGATGCATCCAGATCATCGACATTTGCAGAGGATTTTATGGCGTGACAATCCTGATCAAGACTTATCAGTTTATGAATTAAACACAGTCTCTTATGGAACAACGTCTGCTTCCTATTTAGCAATAAAATGCTTACAGCAGTTGGCTCTTGACAATTACAAACAGTTTCCAGAGGCTTGTGAAACCATATTAACGGATTTTTATGTGGATGACCTCCTTACAGGATCCAACGATTTAATGGAATTGAATACCAGATGTCGTCAAATATTTTCAATTCTTAACTCAGCCCAATTTGTATTAAGAAAATGGGTCTCCAGCCACCCAGCAGGGGGTGTAAGGGGAGAAATCCATATTAATATGTTTTTCCCAAATGCCAACCTCACCTGCAAGCGGTGCACCCTGCTAGAGAACCAACGAGGCAATGGCGACCGAATTTCTGTCGGAATAAACAGAACCCCCCAGTATTGTCAACAGCCTCTTTGGAGGGTGGAAGAACAAACTGAGGTAAGGGCACTCTTTTGTCCGTGGGATGAGAAATCATCCCAAAAGGCAGATGAATCAGGAATGATCAATGGCATAAAGATGCAGAAAGCACCGGAAAACTACTGCATTAAAGACTCATAGGAGTTTCCCAGGAAAATCATCATGGAAAATTGTGGAGAAATGAAAGAAGTTACTGATCATGGAACTCGGATACCAAGATCCGGCAGGGGAAGAGATAGCAGGGCTCCCCAGGTCGTCATCGAGCGAAATCCCTGTAAATTGAAAAACAAGCAAGCCTTGAAGATTTGTACTTGGAATGTGAAGAGCCTTTATGAAGCTGGTAAAGCGCACAATGTAATCAAGGAGATGAGAAGACTACAGATCGACATCCTGGGTATAAGCGAGATGAGATGGCCAGGATCGGGAGAGTGTAGTATGGGAAATCACAAAATTTATTACACTGGTAACACAGGAAGGCGACACGAAAATGGAGTTGGAATAATAGTCAACAATAACATTCAATCGGCAGTTATAGGATGTATCAGACAATCAGATAGAATAATAATGCTGAAATTAAGAGGAACGTTATTCAATGTAAACCTAGTTCAGGTGTACGCTCCTACGGCAGAAAAGAGTGAGGAAGAGATTGAGGACTTCTACAGTCAGATTGGGGTAGTGATGAAGAACGTGAAAAGAGAGATATCACTATTATCATGGGGGACTTCAATGCAAAGGTCGGTAAAGGGTCAGAAGATAAACTAGTAGGGCTCTACGGACTGGGACAAAGAAACCAAAGAGGTGACAGATTGGTTCAATTTTGCAGAGAAGAAAAACTAGTTGTTACCAACACATTTTATAAACTACCATCCAGACGGTTATATACATGGAGATCACCCGCAGACAAACCTGGCAATATAGTAAGAAATCAGATTGACTTCATACTGATTAGTGAACGATTTCGTAATAGTATGACTTCAGTCAAACATGCCCGGGAGCCGATGTCCCCTCTGACCACAACCCTTTTTTGGTGTGCCAGCTGAAGACAAAACTAAAAAAGACGCTGCCACAAAAAACGTCCAAGAAATATGACATCGAAAAACTCAAGAACCCTGAAATCCGAGAGAAAGTAAAGAATGCTTTGACATCTGAATTTAAGGACATACGTACATCCATTTCTGAACCAGACAAGACATGGAATACAATGGAAACAAGAATAATTGAAGTTAACAACCGTTTTCTAAAAACTGATACCGCGAGACAGAAGAAGAAAGGATGGATGACCGACGAAATTATGAGTCTGATGGAAGAAAGACGGAGAGTTAAATCGAATAATACTCAAGAATATTGGGCAATTCACAGGAATATCCGAAAAAAGATCCGAGAAGCTAAAGCACAATGGATGACCGAAAAGTGCAATGAAATAGAAGATCTAAATAAGAAACATGACATATTCAATACACATAAAAAGATCAAAGAAGTTACAGGCAGGTTTAGACAAAGAACTTCTGGAAATATATCTGATGAGAATGGTAATATTATGTTGGAAATTAATGATATATTAACAGTATGGGAAAAATATACTGAAGGTCTGTTTGATGATCAACAACGACCCGAAAAACCCGTCTTTGATACTGTTGAAGGTCCACATATCACTATATCAGAAGTAAAGCAGGCAATTAAGCTCATGAAAAACAGAAAAGCAATGGGTCCAGATGAAATACCATCAGAAATTTTTAAAATTATGGATGAAGATACCATTGAAACACTAACTGCACTTTTTAACAAAATATATGATACTGGCATAATCCCACAAAAATGGCTTGCATCCACCTTTATTGCATTGCCCAAGAAATCCAATGCAAAATCGTGCGAAGACTTCCGCACCATTAGCCTGATGTGCCATGTACTTAAAATATTTCTCAAGATCATTCATGCGCGGATATATAAAAAATGTGAAGAGCAAAACGGAGAAACACAGTTCGGTTTCAGAGATGGACTGGGAACGCGGGAAGCTTTGTTTGCAGTCCAGGTCTTGATTCAGCGGTGCAGAGACGTGAACTGCGACGTGTATGTGTGTTTCCTGGATTACACCAAGGCTTTTGACAGATGCCAACATAAGAAAATGATAGATCTGTTAGTGGATATTGGACTGGATGGAAAAGACATCAGGATTATCGCTAACCTTTACTGGGGCCAAAAAGCTACAGTTAGAGTTGAAAATCAGCAGACTGAATACATTCAAATCAAAAGAGGTGTACGGCAGGGTTGCATACTGTCGCCGCTCCTGTTCAATTGTTACTCGGACACCGTTTTCAAAGAGGCTCTAGAAAACACGGATCGAGGCATCAAAGTTAACGGCGAAATTATCAATAATATCCGCTATGCTGACGACACTGTCTTGTTGTAGTGAGAAGTACGGGCTGAGCTTAAATGTCAATAAGACCAAATATATGGTGATTAGTAAAGATCCAATTCAACCAGGTAACTTGTGTATAGACAATAAACCAATTGAAAGGAAGTCAAAGTTCACTTATCTCGGCTGCACATTGAACGAAAACTGGGATCATTCACAGGAGATAAAACATAGAATTGATATAGCGAGAAATACGTTTATACAAATGAAACCGCTTCTGTCATGTCGAGACCTGAGTCTGGCCCTTAAAAAGAGAATGGTCGTGTGTTATGTATACTCCACTCTTCTGTACGGTGTGGAGGCTTGGACGCTGTCAGACGCTATGGAGGGAAGGTTGCGGGCTTTTGAAATGTGGATTTTCAGAAGAATTCTTAGGATCTCTTGGATGGAAAGAATTACCAACGAAAAAGTACTCCGAAGAATGGGATGTGGGCCTGAAATCGTGCTTACTGTGAAATGTAGAAAGTTAGAGTATTTTGGCCATATCATGAGACATAGCAAGTACAGAATTCTCCAAAACATAGTTCAAGGCAAGGTTGATGGCCGACGAGGGCCTGGGAGAAGAAGAATTTCTTGGCTGGCTAACTTGCGAAAATGGTTTGGAACAACATCTACTGAACTGTTTCGATGCGCAGCCAACAAGATCCGCATAGCTATGATGATAGCCAACGTCCGTAATCGGACAGGGCAATAGAAGAAGAAGAAGCCATCCAGCTGCTATTTTTGGTTTGGACCATTCTGATGTTTCCAATTCAACTTTAAATTTGGGTAAAAATGAAAGTTGCAAAACTTTAGGTGTTCAGTGGGTCGCCAATTCAGATTTTCTCACTTACCACATTCAAACAAGAGAATTGTCCACCACCACCACTATGACTAAACGTCAAATTTTGTCCACTATTGCCCAGATTTATGACCCGCTTGGTCTTTTGGGTCCATGCATTATTGTTTTAAAGATTCTTATTCAAAAACTATGGTCATTGCGGATCTCTTGGGATTCTCCTATTCCTTTGGAACTTCACAAGATATTTTATGGGTTTGAAAAGGATTTAGCAATTCTTAATACAATTACTATTCCTCGAGCCTCTATTCCACCCAATTTTAGACTATTTGATATACATTGCTTCTGTGATGCATCTCAGGATGCTTATGGTGTGGCTATCTATATGAGAAGCCAAAATGTTCAGGGTTCTTTTAGGACCCTCTTGTTATGTTCAAAGACTAAGGTTGCCCCTCTTAAGATGGTTACTATTCCCAGGCTTGAGCTTTGCGCTTGTTGGTTGGGAGTACAGCTGCTGGACACAGTAAAAAATGCTCTTTCTTGTTCTGTACCAATATTTTTATGGAGCGACTCCAAAGTGGCTCTAAATTGGATTAGAACTAAGCCTGATGTTCTTCAAGTTTTTGTAGCAAATAGGGTTTCCAAAATTCAATCTTTAACTAATTTTGAAGATTGGAGATATGTAAGTTCTAGAGAAAATCCTGCCGACCTTGCTTCAAGAGGCGTCAGTGCCAATAACTTGATTAATTCATCTTTGTGGTGGAATGACCCACAATTCCTTGAGCAGGATAGTTGCTGCTGGCCTAACTGTGATCTCACTATCTCTCGAAACAAATTACCCGAAATCAAAAAGAAAGTTTTGCTTGGCATGACTAATACAATTGAACCATTTTCCTAATTTGGTAAATTTTCTGCTTTGAATAAACTCAAGCGAGTTGCCGCTTTTTGTTTGAGATTTGTTAATAACTTGCGCAGCAAGATTGGACATGGAAATGCGCATGGTGGTTGTCTCTCTGTTCAAGAGTTGGACAATGCAAATAAATTTTTGATTAAATCAGCACAATCTGAGTGTTTCCAGGCTGAGCTGGATCTGCTTAAGAATAATAAGACATTAGATAAAAAACACAATTTGTCTTCCTTGGTCCCATTTATTGACAAGGATGGTATATTGAGGGTCGGGGGTCGCTTGAGAAATACATATTTATCTTATGACTTTAAACACCCTATTTTGCTACATTCAAGGCACCCATTTACTGGATTAATTTTTAATCATAAGCATCAACTATTGCTGCATCCTGGACCACAACTTTTGTTGGCATCAGTGCGGCAGTACTATTGGCCAATAAATGGTCTCAATGCTGCAAAGAAAACGGTTAGGGAATGCCTTATTTGTTTTAAGTTCAATCCTAAAGCCTTTAACAGTCCAATGGCAAACTTACCAGATACACGCCTTAAGCTGAGCTTTCCTTTTAACACAACAGGCATTGATTATGCAGGTCCATTTTTTGTTTTAAACAAACCGGGAAGGGGAGGTAGGCTAAAAAAGTGTTATCTGGTGGTATTTGTATGCTTTTGTACCAAAGCAATACATTTAGAGATTGTGTCAAATTTAAGTACAGAATATTTTTTGGCATGTCTCAAAAGATTTATATCTAGAAGAGGAATTCCTCAAACAATTTATTCAGATAATGGTAGCACATTTGTGGGTGCACATAATGAGATGAAAGATCTTGGCCATTTTTTGATGAAAAATCAGAATTCTATTGTAGACGGTACTAGTTCAGATGGTATTCATTGGGTTTTTATCCCCCCATATACACCCAACTATGGCGGGCTATGGGAAGCTGCTGTCAAAAGCGCAAAACACCATCTTAAACGAGCAATGATAAATCGTAATGTAACTTTGGAAGAGTTTAACACTTTGACTGTCCAAGTGGAGGGTATTCTAAACTCAAGACCTTTATATTCTCCCTCCAACGATCCCAATGATCTAGCTCCTATTACCCCTTCCCATTTTCTCATTGGACGACCAATTAACCACATTCCTGAACCTGTTCTTGAAGAAGCAAGACCAAACCGATTGAGTCGACTACAACATGTACAAAAATTGTGCCAGCAGTTTTGGAACCAATTTGCGCAACACTACGTTTCGCAACTCCATCACCAGTACAAGTGGAAGGATACTCCATCTCGAATATTGGAAGGCGTGGAAGAACGACAAACATCCTCCATACAAGTGGCCTTTGGGGAGAGTAATTAGGCTTATTCCTGGCAGAGACGGCACTCCTAGGACAGCTACAATCCTGACCAGTAATGGGCAGATAACTCGATGCGTGAGACACTTGTCTTCTTTGCCTCTTCAGGACGAGATTGACATGTAGATTGTAGGAACTGGAAGGAAGTGACACTGTTTTATGTGAACTTTGAAGGTTCCCTGCAAGGGGGGGGGGGGTATGTTTAATGGTTGAAATTTAGAACTTTATTCCATCCCTAAATTGCCAGCTCTAAGTTTATCAGCTGTTGGTTGACAAGTGACTTTTAAAAACGAATGACTTTGACGTGTGTGTAAAGTTTGATAAGAATTTTTGCTTAAAAAAAAAAAAGATTTTTTTTGCAATGATCTTTGATCATCCATTTTTTCTTTTTGTAAAAAAGAAGCATTTTTAATATTTTTTGCTAGTACAAAGCCATTTCACCTTTGTTAAATAAAATTAATACAGTCCACACAAATAAAAGAAGTCTATTTCATCTTCTTTTTCCCAATTTGAACCAGCACTTTCAATTTTCAACAGAGCTGTCTTGTTAAATAATCCAGATCCAGATTCGGGGTTGGTACAGTTGAGGGAAGTTATTATTAAGCAATAAGTTTTTTCAAAAATTTTTTTTTGGAATTAATAGTGTCACGAAATAAAAATATGGGGGTGTTAATTATTTAAAAGATGATGATAGATGGGAACTTATTTATGTGAAAATTACTATATTTCGACTGGGCGTTAATTTACGCTTTAAATCTCTAATCTTTAAATGGGTACCGGGTCGTCGTTACCTCCCCCGAAGGGTCCTATGCTGATTTTCTCACTGAATGGGGGCTTTTCAAAAATATGGGGGTTTATATTTAAAATAAGAAAATGAGATTCAAGTAAACTTCTATTTTCTGTGCCTTAAAATTACCCTAACTACTTAACTGAAATGACTAATATGAAAACAAACACCGTTATAACAAAAGGGTCTTACCTAGGTCAAGTGTAGAGGAGGACCGTATCGTGCCAACCAATTTAACGTGCTTCAGGGGTACTCCTATGCGTACCCGTGGCTTCTCTTAGGACAACAAGGACTTCTAGGACAACTTTCTTCTTTGTACTCGGTCGATAACAAATTTTGGGAAAACACTTAATTACTCTTCGACGGGTGGTCGTTCGTCTATCTGACGTAACGCCCCCAAAAGGATCAACCCGAACTTCAAAAAAGAATCTTGGAGTCTTGCCTACGTGCAAGCCACCGAGCAAGTCCCCATCGCTCGCCCAAAAATCCTCGAGCTTACTTCTCTTTTCGTCAGCACTTTTTTCCAATGCATTGCAACGTTCTTTTCCATGACGTCAATCAGCGGTTCGAAGTACCCACTTGTTGAACAAATTTACGATCTATGATTTATAAATTTGGGTCAACTATTCCTTGGTTACTAAACCGGTCATCGGCCGACCATTTCTAAGGACGTTGCAATTTTATGTCTTTTTGCTTCTTTGTGACATCCCCCCCCTTTTAGAAAAAACTGGTCCCCAGTTTTCAAAATCAATCCACCAAAAAATGTCTGTCCCTGAATTAAACGAAATATGGTCCTTCTCTACCTTGTTAAGTTACCTGAACTAACTTAAAAGCTAACAATTTTAATCGCCAGAACTCAAAATGTTCATCGTCCTTACCAACTTCAAAACAGTAAAAAACAAATTAATAAAAGTTCAAAAAAAAAGATATCAAATGAGATATAGTCTAAATACCTATTTAGATACATAAAACTTCAACTACAGATCTATAAAAAAAATTAAAATTCGTTAACCCTTTGCGAAAAACAAAACGATTCCAAATGTAGATAAAATAATGAAAATATTTTGAAGTATCGAACTAAATAGAGTGTATCTCTAATAATTAACAGAGTTTGATTTTCAGAATGTGTTAACCAAAATTTACTAAACTGTCGATCTAAATTAATAACCCTGCATGTTCCCTCACAAGTACTAGTCCAATTCTCCGATTGCTTGCTCACACTTACACTGCCCCATCTGCGCTAGCTGCATCCCTGGATTGCCCCCTAATCGTTGATGCTGCTTCCAAGACCGGTTTTATTCCTATTCTATCGGCACCCCTTCGCTTTTTTTTTTTTAAGTATTTATCCTATTTTACTGGTATTTCTATCGTTTACGTCTTTTAGCAATAACTCTATTTTCTAGTTTTCCTACCGACTTCTCGCATAATTTGATTGACTGTGGTGGTTCCACTCGTGTTTTCCCTATTTTGATTTTAGTTTCCTGGTAGCAGTCTCTGTTTCTGGACTATCATAGTTCTATTTTCGCTTCTTTTGCTTACTCGATATAGGTGCTCCTCTAATAGTTCAACTACTACGAACTCTCCTTCCCATCGTGGGTGCCACATTGTACTACCATCGCTTAAGATTTCCTCAAACGGTATTAGAACTCTCACTTTGTTCCCTACATTAATTTTTCGGTCCATCTCCTCGTCTGTATTGCTGGAATCCTTGTACTTTACGAGCCATCCCAGGCATGTGCCCTTTGCCAGTTCCACGTCTGTACCTTTTGTTATTCTTAACTCTAAGTACGATCTATCCCTTCTCACAAAGGGGTATCTGGAAATGCCTATATTGCCTAGATACGTCATTTCCTCATCTGTTAGAGGAACAAATTCACCGCCACAAACCTTATTTTCATCTATTTTTCCTTTACGTCTTAGGGCTAATTCTACTTCAAGTGGTTCGCCTTCTTTAATTGTACATCTTTTTGCTGCACATACTTCTATTATCTCGTGTTCTCCATTGTCTTCTAATACTAAACAATTTTCCTCTGTTACATCGGGATCCCATGCCTCTGTGCTATTTCTATTTCTTTTTCTACGACTTTGTCTGGATTCGCGTCGGGTTGCCTCCTCATCTTCTGCATTTCCTATCTCTCCTGGGGTCCAGGGGTCGTAGTAAGGCAAAATGCGGCTTATGTGTACTATGTCAGTTTTTGCGCTGGCACTTTTGCCTTTTCTTATTTTATAATCTACTTCGCCGACTTTTTGTTCAATATAGTACGGCCCAAAGTAACGCAGTAAAAGTTTTTCGCTTCTCCCTTTTTTCCTAATAGGGATAAAGACTTTCACTTGGTCTCCTACATTAAATTCTAACGGTGTGTGTTTCTCGTCGTAAATCCTTTTGTCTACTTTTTGCTTAGCCAGTATATTTTCTATCGCTATACTGCGTACTGCTAATGCCCTCTGTCTAATTTCCTCGGCGCTCGTTTTACACTCCGTGTCGAGTAAATGTGCCTCCGTTGGCAAAACTGGGTGTCTTCCGTACACCAGTTCGAAAGGTGAGAATTTTGTCGTGTCTTGTAGTGCTGTATTATATGCAAAAGTTACCAGGGGTAGATAGCTGCACCAATCGGTCTGTTCGGTATTTGTATAAACCGCGCACATATCTGCTAGAGTTTTATTGAATCTCTCTGTCAGTCCATTGCATGATGGGTGATAACTTGTGGTAAATCTACTTTGAGTCCCCATTAGTTTTAAAATTTCCTGCACGAGGTCTGATTGAAAAGTTTTTCCTCTATCGCTCACTAAGGTGGCCGGTGCCCCGTGTCTTGTTATTATGTTTTCAACAATGAATTTTGCGACGGCCTCGGCCTTTCCGTTGGGTAATGCCCGGGTTTCTACGTATCGGGTTGCATAGCACGTTGCAACGCATATCATCACTTTGCCTGTTTTGCTTTTTCTAAAAGGGCCAAGTAAGTCAATTCCTATTTTTTGGAATGGCAATCCGATTTCTATAGGCTGTAAGTTTCCGCCTGGTTTTGCTTTTGTGCCCTTTCTAGCTTGGCAATCAGGGCATCCTCTTACGAATCTGGTGATGTCTTTTTGTAAACTGTCCCAGTAGTATCTATTTCTTATTTTGTCGACAGTTTTCGTTAGTCCTAAGTGTCCAGATATAGGGTCTGAGTGCAGTTGGAACATAATTTCTCCTATTAGGTCCTTCGGTATTACTAAGAGTAGTTCTCGTCCATTAAGTGACATATTTTCCTTGTATAACAACCCATTTCTCACCTGGAATTGTCTTATCCTTTTAGCTCTTCCAATGGGCAAGTTATCTTTGTTATTTAAGTCCTCGATAATTTTTCCAATAATTTGATCTTCCCTCTGGCTTTGTTTAAGCTTCTCCATTTTACTTTCTGGTAGATTATTCCTATCGACGTCAATAGCTCCATTCTCCCATTCTAATAGGTATGTGGGTACGTCGTCAATGTTTCTTACTTTTCTCGCTTTTCCTGTCTGTTCCACGGGGTTACGCGAAAGGCAGTCTGCATCTCTGTTCTCGCATCCTTTGCGGTGTGTTATTGTGTAATCGAATTCAGACAGTTTTAAACTCCACCTTATTAATCTTCCTGAGTTTTTAATGCTTTTGAACCAACACAGCGCGCTATGATCTGTTATTATCTTTATTTTTCTGCCCCAAATATAGTGCCTCAAATATTCTAAACAGTATATTACTGCCAAGCCTTCCAGTTCGGATATGGTGTAATTTTTCTCATTCTTGTTTAAGCTTCGACTGACGTATGCTATTGGGTGCGGTACTCCCTCGTTGTCTTCTTGCAATAATACTCCCCCAATTCCTATAGTACACGCGTCCACATGCAGAATGGTGTCCTTGTTTGGGTTGAAATGATGTAATACTGGTGAGGATAATAGTTTCTCTTTCAATAGGTTAAATGCTTCCTCTTGCTCGTGTCCCCAATAGTACTTTATGTCTTTCCTTGTTAGTTCGTGTAGTGGGCGGGCTATTTTTGAGTAATTTTTGATAAATTTTCTATAAAAATTTGTCATCCCCAAAAATGATTGTACGTCTTTCACTTTTTTCGGTTGCGGGAAGAGCGATATTGCCTCTAAATTTGACTCATCCGGCTGTATGCCTATCGTGTTTACTTTGTGGCCTAGTATCTTTAGTTCTGTTTGCAAATATTCGCATTTGCTCGGTTTTAGTGTAAGTCCGGCCTCTCTTAGCCTCTGAAAGACTGCTCTTAATTTTCTGAGATGCTCTTCTGGTGTTTTTGAGAAAATTATTATATCTAAGTAAATTAATACATCTGTCCATTTCATTCCTTCAAACACTTTGTCAGCTAAAGACTGGAATGTGTTGGGTGCTGTACAGAGACCAAACGGCAATACTTCAAATCTGTATGATTTAAGTCCTTGGGCTACAAATGCGGTGTAGTCTTTGCTGGCCTCGTCTAGTTCTACTTGCCAGTATCCACTAAAAAGGTCGAGGGTTGTAAATAAGGTGCTACCTCCTAAGTATGACATTATGTCGTCGATGTTCGGAATGGGGTAGTTGCTTCGCTTTGTAACGGAGTTTAACTTTCTGTAATCAACACAAAATCTTGTACTGCCATCTTTCTTTCTCACTAGTACTATCGGTGATGCCCATGGTGAATGGCATGGCGTGATAATTTTATTTTGCTCCATTTCTTTTATTTGTTCCGCTATTATCTCTCGTTCTTTTTGACTGACTCTATATGGTTGGCTTTTGATAGGCGTTTCGTCGTTCAGCTCTATTTTATGTTTCACTAATTTTGTGCGGCCCATATCCTTTGTAGTTTTCGCAAATACGTCTTTGTATTCCTTTAATAGTTTCAGTAGTTCTCGTTTCACTTTTCTGTCACTAAGGTGTTCTATTTCGTGGTCTGCTTCTTGAATTTCGCTATTTTGCTCTTCGTTTTCTTCCAAGTATAGTAGCATTATCTCATCGTTTTCTTGTACCGTTTCCTTCATGATATAGCCCAGGGTTGTGCATTTATTTAACATTATCGGTAGTGGGCTCCTCGATTTAATGTTTATCATAGTTCTTAGTCCGGCCCTGTATGGCCCGCTAGTTGTGTAAAATTTCTTAGCTAAGAATATGTCCTCTTTAGGTATAAATTCAGTGATGTTTATACTGCGGGGGTCATGTTTCTCTGTGGCGTCTATTTTTAACTCGACGGCGATTTCCTTTCTGGGTTGAATAATATAATTTGCTGCCAATCGCAGTTTTGCGATGATACCTGAATCGTTTTTGGTACTTTCGGTTTCTGACATGTCCCATTTTTCCTCAATTTCCGGTGTTTCGTTCTTCAAAGTTTTTGACCTTCGGATCATATCTGCTAGCTCTCTCTCCTCCATTTCATTTTGCTCTATAGCCTTATCGGTGTTGGTCCTTCTTTTCTGTCTCTGCCCTTTTTTTGGGTTCCAGGTGCACACTAATATCTCAATATCTGTCTCTGCAAAAATGTATTTTACCATTTCTGACACTATGTCCCATTTTAGCTTGTCTAGGCCGCAACCTAATCTTGGCATCGCCAGCTTTTTCTGTTGATTAGTCTGTAAGTGGTTCCTTAGTTCGCAAAGAGATTTATAGAGGTGTTCGTAATTTGGTTTGTGGTGTGGTTGTTCTTTAGTTACCAGGTAGTACAATAATCTGCCTTTACTTTTAAGAAAAGCTAGTCCTCCCATCTCTTCTTTTTGTGCGCGTAGGAGTGTAACGTTGCCAAATATTTCTTTAAATTCCCTTGCGATACCTCTATTCATAGCCAAGGTACGGTCTACACAATGGCACAACGCGTAGTCCTCTCCTGTCGAAAAAATATCGATTTCTCGTTCTTCTATGACCTTAGAACTACTGAGTTTTTGCTTTTTAAATTTTTCCCAAAATAAAGCGTACTCTTTGGCGTGTGTGGGCTTTTTCCTTTCTATCCTCTTTTCCATTTTATTTTCATTTCTCTTGTTTGTCATCTCGTTGAAGTTATTCGTAATTGATCTCTGGCATTCTTCGTAGTACATTTGTTTATAGTTTAATCCATGTGGTTTGCGATTATAGGTTTCTTCATGTATCAACCCTACTTGATTTCTGCGTGTATGTGGTTCCAACTTTGCTAATTTTATTTCCTGCTTTCCTTGCTGTGTAGTTACAGTCAGCTTGTTGGTACCTAGATCTATGTTGGCTTTCACTGAGTTCAAGAATTCCATTCCTAAGATTAACGGGTATGGGGAGTTTTCGATCACTCTTGCCTCGCATCTAGTTTGGACTGCTCCGATTTCCAATGTAAAGTTTGACTTTCCTAGTACTGGTATGCGATGGCCTCCGGCTGATATCAAATGTCCCATATTCCTGTTGCGGTTTATGTTATGCGCTATGTCCTTTCTTATAACATTTTTCACACTTCCTGTATCTACAATCGCTTGCGTGTTCCTTCTATTATTTACTCTTACATCTAGCAGTAATGTAGTCAGTTCTGTAGTTCGTCTTTCGCTTCTAGCCCCATTTATCAAGGCGACCTGGGGAAACTTTAGTTTCGTCGCCCTGACCCATTTGGGCAGGCTGCTGCATAATGCCCTATTCCATTGCATGTATAACATCTTGGTCGATTGTCTCTAGTTCTTGTGTTAGGTAGTGTACTACTGCGCTCAAAAGTAGTCATTCTTGGCCGGTCGTATCTGTTTTCTCTCATTTCTTGTCTTTCTTGGGCCCTCTCACGTATGTTCTCTTGAGCCCTTTCGCCATATCTGCCTCTTCTATCTTCCTGTGGTGGTTGAAATTGATTACGGCTCGACTCCCTCGTGTAGGACTCATTTCTTTTTCTCGGGTAATACTCTTGTCGTACGTTTGTCCTTCTGAAGTCCCTCGGTGGTCTAAAATTTGCCTCTCTTTCCATGTAGTCTGTTTGCCCTCTGTCTTCCTCATTAAATTGTACTCTTTGGCTTCTTGCCCTACTATCTTGTACTGGTATGCCATCGATAGCCCTCGCAATCTGTTTTGCTTCTTCTAAGGTTCTTGGTCTTCTATTCGGGTTCGTAAAATAATAATACTCCGTTGCCGTTTGCTCGGAAAGTCCATTCTGAAAATAGTCTAAGAACAAATCTATGTCCATATCTTCATCGTACTGTGAATATAAATCTAATATCTCGTAGTAATACTCCAGTGTTTTCTCTGTTGGGCCCTGCCTGCGACTTTCTAGCCTTTTTTTGGCGTCCCATTTAGAGTTTTTTCCACCCCACTCTTTCACAAATGCGGCCTTTAAGTCGTCCCATGTGTCGTCTTTATTTTCTTCCTCTCGCGCGTACATTTTGTACCATGTGGCTGCGGCTCCCATCAAAAATGTCCCAAAATAAAATATTTTCAGCTTGTTTGGCCAGGCGTTTGCGGTTGCGCATCTCTCAAACTTGTTGATAAAACTATCTCCCGACTGTGTGCTTGGGTTGAATGTTTCTGGATTTATGAAACTTGGAACTGCCGGCACTGTGCCCTGTGGTGCTGATTGGCACTTTCCTAACGTAGCGTCCATCTCGCTTTTACCTATAAATACTTTCTCGTCCTCTGATTCTGAACTATCTCTGTGGGTGTCGATTAATCTGCTCGTTTTTCTCTTATCGTTTCCTTCTTGATTTGTGTCTGTTGGTAGTTTTACAATCTCTACTACTGTCTTCTCTCCTTCTAGAATACTTAGATCGTTCGCTCTGTTTTCCTCCTCTATCTCTTGTTCGTTCTGTTTATCTTTTGTTTCCAGTTGATTTGACAGGGATCTCGTTATTCTTCTTGGTGTGTCTACGTTTGGGGTACTGGTGGACTCTTTTCTAGTCTCTAGGTGATTTTTTATCGTCGCTGTATTAAATGAAAATTCAGTGTTTTCTCCCGGCGGGGTTCTCGACAATTTTGGCGTTCGCTTGAACGCGGTTTCTTCTAGTTTCGTCGGTGTTAGTTTTATTTTCAAATTTAGATTTTTGACATTGAATTAATTGTGAGTATCCGTATAGTAAATCCAAAAATATATAAACGTGTTATGGTACTAAAGAAATATCAGCTTGCAAGACATCAGAAAACAAACAAAATAATCAAAATGGCGAGTTCTTGTAAAACTCTTAAAATTTGCGAGTAAATGAGCGGTTAGGTCCCTTTCAAAATTACTCGGTCCTTTTAAAATTACAACACAAATTTACAACTGGACATTTGTACCTTTTGCCCTAAAATGCTCCGAGAGGACAAACACTGCTTTAATCAAAAGTTACTTGGTGGTTTAAGAAGCAACGCTCTGTATACTAGCTTGGTTCAAAATGGAAAACAAAAAAAAATAAATTTATCAAAATTCTCGTCGTGTCAAACGAAATTAGTTTACACTTATATTAATTTGAAAGTCTCAAGAAAATTTAGAAAAAAATAATATTTTACTTGCAAAATGTTTAAAACAATGAAACCTTCAGTTATACTTCATTTACATAAAATCAAATCAAAAGCAAAAATGATGGTAAAATGTATCGAAATATCGCGCTCTTTACCACACTAAAATTTTCTTTCTAAATTCGTTTTCAGAAACAATGGTGTTCCTTCCTACTACTTTACTGATAACATTGCGCAACTTTTAATAATAATTACTGGTACGCTTTTCAATAAAAAATATTCCTATCCCTGCAAAGCTGAGTTATCTAGCTGACGCCCTACAACCAATAAAAATATTCTATTCTCCTATATTATATAAAAAAAAGTACCAAACCGAGACGACACCTCTAATAGGATTCCAAGAATTTTCTTTAGAACTCGTTATTGTTCAATACCCAAATTCTAAGTGGAGTATGATTACTCTGTTCTTAGTAGTTTTTCGTAAAAACTAAAACAATAGGCCTGCCTCAAAAGAAAAAAAAAATAAATTACCACCTTTTACGACTCTTAAAAATGTTCGCAAAATTTCTACAAAGAATGTTGACCTGAGGAAATCTGACCTAATTAAATTATAAGGCAGTAGTTCATAGAAGTTACTTGACCCTGGTTCGTATTAAATTAATAAAAACACAAATAAAATAACAAATCAGCATATTTGCCTTCGGTTTGCGCTCTCCACCATGTCACGAAAAATGAAAATGGGGGTGTTAATTATTTAAAAGATGATGATAGATGGGAACTTATTTATGTGAAAATTACTATATTTCGACTGGGCGTTAATTTACGCTTTAAATCTCTAATCTTTAAATGGGTACCGGGTCGTCGTTACCTCCCCCGAAGGGTCCTATGCTGATTTTCTCACTGAATGGGGGCTTTTCAAAAATATGGGGGTTTATATTTAAAATAAGAAAATGAGATTCAAGTAAACTTCTATTTTCTGTGCCTTAAAATTACCCTAACTACTTAACTGAAATGACTAATATGAAAACAAACACCGTTATAACAAAAGGGTCTTACCTAGGTCAAGTGTAGAGGAGGACCGTATCGTGCCAACCAATTTAACGTGCTTCAGGGGTACTCCTATGCGTACCCGTGGCTTCTCTTAGGACAACAAGGACTTCTAGGACAACTTTCTTCTTTGTACTCGGTCGATAACAAATTTTGGGAAAACACTTAATTACTCTTCGACGGGTGGTCGTTCGTCTATCTGACGTAACGCCCCCAAAAGGATCAACCCGAACTTCAAAAAAGAATCTTGGAGTCTTGCCTACGTGCAAGCCACCGAGCAAGTCCCCATCGCTCGCCCAAAAATCCTCGAGCTTACTTCTCTTTTCGTCAGCACTTTTTTCCAATGCATTGCAACGTTCTTTTCCATGACGTCAATCAGCGGTTCGAAGTACCCACTTGTTGAACAAATTTACGATCTATGATTTATAAATTTGGGTCAACTATTCCTTGGTTACTAAACCGGTCATCGGCCGACCATTTCTAAGGACGTTGCAATTTTATGTCTTTTTTGCTTCTTTGTGACAATAGAATGGACAAAATAGAAAATTATAGTTGGTGGTAGAACTTAAAAACATTTATAATAATATCAATTTTTAGAATAAATACGTATAATAATGAATTTCGCTTACCTGAAACAAACTATACAATGCAGTAGCAGACCGTGCTCTGCTACTGCTGACTTTTGTGTTTGTCTCAGCCTTCAACTCCTCTTGTGTTTCGTAATCCTGGTGTTGTCACTGCGTTTTGTGGTGCCAATGTATATTGAGCCACAGCTGCATGGAACTCGGTAAACTCAGGGTGTTTATCTCAAGCTCAGTTGTATTGTACGAGTGGGTTTAAAGACAGTTTTAACATTGTCGTTTTCCAGTAGCCTGCCGATCCTGTCCGTTACCTTGTGGATGTATGGTAGACTAGTCCATCCGCGCTTTTCTTCATCTTCTCCCGTTGTTGATTCCTGGCGAGCTTCATTCCTTGGACGGACGGACCTATCGAACTCGTGCTTGATGTATCCATCCAACCAACCAAAGGCGTGTCATCGCGTTTGATAATGTCTGCCCCAGCTGTAGACGAAACGTCAAGAAGAAATTCCATTGGACCACGGCCTTATAGCCAACCTTAGATAATATTTTGACCGGCTTTGAGAGCTTTCACAGACTCTTTTATGTCAACAATGACACTCCGAATAGAACAAATTTTTAAAGTTTAACTTGCTGCCATTTTGTATTGGTTTGACAAAATAACATGAAATTGGTCAAGTAAATTGGCTCGAGCTCCTTTTCAATTTCAAATTTCAAGGTCAATACTTACCACTCCTTGGGAGTTCAGGTTAGGAGATTGAAACCGCTCAAAAATCCGACCAATTTTCGATGTATTGTTATTCACAAGAAGCGAATGCAATTTGTCAAACATTAGTGTGCTTTTACTTCTTCACGTTCTTACGTTCTTTACAAGTTCTTTTGTTGGTGCCACACTTCCTCCTCCTTCTTCTTTTCCACTCCATTCTTCAATTTAACCATTGTTATAATTTAACCTAATATTTCCTCTTATTGAAACCTGGAAATTCCTTGTTGTCTCCAATTTTTACTTTAAAATGTTTCTCCATCTTTAACTTGCAAAAATTCTGGTTAGGATTATGTCCAAAAGTACTTAAAAATAACTTAAAGCGTTTTTTTGCCAATTTGAGGATTGTTAAAAAATGCAGATTAGGATTAGGACTAAAGCCGTTTGAAAACGATTCAAAGCGTATAAAAAATGTACATTTTTAGTTTTTCGACAAAATCAAGTAGGAATTAGTTCCAAAGTCGATTAAAAATTATTCAAAGGCTTTATAAAATGCATATTTGGAGCTTGCTGAAATATTCAGGTTAGTATTAATGTCAAAATCGTTTAAAAGTTATACAAGAAGTGTAAAAATGTGGCTGTTTTTAGAAATTCAGTTTTAGGACAAAATCAAGCAAACCGATTCTAATTTCCTGGTTTCTTGTTTTTGCTAAAATTACATTTTTGACCAGAATAAGTAAAATTTTGCAGTAAAAATTGGCCTCAAAATGCAGGTTAGCAGGATTAGAGCCAAAGTCGAAGTTGAAAATGACTTATTTGTCGAGAAATTGAGCTAGGAATCAGAGCTAAAGCTGTTAAAAATGACAAATCGTTTAGGAAATGCATATTTGGAGCTTGTGGAAAAATTCAGGTTGGGATTAGTGGCAAAATTGTTTAGAAATTACACAAACCATGTAAAAATGGAAAACTTGGAGCCTTTCGAAAAATTTTGGTTAGAATTAGGTCCAAAATCGGTTAAAAATGACCCGTATCTTTCAAGAATGCAAATTTTGATGTTATTTAGAAATTCTGTTTTAGGACGAAATCAGCCAAAACTGGTCCAACCCTTCTAATTGGTTATTTTTTGAAAAATTACATTTTTGAAAAAATAAGCGAAAATACATGTTTATACAATTTGTTTCAGAACGGCTCAAAATCGAAGTTGAAATGCAAATTTAGTGTTTTTTGAAAAAGTCTTATTAGATTTAAGACCAAAATCGCTGAAGAATGACTCAAAACGTGTAAAATACAAGTTGGTACACATATATGTATATTATATATATTGGATACAATATCGGTCAAAAAATAACTCAAAGCATTCAAAAATGCAAATTAAAAGTTTTTGCAAAAATTCAAGTTAGGATTAGGGTCCAAAATGACTTAAAAATAAGCGTTAAAAAATGCTAATTTGAAGTTTGTTAAAAAATGCAGGTTAGGATTAGGACTAAAGTCGTTTGAAAACGACAAAACCGTATAAAAAATGTAAATTTTTAGTTTTTCGACAAAGTCAAGTAGGAATTAGTTCCAAAGTCTGTTAAAAATGATTCAAAGGTCTATAATGCATATTTGGAGCTTAGTAATAATGCCAAAATCGTTGTGATCGTGAAAAAAGTGTAAAAATGTGGGTGTTTTTAGAAATTCAGTTTTAGGACAAAATCAAGAAAAACTGATTCTAATTTCCTAGTTTGTTGTTTTTGCTAAATTACATTTTTGAGCAGAATAACTAAAATTTTGTACCACCATGTAAACCTTGTAAAAATTAAAAACTCGAAGCCTTTGGAGAAATTTTGGTTAGAATTAGGTCCAAAAAAGCTTAAAAATGACCCGTATCGTTTAAAAACGCAAATTTTGATGTTTTCTTAGATATCCAGTTTTAGGACAAAATCAAGCTAAACTGGTTCAACCCTTCTAATTGGTTATTTTTCGAAAAACTAAATTCTTGGAAAAATGAGTGAAAATTAGTGAAATTTGTTTCAGAACGCTCAAAATGCAAATTTGATGTTGAAGAATGATTTAAAGCATGTAAAGTACAGGTTTGAAGTGTTTTGAGAAACTTAGGTTATTAATATGGCCGATATCGGTCAAAAATAACTCAAAGCATATAAAAGTGCATATTAAAAGTTTTATTTGCATTTTTAAGGCTTAATTAAGTCCAAAATTACTTTAAAATAACTTAAAGCGTATTTTTGCTAATTTGAGGTTTGTAAAAAAATGCAAGTTAGGATTAAGGACCAAAGTCGGTTGAAAGCAACTCAATACGTGTAAAAATAAAAAAATTTAATTTTTCGACAAAGTCAAGTAAGAATTAGGATTAAAATCTGTTAAAAATGACTCAAATCGAATTAATTTAACCTCTAATAGGATTTTTTTAAAAATGGTCAAAAAACGCGATTCTAAAAGTGCCTAAAACTCGACCTACCGAAAGTGTCTATCTGCGCAGGTATTGCACCTACGGAGCTTCCGATATTGGAAGGTGAAAGTCGACATCAAGAAAAGGAAAAAACTGAGAGTGGTTCTGTAACTTGAGAGGGGTTCTCAAGTTACAAGGCGGTCAAAGTTGAGAATTGAAGAAAAAGTCGTATCTCCCCCCCCTTTCGACATTTTCGTCAAAATTTAACAGAAGTGGGTGTGGCACCTCAAAAAATTTTTGCGCTATTTTGTTCTCCCCCCCCCCCCTCTTTCCCTCTTTCACAGAAGGCTAGATGCGCCACTGATTTTAGTGTATTTGGTTCACACTTTTCGTTCTTTCCACTATTTCTATTTCTAAGTTTTTTAAAGCATATTTCGGTTTATTTTTCAAATTTTCATCATCATATAACATTAATGCCTACATTAATTATTGCTCAAAAATGTTTACTTTATTTAGCGAATATTTTTTTGCCACGTTTTGATCTTTTAAGCTCTCATTCATGTTTATATCTAGATAAATAGCGTCTGCTACCCCCCCCCCCCCCCATAGGAAATTAAAAGCTTTATTTGCAGTTTTAAATGCTTAATAAGCCCAAAATTACTTTAAAATAACAAAGCGTTTTTTTGCTAATTTGAGGTTTGTTAAAAAATGCAAGTTAGGATTAGGACCAGAGTCGGTTGAAAGCGACTCAAAACGTGTAAAAATACAAATTTTTGGTTTTTCGACAGTCAAGTAGGAATTAGGACTAAAGTCTGTTAAAAATGACTCAAAGTGTTTATGAAATGCATAATTGGAGCTTGGGGAATTGTTCAAATTAGGATTAATGCCAAAATCATTTAAAAAATTTTACAAAATGTGTAAAAATTTAGGTGTTTTTTACCCTAATTGTACTTTTTGAACTGAACTTGAAACGTTAAAAAATGAAAATTTCGAGCTTGTGATGAAATGAGGGTTTCTAGAGCCAAAATCGCTTTAAAATGACTTGGAGATTTAAAAAAATAAAAATTTAGAGCATATGGTAAAATATAGTTAGGACTAGGGCCAAAATCAGTTGAAATCTCGGTTGGAATTGCCTCAAAGCTACTAACAATGCTAATTTTAAAAAAGATGTAGAGTGTTTTAAAAGAGATGATAAGTTTACTTATTAGAATTGGATGCAGCAGCTGCTATTGCTTTTTTCAGAGAAGATCAGGCCTTATAATGAGGTGTATTCAATTCTGCTTTTTTTTTAAGTATGAACTACTCTCTCCCACTTAAATTATATTTATATTAATCTAAGTAGTTCAACTTGAATTACTTATTCGACTTTATTGTCCAATTTCAAGTTCTTTGCTATTTTGTTTACACCGTTTTTACTTTAATCAGTATTGAAAAGTCTTATTAAATAATTCTCATCGAGTTTCGACTACCATTGCTGCAAAGATTCCCACCATTTGTCCCCCTGGGTCTAACCTGAACTACCCATTTGTTCGATTTATATTAGTGAATTGAACGTGCAATTTAGAACTTTTCACCACCTCTAACGCTCCTTCTGTCGACTTCATTGTCCAATTTCAAGTCCCGTACTGTTTTTAGTTTAGATGAAAATCCTTACTGATTATCAGACTGTGAAGGCTTTCACGGCCGGTCATAATACTATCTAAAGTGTTTTCCGGGCTATAAGGCCGTGGTCCAATGGAATTGCTTCCTGACGTTTCGTCTACTACTGCGGCAGACATTATCAAAGGCGATGAGGCAGTGGGCGAAGTGATCTTCCTTGCCTTTGATAATGTCTGCCGCAGTAGTAGACGAAACGTCAGGAAGCAATTCCATTGGGCCACGGCCTTATAGCCCGGAAAACCCTTTAGATAGTATTATGACCGGCCGTGAAAGCCTTCACAGTCTGATAAAACACCTCTACGGGGAGGATACGTCAAGACTGATTCGACAACTGGAGAACCTCCGCAAGAAGAAAGCACAGCTCCTGCGTTCATTGGCATTTCTACTACGATGCCGTGACACCAAGAACATCCCAAAGTTTCTGAGGATAAAAAGAACCTTCAGATCCGGACAAGCGAGCAGAATTTACAACAGGACCGAACAATCGCTCCTCCGTGAAAGGATCCATGAGACCCGTAGAGATCTTGCATCTAATGACAAAAAACTTCTTTTTGTTAATTTAGAACTAGCCAACAGCTTGCATTGGAGCGACTGGGAAAAGGTGGATCGTCTAACACATGACCGAAGGATTGCAGTCCAAGCTAGTCTAAACTAGGTGCTAACAACAATTCGTCGGATGCAACAAAGTCCACATCCGAGGAGAGTCAGCGCAATATTGTAGTCAATCTGACCGACAAACAACTGTCAACAGATGAGTTGAGCGTTCTAAACAAGGGAGGTAATTTTGCCATAACACCATCCAGGATACCTGTGGAAGACATCATAGCAAACGTGGAGAGCGGAATTCGTCAGCTGCCAATTTAGACGGCTGAACAGATAAGGATGGAGACATCACGAATTCTACTACGTGCAAAACCACCAAAAAGCAATCTCACCTTTGCAGAAAGGAAAGCTCTGAAAGCCTTGAATGAAGACAAGGACATTCTTATTCTACCAGCAGATAAAGGAAACGCAACAGTAGTAATCTCAATTTCGGATTACGAAGGAAAAATCAGGACACTGTTAGATCCCACTACCTACAAGAAGCTAACTCGTGCTAGGCTCGTGCAAGGCTACCAACAATTTAATCAGGGAAGTGGCATCGGATGAAATAACCAAGCTCAAAAAATCGGAAGCCTTGCCACCGAGGCTGTACGGTTTGCCGAAGATCCACAAACCCGATGTGCCACTGAGACCCATCGTGAGCACCATAGGAAGCCCGACCTACGAAATTGTCAAACACCTGACAAAACTGTTGCAGCCAAAAATAGGAAATACGGACAGCTTTATAAAAGACTCCACTCATTTTGTCGAAAAACTGCATTCTTTGACTCTTTCTCCAGGGGATATTCTCATTAGCTTCGACGTTGTTTCGCTCTTCACGATGGTACCCATTAGGGAAGCCATGGAACATATTAATCAAGAATTTCCGCAGGATATTGCTAAGCTGTTCCAACATTGCCTAACCACTACATACTTCCAATGGAAGGAAGAATTCTTCGAACAAACTGATGGTGTAGCTATGGGCAGCCCTCTTAGTCCAGTAATAGCCAACTATTTTATGGAAATTTTCGAGGTAAGGGCGTTGGCTACAGCAAGGAAGAGGCCAAGGTGCTGGTTTCGATATGTGGACGACACCTTTGTTATTTGGAGCCATGGAAAGAGCGAGCTTCAAAACTTCCTCTTACACCTAAACTCTATCAACCCGAAGATCCAATTCACTATGGAAATAGAAAAGGAAGGACGCCTACCGTTTTTGGATGTTTTGGTGGCAAGGAGGCCGAATGGAAAGCTTGCACATACCGTGTATAGAAAACCAACACACACTGACCGATACCTCAACAACGGATCAAACCATCACCCAAGACAAAAAAGGGGAGTTATAAAAACTCTGTCTGTGAGAGCCAAGAGAATTTGTGAGCCAGCTGAATTGGAACGAGAAATGAAGCATCTGGAGAGAGCCTTTGGTTGGAATGGTTACAGCAAGCAGGAGTTTGATAGAGCCGTGCGCCCAAGGAATGTAGAGCGACAGGAAGCAACAACGGGAGATGATATAGAAAAGCGCTGTTAGGCTACTTTACCATACATCCACAAAGTCACGGACAGGATTGGCAGGCTACTGGAAAAGCACAAGGTTAAGACTGTCTTTAAACCAACTCGTACAAATCAACAGAGCTTGAGATCGGCTAAAGACCGCAGAGATCCCCTATCAGCACCCGGAGTGTATAGAGTTGCATGCAGCTGTGGCTCTGTATACATTGGCACCACAAAGCGCAGTGTCAACACGAGGATCACAGAACACAAAAGGAGTTGCAAGCTGGGACAAACGCAAAAGTCGGCAGTAGCAGAGCACGCTCTCTCTGAAGGTCACAACATCCTTTTTAATGAAGTGGATATCCTACATCAATCCCAACGCTATTATCCGAGACTAACGAGGGAAGCCATTGAGATCTTCAAACACGAAAACAATTTTAACAGGAAGGAGGAAATTACGTTTTTAAATGCAGACTGGAAGCGAGTTCTGCGACACACGTCGAGCGCGTCGAAGCCCCGCGCCGCCGCCCCCACCCCGGCCCCACCACTGCATCGCGACAGAGGCGGTACGAATACCACGGAGCGTGCTACAGTCGAATCAGTCATCGTCCCCCTGCCCACTGCTTCATCGCCTTTGATAATGTCTGCCGCAGTAGTAGACGAAACGTCAGGAAGCAATTCCATTGGACCACGGCCTTATAGCCCGGAAAACACTTTAGATAGTCCTTACTGATTGTCGGCTACTATTACTGCGAAGTTGCCACCATTTCTGTCACTGGGTCTCAAGATGGTCTCGCCCAGAACAGTTTGCTGGTATTAGATAGTTCAACGAAAGTTTAGTATAATAGGTGGTTATTAATGTTGATGTATTCTTTGCTCTTGGTCTTGCTGACAGTTTTCTGACTGCTGACTCTTTTGCTAACTTTGTATCTTATCGAACAGGCTACACTTGCATTTTGGCAACTTTGAATTTGCGTCTACTTGGATTCTTCCATGAACAACCATACTTGTTGGAACGAATAGTATTTAAGTGAAAGAAATTTATAGTTTGTGGACTGGACATCCCATACACATTTGACGTAAAGGTGAGCGCTCTCTTTTATAGTTAGCTAACTCTATATAGAGCTGACATCCGAATATGCGTTGCCAGAAAATCTGGCTAATAATGAGGAGGCGAACACTATTTGTCAGTCCCCTAAAAACGAATAAGCGTCAGCGGCAAATTTCGCATTTCCATCTTTTGAAGTTGCCTATCCAGACAGCAATATAAAGTTTGCCTGATACAAACTTAGGAAATATAACTACTTTCGGAGAAATACGGAATCCATATCTCCGCGACCGAACTTGTGTATTTGATATTTGTTATCCGGAACGCCCGAAGCGCAATTGTCTCTTATACTTGATGCAAAATACTTTGAAATTCCAAATTCAAAATTAATATTTGGAAGACGGATTTCCAGATTATTAAAATTTTAACTCGTATTTGCCGACATTACGGTTTCGCTTCAATCTGTATCTAGGGAGCAGGCAGCAAACGTTTCCTCCTATCACACAAAATTCTTCATACTCGTAACGCTAATGAGTAGTTGGTCCATCATTTTGACTTGTTTTTTTGCTCTAGGGCCGTAATAACGAAAGTGGATCTAGTTTGCATTCAGCTATATTTCGCGGTACTGTTGCTCGTTAGACCAAAGAAACATTAAACATAACTTACCTGTAGAAAAGGGCTAATAGCGACATAAACGCTAAAAAATTGCGCCATATTTCAGGGATATGGTTTCTCATTTAAAACCTCTCGCTTAGCTTAGCTATTGGCACTAAAAGCGTCATTTTTTCGCCACCAACTGACCCCATCAGACCGCAGATTCGGCCGCCCTGTTTTGACAGAACCATATGGTATTAAGGTAAGCCTTAAATTCCATTATCAATAGTGCCATAAATTCGATATTTACGGGCTTAAAGACGGGTCCATAAGGCCATAAATAACAATTATTAGTATAAAAACCGGCCGTCTTATTCTTTTATTCAAGACGCCTCCTTTCTTATTTCCTATTTTTTATTCTTTATTCGTGGATCGATCTGTGAGTTTATGCTTATAGAATCAAGAGACAGGACCGTATCAAACTTACTTTACATGGAAAATATTTCTATAATTTTTAAAAATGTTGTCATGTTTTAATTTTTGTTATCAATTAACCTCTTTGTTTGCGTTTTGAGCTCTATAGCAAGTTGGTAAAAACTTCTACTCTTGTCACAGAATGTGTGCCAACGTTTCAAAATAGACTTGATGTTTTAATCAAGCATTATCTTCGTCATGCATAAAAATGAGTCAATTTTACCTTAAATTTCTTATTTTTTTACAGACATTTCACATAGAGGCTCCAGAAGGACATGGAATACAAGAACCAGAAGTAGGTAAGAGAAGAAATTTGTTCTTAGTATTGTATTATTTGAGCAATGCAGTTGTAGTAGCTTAGATTAAGCGCAGACCCGAAGCTCAAAATTTATTCTATTCTATAAATCAAATAAGCCACCCCGTGTGTGTAAAATGCAAAGTTGTTGTTCCGGGCAGCGATATTCGCGTTGTGCAAGACCTGAATGTTAATAATCCTCTTCTTTTATTACACACATGCATATACGATATTAGAAAAATTATATTACACACCACAGCCGGTAGCCATCGGTAGCTGTAGAACTATATAGCCGCCGAACGATGACTCATACTTTCAATTGAAAACAGCTCTAATGAATCAATCAAAGGAATTAAGTCGGATTCACAGACCCATTGAAGACGTTCGATTAAAAATACAGTAGTTCGATAATTATCATCACCTCGGCGAGTCCGTGACTTTCAATAAAAACATTTATTCTGCCCCGTACAATGCACAGGATGTTCATTATGGCGATGCGTTGTGCCTTTGGGCTACCTGAATCGGAATTTATGATGGGCCCAATCATTTATTAAGATTAACTTCAGTTTGTGTATCGTCGGGTCGCGACGCGGATTTCTTCGATATCACAGGCCCGGATTATCAATAAATGGAAATTGATTCTAGAAAATCAACTTGAGCATCGACAACATAAAAAAAACCAAAGAAACAAGAAACTTTCTACAGAGAGCCAACCTGCAGACTTGCAAACGTGTCGAAAAATAGAGATATTCGGAGTGGAAAAACCAAATATTAAATCTCGAATAGAGACTCGAGGAAACGGCAGGTTTCAATAAAACTCTGATAACATCAGTGAACCCTTTGGAAGTCTTCGAATGCTCGAATTAGTTCGAAGACTCGAAGGGCCTCAAAAGCATTTTTGTCATCGATGAAAGTATAACGTGAATGTTCACAATTAAGAAAACTAGCTAATAGTGACTTTGAGATTCATTTCCAAACAAGACCAAATACTTCGTTCAGCAAGCTGGTACGCTTGTGTCATGAGCGCTCAATGAACTTTGGTAAAAGTACTCTTCAAGTAAGCACATAATGCTGTTAAAGGAACTTTGATAACCACTCAAGTTGCTGACACATACTTGATTGTCATACAAGTGTCTACCATGTTCTCAGACCCCCTCCTTAACAACTTCTTTTATCTCCAAAATAAAACTTTCGAGTTTCAGGTTAGTCCAGGTTAGTAGAAAAGGGAATATTTTCTTTTTTCTTCTGTGTACGAAGAGAGAGGGTATCTTAGACTTTGATTCTGCATAATTATATCAATAGAAGCCAGAGTGGATAAAATTTTCGCCTTTATTGAAATCTGGTGGGCCAACATTGTTTTCCTCCCTTTTGGGTAAATTAAAAATCGTCAGTTGCCTCGGTTAAAAAGTGTGAAGGTGGTATGTATGTAAGGTAGTGTGTGCGAGTAAGAAGAGAACGTCAAGAAGAGGTAAAAATAGTTAGATTCCTTCTGAACAGTCCATTCATTATAAAGTTATAGGTGGTCAAGTTTAGTAAAAAGACGCAATACTCTCCTATCATGTTTGTCATTCCGAAAAAAAAATTTGGACAGTTATTTAGATTGGAATAGGACGATTGTAAGCATCTAAGAATGTAACAAACTTCACTGCAATTAGCAAAAAAAATGGATTCTAAAAGCACCTGAAAATCAACCATCGAAGGTCTATTTTTGAAACTATTGAACCAATGGAGTTTTCGTTTATGGGAGCAGAAAGATGAAAAACATAACAAACTCAATTCGAATGAAATTAACCTCCAAAGAGGTGTGTCCAAAAACGCGAATCTAAAAGTGCCTAAAAATCGACCTCCGAAGGGGGCGATCTCCGAAAATATTGCACCTACGGAACATCCGATGATGGGAGGTGAAAGAGGACATCAAGAAGAGAAAAACAGTCGGATTTATTTTGATCGGTTTATTCGTTCTAACTTTATAGGCAGTTAAAATTGCTAAATGAAAACAAGACGTAAAAACTCAAACGAATTCGGTCCCAAAAGTGATTTTTTTGATGGAATAAAGTGGATTCTAAAAGCACCTGAGAATTCTAAAAGCACCGAAATATGGTATATGATTGTGGAACGAGAAAGAGGACATCAAGAAGAGGAAAAACAGTTGATTCATTCTAATCGGTTTATTCGTTTTAAAGTTTTAGAGAGTCAAAATTGAAAATTGAGGAAAAAAAACCGTTTTACCACTTTTTTGAACAATTTGAAATAAACGTTTGGGTTTTTTTATGCTTTTTTGGATTGGAATGAGACCACCGCAATCCTTTAAGAACGTAGTAAACTCAATTCGAAGGAAATTAAATCACAAAAGTAAATTCCAAAAGCATCTGAAAATCGACCAGGTTTTGTTAAATTCGCTAAGACAGAGCGAACCTTGGCACAAAAATTGAATGTATTTATTTTTAATTAGTTATTCTTTAAGAAGTGGAAAGCCATGGAACATACTAACAAGGAATTTCCACAAAATATTGTCAAGTTGTTCCAACATTGTCTAACCACCACATATTTTCAATGGAAGGAGGACAATGTTGGCGGGAATTTCTGGTTTTGGTGATGGGAATTTATTTTCTTAAGTATTGCAACATTGCCTCACAGTCGAATCAGTCAACGTCGGGAAGCACGGGAGATCACTTCGCCCATTGCCTCATCGCCTTTGGTAATGCCTGCGGCAGCTGTAGACGAAACATCAGGAAAAATTCCATTGGACCACGGCTTCAAAGTCCGGAAAACACTTTAGATTGTAATTATTTTTTATTTTTCAAGTTTTTTTAACGGCCATCTCGAGAGAATTTCGGTTTGAAAAGAAACTTTTTTTTTTTGAAAGTATTTCTACGTTTTAGACGATTTGGACTCAAAATTAGAACATAAATTTGTGCCTCTGCCTACCTTTTTTGGACATATAATTTTCTTTTTTTTTTTACTTTTGTAGTTTTTAATTTGTGCCTTTGTGGTTTTTATTTTTTTCTTTTTTATTTTTCGTTTACACATCATATTTTTCTATTTTTATAATTTGTCATTTTTAGTTAAGCATTGAGACAATTTTGACCCAAAACTGTATTTTTGTTTAATTAATGACACCTAAATTTTCAAATTTTTATACCACTTGGCCGGAAATAAAATTATGGAGTCAAATACTAATTTTTATTGAGAGAATTTTGGTTCGAAATAGACCTTCTTTTTGAAAATATTTCCAAGTTTTAGACGATTTTTACTTATAATTAAAAGTATCATGATTTTGTGGTTCTGCCACCTTCAACTTTTTTTTGGACTTAAATGTTTGTAATTTTCAGATTTTTCCACTTTTCTCAACTTTCATAATTTTTAACTTGGGCCTTTATAGTATTTCCTTTTTTTCTTATTTTTCTTTTACACATCATATTTTTCGACTTTCATCGAAGGGGTTTATCACTGAGGTTATTAATCCTTTGAAAATTTGTGTTTATATTAGGAGAAAGGAGACGTGAAGAGGAAAAAAACAGTCAGGATCATCTGATTTGTCCAAGTTATAAAATAAAAAAAAAAATGAATTGTTTTTAAGCGGAAGTCGTTCCTCGTTCCGCATATTTTTCTTCGTTGTCAGTTTTAGAAATTTGAACATTTCTGTTTTCTTGGAAATGAAGTTCCAGCATTTCCCTCATTTTCAGTAATTTCCGGCTGTTTCAATTTAATTTTTAACAACTCTGCATACAACAAATATTGCTCTGTGACTTCTACAGTCATTGTGATATTGTTTTTAAGCATTCGCAATAATAACCACATATTACTCTTAAGTCCAATCCATGGCCTATGAGCAAAAACTATATTTTTCATGATTTTTTAAAGTATTATAAAATCTTACCAGGGTTGTTTTACATTACTGAAACTCATTTCTTGTCCCCTGTAAACAAGTGTAAAAATCCAATATGGCCGTGGTAAGAAAAACAAAATTTGATGATGGTTCCAGGAAACCGAAACGTTGTATCGAAATTTTACCTTTACAGGTGTATTCCACTCAAAAAGATGCTTCAGAAATGTTTTCACACATTTCGATTATCTAAAGGAATTATAACAGTTTTTTAAAAGTGCACCATTTTGGTTTTCCCAAAATTTCTCAAAAACCTGATTTTGAACAGCCACCTCGTTTTGTCATTACATTACTAACATGATTGTCTAGAACATTCCCCATTTAACCGTCTTCGTAGCTCCTATAGTTTCCGAGATCCCAATACATGAAGGACCAATTTGGGGCACACTGTATACACATGATAAAAAAATCACCCAAAAATTAGGTATTTCCGTAATTTGAAGCAGCTTTTGTTTCCTTGCGAAAAATTTTTTTAGCCTTAATCACATTGACACAACTTTATAAACAATTTTTACATAAAATTAAATTTTTATGGTCTTTCATTTTTTCAAAAATTAAAAAAATCTTTTATTAACAATCACTAATAATTATGTTTTTGCTTATCATGTATTTTTCAAGTAAAAATATCAATTTTTCAATATTTTGATTTAGATTGTTAGAAAAAATTCAATATATCAGATTTTCCTTTTTGTCAAGACTCAAGGTAATGCCTCCATCTATTCAACCCTAAGGTCATAAGGAGGATTATACGTACTGGTGGCTCAACTAGAGGTCATATTTTTCTCTCGAAGAGATTGATTTTTTTTAAATTATAAGAATATTACAATTAACTAGAATTCCAAAAAAAACAAAACATAAATGTATACAGTTTGTCGCCAGATAGGTGAAACGACTCTTTTAAATAGCAAAAAATGCCAATTAAAAAATTTATTTTTTAGGGTCCAACCCTACTCGATTAAAGAACAATTTCTGTCATAATTAAATTTTTGAGACATCGAAAAGGCTTTGGAAATTGTCAGAAAACATTTTTTCAAGAAAACTTTCTTAAATTACCACTTAAGCTTCTATAACCAATGTCAAAGTCATCCTTCACTATTTAAAGAATATTATGTTAGTGATTAAAGTTGCCACAGGATTTACAACTTTTATCAATAGCTCTTCGACATATCTGTTACTAGAAAACTAAGAAATGTTTTCTGTTTATTTTTGCTCTGCTTGGTCTCCAAAAGAAACAAGTTTTTTTTATATCCTACAAAAGTCGTTTTGCCTATTTGGGGACACACCGTATAACGGTCCTCCTAGATGTACAAACTAGCTCAAAATTAGCCGAGTTGGTAGGTCTAAAAATGGGATAAAAGAGCTGCTACCCACAACAATCGACGAAGTTATTTGGCTTCGACTGTGGTCATCGAGGAGTGACAGCAAAAAGAACAACAAACTACAAGAAGGAGTCGTATCCCGACAACGTTCCAGTTCACTCCTCTCAGTAACTTCAGTTTTGTTTGATTGACAATTGACACACGCACACGACACGTCACGACACGAACTCGATACTTTAATTTAACTATTAATATTCCGATATAACGATGCAAAAAATATCCCTCCAATATATCGATATTTTTCTAGAAATATATCGGCTTTTCGATATATCGATATTTTTTGGGCATCTCTAGGTCGGACTTCTAAATTGCTATCATTAGAACGTTTTTTAATTGCTCTGTTATTTCTGATTGGACCGAGGTCACTTCGACTTAGATGATACGAATAAGGTGATTTTCATCTTTTAGTAAATAATAATTTTATGTGATTAAAGTTGCCACAGGATTTACAACTTTTGTCAATAGCTCTTCGACATATCTGTTACTAGAAAACTAAGAAATGTTTTTTGTTTATTTTTGCTCTGCTTGGTCTCCAAAAGAAACAAGTTTTTTTTATATCCTACAAAAGTCGTTTTGCCTATTTGGGGACACACCGTATAACGGTCCTCCTAGATGTACAAACTAGCTCAAAATTAGCCGAGTTGGTAGGTCTAAAAATGGGATAGAAGAGCTGCTACCCACAACAATCGAAGAAGTTATTTGGCTTCGACTGTGGTTATCGAGGAGTGACAGCAAAAAGAACAACAAACTACAAGAAGGAGTCGTATCCCGTCAACGTTCCAGTTCACTCCTCTCAGTAACTTCAGTTTTGTACCGCGTTTTAACATACGCCAAGGGTGAGGAGCCATCATAATATTTCTAAACAGATATGGAAAAAGAAAGGTGGACTATCATATAACCAGAGGGTGCCCGAGTTTGCCTGAATATTGGGAACCCTACTGGACTCCAAGGGGGTAGAAGACTACCGACTGTACGAGGAGTAGAAGAATTGACACTCTCGTTAGTTACATCACTCAGTTATACCTCGACGATAAGAATAGGTATGACCTAGAGGTAACCCTTCTGCAAGTGTCTTTTTTTGTTGCAACAGTATTCGATTTTTCGTGACCAACGAGCTGTCTCTTTTGAAGGAAGGGGACATTGTTTGATCCGAGTTGGACAGAATTTTACCACTAAAGCGATACCTAGTGGCCAGAAGTCCTTGCCCTTTTTCTAAGAACTGTACAACATAGACAAATTTAAACTAAACAAAAGAACTTGAAGAAGCACTTCGACTTGGCACTTGGAATGTTAACAGCATGTATATGTCAGGGAAAACCCATAATATAGAGCAGGAAATGAAAAGACTGGGAGTGAACATTTTGGGAATAAGTGAGACAAGATGGCCCGGTCGTGGAAAAATCAGACTGAAGAACGCAGTGTTGTTTTATTCCGGAAACGAAGACACCCACCACTATAACGGAGTAGGCATTATGGTGGACCTGGACACCAGCGGTTCTATCATTAACTTCATACCACTCTCTGATAGAGCAATGATGATACAACTAAGGGCCACACCTAAAAACCTAAACCTCATTCAAACATATGCCCCAACAGCCGACAAACCACAGACAGAGTTGGAGGCATGGTATACAGAAGTCAAACAATTAATAGCCGCCACAAATAAAGACGACATCACCCTTATCCTCGGGGATTTCAATGCCAAGATAGGTAGAGGAAAAAGTGGGGATAACGTGGGTGAATACGGTCTGGGAATTAGAAACGAAAGAGGCGATACCCTGATCCAGTTCTGCCAAGAAGAAAAACTGATGGTTTCCAACACATGGTTTAAGCTACCTGTACGTCGCCTCTACACATGGAAATCCCCACAGGACACCACAGAGCATCCGGTCAGGAATCAAATTGATTATATATACTGGTTCCAAAAAGATACAGAAATGGAGTGCTTGGTGTTAGGACATATCCAGGTGCAGATGTCGAGTCAGACCATATTCCCGTAGTGGCACACTTTCGTATTAGACTTAAGAAACTTAAAAGAACGCAGTCCAACAAACCAAACGTAGCACTACTACAGAATGAACCCGAACGTCAAACAATCACTGACAAACTCAACAATGAGCTCAAAAAGGTTATACAAAAGAACGAAATGATTCCTGATACCGAGAGCGCTGACAGGATCGAGGACACCTGGAATTCATTCAGGAAAGCTATATTAGAGCTAGTAACACCAAACAGAACGAAACAACATAAGGAATGGATGACCCAAGAAATACTCATGCTGATGGAACAGAGACGTAGCTTCAAGAACACGAGCGCAGAAAAATATAGGGAAATTCAAAAACATATCAGAAGAAAAATCAGAGAAGCCAAGGAAAAGTGGATGGAAGAAAGGTGCCAAGAAGTAGAAGAACTATACAAAAAACACGACCTCTTCAATTTACATAGGAAGGTCAAGGAAATTACAAGTAGTCGAAAATACCCTGCCTTGTCCCATATAAACTGCTCGTCAAAATAGTCGGAACGGCCAATTTTTTGCTCATTTTTGAAAGGTTGTATCTCAGAGACGCTTTCACCGATCTCAATGAAGTGACATTATTCTAAAAGCCCATTTTTTGTAGAATCACAAAAGACACCTGGTTTGTGATAAGCATTTTTGGTGAGAACTATACAGGGTGGATTAAAATGTCGTGTAAAAAGTACTAAATTTTAACCCACTGCATTTGGTTGCTAGAGTTATTACAAAACTTTCCCTACAATGGCATTTAGAGATCCTGATGAATATCTCGGGAAATGTTTGGCCGATTTTTGATTTTTGATCTATGAAAGAAGTTACAGGGGTTTGTTAAAAAGTCCGTATTTTGTCCAAAAATCTGCCGAAATCACTAACTTTTATGTCTATAGAACGGATTTTTTATTAACACTCAGGGAAATCTAGCCTAAACTGATATAAAGTTAACCTGCTTTTCAAGAAAAAATATGAATTTACAATCATACAGGGTGAAACAAAGGTCAATGCAAAATTCTTAAACTTAGCGGCTTTCTTACTTGCCCCCTGATGTTAAGAGTTACCTTAGAACTTGCATTTTTATAACATTGAGAGGTCCTAGTTCATATCTCGGGACGTGTTTGGCGGATTTTTCATTTCTGTTCTACGAAAAAACTTACCGGGGTTTGTTATAAAGTTCGTATTTTATCCAACAAACTGCCAAAATCACAAATTTTATGTCTACAGAACTGAATTTTATTAAGACTTAGAAAAACATAGCCTAAACTAACATAAAGTTAACCTGTTTTTCAACAAAAAATCTGAATTTACAATCATACAGGGTGAAACAAAGAGCAATGCAAAATTCTTAAACCTTAGGGATATTCTTACTCACCCCCTAATGTTAAGAGTCACATTAGAACTTGAATTATGATAACATTGGGAGGCACTGATTTCTATTTCGGGACATGTTTGGCGAGTTTTTAATTTTTGTTCTACGAAAAAAGTTACACGGGATTGTTAATAAGTTCGTATCTTATCCAAAAAACTGCCAAAATCACTAACTTTTACGACTATTGAACTGTCTTTTTTATTAACGTTTAGGGGAAAATCTAGCCTAAACTAACAGAAAGTTGATCTGTCTTTTAAGCAAAAATATGAATCTACAGGGTGAAACAAAGAGCAATGCAAAACTCGTAAACTTTAGCGACATTTTCACTCGCCCCCTGATGTTAAGAGTCACTTTAGAACTTGCATTATGATAACGTCGAGAGGTTCTGAGTCATATCTTGGGACATGTTTGGCGGGTTTTTCATTTTTGTTTTACGAACAATTTCACAGGGGTTTGTTAAAAAGTTCGAATTTTATCCAACAAACTGCCAAAATCACCAACTTTTACGTCTAGATAACTGATTTTTTATTAACACGTAGGAAAATCTAGTTTACGCAAACATAAACTTAATCTCTTTTTCAAGAAAAAATTTAAATCTACAATCATACAGGGTGAAACAAGGAGCAATGCAAAATTCTTACAACTTTAGCGATATTTTTACTCGCCCCCTGACGTTAAGAGTAATTTTAGAACTTGCATTATGATGCATTGATTACATTTAGAGGACCTGATTTATATCTCGGGACATGTTTGGTGGGTTTTTTAATTGTTGATATACGAAAAAGGCTACAGGGGTTTGTTAAAAGTAACATTATTATTTATCTAACAAACTGCCAAAGTCACTAACTTTTACGTCTACATAACTGATTTTTTATTAACACTTAGGAAAACCTAACCTAAACTAACATAAAATTAGTGTGTTTTTAAGAAAAAATATGAATCTACAATCATACAGGGTGAAACAAAGGAAAATGCAAAATTCTTAAACTTGAACGGGTTTCTTACTTGCGCCTTGATATTAAGAGTCACTTTAGAACATGAATTATGACTTTTGGCGGGTTTTTTAATTTTGTTCTACGAACAAAAAAGGGTATGGTGGTCACTAATTTGTCAATCAACCGACGAGATGCAAGGCACTATAGGCAGGTTCTCGTATTGAGAGCCATCTACCAGATCGTATTTAATTAAATGCACTGGTGGTGTGACGCCTGCTTCTGCATAACAATTCTACGAACAAAGTTACAGGATTTTCTTAAAAAGTCCCTATTTTATCCACCAAACTGTTAAAATATCTTACTTTCACGTCTTTAGAGGTGATGTTTCAGTACTAGGTCTCCGATATCGAACAACCTTAGAAAAACAAAATATGGGTTGCTATGGAAACTAAGTAAATAATCTGAAGCCGATGTCTGTCGTCTAATTACAAGTATAAAGCTGAAGGTTTTATTTAAATTTATTTAATTCTCATTCATATAGAAATGTCAATGTTAAGCCAAAATGAACTACAGAACATTATGCGGTAAGTTTGTTCTTTTTAGGTTAACAATTTTACAAAAATAACGAGCAATCTTAAACAGGTTGCACTTAAACAGAGGGTTAAGTGTATCTAACATAGCGGACCTAGTAGGGACATCAAAATCCACAGTTTATAGGACAATAAAAAGAAGCCAAAATTATGGTGCTCCCAATTATCTAAAGGCTGTACATTGTGGAAGAAAAAGATGCACTACTCGCAGGGAGGACATTTTAGTAAACCTATCCATCAGAAGAAGAATACAGTTAAATGCCACACAAGCTAAGGCTACTACCGGCTCAAGAGCTTCAACTAGCACTATTAGAAGACGCATGCATGAGCGAGGTCTGAACGCCAGAAGACGTGCCATCTGTCCATCTCTTCAACCTGTCCACCGAGCTTTCCGAAGAGTTTGGGCTCAAGGGCATTTGAACTGGGGAGTAGCCGAATGGAGTTGTTGCATGTTTTCTGATGAATGTCGGTTTTCATTGTATGCATCAGATGGGCGAATTTTAGTGTGGAGAGGAAAGAATGAAAGATTTATTGAAGAGAATATGGTGAGCAAAGTGCCATTTTGTGGTGGAAGTGTGACTGTAGGGGTGGTGTAATAAGGGACGGAAAGAGTGACTTGGTTATTTTGATTGGAGAAACTATGAATGCAATTTGATATCGAGATATGTGTGTAAATGAAATTGTTGTGCCATTTGCTCAGAACTTTGGGGACAACTTTATTCTGATAGATGATAATGCGCGTCCTCACAGAGCACGAATTGTCCAAGAAGTTCTGAGACAAAAATGGCATAGAGCGAATGAATTGGCCTGCTAGGTCGCCCGATATGAATGTCATAGAGCACGTATGGAGTAGAATGAAACTGAAACTGAGTATGAGAGGACAAGAATTTCAAAATTTTGATGAATTAGCGACTGCGGTTAGGGAAGAATGGGAGGCTATTCCCCAAGACTTCATCAGAAGCTTGGTGGACACTATGCCTAGAAGGACAGCCGAACTGGTGCGAGTACGAGGTGGGCCTACGCGATATTAAAATAAAATGAGACATCAAGTTGCAGTTTTGAATTGTCCGCTCGTAATACCACAATTCTCCGTATAACCTATAGTATTTTTTCTTGGAATACCTACATGTTAGTTTTTAGTTAGTTAGTTAGTTAGTTAGTTGTTAGGCTTAGTTTTTCAAAAGGGTAATAGAAAACCAACCTTATCAATATATAAACGTGGTTATTTAAACGGTTTTCTTTACCAAATAGACTTTTTGAAACAACCTGTATTTTCTTCGTAAAAAACGCAAAAACCGGCAAATACGTCCTAAGCTATAAATCAGGGCCTATAAATGTAATCATAATGCAAGTTCTAAAGTGACTCTTAATATCAGGGGGCGGCTAAAGTTATGAACCCTGTATGATTGTAGATTCATATTTTTTCTTGAAAAACATTAACTTTATGTTAGTTTAGGCTAAATTTTCATGTGTTAATAAAAAGTCAGTTTTATAAACGTAAAAGTTAGTGATTTTGGCAGTTATTTGGATAAAATACGAACTTTTGACAAACCCCTGTAGCCTTTCTCGTATATCAACAATTAAAAAACCCACCAAACATGTCCCGAGATATAAATCAGGTCCTCTAAATGTAATCATAATGCAAGTTCTAAAATGACTCTTAACGTCAGGGGGTGAGTAAGAATACCGCTAAAGTTGTAAGAATTTTGCATTGCCCTTTGTTTCACCCTGTATGATTGTAGATTCATATTTTTTCTTGAAAAAGAGATTAAGTTTATGTTTGCGTAAACTAGATTTTCCTACGTGTTAATAAAAAATCAGTTATCTAGACGTAAAAGTTAGTGATTTTGGCAGTTTGTTGGATAAAATTCGAACTTTTTAACAAACCCCTGTAAAATTGTGCGTAAAACAAAAATGAAAAACCCGCCAAACATGTCCCAAGATATGACTCAGGACCTCTCGACGTTATCATAATGCAAGTTCTAAAGTGACTCTTAACATCAGGGGGCGAGTAAAAATGTCGCTTAAGTTTACGAGTTTTGTATTGCTCTTTGTTTCACCCTGTATGATTGTAGATTCACATTTTTTCTTAAAGGACAGATCAACTTTCTGTTAGTTTAGGCTAGATTTTCCCCTAAATGTTAATAAAAAAGACAGTTCAATAGTCGTAAAAGTTAGTGATTTTGGCAGTTTTTTGGATAAGATACGAACTTATTAACAATCCCGTGTAACTTTTTTCGTAGAACAAAAATTAAAAACTCGCCAAACATGTCCCAAAATATAAATCAGTGCCTCCCAATGTTATCATAATTCAAGTTCTAATGTGACTCTTAACATTAGGGGGTGAGTAAGAATGTCCCTAAAGTTTAAGAATTTTGCATTGCTCTTTGTTTCACCCTGTATGATTGTAAATTCATATTTTTTTTTGAAAAACAGGTAAACTTTATGTTAGTTTAGGCTACGTTTTTCTAAGTCTTAATTTACAGTTCTGTAGACATAAAATTTGTGATTTTGGCAGTTTGTTGGATAAAATACGAACTTTATAACAAACCCCGGTAAGTTTTTTCGTAGAACAAAAATGAAAAATCCGCCAAACACGTCCCGAGATATGAACTAGGACCTCTCAATGTTATAAAAATGCAAGTTCTAAGGTAACTCTTAACATCAGGGGGCAAGTAAGAAAGCCACTAAGTTTAAGAATTTTGCATTGACCTTTGTTTCACCCTGTATGATTGTAAATTCATATTTTTTCTTGAAAAGCAGGTTAACTTTATATCAGTTTAGGCTAGATTTCCCTGAGTGTTAATAAAAAATCCGTTCTATAGACATAAAAGTTAGTGATTTCGGCAGATTTTTTGACAAAATACGGACTTTTTAACAAACCCCTGTAACTTCTTTCATAGATCAAAAATCAAAAATCGGCCAAACACGTCCCGAGATATTCATTAGGATCTCTAAATGCCATTGTATTGAAAGTTTTGTAATAACTCTAGCATCCAAATGCAGTGGGTTAAAGTTTAGTACTTTTTACACGACATTTTAATCCACCCTGTATAGTTCTCACCAAAAATGTTTATCACAAACCAGGTGTCTTTTGTGATTCTACAAGAAATGGGCTTTTAGAATAATGTCACTTCATTGAGATCGGTAAAAGCGTCTCTGAGATACAACCTTTCAAAAATGAGCAAAAAATTGGCCGTTCCGACTATTTTGACGAGCAGTTTAGTTAACCAGGACAACAAAATGACCACAGATGATGGCGAACTTAAAAAGGTATGGGCAGAATATGTGGCAAATACATTTGAAAGCAATAGCCCTCCTTTTCACAGTCAAGATCCGACGGAGCCGACACCGGAAATACTTCAATCGGAGGTCCAAAAAGCACTAAGAGAGATAAAAACTAAGAAAGCAGCAGGCCCAGATGACATTTGCCCAGAGATCCTAAAACTTATGGGAGAGGAAAACATACACATCCTGGTTCAACTTTTTAACGATGTCTATAAATCGGGATACATCCCCCGAGATTGGCTGAAATCAATCTTCATACCTATTCCTAAAAACCCGGAGCACGGAAGTGTGCAGAATTCCGATTGATCAGCCTGATGAGCCAGGTGTTAAAGGTGTTCTTGAAAATCATCCATAGGCGCATACGTGCAAAATGCGAACAGGATGTAAGCGAAGTGCAAATGGGTTTCCGCGAAGGAATGGGTACCAGAGAGGCCTTGTTTGCACTCTCTATCCTACTACAAAAATGCAGAGACCAGCGAAAGGAAGTGTACCTGTGCTTTATAGATTACACAAGGGCCTTTGACTGTATAGATCACACCAAATTATTGGAACTGCTGGAAAGAAAGGGTGTCGATGCCCAGGATTTAAAGATCGTACAGAATCTCTATGAACAGCAAAGAGCATGTGTTAAACTGGAAAACACCGAAACAAGCATTGTACCCATAAGGTGTGGAGTCAGACAAGGGTGCGTACTTAGCCCCATGCGTTTTAATATGTATTCAGAAATCATTTTCCAAAACGCTCTGGACGAGGCGGTGGACGGTCTGAAAGTCAATGGGAAACTCATAAACAATCTAAGATATGCTGACGATACAGTGATAATTGCGGACAGTTCTGAAGGACTGCAACGCCTAATCGACAGCATATCGGTTTCCGGGGACGAAATGGGACTGAAGATTAATATCTCAAAAACGAAGATGATGCAAATAAGCCGCAACCCAAACAACCATCCCAACATAAATATATACAGAACACCTATAGAGCAGGTCACTAAATTTAAATATCTGGGAAGTTGGATCAGCGAGGACCTGGATCCTGAGATAGAAATAAGATCCCGCATAGAGCAAGCGAGAACTAACTTTATTAAGATGCGGAACCTATTAACGGACAGAACACTCAACTTAAACATAAGATTTAACTTCGTTAGATGTTATGTGTGTTCCACGTTACTGTATGGAGTCGAGGCCTGGACGTTGAAAGTTAGCGGCATTAATAAACTGGAAGCATTTGAGATGTGGGTGTACCGCAGAATGCTGCGTATTCCACTAATCAAGAGGTCTTACATAGGATGAACAAAGACCGAACAATCCTCGAGACCATAAAAAAGCGAAAGACCGCTTACCTTGGCCCTGTCATGAGACAGGACAAATACAGATTCCTACAACTGATTATGGAGGGCAAGATTGAGGGAAAGCGTGGTCCTGGACGTAGACAGTGCTCTTGGCTGAAAAACATAAGGGATTGGACAGGCTTAGACTCAAACTCCCTGCTGAGAAGAGCCCAGGACAGAACCGAATTTGCCAGAATTGTTGCCGATCTTCATTGAATGCAGAAGGCACTTCAAGAAGAAGAAAAGAACTTGGAGCCGCGCAAATACCAAAAAAATTAGGACAAGGTGACAACTGACTTAGCTTAGCTCATTTCTGACAAAAGTGACAGCTAACTGACCACTAGATGTCATTTATGGAGTAGACCATAGAGGTAGGACTGAAGGTAACCAACAAATGGCTATATTTCTCTAAAATTTAAAATTGATCCCGTTTTTTTTCGAGGAAATCGCCGCCATTCTTGTTAAAAAGGAGGGCCAAAACTGTCAAACAGGAGGGTCTCTCCAGATGGTAATACACTATGGTCCATTTCAAATAGATATTTATCTAGCAGGTTGAGGAATTGACAGATTCGTTCCTGACCTATTCCTTCCATGTAAATGTGTCATTTATATGTCAATTTATCAGCTTACTAGATGAATATCTATTTGAAATAGACTCTAACTCGCTGGAGTCGACGGGTAGACTTTGTTTGATATTGACAATTGACACACGCACACGACAAGTCACTCGATACTTTAATTTAACTATTGATATTCCGATATAACGATGCAAAAAATATCCCTCCAATATATCGATATTTTTCTAGAAATATATCGGCTTTTCGATATATCGATATTTTTTGGGCATTCCTAGGTCGGACTTCTAAATTGCTATCATTAGAACGTTTTTTAGTTGCTCTGTTATTTCTGATTGGACCGAGGTCACTTCGACCTAGATGATTCGAATAAGGTGATTTTCATCTTTTAGTAAATAATAATTTTATGTGATTTGTATTCGTGACAATAGAATGTGGTCGAATTTACTAAAGTCCTTCCCAAAACGACAGCAATATATGGCAACCAATAGAGAGCATTACAGACACCACAGTGCTTCTGCCAATGTGTCCACAAATTAATGTGGTCCATATTTTCTTTGTTGTTTTTCCGTTGATTTACCGACTTTCCCGAAATTTGCCCGATGTTTATTCGGCCCGTTATGGCCCATTATTAGTTTCGTTCGGCCAAAGAAAGTCAGTTTATCATCTCCCGGTATTCCCATGTATCTTGAGGGAGCAGCCATATTCCAATAAAGTTGCTCGAACTTTTGCAGATTTAAATTTACAATGGCGACCGAATCTAATTGCTAATCTGAAATATAACATGTGCGCTGGGAGCTATAATTTTCGACGGCAATACATTTCGCAGCAACTCCTGAAATGCAAATTCGCCCACGAATCTGGCGATATCGTAAATATTGCTGGAATATTCTTATCTTTTGTCTCAGTGACTTGTTTCCGGATTGTTAATTTCTTGGAAGAAAAACTCCCCGGGGTACTGCTTATTTGGGTCAATCCTTTAGGGCCTTAATAAAGTCGGCAGAAGTTCCTTTGAAGCAACCGCCCCATATACTATTAAGCACACACACATGCACAGAAAATAATCAAAAACATTTAAAAATCCTTAATTGGACTTCACAGAATAAAGTGAAATGAACGGACGTTCAGTTCGGCCTGAATTGACCATGTTCAATTGAGTTATTCCGCTGAAAGATGCCGAACGCCGATAATCGAAAGCCCTTCGGCAATGTGGGTCTTTGTCTACACTTTATGGCTTTAGAATTGATTTATAAATGAAAAAATAATTTCATTAAAGTCTGCAACGTCGGCCTTTGCTAACAACATGTGCATGAAGTCTGGGCTGGGGGATGCCCTATTACGTACACGTATCGATTTTCGTCTGATTAAGGAGCCGGAGCGCAGCGGTACGTCAGCTATCAATTTTCAACGGAATAAAAAGGCCCTCAATAGGGCCATTTCACTGTCAAATCCTAACGAGGCCCTTCAATTTTGCCACACTCGATAAACCCCTTCGGAACTCCTTGAGGTCTCATCGAACACTTGTACGGTCAGTCGGGCGTTGGGCTTTAACGAACCAACGATATCTTTTGAGGAATATGATTTTTTCATGTCAATATTAGAGCAGAAATGTGAGAGAAAGAGTATTAAAAGAAAGGTGATAAATGCTTGTGGTCAGCCATTCAAAGAGTTCTTGGGCCGGCAAGATGGAGCCAATTGACCGGAAAATCGGGTTGAAAGGGCGACCGCCAAGAAAAATTGACTCGATTTTTCCGGATGGTTTCATGGAACTTTCGCAGTTTATCTTTCAAAGGGCTCCGCAGAAAGAAGGGTGAACGATTTGATTGGCCAAATTGAATTCTTGTTGCCGCACCTGATGCTTCTTCCACCTCAACAAACACCCAAGTCGGTTCATTTATAATATACGCAACCAATCACCATAAATAAAACAGGTTAAGGGCAGGGACGACCAATAATTACATACACTTGACCCTTATTACGTCCCTTTAGTCTATTAGTATTAGTGCTTTGGACGGAGTATATTAGCCGGCCATATCAGGAGTTATGAAGTGTAAGAATCCTTTATCGGACGCCGGATTACAAGGGATCCTGTTACCGATCCCGCGTGTCCGGTGACCCAGCAGGATCCGATTTAAGACAATAATCCTGGAAAGTCCTTCAGGATAGTGGCCAGTTTAATACGAGAGCCAGTCTAATTTAAATTAATTGATATTTCGGGGAAGAAGTAAGCATAGCCATCGGTTCGTCTGATATGGACTAAATTAATCTGGTGCCACGAAGGGCTTTCTCTTCACTAAATTGGCCATTGGGATAAACGACAAAAAATCTTAAGTACAAAATTGTTCGATCTTGTCCGGTTGGTTGTTATCTTTCCTGACTGATCTTTAAGTTGTAGGCAATCAAATGCTATGTGTGGTCATCATGTGGCATGACTTTGTAGAAAGCGTTACTTATGAATTTGTGTCTATCGATAGTAGGTGAGTTTAAAATTTATACTTAATCATGGAACAAAAAGGGTTTTTTTTCTGACAACATAAAAAGCAGACAAAATAGGAAATTTGCTATTTGATCAAAATGTGGAACAGCAGATTCAGTATTTTGAGTTTTATTTCTTAAAGTGACACCGTTACAAGATTTTTAGATAACGGAAAATTAGAACATGTTGTCATTCTATCACTGCTTACTTCTACCTCGCACCCTCCTTCCCCTTCCTCTACACCCTAAATGTTAATTTTCGTAAAATGCTTTGTGTGCTTTTGAACAAGTTAAAAGTGATGCAGAACAAGGACAAAGTGCAGAATAAAAAAACACTGTAGAGGAGAGTTTAAAATTTATATTTAATTATGGAAGAAAACGTGTTTTTTCTTCATCACAAAAAACGCACAAAAAGAGATAGACCCCTTCGGAGATGATATTTTTAGGCGCTTTTAGAATCGCGTTTTTTGAACATTTAAAAAAAAACTCCTTTAGAGGTTAATTTAATTGGAATTGTGTTTGTTAGGTCTCCAAACGTGCCATTCCGATCAACAACAGCAAAAAAAATTTCCGAATTTTTTTTGAAAATGTCCAAATGGGGTATAATCACGAGTTTCTTCTCAATTCTCAGCTTTGACCCCCTGTAACTTGACAACGCCTGCACCGATTGGAGTGAGTCCACCTGCTTCTTCCTCACCATGCCCTCTTTCATCTCGCATCATCGGAACTCGCGTAGGCAATATTTTCGGAAATAGACCCCCCTCTGCAGGTCTATTTTTAGGCTCTTTTAAAACCGACTTTTTAGACCATTTTCAAAAAAACTTATTTAGATATTCATTTCATTCGAATTGAGTTCTTATGGGATTGCGAACGAGCCATTCCGATCTAATACATAAAAAAAGTCCGATTTTTGTTTAAAAATGTCCAAAAATATTACGACTTTTTCTCAATTCTCAACTTTGACCGTCTATAACTTAAGAACAGCTGAACCCATTGGAATAAATCCAACTATTTTGTCCTCTGTTTGATGTCCTCCTTCACCTCCTACAATCGAAAGTTCCGTAGGTGCAATATTTTCGGAGGTCGATTTTTAGGCACTTTCAAAATCGCGTTTTTCGACTAGTTTTAAAAACCCTCTTTCGAGGTTAATTTTATTCGAATTGAGTTTGTTACGTTCTTATGGGATTACAAACGAGAAATTCCGTGCAAAAACATAAAAAAACATCCGAAATTTTTTTGAAAATGTCCACAGGGCATTTTCAAAAAACGTATTACGACTTTTTTCTGAATTCTCAAATTTGACCGCCTGTAACATGAGAACATCTGTACCGATTGGAATGAATCCTCCTGGAACTATTTTGTCCTCTATTTGATGTCCTCTTTCACTTCCTACCATCGGAAGTTCCGTAGGTGCAATATTTTCGGAGATTGACCCCTTCGGAGGTCAATTTTTAGTCACTTTTAATATCGCATTTTTGGACTATTTTTAAAAAACCCTCTTTTGAGGTTAATTTCATTCGAATTAAATTTGTTACGTCCTTGTCCGATCAAAAACATAAAAAAAAATCCGAATTTTTTTTGAAAATGTTCAAATGTGAGAAGTAATATGACTTTTTTCTCAATTCTCAACTTTGATCGCCTGTAACTAGAGAACGCCTGGACCGATTAGAGTGAGTCCAACAGTTTTGTCTCTTCTTGATGCCCTCTTTCACCTCCCATCATCGGAGGTTCTGTAGGTGAAATAATTTCGGAGATCGCCCCCTTCGGAGGTCGATTTTTAGGCACCTTTAAAATCGCGTTTTTGGACAATTTTTGAAAAAACCTCTTTGGAGGTTAATTTTATTCGAATTGAGTTTGTTACGTTTTTAGGTTATGGCAAGCGTGCCATTCCAATCAAAAACAGCAAAAAAAAATCCCGAAATTTTTTTGAAAATGTCCAAAGGAGGGTATTATGACTTTTTTCACAGTTCTCAACTTTGATCGGCTGTAACTAGAGAACGCCTGGACCGATTAGAGTGAGTCCAACTGTTTTGTCTTCTTCTTGATGCCCTCTTTCACCTCCCATCATCGGAGGTTCTGTAGGTGAAATAATTTCGGAGATCGCCCCCTTCGGAGGTCGCTTTTTAGGCACCTTTAAAATCGCGTTTTTGGACAATTTTTAAAAAAACCTCTTTAGAGGTTAATTTTATTCGAATTGAGTTTGTTACGTTTTTAGGTTATGGCAAGCGCGCCATTCCAATCGAAAACAGCAAAAAAAATCCCGAAATTTTTTTGAAAATGTCCAAAGGAGGGTATTATGACTTTTTTCACAATTCTCAACTTTGATCGCCTGTAACTAGAGAACGCCTGGACCGATTAGAGTGAGTCCAACTGTTTTGTCTTCTTCTTGATGCCCTCTTTCACCTCCCATCATCGGAGGTTCTGTAGGTGAAATAATTTCGGAGATCGCCCCCTTCGGAGGTCGCTTTTTAGGCACCTTTAAAATCGCGTTTATGGACAATTTTTAAAAAACCTCTTTAGAGGTTAATTTTATTCGAATTGAGTTTGTTACGTTTTTAGGTTATGGCAAGCGCGCCATTCCAATCGAAAACAGCAAAAAAAATCCCGAAATTTTTTTGAAAATGTCCAAAGGAGGGTATTATGACTTTTTTCACAATTCTCAACTTTGATCGCCTGTAACTAGAGAACGCCTGGACCGATTAGAGTGAGTCCAACAGTTTTGTCTCTTCTTGATGCCTTCTTTCACCTCCCATCATCGGAGGTTCTGTAGGTGAAATAATTTCGGAGATCGCCCCCTTCGGAGGTCGCTTTTTAGGCACCTTTAAAATCGCGTTTTTGGACAATTTTTTAAAAAACCTCTTTAGAGGTTAATTTAATTCGAATTGAGTTTGTTACGTTCTTAGGTTATTGCAAGAGTGCCATTCCAATCAAAAACAGCAAAAAAAATCCCGAAATTTTTTTGAAAATGTCCAAAGGAGGGTTTTATGACTTTTTTCACAATTCTCAACTTTGATCGCCTGTAACTAGAGAACGCCTGGACCGATTAGAGTGAGTCCAACAGTTTTGTCTCTTCTTGATGCCCTCTTTCACCTCCCATCATCGGAGGTTCTGTAGGTGAAATAATTTCGGAGATCGCCCGCTTAGGAGGCCGCTTTTTAGGCACCTTTAAAATCGCGTTTTTGGACAATTTTTAAAAAAACCTCTTTAGAGGTTAATTTAATTCGAATTGAGTTTGTTACGTTCTTAGGTTATTGCAAGCGTGCCATTCCGATCAAAAACAGCAAAAAAAAAATTCCCGAAATTTTTTTGAAAATGTCCAAAGGGGGGTATTACAACTTTTTTCACATTTCTCAACTTTGATCGCCTGTAACTAGAGAACGCCTGGACCGATTAGAGTGAGTCCAACAGTTTTGTCTCTTCTTGATGCCCTCTTTTACCTCCCATCATCGGAGGTTCTGTAGGTGAAATACTTTCGGAGATCGCCCTCTTCGGAGGTCGATTTTTAGGCACCTTTAAAATCGCGTTTTTGGACAATTTTTTAAAAAACCTCTTTAGAGGTTAATTTTATTCGAATTGAGTTTGTTACGTTTTTAGGTTATGGCAAGCGCGCCATTCCAATCAAAAACAGCAAAAAAAAATCCCGAAATTTTTTTGAAAATGTCCAAAGGAGGGTATTATGACTTTTTTCACAATTCTCAACTTTGATCGCCTGTAACTAGAGAACGCCTGGACCGATTAGAGCGAGTCCAACAGTTTTGTCTCTTCTTGATGCCCTCTTTCACCTCCCATCATCGGAGGTTCTGTAGGTGAAATAATTTCGGAGATCGCCCCCTTCGGAGGTCGGTTTTTAGGCACCTTTAAAATCGCGTTTTTGGACAATTTTTAAAAAAACCTCTTTAGAGGTTAATTTAATTCGAATTGAGTTTGTTACGTTCTTAGGTTATTGCAAGCGTGCCATTCCAATCGAAAACAGCAAAAAAAATCCCGAAATTTTTTTGAAAATGTCCAAAGGAGGGTATTATGACTCTTTTCACAATTCTCAACTTTGATCGCCTGTAACTTGAGAACACCTGGTCCGATTGGAATTAATCCAACTGTTTTGACCTCTATTTTATATCCTCTTTCACCTCCTACCATCCGTAGGTGCAATATTTTTGGAGATAGACGCCTTTGGAGGTCGATTGCAAAAGTCGTCAAAATGAAACTGTTCAGTTGTACGTTTGCGCTTATCAGTCAATCATACAAAAATCTAAAAATAATCGAAAAAAAGGGGGGCGATTGGCCCTCCTGCCTCCTCCCTGGATCCGCCACTGATCGTAATCTCTAATATAATAAATCCTTATTATTTCTTAAACGGCACATTTTTTTTCAAATTTTACATACACGTGTATTATTTTTTCTTGCGCATATTTTGACGTAAAAGAGACGTATACAGGGAAAAGCAGAAATTGGGCCAACAACGATTTTTATTAATGGAATGCCCTCTATATTATGTTAAATTTCAATGCCCCAATCGGGGATCCCGATTCCAAAAATATATATGCAACCATGCATGAAGGACCACTTTTCAGTTGCTTGTGGAAAGAATTTCCTACAGAAATTGAAGAACAGAAGTAATAAAAGGAGTAAATGCCAAAATTTATATGCCAAGATAATTACCCTTCTCTGTCATGACAATCTACGTAAAACTATCATAAAAATGTATAAACAAGATTAGACCACCCTACAAACAGGGCAACCTCGACAGCAGGATTGCCACGGTGACCCACTGCGTGCATGGCCAATAGAAATTCACTCTTCCCCTTACATGCTAATAGTAAGTTGTAGGCTAACATTTATTTACCTACTTAAACCCACTATAGATCAAACTCTTGGTTACATCATCTGTCATGTTTTATTATATTCAAAGTGAAAATTAAAAACCTTGAAAATCCGGTCAAAAACTGAGGACCGAGGGCCAAAACGAAAAAAAATTAAAATGTTTGTATAACCTGTTTTCGATGAAAATTACCCTTTTGGTAAGTTGTCAAGACATTAGTCCCAAAACTTGGAGATTATTAATGGTATTCCTCGTTGGACTAAGATAGTCGGGCATTCTATAGAACAACCCTAGAAGCACGGCCATTTAATAGGCGTTGGTGCGTCTTAACAGCACGGTTACCAGGGTGACAGTTTCCGTGACCAATAAGAATTCGCTTCTCGCCGCAAAGGCTAATAATAAGTTGCAGGCTTACTTCTTAATGTCTTTCTACTGCAAGACGTCGCTCTTATTATTGTTAATTGCCGATTAGTATTCGTGAAATTTAATGAAACCATGTGTATATAAAATATTTAAATTCGTTTAATTCTTCGTCTTTTGTTTCAAATATCAGGCATAATATGACAGTCCATTTAACACTTTTTTTCTCAAGATGATGAAATTTAGCATTCACCTGCTTTAATAGTCATTTCCACTCTTCAATATAATACCAAGATATCGTCTCAGAGACAACTTTGGAAAGAGCAAAATCTACAATAGAGCGACTTTCTCGGGAAGAGGTTTTCAACCTTCAGAAGAAATCTGGTCAAAAATCTCAGCAAAAAAAACATTTTGAACTTTGATTGTGTGGAAAAATAGTGAGGAGATGCTCTTGGTGCTGCTTTTCATCCTTTGAAGCGACTACAGTATCATCTATACATACGAACGCTGAAAGGACTGGGCTGCACTTCGCAAACCAAATTGCATCTTAGTGAACTTAAATAGACCAAAGGGAGTAATGCCTGCGGTCTTTGGAATTGATGATTCCTTTCCTCCAGAGAATGAGAAAAATTATGGACATTTGGAATTGGTCGATAATCAACAACTGGTTTACATTCTTTCATTTCTTCTTACTGGTTCACCCTGTATACATCGCTTTTACGAGAAAAAATGCGCAAGAAAAAGTAGCTATAGACGTGTATGAGGCAAACATGTGTTTAGTAAATAACCAATTAATTCCATACCATATGAACACACTATGAAAACAAAATTTCGTATTTGTGTCTCTACCTTCGGGTTGATCCTCTTTCTGCTCTATAGAAAGAAATATAGGGCCAGTTGACTATGCCCTTTCCCTAATGGTGATAATAATAAAGTATCGGACATATTTTCCACTTACTATTATCTTTCGGTTTCCTTTTGCGACTGCCATAACGCGACTAGTCCGTATTAACGTTGCTTAACCATATTTACGGGGCAGAACATTAATTTTTCCACCCTTATAAGAGGCCCATTAAGGGTTTTTCTCTTCGCCTAATTAAGGAATATTTATGGCAACCTATTCTTTGATATATTGTATTGTTGTATGCTGTTTGTTGTCAACGGAGGCGCAATATCATCACACACAATTCAGACAAAAGCAAAAGGAAATGAATTAGTGGCTCACATGAAAAATTTCACGGACGGTTTCCTGAGGTTATGAATCAAATAGTGCCACAAACGTCTTGTTCTTTCAGTAATGGTTAAAAAAATATATTCGTTCTAGTTGCTATTAATCATCGGATAAGTGTGATATCATCAGACAATCGCTTCCGTTCCTCGTTTGCACACTCTACATACATTGCGAGGCCATATCTGAACATTTCGAATTAATATATTTTTACTGAAATATATTATATTGTGTTGTGAAAGCAAATTTAATGTTACATTACACCGACTCTTACATTATCCTGTCAGAAACCGGTGAAGTTTTCAACAGGAGATTTCTATCTTAAATAGAGAGTACTGCCTTTTGCTTGGTGTAACAACAGGTTTATAAACCACTGAACTAAAGGTTTGAATATTGCTATTCAAAGCTCGATTTCTGTTAAGCTATCTGTAATAATTGATTTTGACACAGTTCAGTAAAGCAAACTTTCTAAAAAAGCAGACTTTTATTGTTTTGAAATTTTTACTTAAAGTGTATGAAAGTTAGTTTTTAAATACCAGAGACTAGTATTCCACAAATTAAATAGGCCCTTGTAAACGAAACTATTTCTTGTGTTTTTATAAAAAAAAACACACTTTAATCATCCAAATTGTCAGAAACAGTTAAAGAGGCTAAAAAGGTGTCAAGAGAACCTTCCAAAATTAGACTAATCGTCCAGGGTCAAAGAGCAATAATTCTGAGGATTTGGGCTAAGAACGAGATATAAAAAGAAAGTGTGCAAGCCTTGCAAGCCTAATTTGCAAGAGTCCAAGCAAAGATGCAATATTTTGATGAATCAAGAGAAGAAATAAACTATCGGAAATTCTATTGCAGAAAGTTCCCAACGCGTTTGCTACTAAAAAAGACCTTCACAATGAACAAGAAATTACTCAAGTGGAAAAGAAGCTGGAGGGCAAGGAAGGCTCGGTCTTTACCATATCAAAAAATATTCTACAAACAATAATAGAAGAGTTGCTGAATATTGAAAGGAATTCAAATTGTCAGAAATGGATAAAGAAGCTAAAAAGGTGTCAGAAGAATTTACAAAATTGAACGAATTGTCCGGGATCATAGAGCAAATAAAAGAGAGGGTTACATATATGAGGTTGTGGGCAAAAACAAGATAGAAGAAGGAAGTTTGCAAGCATCGGAAGGCAATTTGCAAGAGTATTAGCCAAGATGCTGTATTAAACCAAGAGGAGAGAATCCACAGTTCTATTGGAGAAAGCTTCCAAAGCATTTTCTACTAAAGAAGAACTGTAGAGTGAACAAGAAATTAGCCAAGTGGAAAGAAAGCTGGATGGCAAGGACGGCTCGGTCTTTACCGTATCAAAAAATAATTTACATACTTGTAGAAGCAGAGTTGCGACTATTAAAAGAAATCAAAATTGTCAGAAACGGTTAAAGAGGTGAAAAAGGAGTATGAGGTGCTTACAAAATTAAACAAATCCAGGAATAAAGAGCAAATAGAAGAGAGGGTTGGACCACTATCGTCACGCATTTCTGAGAATGTGGGCATAAACGAGATAAAAGAAATAACTCTGCAAGCCAAATTTTCTTCAGTTTAACCTACTGCCCAATTTTCAACTCTATTTTAACAGATTATTTGCTTACTTCACCTGTTCTTCTCGGGATCATCTCATTAGTCATTCGAAAGTACTTGACACGACGATTTTTCATCAGCATGCACTGAAGAACTCTTGGAGATAGAGAGTGAAGAGGAGAAGGCTGCAGCTTACAAGACAAGGAAAAATTAAAGAAAACTGTTGCCATAAATTCTACCCTCAATAAATCTGCAACACATACAAGAGCCCAGACATACCACATCTGCAAGAGGTGACGAACCAAGGGCACATAGAACCAAGGATAACTTGAGGATAGGATGCAGTACAGCGCCTACGAAAGGCACTGAAGTATGAAAGTGAGAACAAAAGTGAACAAGATTCTGTTCAACAGGTGTTGTTGGCAGTATCCGTAGATGAATTCGTGCTGGTACTTGAAATTGAAAGTAAGACGAAGTTCAACCTGGAGGACGCTGCAGTGCTTGACGAACGTTTTTCCACAGACTATACATATGCAGGAGGCTGAAAACAAATTCTTTAGAGCATCAACATTCAATTCACTTTCACTCGGCGCTATCCTAATACTTTTCTTAGACAAATCGCCCACAAGAAACCTTTATGTGAATTCTTCTTTCCTTTTCTTGATCACACATTTCTTCGTTTTCTTAGTTCTTCATTGATAATTAGTTTTGCCTCTGGAACTCTTTCACGCTTTTCTTCTACAAAATACTTCTTTGTTTTCTTAACTATTACAGTTTTCTTGTTATCTAGAATTTATTTCTCAGTTTTCACAACACTGGTTTCTGATTGCTTCCCTTTTTCATCATCAGTTGTAATTTGGAAGATTTAATTTTTGTCTTCTTGTTAAATTGCTTTTTAATTACCTTATTCTTCTTCTACTCTTCATGTAAATTGCTCAATGTTGAATGTTGAATTCATCACTTTTAATAGTTATTCACTTCCTATGAGACTGTTATTAAACGAAGCTAAAGCAAAATGGTAATCAGCGTTTTGAGCATTACTTGAGAGGGCTTACACTTAATTACACTGTTGTTCTATTGTCATAAATGGCTTTGCTATAAAATGGCAAATGTCACTCTGACCCCATCAATGAGAAATTTAATTAATTAAATCTCGGAAGCCAAAAGCGATAATATCGCATATTAGTACCAGTCGAAAGGTCTTGTGAAAGCTATTTTGTCAGTCATATATAAAAAACCGATTGTTCGGATCATGGTACATTTATAAAGCCATATTTGTAATAAAACAGGATATCGTGATGATGGCCCGTAGTAAGCAAAAAGTCGAAACGTCGTGTATATTTGGTTTCAGCGCACTTTAGCAAAAATAACTAAAATGTAGCAAAAAAGTGTCAATAAATTGAAAAAGCTTTCAAAATGGAACCTTCGTTAACGGTGACAAGGTTTGAGCCCTTAGGGACCTCTAGCCCATCCCAACCCCTTTTCCGAAGATAAATAAGTCTCTATTATAGAGGTGGAATCATATAATTGTTCCTATAAGTATTGTGAATACGCAAAAAGATGCACATAATGGTCAAGGGCTTCGATCTACAAGATGAAATGGGTGATTTTGTTTCATTAAATTACTTTTCTAGAATATGAAGTTGTTAAAATTGAAAAGACATAAGCTTAAAATGCATTTTTCCGAAAGATTCAAATTGGGATTTTTAGACGCTTTAAAAGTCATTTTAGAGATTTTCTAACCATTTTTTTTTACGAAACCTCAAGAAGAGTCATTTTTTATGATTTTTGACCCGGATCTGAATCTGACTTTCCCACACTTTCATTTCGGGTTATTTTTCTAAAAAAAGAAGCAAATTTAAATTTTTAGACGCTTTACGTCATTTTTTACATTTTTTTTTCACAAAACCTTAAATTTGTCTCTTTACAAGATTACAAGAACTTCTTTCGCACATTCTTATTGTGACGTATTTTTAGTTCAAATTTACATGTTTTGATCCAAAAAATCAAATTTGACTAAAAATAAGAAATCAGAAGATTTGAATCGATCAAAATTAGTATTTTTTTGAAGATGTGGGTTATTTTTAATCAACTTTAGTTTTACTTCTAACCCTGCGTTTTCCCAAAAAATTCAAAATTATAATTTTAGGCGCTTTACACCATTTTGTATATATATTTTTTGACAAAACCTCAAATTTTTATCTTTACACGTTTTGAGACATTTTTAATGATTTGTGATATGACTCGTCCACATTTTCATTGTGAAGTATTTTTAGTCCAAATTTATATATTTTGATCCAAAATCAAATATTACTAAAAACAGGAAATCAGAAGATTTGAATCGATTCTTGCAATTTTGCACCTACTAAAATTGTTTTTTGCCAAAAGCTTCAAAATTAGTATTTTTTTTTGAGGATGTGGATTATTTTTATACAATTTTGGTTTTACTTCAAACCCTGCGTTACCCCAAAAAACTCTAAATTATAATTTTAGGCGCTTTACACCATTTTGTATATATATTTTTTGACAAAACCTCAAATTTTTATCTTTACACGTTTTGAGACATTTTTAATGATTTGTGATATGACTCGTCCACATTTTCATTGTGAAGTATTTTTAGTCCAAATTTATATATTTTGACCCAAAATCAAATATTACTACAAACAGGAAATCAGAAGATTTGAATCGATTTTTGCAATTTTGCACCTACTAAAATTGCTTTTTGCCAAAAACTTCAAAATTAGTATTTTTTTTTGAGGATGTGGATTATTTTTATACAATTTTGGTTTTACTTCAAACCCTGCGTTACCCCAAAAAACTCTAAATTATAATTTTAGGCGCTTTACACCATTTTGTATATATATTTTTTGACAAAACCTCAAATTTTTATCTTTACACGTTTTGAGACATTTTTAATGATTTGTGATATGACTCGTCCACATTTTCATTGTGAAGTATTTTTAGTCCAAATTTATATATTTTGATCCAAAATCAAATATTACTAAAAACAGGAAATCAGAAGATTTGAATCGATTTTTGCAATTTTGCACCTACTAAAATTGCTTTTTGCCAAAAGCTTCAAAATTAGTATTTTTTTTTGAGGATGTGGATTATTTTTATACAATTTTGGTTTTACTTCAAACCCTGCGTTACCCCAAAAAACTCTAAATTATAATTTTAGGCGCTTTACACCATTTTGTATATATATTTTTTGACAAAACCTCAAATTTTTATCTTTACACGTTTTGAGACATTTTTAATGATTTGTGATATGACTCGTCCACATTTTCATTGTGAAGTATTTTTAGTCCAAATTTATATATTTTGACCCAAAATCAAATATTACTAAAAACAGGAAATCAGAAGATTTGCATCGATTTTTGCAATTTTGCACCTACTAAAATGGTTTTTTGCCAAAAACTTCAAATGTAGTTTTTTTTTTGAGGATGTGGATTATTTTTATACAATTTTGGTTTTACTTCAAACCCTGCGTTACCCCAGAAAATTCTAAATTATAATTTTAGGCGCTTTACACCATTTTATATATATATTTTTTGACAAAACCTCAAATTTTTATCTTTACACGTTTTGAGACATTTTTAATGATTTGTGATATGACTCGTCCACATTTTCATTGTGAAGTATTTTTAGTCCAAATTTATATATTTTGATCCAAAATCAAATATTACTAAAAACAGGAAATCAGAAGATTTGAATCGATTTTTGCAATTTTGCACCTACTAAAATTGCTTTTTGCCAAAAGCTTCAAAATTAGTATTTTTTTTTTGAGGATGTGGATTATTTTTATACAATTTTGGTTTTACTTCAAACCCTGCGTTACCCCAAAAAACTCTAAATTATAATTTTAGGCGCTTTACACCATTTTGTATATATATTTTTTGACAAAACCTCAAATTTTTATCTTTACACGTTTTGAGACATTTTTAATGATTTGTGATATGACTCGTCCACATTTTCATTGTGAAGTATTTTTAGTCCAAATTTATATATTTTGACCCAAAATCAAATATTACTAAAAACAGGAAATCAGAAGATTTGCATCGATTTTTGCAATTTTGCACCTACTAAAATTGTTTTTTGCCAAAAACTTCAAATGTAGTTTTTTTTTTGAGGATGTGGATTATTTTTATACAATTTTGGTTTTACTTCAAACCCTGCGTTACCCCAGAAAATTCTAAATTATAATTTTAGGCGCTTTACACCATTTTATATATATATTTTTTGACAAAACCTCAAATTTTTATCTTTACACGTTTTGAGACATTTTTAATGATTTGTGATATGACTCGTCCACATTTTCATTGTGAAGTATTTTTAGTCCAAATTTATATATTTTGATCCAAAATCAAATATTACTAAAAACAGGAAATCAGAAGATTTGAATCGATTTTTGCAATTTTGCACCTACTAAAATTGTTTTTTGCCAAAAACTTCAAATGTAGTTTTTTTTTTGAGGATGTGGATTATTTTTATACAATTTTGGTTTTACTTCAAACCCTGCGTTACCCCAGAAAATTCTAAATTATAATTTTAGGCGCTTTACACCATTTTATATATATATTTTTTGACAAAACCTCAAATTTTTATCTTTACACGTTTTGAGATATTTTTAATGATTTGTGATATGACTCGTCCACATTTTCATTGTGAAGTATTTTTAGTCCAAATTTATATATTTTGATCTAAAATCAAATATTACTAAAAACAGGAAGTCAGAAGATTTGAATCCATTTTTGCAATTTTGCACCTACTAAAATTGTTTTTTGTCAAAAACTTCAAAACTAGTATTTTTTTTTTGAGGATGTGGATTATTTTTATACAATTTTGGTTTTACTTCAAACCCTGCGTTACCCCAAAAAATTCTAAATTATAATTTTAGGCGCTTTACACCATTTTGTATATATATTTTTTGACAAAACCTCAAATTTTTATCTTTACACGTTTTGAGAAATTTTTAATGATTTGTGATATGACTCGTCCACATTTTCATTGTGAAGTATTTTTAGTCCAAATTTATATATTTTGACCCAAAATCAAATATTACTAAAAACAGGAAATCAGAAGATTTGAATCGATTTTTGCAATTTTGCACCTACTAAAATTGTTTTTTGCCAAAAACTTCAAAATTAGTATTTTTTTTTGAGGATGTGGATTATTTTTATACAATTTTGGTTGTACTTCAAACCCTGCGTTACCCCAAAAAATTCTAAATTATAATTTTAGGCGCTTTACACCATTTTGTATTTTTTTTTTGACAAAACCTCAAATTTGTATTTTTACACGTTTTGAGACATTTTTAATGATTTTAGATATGACTCTTCCACATTTTCATTGTGAGGTAATTTTAGTCCAAATTTACATATTTAGACCAACAAATTAATTTTACTAAAAACAAGAAATTAGAAGATGTGAATCGATTTGACGGATTTTGAAATTTTCCATTTGGTAAAATTTATTTTCTCCAAAAAGATCTAAAGTTTGCATTTTTAGACAATGTGTAGACTTTGAATAATATCTAAATTTATTTCAAGTGTTAAAAGTAAAATTTAAGCAAAAATCAAAATGGTTAAAATAGGGCTATTTAATCTTTCGCCTGAGTTTGTCTTCAATATCCAGCAATTATATTAGCTGTTAATCGAGTAGTTAGAGTACCAGGTCGAATAATGTTTCTTGTAGTTTGAATAATAACAAGAAAAGGAAGAAGTAGTACTGTAGATTCATCCAAATAAAATAAATCTAAGTCATATAGTCTTGCAAAAAGAGAGTTCCTCACTTAAATTTTGGATTTTTAATTAAAATTTTAAATTCATTGTGTATAATTGTAATTAGCTTTATTCAAATTATTCTTCAGCGGCAGGGAATTAATCCAAATGTTGATAGAATCATAATAAGAAGAAGAGATCTTATTCAATTTATTGAGAAGGATGGGAAGGTTGATAGATCAAAAGAAGAAAGTAAATTTGGTATCGTTTTCAGTTAATTAAAAATTTTTTCTAAATTTCAGCTTTCTAGCTCTAACCGTTCCAGAGATATCGGAATAAATCCAATTTTTTTTCAGGCGATCATCTTCGGTTTTTAAAATAGTAGATTATGTCACTAGGAGTAAAAGTGGGTCTTTTCGTGCTTAGCCCAGAGATTGACGGCCGAAGCGAAGCTGAGGCCTACAACTGGGCGAAGAGATATGTACTCCGAGTAACATATACTATTTTTTTTCGAGCATGCAGGATATAATAAATCTATTTCAGAGTGATTTAGTTTTGCAATTTTCTCTCATCTTCTTTAAGCGGGTCTAGGTACTTATCCAATTAGTGGTGTATATTATTTGTAAAATACATAGAATGTGTTAGAATGGTGGTTTTCAATGTTCAATGGTTTTAATGATGGTCCATGGTTTTAATGATATTGAATCATAACCAATGGTTATGGTAAACTAAGAATTTGTAGCAATATTTTCAATGCTAAATTAATGTAAGTCACATTGACAGATAAATATGATGACGCGCATGACATTTAACAGACAATTTCAAAATTCGGGAAGCTATGCGATTTCGACTAATAACGGTTTTGGGTGATGGTCTGAGAGTATTCCTATCCTTTGTTTTTTCAATAATAATGTAAAGATGGCAATACACTCAGATCGGTTTATCTGGTGTCATCTAGTGTTCAAATAATTTTGGTGAATAAAAATCGTTTATATATGCGCCACCATGACAGTAGCGGTGACTTTTGACTTTACTTTTACTGCCTAGGACTTTTTTGCTACTTTTTTGGTCTCTGGATTTGAAAGCCCACTTTAGGTGTACGTATAGAGAAAACAAATGACGTACTTTTAGTCCGCTTGAAAAAAAATGTCATTTTTAACGCACTTTACATAAGGGAAACCTACCATTTGATTTTGAACTCGATATCACCATTGGTTCAATAAAACAGCTATAATCTAGCTACTGTCAGCAACACAGCTATGTTACCATTCATGGTACCCTCATGGGCTCCCAGCATCCAAAGTTGAACCACGTACCATAAACAGTTCTGTGAATATTAACGTTATTCAGCTATAGTTGAGTCAGCTACATCACATTTCATCGTACCCTCATAAGTACCTACCATATATATTTGAACCATGTACCATCAATAATACCTTAAATATGAACTTTTCTATATTCGCCCAATTTAAAATACATTCAATTTTAAAATTGTTCAGGCTTTTTAAATAGGGCACAAGGATCGGGCATTTTGCCAATAATCTTCCTAGAAATGTTCAAATTTTCACTTGCCATACTTTTTTCCATGCTTTTCCGCTTATTTTCCTTGGTTTAAGTGTTTAAAGTTTGATCTGTCAAATGAGAAATTTCCGGAGTCGCAAAATGCGATCGCAGCGCACACTTTACCCCTTTACTCATGCGTCAATTGCCGGAACTAACGGAAAGTTTGCCAAAATTTAAAAAGTCTGCATCTTTTTGTTTTGAAATTCAATTAAGACCATTCGCGACGTCCCAGCGAAAAAGTGGTCCCTTAGTGCCAAAAAGAAAACATTCCAAGGTATCCTCTGGGATCGAATTCCACTCGTTTGGATGCATGGTGTCGGCACACGACTTACCTTTAAATTTTAAACTGGCAGTTTTGGCAAAAATTTCAAACTCAAAGCTAGGATCTAGATTTTTGGCCGGATCTGAGGACCATATGTGTATTACATCTCTGAATTATTTCAGATTTTTTACTGCAAAAATGCGGAATCTACAGGGTGTATTGTGAGAAAGGTACACCCAAATGTGACACACAAGAACTTTTGTAGCTCGCCCGGTATAAGAGCTAGACGAAAACTAATAACTGATTTTGTTCTCTCCATGTCTTCTAGTTACTACGATTATGCCCTTTCCTCTGGTACCTCGCTCATGGAGCCAGGCGTCTAACTAAGGGGGTCTAGAAGTCCAAGAAGTAGACCAATACAAATTTTTTTTAAATGTTTTAACTTAGCTGATTTTTCTAGGTTTTCATATTTAAGTTATCTGAATTAGATTTCGAAATTTACCATCTACACATATGATGAATTCTCCTCATGGGGAGCCCTATACCCACATAACCTCGGAGTTGAGGAATAAAAGACGCGACAAATTTGTGTACCGAAAAAAACACGTTTTTGACTTTGTTACCACACTTTTGGCCGATACCACCAATTCGACCACATTTTTGGAAAGCTCGTTCATTTCTGTACCTACACTTCCTGCAGCAAAATCCCGTCAAATTAATAGTTTAATAGTTATAAGCGTCGGAACCAAAAAAATACCACAACCAAAATCGCTTTTGGAAGACGGCTTTATAATCCTCACTGGCGTTCGGAAACAACTGTTTAAATTGTCGGGGGGGCAACTGTCAGATTTCCATGGCCAACTGCTGAGAAAAACTTGATAAAACCAGATAACTGGGAGATATATAATTTTAGCGTTAGCCTCAAAAGTGTGTCCTGTAGCGAGGGCTCGAAAGCTTTCGAATGCGCATGCGCAGGCCTCTAAGCTCCGCCCTTAAATCAACGTTGCCAAGATAGTAATATTTTAATTGCAATAAATAGATCACGTGATAATTTTACCTTAACGTCAAAGAATAATATTAAATATATATTTATATTTCCATTTACTGTTTTCAAGAAAGTGTTCATATGTATAACTCCGGTAAAGAAAACTTAAGAATATTATTAGTACAGCATTTTAAAATATTTTAAGTAATCTTTTGATCCGTTCAGATTTATGTAATTCGGATCTGTCAACGTCGCAACGCAGTTGCTTTTAACCGAACTTAACCTAACTTATTTCGTGATTCCCGCCGTTTTGTTGTATTATTGTGTCGTAGTGCCAGGGGGCCCGTGGAGTTTTGAGACTCGAATAACGCGAATCTTTTAAGTATTAAAAGTTTTACCGCAATATCTTGTTTATTTTACGTTGTTACTGTTGTTACTTGTTTTTTTTTGTTTGTGTGGACGTTTCGCGAGTTTAAGCAAGTGGTATCGACGCCGAGGGCCGAGAGGTACCGAGGATCCGAGGTAGCCTTTTGAACCGGAGGAAAACACCACAGTCCAGCCAAAGTTCAAAGACAATAAAGTTCTGTTTTAAATTCTTTAGGGCGATTTCCTAGGAATAAGGTATGGTATGAATTGGTTAAGTAATAGGTAATACACTTCCTGGCAATTACTCTATCAAAAGTGTAACTACGGGTGAAGTGCTTAGGAAGCATCAGTTTGTTACTTTAGGAGGGGTACTTATTAGATATGTGGATTAGGGGCATGCTACAATATAAATTAAGAAAACACAAGTCACTTGGCTGTAATTCAATATCTATCACTAAGTATATCACCTTTTATTATGGTCATCTATGCAGTAGGTCTGATTGTCTACTAACATAAACTGTTAAAAAATTGTTTAAGAGACCTACACTTATTAAGTACAAATTACAAGCTATAACAAGTAATCTTCAAAATAGTTTACTAAATTCTCATAAATTCAATATTCATTGGTGTGCAACTGGTAGTAAGAGATTTTAGCCTGGATTATAATTGTATGAGGCATATCATACATTTATGAAGTTTACAGACTTCCAGCAGGAGCTTCTGTAAATTCTTACAGGAGACCTGTGGTGCAATTCTATATGGCATTTCAATATAGATAATGATTTTCTGCTTCAAAAATCGAAAAAACTTTCCAAAACTGCTGACAAAAATTGAAAGCATGTAACATCCAATCAAAGAGTCAAATATAAGCTTCGATTTGGCACCTTCTGTCTTTGATTTAGTATCTATTATTGTGGTAGGTTTAGGTTCGAAGCATGGTATTGTGATCGATATAGACATGCCTTATAGAATCTAAGCACTTGCTCATTACAGGTCTCAAAGAATTTAGGCAATTTTTTCTGTGCACTGCAGTGACCACTAAGGTGGAAACAGGGTTATTAAATTTCCATATATATATATTGCAATCTGTAATCTATACAAGGATGTCAAACTTTTATGTTATACCGAGTGTTATACCAAGAGGTAAACTTTGGTATAACATAAAAACAGAAAATGTTGTACCCCATAATGTCAAAATAAAGCCAACCTGATGCCACTAATCCCATAGGTGGTACACCAAAATGCCCTCGATTATGCCACAGTAGTTTACTACTTGTGTTATACCTACCTACTTAAGTATTAGAGGCTGTTGGCAGTTGGCACCAAGTAATTTTTAAGTACATTTAGTTAGGGCTTGTGTAAATAATTACTGACATACCACTTGTTAAAAAATTGACTGCCAGAACCGTTTTTAAACTCAATTTTAAATTTTTAAATTGTAATATTTCTCAAGATTGCTGATTTTAAACAATTTTAGAGACACTAGTCAATAATGTGTCTCAATATCCTCGATGCCACTCATCTGAGGAACAACGGTAACAGACTTTGGTATTCTGGTGGGGTTTAATCTAGGGTTTAATAGTAAGATAGATAGGAACTTTTGAAATTAAGTCAAAGTTACTTTCGAGGTTATTATTATGTATTCACCCATGTCAGGATAAACCAGAAAGTAATGTGGGTTCTAAGTGAATAGCAGATAGTAGATGATTATTTTTTGCATTGTATTATTTGTTAACTTCAATCAAATGTCATTACTAGCCCTTTTTGGGAAGCACAATCTGAATCAGGTTGATTACTATCAGCTGATTTTCAACCAATTGGATTGAAAATATAGATTGATTTTTATTTTCTTTATTACTTAAGTACTTATCTATTTACTTACTTATTTATGTATTTTAATAAAAAATGAACAAATCTTCTGTTGCAATTTTTTATGGCTATATTAATAAATAACAACAGGTGAACCTCAAGGTAAACCAATTATCTCCAACAAGAAATGCAATTAACAGTCTATTTGGTTTTCTTTTTATTAATTTAAATAGGTATGTTCTGTTTTTTCATGTTAGTTTTGGACAGTTTTGTTTCATAAATAGTGATTGTATATAATTTTTCAGTTTTCTAAAGGATCCTGTTCTAAGATATAAATGGGTGAAATTTTGCATGTCTTGTGGAATGATGTGCTCAAACGATATTAATTTCATCACCCCAAGGATTTTTATATGTGAAATGCACTTTGTAGAGAAATATGTTGGATCAAAAAGACTTCGAAAAGATGCTGTTGCCGTGATTTTTATTTCAGGTAAGAAGAGACAAACTTAAAACAAGATACCTAAATTATGAAAGTTGAAAGGAATTTATTTTCTGCGAGGATTATTAGAGATTGGAATTTTTTAACTTTTTTGGAGAAAATCTTACAATAGATTTGATTGTTTTGATAATCTCCTTAAAATAGATTTTCTGTGAAAAAGCTAAAAAATTCCATAATATATTATGATATAATGCCATGATAAATTATCATATCTAATACAAAAAACATAAATGCTGTTTTTGAAAATGTGTATAAATACTAATTACTTAGGTAAATATAAAAGGACACATTGGCACACATCAAAAGACTTTACACAGTGTGCATCCAGTTAAAATTGTCACAAGTGCAGATTTACCACAAACTATGAAATAGTAAAGTATCTACTATCGACTTTTATCACTCAATCCGTTTAAATGAAAAATTTGTTACTATTGAACTTTTCATATTAAGTGAGAGAATCTTGAAGACGTGTATACCTATTGTGGGTAAGGGCATTAGGGCAAAAGTGCTTAATTTGGAATTATCCATGCTTGATAACAAAAAGAAACGAATTGATGAAATTATTTTGGGGGTTTATAGAAATTTGACTGCTAAAAGCCTATCTAATAAAAAATGTGGTCAAGAAATGACTGACCTTCAATATTTTGATGGTTATGATAAATTCATACTTTATGGATTGCTGGATTTTAACATTATAACAAAAACAAAAAAAATGAAATTTGGACTTAAAAAATACCAAAAATTCGGATATTTGGAAAGAAGTCAAAGTCTGTTACATTTGACTAACTACAGATCATTTCTAATTTCATGCTTAGAAATTGTTAGCCGTTCTTAGCACGTGTTGTTGGTAAAATTGATCTTTTCACTGAAACACTTTTTTTATTAACTTTAAATCTTATATGAACTTTTAGTGTGCTTTCAATCGTCACTCGTCAAAGCAGCAATCAATGGAGCCCTCAATGTCAAAGCAGTAATCAATGGAGCCCTCAATGTCAAAGCAGCAATCAATGGAGCCCTCAATGTCAAAGCAGCATTCAATGGAGCCCTCAACGTCAAAGCAACGATCAATGTCAAAGCAACAATTAAGGAAACCCTCAACGTCAAAGCAGCCCTTGAAAAAACAGATTAAGAAAAGTAATGTACGCATTTTTTGATGAATTAGCTTTGATTCTTTACTGTTGGCTGCCGTTGAAACGCAATCTATATTAATATTTTTGTCAAACGGCTTAAACATTTGATGTTGTGTTCTCTCATATATGCAATTATTTTTGGTTTTCTTTGTAGGTTTAAAAAAGAAACTTGCTGCCTACCATTCGTCCGATATGGAAGAACCCCGAAAGACTAAAATTATGAGACATTTAACCATGAAGTATGTTGCAAACACGAGCCGACAGATAAAGACACTGCACCAAAAATATCGAAACGCAGATGGCAGAATTCGTTCCCTGAAACAGCTGCTCAAGGTTTTAAAAAACAAGCATCTTTATCTGAGCAAGCAGCGGAACATCTTTTGTACAAGAAGAGCGAAACTCGATGTCTCAGCTCTAGTCTAAGAAAAGAAAAAGGGATAGAAAAATACTCAAAAATTTGCAAATTTTTCTGTATTTGAAAACTGAAGTAATGACGTCATCAATTTTTTTTTTTTTAGAAACATTTGTATATTTTAGCCTAAAAAACTGTGTGCTATGTCTCATACAATTACAATCCAGACTAAAATCTCTTACTACTAGTTGCACACCAATGAATTTATGAGAATTTCGTAAACTATTTTTAAATATAATTTATTTTATTTAATTTAATTAAATTTTAATTAAAAGATTACTTCTTATAGCTTGTAATTTATAATAAGAGTAGGTCTCCTAAACAATTTTTTAGTTGTTTATGTTGACCAACTGCTTGACCATAATAAAGGTGATAAACTCAGTCATAGATATTGAATTCCAGCCAAGTGACTTGTTTTTTCTTAATTTATATTGTATCATGCACCTAATCCACATATGTAATAAGTACCCCTCCTAACATAACAAACTGATGCTTCCTAAGCACATAAACTGTAGGTACACTTTTGACAGAGTAATTTTCAGGAAGTATATTACCTATTATTTAACCAATTCATATCATACCTTATTCCTAGGAAAATGTCGCCGTCTTTGGCTGAACTGTAGTGTTTTGCAAAAGCCTACCGCGGATCCTCGGTGCCCCTCGGCGTCCATACCACTTGCTTAAATTAGATCGCAGACCCACTTGATTAAACTCGCGAAACGTCCACACAAACAATAAAACAAAATACAACTAACAACAGTAACAACCTAAAATAAACAAAAGCTTGTTTTCGAAATACCGTGCTTGATTTCTGTGAAACGAATGTTGCCGGTGTCAAACATGACGTCGTCGTTTTGAATTTACAAATACAGGATGTTTTTCAAAAGTCTGCATTTTGAGACCCCTTCTATATTTCACCTATTTCTCAAGATACCGGAAAAATAAAAACGGATCTTTATACAGTTTTATTTTGGAATCCACAATCCTTGGAATATGGGGGGTCACCCATTTAAAAAACACTTAACTTTGGTCTATATGTCAATAACCATGTTTGACATTAGCACAAAAACTAACTACGTCACTGGAGTCTATGGCAAAAACTGTATAGGGACCCGTTTTTTACTATTTCGATATGTTGGTGAATAGCTAGAAATACACGAGGGGTCCCAAAATGCTGACGTTTGACCAACCTTCCGTATCTGCGAATCTGCGCATGCCTCTAACTTTCGTAATAACTGAGATACCCCGCAGTTGCAACGAAAATTGGACACCCTGTACATTTAATTTGTGAGATGTTTTATTTGATGTTGATAATGATAATATTCCTTAAGTAGAATTTTTTCAATAAAGGAATATGTAGCTTATTTTATATTGCGGCACCCTATTGATCGTTTATGTCAGTATCTATAACTTTTTTGCCTGTTATATATAAATTTGCAAGAATAAACAAAAATAATATCTTCCATAGAAAAGCTTACTAATAGAGTAAATTCTCTTTTACTCTCATTATATGCGAAAGCATGTAATATGGATTATTGCTTTCGCATAATTTAAATGTTCAAGGTGCAGCTAATTTTGAACATTTAAATATGAGTAAACAATATTAAGTGTTCTTGATTTTAATTTTATTCTCAAAATTTGATTTTTAGTGTGTTAGTTTAAACTTTAATGAATCAAAAACTATTGACAGTAGTAGTATGTTCTATATATAAAACTGTTTAGAAGAACTGAAAAGACCATAAATATATGTATATAGGGCTGCCCATTTAGATATAGACAAGGTGATAATAAATAACTGTCAAAGATTTTGAGCAGCAGGTATAATTACTTAAGCAATTAAGATGAAATGAAGACATTTTATTGTTCCAAAGATAGTTTTTATAATAGCTGTAAGGTACTAATTTTAAATTACATGTTGTATGTTCTATTTAATGATACAAATCAATTAAATGGTTTACCTATCAAAAATAACAACTAACTGAAATTAAATTGTTTTAAAATTATTGCTTCAATTTAAAATAATCTAACTGCTGCCTGTGGTTTGTATTTAATATGGTACTTAGTGTGAATTTCTCACGTTTTGTACCATGATAAATAAATGAAAAATAACATGATTAAAAAGGCACCTAGAATAACGCTATTCAGGGTGTCCCATACGCTACTCGAGTCGGTTGTTTATGACTAATCTATTAAACATAATTTTTTTTTCATTGTTGTTGCAGTTTCTATAAGAACACAATTTAAAATTTTTTAGAACTCTACTGGATGTCCCAAAAAATAATAAACTAAAATAGTCGTGTTTCGTCAATGGAACACAACTATGTTAGTCATATTGAACACACTATAATATCAAAATAACTAAGTTCTTAAATTGCTAGTTCCATATGCTGTATTAAGTTTTGGTACTTTGGCGTGTATGTGTAGGTAATTACCTATGATATGCATTTTTGTATGAAACATTTACAAGACTCAATTTGAAGAATAGATTCTAGTTCCTTTTTTTAATTTTGATTGTTACATAGTACTTAAACATGTAGCTGGGCACAAGTCTCTTGTTGTCTTCATGCTCTTATGGGTACCAGGATTTTCGTTTCGTTTCGATTCACTTTTTCCATTTGGACATTGTAAGACCTTGTATAAATATTATAAAGTAAATCTGATACTCCTCAGCCACAAGTTGGAGTTCACTAGTATGCTTGTGTGCCAAAGAACAATGACCTGGGGCATTGCTCTGGGGTAGTTGCCTGAGCTATATGATTTAAACATTTAGCATTAACTGTGTAATATAATGTTAAATTTTTACATACAAAAAAGCTAAGCTTCTAGCTTATAATCAGCTAGAAGATGACGTTTACAACTAAGAATATAAAGCACAGAACTCAACACAGAAGGTCTACATCTTCATTAATAGCATTTCTATAGCCCTGTGTCCACCAAAAAACCATTGAGCAACTTTTTGTTGTTGTCTCTCGATTCAGAAGCAAAATCAAATTGTTCCTACCTATTTGCCATGAGTTCATAAAACCAGTGGATATTAAAATTTGTTTGCAAAATGGACAACAGAAACAAAAAGTTGCTCAAGGTTTCTTTGATAGATGCAGGACTTATGAAAGACAGAATATCAACAATCTATACCAGGTAGCAATAGTTTTTCCCATGGATTAAAGGTAATCTAATAGGAAAAAACCCCAAGCCATGGTCACATTGGAATAGAAATCAGTAGTAAAACATGCATCTGGAAAGAAAATGAAGTTTATTTCTTCTCTGGTTGGTATTGTGTACTAGATTTGATTGAGATAAGCATACAGTAGTGTTGATATCATGAGAAATGCAGGGCATAGAAAAGAAATAAACTGGAACAGCAAGAGGAAAAACATTCCTTTCTTTTCCAATTACATATCATATTAGGTGCTCTTTCTGGTGACAGCTACAATGGAGCACTGCCTGGGGCCCTCAAGCATGGGGACCATATCAGGATGGCCTCACTTGATACACTTCTGGGAGGGGCCCCAGGCCAATGTTCTGCCCTGGGGTCCTTGAGAATATAGCTAACCTATTGACAATTAAAATTATTATCTACACTCTTCAAATTAAGTTAGGTAAGTATTATTTTCTCACCCTGCCTAAGGCACTAATCCTATCCAGTTCCGTTCTTTCATTTAGAATACAAAATATGACTTCGGTGGAGGAAACTTAGTTTGAAGGGACTTTTCTAAGCTGACTTTGGTAATGGTGCAAATTGTCTTTGAATCAGATATATATATATATATATATTACAATGAAATAAAAACAAAAAAATATGTTCAACATTTTAATTCACAAGTAGCTTTTATTTTTGATTCTCAAATAATTACATCAAAAGAATTGGGAATGAATGATAAAGCTAAGATAGATATTAACAAGAATAATCAGCTTTAAGGGTGTATCATAACCTACAAAATACTAAGACAAGTTTTACTTCTCAGGAGTCATTGGATGTGTTGCATTGTAAACAGTAATGTTTACTAGGTAAACAGGTTTATTTCTAATATACCTATAACTGCCTAAAGTATGTATGTAAACAAAACAGACAAAACTCCTACGTACTAATTTTAAACTAACTAGGTCAATGATGCACAAATATAAACATGTAGGTACTTACACTTCAATTCACATATTGATGTGAGGATCTGAGGATGAGGGAATAGCTGACAGTTTTTATATATAAGGCTTATGTTTGACTCAAAAGGTACTACATATTTTATTTCTTTCCACGATGCTCTCTCCATTAAAACACTTCGGGGTAAATACGTGGATTGCATGGCTGAATCAGTGGCAAATTATTAACCAAAAGCTTGGACCTTGCAAGTGTTTGCGCCCCAATTGCCGGATTCATAATTCGAAGGTCCCATAACATCAGCTATCTCCTTCCGTTGTGTTTTCCAAGAAATCCTTCTGAAGTTCTAATTCTAATACTACACTTTACTGCTCCTTTTAGACCCTAAAATAGGAAAGTAGGTACTGTAACAAGTAAAGTAAAGCGATTTTTATCCCAGGAATAAACTTACCAAAGAAACCCAAGCCACAAAGACGGCGTCCCCGAGCCTTGCGCGGCGCCTGATGCAATGTCATCCACCAAATTTAGTTTGAACCAACCGCAGACATTCAGTGCACGATGGGACAAGCAATTCTTAATTGAAAACTTTACTATTAACTTCAAATCGTTAAATAATTTCCAAGTTTGCTCCTTTTTTCCCTTTTTTCTGATAAAATGTCAAAGTCAAAACTGACATAACCACAAATTTTGGAAACGTTACTTTAGCACAACGCCACTGTTTCTCGATTGTTTCGAGATGCGCAGTAGAATTGCGCACAAGTTCACATTCGACCCTCCGCAGATTCAAGACGACACAAAACCTAAACATAGGAAAAGATTGACGTTCACCGTATATACTTATACGTATATGGATAAAACGCTTTAAAGAGACTGCTAAGTCAGCTTTAGAAATTAATTCGAAGCTACATCTGCAAAAGTCATGAAAAGTGAACTGCACACGTACTTCTAGCTAGGTATATGCCAGTGGCCGGTGTCCTAATGCAATCATAATAATAATAGTTATTATTACCAGAATGGAAATTAGGTTTTTCCGACACCACGTATACGTCGGCCATTTTATGACCAAAGAAAATTCGTCGGTGGAAAGATTAATAATTAAAAATTCTTTGCTGGAAAACTGGACCGTCCACAGATAAAACACTCGTGAGGGCGAGTGCACGAGGATTGCACGCGTTGTTTTGTTACACCGCAAGATAATCTAATATTCGCTTAATTGGTTTATAAGTTTGCCCGCAATGCAAATATGGAATTTTTTTTGCGACGTGCCATTGTGCAAGAACGTTGCCTCGTGCCCACCACGTTCACTAAGGAGTAATTGAACCTGACAAAAAGCAGGTAGCAGTTGCGCTGAATCAAGCGAGTTCTTACTGCTACTATACCATCAAGGCATCCTGATCATTCCTGAAAATTAAAAATGCCCCGGGCGAAGGGATCATTTTCATTTCTGAGCTTTTTGTTTATGCAAACGACAACGTAATTCAGGAGACTCGGGCTTAATGAAAGATTCGCCCTGTAGCACCGAAATATCGCCAGACCTAAACTGATCCGATAGATCATAAAAGAAAAGGGGTAGGGCGAAATATCCTTATTAATATATATTGGAACAGGCCATTGTGTATCCCTTTTCTCCTGCTACAATATTGATGACAATCCCGTTGAAAGCCTAAGAGCTTTTTCACAGGACGTCCGTATCAGGACTTCGCAGGACGAGGCGATCATCGTTAGGGTTATTTCTTCCTGCGGAGGATAATAGCGACAGGATAATGGATCATTATTGTGTGTTTGCTTTTCAATGTTTTCGTTTTAAAGACGGTGGTTAATTTTAAATGTGATCGATACCATCAGGCGTCTGCTCGAAGGTTCGATCGTGTTTTGTCTTATCTGAAATTCCCTACTTGCGTTTAATCATTGGAAATAGGGAATTACTTTCGATAGATAGGCGGAGGGTTTGCTTTCGTTTCCTCCGTGGCAAATTAAAAGCAATAACCCCGGGGTATCTATACCGACGTCTACCTCATGCTCAAAACGAAAACAATTCTACCGTTAATTGGTTAAGTTTACCTACGCCTTTACAACAATATAGATGGGAATAAAAACTGTAGAGAACCCTGCTACACGAGTTTAAATTTCGGCTAACCAGTTGAGGCTCAAAAACAACAATCCTGTGGGTGAGGTGGTCTAGTTCAAGTGGGACGCCTCTAAACAATTCATAACTACCGTATAGAGATTCACAGTTTAACTTCATTCTCAAGCCACTTATCTTGACTTGATTTTAAGTCAAGTTTAAAGCCAAGGAAGGTCAAGTCAAGTTTTTTTATTAGTTGATACTCCTTCAGTCAACAAGCCTAAGGATATCTTTTGCTTGACAGACAATACAATATAGAACTTACTTTTGCCTTATATGAAATCAAGATAACACCATGTCAAGACAAGACAAGACAGAGACGAGAAAAGGCTATATCTTTTATCGGGTCTTGACTTGTTTTCTTTGAATCTTTTAAGAAGTACAGGCTACCAATGACGCCAAAATCGGTTAAAAATTACTCATAGGGTTTAGAAATGCTATTTTTTTTTGTTTATGGAGAAATCAGGAGAGGATTAACGTCCTGTCGTTATAAAAATTTCACGAATGACCGATAATACAAACTTAGATAAGTTAAAATTAGGTTTAAAACTTTGTCACAACACATTGTCTAAAAATGCATATTTTAGCTGTTTTTGGAGAAAATCAATTTTAACAAATGGAAAATTGCAAAATCAGTCAAATCCATTCATTTTCTAATTTCTTGTTTGTCTTTTTCTTGTTTTTAGTAAAATTATTTTTTGGATCGAAATATGTAAATGTTGACTAAAAATACCTCACAATGAAAATGTGGAAGGTCATATCAAAAATCATTAAAAATGTCTTAAAACGTGTTAAAAAATCTCTAAAAACTCAAAAAAAAAAATCCCTAATCTCTTGAAGCGCCTAAAAATCCAAATTTGAATCTTTCGGAAAAATGAAAAATTAATTTTCGATCAAAATATGTAAATTTTATCTATAAATACCTCAAAATGAATATGTTAAAAAGTCAGATGAAGATCCGGGTCGAAAATCATTAAAAATAACTCAAAACGTGTAAAAATACAATCTTAGGTTTCGTGAAAACGAATGATTAAGAAATTATTAAACGTCTAAAAATCCAAATTTTAATCTTTTGGATGAGGTTAGAAGAGAAACTAGAATTGATTAAACATAACTCATATACGAAAGAAATGCAAATTTAGATGTTTTTTGACAAAACCAGTAAAAAACTTTTTTTTTAGTAAAAAATGAATGAGAAAATATGCAAATTTGGACTAAAAATACCACAAAATTAAAATGTGAAAAAGTCAGATACGGGTCAAAAATCATTAAAAATTACTCTAAACGTGTAAAGATACAAATTTGAATTTTGTGAAAAAAATTGGTTAAAAAATGAAGTAAAGCGTCTAAAACCCTAAATTTGAATTTTTTAAGGAACGCAGGGTTAAAAGTAGAACCAAAATTGATTAATCATAACCCACATCCTCAAATAAATAATAATTTTGAAGTTTTTAGAGAAGAACAATAATTTTAATAGGTGCAAAATTGCAAAATTATTGACTCAAATCTTCTGATTTCTTGTTTTTATAAAAATTGGATTTTGGCTCAAAATATGTAAATTTGAACTGAAAATATCTCAAAATGAAAATGTGGGAAAGCCACATTAGGATCCGTGTCAAAAATTATTAAAAATGACGCAAAGCGTGTAAAGATATAAATTTGAGTTTTTCTGAAAAAAAAATAATTAAAATTGACTCAAAGAGTCTAAAAATCCAAATTTGAATTTTTTTGAAAAAGCAGGGTTAGAACTAGAACTAAAATTGCTTAAAAATAATCCACAGCCGCAAAAAATGCGATTTTTGGGTTTTTGGAAAAAATAAATTTTAATTAGTGCAAAATTGCAAAATCATTTAAATCTTCTAATTTAGTTTTTTTAGTAAAGTTAATTTTTAGTACAAAATATCTAAATTTGGACCCAAAATGAAAATGTGGGAAAGCCAGATTAGGCCCCGGTTCAAAAATTAATAAAAATGACGCAGGGCGTGTAAAGATACAAATTTGAGCCTTTGTGCAAAAAAAAAATATTTAAAAATTACTCAAAGAGTCTAAAAAATCCATCTTGAATTTTTTTTTTAAAAAGCAGGGTTAGAACTAGAACTAAAATAGATTAAACATAATCCACAGCCGCAAAAAATGCAATTTTTGGGTTTTTGAAAAAAATCAATTTTAATAAGTGCAAAATTGTATAATCATACAAATCTCCTAATTTATTTTTTTTAGTAAAATTAATTTTTAGAACAAAATATGTAAATTTGGACTAAAAATAGCCCATAATGAAAATGTGGGAAAGCTAGATTAGGATTTGGGTCAAAAAATTTAAAAAATGGCGCAAATCGTTTAAAGACAAATTTAAGATTTTATGAAAAAGAAATAGTTAAAAATGACCCAAAGAATCTAAAAATCCAAATTTGAAATTTTTTGAAAAAGCCGGGTTAGAAGTAGAACTAAAATTGATTAAACATATTCCACAGCTGCAAAAAATGCAATTATCGGGTTTTTTGGAAAAAATCTATTTTACTAAATGCAAAATTGCAAAATCAGTCAGATCAATTCAAATCTTCAAATTTATTTTTTTTAGAAAAATTCATTTTTAGGACAAAATATGTAAATTTGGACTAAAAATACCCCAGAATGAAAATGTGGGAAAGCTAAAATAGGATCCGGGTCAAAAATGATTAAAAATGACCAAAAGCTTGTAAAGATACAAATTTAGGGTTTTGTGAAAAAAAAAATAGTTAAGAAAATGACTCAAAGCGTCTAAAAATCCAAATTTAAAATTTCTTGAAAAAACAGGGTCATGCTCAAAAAATACAATTTTCAGGTTTTTGGAAAAAATCAATTTTAATAAGTGCAACATTGCAAAATCATTTAAACCTTTTAATTTATTTTTTTAGTAAAATTAATTTTTAGGACAAAATATGTAAATTTGGACTAAAATAGCCCAAAATGAAATGTGGGAAAGCCAGATTAGGATCCGGGTCAAAAATGATTAAAAATGACCCAAAGCGTGTAAAGATACAAATTTAGGGTTTTGTGAAAAAAAAATAGTTAAGAATGACTCAAAGCGTCTAAAAATCCAAATTTAAAATTTCTTGAAAAAACAGGGTCATGCTCAAAAAATACTATTTTCAGGTTTTTGGAAAAAATCAATTTTAATAAGTGCAAAATTGCAAAATCATTCAAACCTTCTAATTTATTTTTTTTTAGTAAAATTAATTTTAAGGACTAAATATGTAAATTATGACTAAAAATACCCCAAAATGAAATTGTGGGAAAGCTAGATTAGGATCTGGGGCAAAAATTATTAAAATAGACGCAAAGCGTGTAAAAATACAAATTGGAGGTCTGTGCAAAAAAAAAATTGTTAAAAATGACTCACAGCGTCTAAAAAAATACAAATTTGAATTTTTTTGAAAAAGCAGGGTTAGAGTTAGAACTAAAATTCATTAAATATAATCTACAATCGCAAAAAATGCAATTTTCGGGTTTTTGGAAAAAGTCAATTTTAATAAGTGCAAAATTGCAAAATCATTCAAATTTTCTAATGTATTCTTTTAGTAAAATTAATTTTTAGGACAAAATATGTAAATTTGGACTAAAAATAGCCCAAAATGAAATGTGGGAAAGCCAGATTAGGATCCGGGTCAAAAATTTTTAAAAATGACGCAAAGCGTTTAAAGATTCAAATTTGAGGTTTTGTGCAAAACAAATTAGTTAAAAATGACTCACAGCGTCTAAAAATCCAAATTTGAAATTTTTTAAAAAAGCAGGGTTAGAGGTAGAACTAAAATTGATTAAATATAATCCACAGTCGCAAAAAAATGCAATTTTCGGGTTTTTGAAAAAAGTCATTTTTAATAAGTGCAAAATTGCAAAATCATTCAAATTTTCTAATTTATTTTTTTTAGAAAAATTCATTTTTAGGACAAAATATGTAAATTTGGACTAAAAATACCCCAGAATGAAAATGTGGGAAAGCCAGATTAGGATCCGGGTCAAAAATTTTTAAAAATGACGCAAAGCGTTTAAAGATACAAATTTGAGGTTTTATGAAAAAAAAAAACTTAAAAATCACCCAAAGAGTCTAAAAATCCAAAATTGAAATTTTTTGAAAAAGCAGGCATTGAAGTAGAACTAAAATGAATTAAACATAATCCACAGCTGCAAAAAATGCAATTTTCGGGTTTTTGGAGAAAATCAATTTTACTAAATGCAAAATTGCAAAATCAGTCAGATCAATTCTAATCTTCAAATTTATTTTTTTTAGAAAAATTCATTTTTAGGACAAAATATGTTAAGTTTGGACTAAAAATATCCCAAAATGAAAATGTGGGAAATCCAGGTTAGGATCCGGATCCCGATTAGGATAGGATCATTCATCATTAAAAGTAACTCAAAGCATGTAAAAATACCATCTTTAAGTTTCGTGAAAAAAAAATTCTTAAAGAATAACTGAAAGAGTCTAAAATGACTTAAAACGTTTGAAAATCCAAAATTTAATCGTTTGGAGAAATGCAGGGTTAGAAGAATATAAAAACTGAATAAACATAACTCATATCCGCCAAAAATGCAAATTTTGGTGTTTTTAGATAAAATCAATTTTAATAGGGGCAAAATTGCAAAATTAGTAGATTCAAACCTCTAATTTTTTGTTTTTTTACAAAAATTTATTTTTGACTCAAAATATGTAAAAATGTGTGAAAGTCAGATTAGGATCCGAATCAAAATGATTCGGATCCTCCAATGACTCAAACCGTCTAGAGATACAAAATTGAGGTTATATGAAAAAAATTGATTAAAAAATGATTTAGAGCGTTTAAAAATCCAAATTTCAATATTTTGTAGAAATGCAGGGCTAAAAATAGAAGTATAATTGGTTAGACATAACCCACATCAGGAAAAAAATGCAAATTTGAATGTTTTAATAGGTGCAAAATTGCAAAATTAATTATATCGATTTAAATCTTCTAATTTCTTCTTTATAGTAAAATTAACTTTTTGATCATAATATATAAATTTAGACAAAAAAAACCTTAAAATAAAAGTGTTCTTAAGTCACATTAGGATCCGGGTCAAAAATAATTAAAAATAACTTAAATCGTGTAAAGATACAAATTTGGAGTTATGCGAAAAAAATTTATTAAAAATAACTCAAAGTGTCTAAAATTTTAAATTTGAATTTTTTTGGGGAATCGCATGCTAACTTTGAAGTTTTTGGAGCGAAAATTGGTAAACTAGTCAAATCCATTGAAATGTTCCAATTTACTGTTTTTAGTAAAATTTATTTTGGATAGAAATATATAAGTTTGGGTTAAAAAGTACCTAAAAAATGCAAATGTGGGAAAGACCGATTTGGATCCGGGTCAAAAATCATCTCAAAGTTACAAATTTGAGGTTCCGTGGAAAAAGATTACTTAAAGCGTCTAAAAATCCAAATGTAAAAATTTTCTTGAAATGCAGGGTTAGTTCAGGTTAGTGCAAAACCTTCTGATATATGTTTTTGGAAAAGTACCGTTTTGGATTTAAAACATATGAAATTTGCGTCAAACTGCAAAGTTGGAATTTTTCGAAAAAGTTGGTTTAAAATGACTTCAAATGCTTAAAAGTATAAATTTTTGAATGTCTGGAAGAATTTATTTTAGGAATATTGCCGAACTCGTTTTAAAATGGTCCAAAGCATTAGAAAGTTTTTGAAAAAAATCCGGTAATAATAAGGTCCAAAATCAGTTAAAAAACACTCAAAGCGCTTAGAAATTAAAAGTTGGAAATTTTTGGAAAACTGCAGGTTTTTTGTTAAGGTCAAAATGTATTAAAAATTACTCAAAGCATCTTGAAGTGTTTTGGAGTATCGAAGACAAAAATTTTGAAGCCAAAATCGGTTTAAAATAAGTTGGAACGTTTAAAAGAGCCAATTTGGAACTTTTTAAAAAAGACTCGAGGCGCCTAAAAGTGCAAATCATGTCGAAGAGTCACCAACAACTCTACCTAGAGTACCTACGATAGAGCTTCATGTTTGTCATGATTTTCAAACTATTTGACTTGACTTCAATTGAAGTCAAGCTCTAAACATTTTATAAATACTGATTTGGAGTCCAATTCCTCAAGTCGAAAACCTCAGGTTAGTTCGTTGTTAAGTTATGTGAAATATATCTCAAAAATGTCAAGCTACTTGACTTGATGAATCTCTAAATCACTGTAAACAAATCCGCTTTCATAAGAGCAAAATTAAAACTTTTTTCCTGGAATCTAAGATTTTATCTTTTTGGTTCTATCCTCAAGTCAAAGTTCCGAGTCAAGGACTACGTTGTCCACCGGAGCCGACAGTCCAGTTGACTGACGCCCAGAAAATGGTAAATAATTACCAGCTGTTAAGCTTGCAGAAGTACAGTTAATTGTTAAAAATAATATCCTTTTGTTTCGATACGATTTTACCAGACCGAGTTTGCACAATCAGCGTTAAGCCATCTTTATAATGTTTGATGGCAGTTGAACAGGAAAATTAAGCAATAAAAAACATTTAATTATTGTCTTCGCCAAAGCAGAGACCTACTTTTAAACAACGATGAGTGTAGAAAGTTTGCATGATTTGTTTGGCCAAGAAACCAATAGCAAATCAATAGAACACGAATGGTTTCAAGCAACAAAAGGACCAGAAAGGTCACACACACAAGAAAAAAAAACGGAAAGGCGACCCTCTTCAAAAAAGCGCCATTATGTGGGCCACCTGTTGACTTATCGAATCGAAATTTATTGTAGGTATATTGACTGACACTAGGCCAGTGTTGCCACTTTAAGGAATACTCAAGACGACACTTAATCTATGGTTAAATAGTCTTCGTCATGGCAGTCACTGATGTTGGATATTGAAAACTACTTTTAATTACAATAGGATCGAAACTCTAAGCAAATCAGGAACTTTTTTCCTACAACTAAATCTGGCAACATCCTATTTGTTGAACATAGAGTTTCTTTTTCTCGATTCAGCGACGACATATTTATTGGAATTTGATTTTTCGAAAGGGCCCAAAGGACATAATTCTTAAGGAGGGTTTCGGGACCGTATTGGACGTGTGGGAGTCTTTTCTCACGGATCTTTTTTTTTAGAAGTCCTTTATCCCTTTTTATTCTTCTTAGTTTTGACCAACAATACGATCAGTATTGAGCTTTAAACTGACGAAAAAATTAGTTGGTTCGCGGTAGGTGCAGATTTTCTCACGGGTCATCAATGGACTGTCATTAAGAGAGCGATTCCTTATACCGAAAGCTGGCGGCCATCAGGCCTTCTTCAAATTAGTCAATTTCGAAAAAATCAGTTCGGCTCCTCCTGGGTATCAATCAGAAGACCATCATCATTAACGGGGCTTACCAGGATATTAGGCTTCAGGGTTGTCGAATGAACCTTTTGATTAACCGAAGAGTTTGGTGTTTACTCGGTTTCCTAATCGAGGCCTTTGGTGCATGCATAGAAACAAGTGGGATTTTGGTAAAGATTTTTAGTTTAAAATGTTTATTGCCATTTATTTACCCTTTTTTCGAAGTGACACTTAAAGATTGTAGTCTGAAATTCAAAAACTATTTATTTTGTAGCACACTTAGGTAATGAGGGAATAATGATAAGTTTTCTATATAGGAAACCAATTCTCGTTTAAAAATGTGCCGACGTTTCGATTGTATATTGCAATTTTCCTGAGGTCTAAAGTATAAATTGGAAACTACGCAAAGGGCAGGGACACCCAACCCGTTGAAAGCAAAAACTAAATTTTATTACGAACATAAAATCAAAAGGGACTATCACTCATAGATGGTTCTAGTGCTCATTTTTTGGTTGGAGTTAACTACAGTTTATCTCAGTAGAATTTGCATGTAACGGAGAGTGGAAAGGAACCCAAACTGGCACTGCCGCCTCGAATCAAAGTATTTTTTGTATTCATATCTTTAGAAAAATTCAACAAAGGCGCCATATATCATTATCAGAAAAATCTAGGCAAAACTGAAAAATAAAAAAAAAACAAAATTAAGTTTTAGAAGGAAGAAAATGAGAGGACAATTCTCAGAGTCAAAACAAAGTCTCAAAATTATGCCTAAAATATCAGGAGGTTAAGGAAAAACAATGGAGAACGTGTAAAATTAAAGAAAAACTTATAATACAAAGTCGAATAAGATGTCGAGTCCAAAGTGGAAAATTTAGAAAAAATTGATGGAAACTTTAACGTAAAATTTACGAAATAGAACGAAAGTTAAAAAAATAAACAATTACATTTTTGAAAAAATTGAACACCGTGAATAATAAAAACTGAAAGCCATCAATTTAAAAATGCAAATATTGAAGAAGCGGACTGAAGCGAGCAAAAAGAAATTGAAAAGAGAATACTTTAGATAAACATCAAATAAAATGAACAAACTGATGCAGAATCGAAAAAAATACTTTTTGAAGGCTCTAAAGTATAAAACAAATTTGGCAGAAAAGAGGTAGAGTAATGTAATAAAACGACAATATTGAAAGGAAATGTAGACGAAACAGAATTGCGAATAAGGTTTCTTTAGAATTCCTATTCTCTGAGTCCGTTTTGTCTAATTTTCTTGTTTTACATCCAATATTTGATATACAGAACCCGAAATTAGACAAAAAACAACCAGATCTAAAAATCAGAAACTGAAAGAAATTATACGTATATTATAATATAAACAACAACGAAGTGGAAATGAGCACAACATTCAAACTAAAGTGTTTTTTACCTGGCTTTGAAGCCGTGGTTCAATAGAATTTCTTTCTGACGTTTCGGCTACAGCTGCGGTAGGCATTATCAAAGGCGATGAGGCAATGGGTGAAGTGATCTTCCGTGTTTCGCGACGTTGACTGATTCGACTGTGGTGAGCTTCGTGGTATTTATTCCGTTGCCGTCGCGTTGTAGTAAAAGGACTGAGGTGGGGGTAGTGGGGATTCGGCTTTGGCGCACTTGTGCTGACACTGCAGTGTCAACACGAGAATTAGGGAACACAAGAGGAATTGCGGGCTGGGACAAACACAAAAGTCAGCACTAGCAGGGCACGCTCTCTCCGAAAGTCACGACATACTTTTCCGCAAACTGAATATCTTATCGCAGCGTTTCTATCCGAGACTAACGAGAGAGGCCATTGAGATCTTTAAACACAGCAACAATTTCAACGGATGAAAGGATGATATTACGTTTCTAAATGCAGATTGGAAGCGAGTTCTACGACATACTCCAAGGGCAAATATTTAGAATAAGTCGATTGTCTAAACTTTTAAAAAATTGTTTCAGGTGTTTATAGTATGTCCCAATGTCAAGAAATTAATGTGAATTAGGAGGATAAGGACAAATTAACAACTCAATCTATCAAACACGAAACAAAATTATTAACTAATTAATATTAGTGTATTGAAAAAGTTGAGAGAACGTTGAATAGTGCTACTGTCTTCGGAGCCCTAAAATTAGAAAATGTCAAAGTTGAAAAAGCCGAGAGAAGCGGGCAAAAAAAAATTGAAAAAAAAACTTTAGACAAAAATTGCATAAAATAGATAGACTGAAGCAGAATAGAGAAGAAATGTTTTTAAAATGTCTGAGGTACAAAATAAATCAGAGCAGAAAAGAGAATGAATAATGTAATAAAATGACAATACATTTTTCATTTTAGAGTCCTGTGTTCGCTATACAAGAGGTCAAAGTTGCAACTTTTAAAACGTTTTTATTTAAGTTTAAAAATTACAAAAATAAACTCAGTATTGCCCACGAATGTTTTTAAGTAAATCTAATCATTATTGCCCAACCACTAGGTAAGAAAGCTGAATTCTAAAAACAAATAATAGTTATATAAAAAGAAATAGTCAAATTGATGACAAAACTTTGAAAGAAAGTTCTTTTAGATCCGTAAGCTTATTTCTAAGGTTGACTATAGTTTTTTAATATTATCTCTGCCTTTTAATAACCCTTGTAATGGCTCCTTTTTTTCGCAAATAAAAGGCCCTCCACTAGTTACATTACCGAGAAAGAACGGGTTTCGAGACTTCATTTAAGACGTCCTTTTATTTTTTAGCCTTTGGACGTGATATCGCGATTTTTTAATTGCCCTTTACAGAGATAACAAAATCAAAATGTTAATTAAAAATCCGAGAGTATTCAGTCCCGGTCAAATTAAAGAAAAATACACCATTTTGCAGGCTAAATTCGGGTTACGACCAAATTGAACAATTTTGGCATAATTCATTAAATTTTTTGTCATCGGGACCTACAAAGTAGACGTTACCGTCCCTTATAGGAGCGCCAAACATCAAATCCTTATCGATTTGCATACGCGATGGAATTAGGCGTCCCATCCCGATATATCCCACTTCTGATTCCCCATCCCCATTGTCTCCGAATTCGACTCGTCCCCGGGGCGATATTTTTAATTTATGCATCGTGGTGGCCCCCCGCCGCCCCCCGCCCCACCCCCGGCCCATATATATCCGTTGCCGCCGCATCGCCAATGATTCATTGATGACTTAATTTTGCCGCGTAGTCATGGCAACGTCTTTCATCTCGATCTTTTGCTCCGATCGCCCGACGTCGTCTTTTTCCGCACGCGGCATGGGACAACAAGAGGCGAACCAGAAATCGACATTTTCGACATATCGATATGAAGTTAATGCGAAGAAGATCACACACTTCTTAAGTGTTTAGAAAAAAAAGTCAATTTAATTTTTTTTTAATTCCAATACAATAAACGGTGTATCATACCTCGAGGAATTATGACAAATCGACGTGAAAATGTATCGATACCTCACCCCATGTGCCACCGATGTTTCGTCGTCCGAATGAATATTCAAGAGTTATTAAATCGGGACACAAGCTCTTATGTGCAGCTTTATTTTGCCTTTAAATATCCTCCGCTATTGATGTGTCCGTCCTTCACTCACCCCCGCCAAAGATCAACGCTCCGTCTCCCTCAGGACGACGTGCAGGAATCCCGGACAAGGTTAGTTATTAGAAATCGGATTTCAGATTAAAGGGATATAGGCTTCGGTTGTCCTGTTTGAATATTTTATTATTTAATTTTCCATCGTGAAAGGATTTCGAAAGGAGGTTCGTTATGCGGGCTAATGCGAGTAGTTTGTTCGAAGGGCATTATTGCCCACCCCTACCTTCGTCCACATTTAGGAAATTGAACTGTGTGTGTGTGTATGTGGGCACATGTAACGAATAATATACGGAGGAGGAAGTGGCTAAAGACTAGGAAAGCGTCAATATAATCTAATAAAACTCTGACCGAACTGACAACACAAGCTGATATTTATGGCAGTTTTTCGGCAGTGGCCTCATCTCGGAAAAACCAATACTGACGTCATAAAAACGCTTTTACGACCGGGAAATTGTTGCGGCAAACCGGAAAATATTGACGACGATGGCCGAGGGGTTAGGGCAATATTAGCCCGCAACCTCTATATACGAGCAAACTTTCTTTATACCCCACAAATTTATATTTAAGTTGCACACGAAAATCAAAAAAAGACACTTTTAATAACAATAATGGTCCAATATCGCGGGAGCGATTCGCGATTGTCATTTCTGATCCATTTCACCCGATGTTCGTTTGTTCTTTTCGCCTGTTCGACAACGGGCATAATGGAGCATCGGTGCTATCAGCCAGGGCTCTCTTGATGCTTTTGTCGTTTTTGACGGGGCTCGAATTATTAAAAGTGCCTTTGGGGATGGATATATATTTCAAGGGAGACATTATTCGTTCGCTGATCGTAGAGACTTCATCAATCGTGAGAAAAACTTTGTGTGATGTGGCAACGGTGCATCGAGGTTCTCCCTGAGGCGTGGATCTTAAGCGGCATCAAAAGATCCTTTAATTAAAAATACGGCTAAAAATCAATTCCTAAAAGGTATTGAAAACACCTGATTTGGAAGGAATTAATTGCTGAAGGGCATGCACGTCGTCGGCGACGGTAAAAGGGCAACGCCGCCCTCAAAGGCTTTGAATTTTTTTCCAAATGATCAAAAAGATTATATTTCCAGGTTTTCTGTTCTAGCGTTTAAAGACTTTTACGAGGTTCGGAATTCTATGATAGAGGCGAAATTCTGCCTCATATATCTGTAAATAATTAACGGATGTTTATAGGAAAACGTCGTCCAGAAAGCTATGAATTTTTGACATAATCAAAGGAAATGGATTTTTGTTCTTTCATGTTCTTCTAACCACGGAAATCTCGGTTATTTCAAGAGATACGAAAAAGGCTAAATTAGGATAAAGTTGTGTAAATACAAGTCTATAAAAATATTTTCAAATTTAGAAAATTCCTTCTAGTTTCGGAAATATCCATAAAATATCAAATTTTTTTAAAAACTTTTTTTATTTTTTCTTGTCTTAATTTAAAGAAATTATTAAAAAATAATTCACACTATGAAGGTTTTTACAGCTGGTCAAAATACAATCTAACATGTTTTCCGGTCTTTGAAGCCCTAGTCCAATAGAATTTCTTCCTGACGTTTCGTCTATAGCCGCGAGAGACATTATCAAAGGCGATGGGCGAAGTAATCTACCGTGCTTCCCAACGTTGACTGATTCGACTGTGGTGAGCTCCGTGGTATTTATTTCCCCGAGGTCGCGCTGCAGTGAAGATATTGGGGTGGGGGTAGTAGTGGCGCGGGGTTTCGGCGCACTTGAAGTACACTGTTAAAAAATGCATTAAAATTACACTATCTAATAGGTAAATCTTATGTATTTTTACACAGTGTTTTAGGTATGAAAATATTTGCTCTAATATTTATGTAATATTACATATCTAACGAAGTTTTACAATTAAACATAAATTGTAAGTTGAATTTGACGTAAAACTTCACATGAACATTGAATTTTCAAGCGATAAATGTAAATTTACCAATGAACCGGAAATTGTTTGAACCGGAAGGTTGAAATTTCCTTAAACGTTGATGTAAAAATACAGTGTACTTTTGGAATATCCGATAGGCCGCGAGGCTGCGACGCCAACGACGACACTTGCCCATCATCATCAAGTCGCCATACGCCATCATCCTCAAACTGCTAAGTTCGCATAAAGTCCAATTATAACTGACACAATTTCAGTTGTTCGTGGTTCTCAATTCCAAGTGATTTTGGTTTATTGTTTTTATTTAAGTACTCTAGGATAGTGATAATTGATAAAGTGAACATACTTAGTGTTAGTTAGAGACGTGAGTATTAGGCATTTTTGTAAAATTTAAACAATAGGACCGAATATTAATAACCCGACCAAAAACTTCTGCACTGCTTGATCAAATGGTAGCTCGCTAAAGTATAGGCAGAATCATTAAGCAAGCGATGTGTCAATTGATACTCAAGATCATGTCTTCGATCATAGACATTGTTTCCTCTAACGAATTTGGAAAAAGATGGATATAATTCAATGGTGGTTGACATGATCTTCAGCAATGTTGCCTTATTTGCGGTTTATTGTAAATAACGTAACAATCGTTTTTCGGCTTACCTGTGAAGATTGGTAAGCGTGCTTGGTAAATTAATTAAAACAGACCATTAAACTATTCATATTAACTATAGGTGTGATAAAAAATTTCTTGTTTTTGCTCAATTTAATTTTAAATCTTATTATAGAAAACGCAAGCAGTTGGTGAAGTGCCGCGCGGTCGTGGAGTACGCAGAATTATTATTAAAACGCGTGGAACTAACGTCAACCGTCAGACCGTCAACGAAAGTCAAACTTAACCTCGAAATTGAAATTAGAAGATCGGCGGGTTTTGTGCTTTTATGTACTTTTTCCAAGATTTTCTTATGCGCTTGATTGAGATTTGTGTTTTTTGTTGAACTAATTGTGTTTATTCAACATAAACAAGATGCCAAAGAGTCTTAGTAAAGACTGCAAAAAAACTTGTAGCTTCCTTCTTGAGCTTTTTTGAATTGGAGAAAGAAAAGGGAGGACCACTTTTGCCACTCGCAACAGTACGTAAAAGAGTCGCGGATGCCTTAGGTCTTCATTTAGCTACGGTTTCAAAAATATCTCAAGAAAGTACTCATGGCAAAATTGTAAGCCCTAAAAGGATTCTTGTCTGGAAGAAACCAGTAACCGATCCAGGGAAATGGGATATTTGTGCGATTCGTTACCAAATTTATGAAATGTATAAGAACCGTAAGTAACTGTAGATTCTAAATTATGTGACAATAACTTATTTCAAATTTATATTCATTTATTTTGTTGCTTATTGAAGTAAAGATTTTCTTTTTAAAGAAGTAGTCACTAGCCCTAATGTCAGGTACTTTATCATTGATTATATGTTCCTAGTAAACTTTTAAAGTTGGTGAGGCCTAATTGATGCATATGATTGTTAGAGTTTCTAATGAGGGGTTATCCACCAGGCACAATACATGTATAAACTGCATCACAATTCCACACAATACCGTTACAATAATCTACATTTGGAAATACAGCAATACCCTTCACAATATTGGAAATACCTCTTCGTACTCATGACAATATTCTACAGTACTTGTCACAATATCGATAATAACTTTATGTACTCATGACAATACCCCGCAATATCACTATATTCACAATACCTTGCAGTGCCATCGCAAAACTTAAAAAATACCATATTATGGCAATACATGTACCAACATTGGCAAAGTGGATTCCCCTTTGATTTCTAAGGTGCTCTAGGGTATCTGCCTGGAAGGATTCTGGGCCTGTATTGCCCATATTTATAGTGGCAACTTGAGCACAAGCATGTGCTTAATCAAAAATGTTTGATGTAAGTCAATGTATTTTAAATGGAGACTAAATGTCCAAACTCAGACTTGAGGCTTACTCGGAGCCAAGTCATGACTATAAATATGGGCATTAGAAACCTGAAATTGGTACAAATGGAAGGGTCTTGCCAAATTTAATTTTATTTGAATTTATTAAACTGATTATACAACTCACAATGCTAATTTTCCCTATAAGAGGAGAGAATTAATTTTTCTGTCAATAGTGCAGCAATGCAGCAACTGCCAGAAAATTCCAATAACTGCTTCTGTGTAGTCAGGTGTAGGTGTGTGAAACCCGTCTTTTCAAAAAGAATTTAAGTAATTAGGTTTTAAGTAATTTTAGTAATTAGGAATAGTTTTTTTCATTAAGCTTAACTGGAACTGAGCTGTAGGGAAAGTTGCTCGGAAAGTTGATAAGTACAGTGCACTTCATTAACTTTGATAACATTTTAATTAGCTGTAACTTTGTGTTTTTAAAGATGTCGAAATGAACTGAAAATCATATTGCATATGTTAACTGGCAAGTTTTTTCCTAATTGGAAGAAAAAAGCAAAATACCAATGATATTGAGAGATCTTAACCTGCAGTTGGGTTTATATTTTTTAATGCAACTGTATATTATTGGATATTTGGATTCTATTCAAAATTCCAAGAATATTTTATAAAGCACCTAGATACCTATCTTCAACTGTTTCTGAGAAAATGGGGTCTGTATAAGTTGGTCATATAAACACAAAATCGAGCATAAAATAATAAATAAGAAGCGAAGTAAATTTGAAGACAAGTGGAGAATTTACTTTGCTTCATATTTATTATTTTATGTTTGACCGACTTAAACAGACGCCATATTCCCAGAAACAGTTGAAGATAGGTATGAGGTATGCTCTATAAAATATACGTGGAATTTTGAATAGAACCCACATATCCAAAAATATACAGGACATTCGATTAAAAAAATATAAGTTAAGATTTCTCGAAATCATTGGTGTTTTGGTTTTTTCTTCCCATAGGAAAAAACTTGCAAGTCAACTGTGTAATACGGCTTTTGCTTCATTCCAATATCTTTAAAATTCCAATATCTTTAAAAAAGTTACAGCAGTTTGCATCTATAAAACTTTTCATAAAGTTTTTCCAAGAGTTATTTTTTGGCTCACCCCCGTAAAATGTTTGAACAGTGTTAATATTATTGGTTATGCTATAAAAACTTCTATATGGAGATATTTATGATGTTTAAGTATTCTGATAAACCAAAAAATTTTATTTTTTGAAAACCATTTGAGATATTTTAATGAAATATTACTTGTCAATAGTAAAGGAAAACATAAGGTTTGCAATACAAAAGCTTCGTTTATTGTTACTGGCGCGCGAGACGGTTTGTCACTGACTATTTTTCAGCAAAAAAGTTGTATGTTCCTGGTTTTTTCTAAAAATAAAGATTATTTTTGAATTATTTGTTCAATTTGAAAGAATAAAGCCATTTTAACTTTTAACAAAATTAGACACTGATAAACAAAGCTTTTGTATTGCAAAACTTAGGTCTTCCTTTACTATTGGCACCTGCAATATTTCATTAAAATATCTGAAATGGTTTGCAAAAAAAATAAAATTTTTTTCTTTATGAAAATAAACATCAACACCATTGTATTTCCATAGAAAAGGGTTTTTTGAGTACAGTTTATTTAGCAAGATAGTGTTACTAATTGAAGTAGAACATCCCCTTAAACTTTATCATGAAACCTGGTCAACCTCGTATATTTTTTGGATTTATTATGTTCTAAAAAAAAATATTTAACTAACATTTTCCTGAAATCTTGACTAATTACTCAAACCTATTGTTAGATGCCAACTGAGATACAAACCATGTACCTATCATCATCAGTTTATTTCATACAAAACAAGTCATAAGTTTACACAAGTATTAAGTTTCTGAGCAACTGTCCCTAATTATCCTTTACTTAAATCCTTTTTCAAAATAGAGGTTGGACACACCTACACCCGACTACACAAAAGCAGTCATTGGGGTTTTCTGGCAGTTGCGTTGAATGCAGGCAATGATGTCGATCCTACAAAAACGTAAAAAAGAATATTTTTTAATTGAATTTTAGGAGAATCTGTCACCGCCCAAAGCATTTTGCAGAGACTAAGAACAATGCAGCTCTTTGCGGGATTGAAATCATCACTTATGAGACTGATGAAACAGATTGGCTTTAAGTGGCTTCACGACAATCCACGGGGGTTTAATGGGGCTGCCAGACATTGTTTCTAAAAGAATACAATTTTTAAAATCTTATACTAGTTACAAAGAAGGGGGTAACTATATGTTTGTATTTTGCATCTAAAAGATGAGACGTGGCTTTTTCAAGATGGAACATCAAGCCATTCTTGGCAAGATGCGGATACTCGAAGTGTTGAAAGAATAAAAAAAGAAGGGAAGAGGTAAGGTGTAGTGTTTTGTATTAATTGTAATTGTTACTCGTTTGCTCTCATTTAGTCGACCAGGGACTCACTAGGGGAATATGAGGCTGTTTGTAGCTTCAGCTAACCCATTTTTTCAAAATTTGTTTGTAGGCACTTTATTTAGTTTATCTTTTATAGGTAGATTGTAGTGCATGCTGGAAATAAAGAAGGATTTATTCCTGGCACAGAGTTAGTTTTTTCATCCAAAACGAAAGGAGATTATCAGAAGAAATGAACAAGGATAATTTGAGTAACTGAGTGGCTACCTATACTGTACACTGTGTGGACTTCTGTGGACTACTGCATTTGTATGACCTAATAAAGGATGTATTTTACTCTGATGATTATTGGAATTATCAAGTAAGCACGTAAGGCTTTAGGAATTAACTTTATGATTTTCCCTAAATCTGTTCATAGGTGAATTCAAGAATCATACAGCAGTGTTGAGAGATGCGCATCAACTACCGTTCAGAAATTAAATTAGTTCCACAGCTGGTGCAAGTGTGTAAATCCTGAACTGGCCTCTGCACATATATAAGATGATTTTGGAATCTGTTCTATGAAATTTTCATGTGGCTTAATCAAAACTAAAAAGTTATTTTAAGTGTGAGGGAAATCTCACTTTCTAACTTTGCAGTATTTTGTGACGGTTGTAAAATTAAAAGCAATAATTTGTTGTTATTTTTATTTTTCCAAAACATACAAAATATATTCCTACATTTAAAAAGTAAACCTGAAATTATTTCTGGAGAAACAGAGACTTTTCTAAGTCGAATTAATAGTAAAAGGGGCGTATAGCGTTAGGCGGAGCAAAAAAATAGAGCGATTGATCGCGCAATCCTTATAAACTGGCTTATTTGCACTATATGGTGTAAATTGTTTTTTTTTGTGCAGTAAAATTGGAAATAATTTGACAATTTTTGATTTACCGACTAGAAATTGCTCCTAAGGGGGTTGAATACGAAAAGCTTTTAACTAAATCCTATGCCAATAAGTCACGTGATAGATGTAACCATCCGTAGTTGTCTTAACAATGCAGTACAAATAAATAATAGCTTTCTCTCTATAGCTGACACATCTGAGTAATTTTGTGAATTCTGATGCTTTGAAATCTTGTATCAAAAAGCTAGGCATGCTGTAAAACTCATATGTCTTATCCATTTTCAAAATAATTTTAAAATAAACAATTTATCTTTCAGGGTAACTCGTAATTCATAAAAAAAAATTTCAATGTTTTGAAACAAACTATTTTACTAATATGTTTGGTAAACATATTCATTTTGTGACCCATTATTATGTGTTCTATTTGTTTTTATTAGTTCATATTTTTTTTCCAAATATCTCGAAAATGGTTACAGATATAAATATTAGTTACAGATAAAAGTTTGTTGTGTGCTGTATATCCTTCGATGAAGACAGTTCAGAATTTGTAAAAATATTCGAGCTATCATAAAAAAGTGACCATTTTTGGTAGGTATCTTGGTAAGAAGTAGATACTGCTTAACTGCTACCCTATCAGCTATATAGTTTAGGACAGGAATTTTTAGATACATTTTTCGTATCCTAACCATATCATGGTCCTACCAAAAAAACTTCCTAGGAACAATTTCAAGGCTATAGAACAGAAATTGCGATAATAATATGTATTTGATTCCAACATAGAATAAAAAAAAAACTAAAAACATCTTTTAAAATGCAAATAATACAGCTTTTTTGTCAGCCTTGTTGAGCTTGATTACTCTATTTTTTTGGCTCACATCTCTCGATACTCATTAAGCATATGTGGCAATGTTTCTCGGACTGTAAAGATGACACACTGTTGGGTAAGATATTTGGGTTAAAGGTCATAGTAAATGGCCACTGGGTCACAATCAAATGCAATATAAATTGGAGTTCAAGTGAATCCCATTAGAAAACCAACCAAACTTATCCTTGCATGCAATGCATTAAAATTGTCCAACAGCTAATATACATGGTTTTTCAAATGTTCTCAAAAGGTCTACTTTTTACTACTTCCTCTTCTTAGGGAAACCTAAGAGCAGGAAGATTTGAAATATTAAAGTAGGTCTCGAAGTAGGTTTACAGAATCTATTTCTTGATGATCATTTCATATTTGTAAGATCTAGGCATTCAGAGCATTGACAATTTTTTATTATGGTGTTCACAATGTTAATCAATTTTTACAGTCTGAAAGTTTCTCTATGAAGCAATTATAGATTAGAAAGCCTGTATGATGCCATCAGTTTCTTACAATTCTGCTTTAAACTTTAGATATACGCTAGGTACCTTGATTAGAATATGTTAAGCTATTTCGATTATTTTGAAGAATCAGGAACAAAAACTTGTCTGGATCACAGACTTCCATATGGAAATATTATGTGGTCCTGATCCCTAATTCACCTTTATTATCAGGTAGGTATTTTAGTCAATAATAACCTACTATTTTTACCCACAGTTTAAAGTGAAATAGTAGCAAACTAGCTTGATATCAACTTTGTTAAATGTTAAATCCGACTCGCTGCACAGAGAGACTGTTGACAAACATACAAAGCAAGTAACAATGAGATAGATTTTTCAAACCTCCTTTGCTGTATGTCCGAAGACTTCATCTTGTACCTTTCAATATGTGGCAAAAGTATACCTTTCAGGAGTATTTGGAAAATCCTGTAGCTACTTATATGGCTGATACGAACAGAACCTGTTAGCTGCTTTGATAGTCACTAATATTTTTACAATTTTTATGAATATGGAAACTTGCTTCAAGACTCTAAGCATCCATCGGAACCTAGAGCATAATAATATTAGCCTAAAACAGTATGAAACGGGCCAGGTTCCAGTGTTTTATTGATGTTCATTTCTTCAGGAAGACTTCTGCCCAGAAAGTAAGTTTGTCAGTATCCTAAAACCACCCCCCCCCCCCCTACCTATGTTTTAAAAAATTTATCTACTTAAACATATTTTTCCTAAATAAACATAAATAACAGCAAAATTCACTTTCTCAATGACTGTACTTGGCTGAAAGTTTCAAAATTCTATGAAACCAACTCCTAAAGCACAAACATTTGACTTATGACCCTGTAACTAAGAAAACTCCTTGGCAAAATGGGCACTTCACGGACGGTTAATTAGAATGTTCTGAAGCCTGCAAAAATCCTAGAAAAGCAATCTTAAAGATTAGAAATGATAAATTTAAAATTTAACATACGAATACAAATATTACGTATATAGACTGTAAATAAAGACTGCGGGTCGTGGTTAATGCCTCGCAGATAAAAATAACGAAATTCAATTTGAGTTAGCCATATAGTTCTTATTTAGATTAATTTGTAATTAGAGTTCTTAATTAGAGTTTCAATATAGTTCTACTTGGTTTCATGCACAAGCTGGCAACAGCGGCGAAGTGATCACGATTTGGATTAGTTTCCTTAATGAATTCTACTATATGTAGGTACCACTTAGATAAGCAGAAAGGCTTGAACTTTTTAATAATAACATCTTACAACTGCTTACTATATAATGCCTCTTTGCGATATATGTAATTTTAGTTTTAATTCATTCACCAAATATGACCGACATTTATATTTACACATAAATGTGCCTAGATATGTCTTGGCAGAAAGTGCAATTATGCTGTAAAAAAATATGCATCATATAAGATGCATGTTTATAGGCATCATATTCATGGTGCGAGTAAGAAAAAGAAAAGTCATCTGAATTTTCCGCAAAGTAATAATACATTTTTCTGCAAAGTTGAGGGTTGTGGCGAAAAGTTTCATGCAAAGAATATTATGTTTCGTCACATTAAGGTTCATTTAAATGAAAAACTTATAATTTTCTGCTCCTACGAAAATTGCTTATTCAAATATTCAAATTTATTTTCTCTCAAATCACATATTTATAATCGGCATCAATAATCAAAAAAAAATTTTCAAAAAAAAAAATTAGACACTTTTCATGAAACTCTTAATGATGATCAAGGACGCAACAGTGTTTATTACAGTTCAGATGACGAAATTGATAATCTTGATAATAATAGTTGTCTCCAAAATGTAGTAAAAATGTCTCAAAAAGTTGTCGCCTCATTATACTTAACTTTGCATGGTAAATACTTTTTAACCGAGATATCCATCCAGAAAATAATAGACAGCTTTAGAGACTTAAATTCTTTGCATTCCAGTTATATAATTGACATTCTAAGAAGTAATAATGTTAATGAAAATGTTATAACAAAGGTATCAGATTCATTTTTCTTTGAAAAAATGCATAATAAAGTAACAGGTGTTATGAGAAGCTCTTACTCTAGGAAGCAGTACTTTAAAAACGAATATAAATTTATTACTCCTATTCCTATCACATTAGGACAATCCGGTGAAAATTGCACATATATATTTTTTATTATGTTCCAATTCTAAAAACTCTCGAAGCACTTCTAGCTGATAAAAACATTTTTCAAAAATGTCAGGAATCATCACCTATCAGAAAATGTTCAAATGTTTACACAGACATTAGTGATGGCTTGAGTTTTAAAAATTCGACATTTTTCCGGCAGCCAAACACCTTAAGGTTGATTCTCTACCAGGATGCTTTTGAGCCTTGCAATCCACTGGGGTCGGCTAAATCAAAACGTAAAATAGTGGGAATAGATATGACTTTGGCTAACTTAGTTCCATGGCATAGAAGTCAAGTTGAGCAAATTTACCTTGTAGCTCTTTGTTACGAGAAGCATGTAAAATTATTCGGATTCTCATGTGTTTTAAAAAGATTAATTGATGACCTTAAAATCTTAGAAAGTCAGGGCATTTTGATTAACGACATAGTTTCTAAAGGTTCTTTGATAGCGTTTCTAGGTGATAATTTAGGAAGTCATCAAATTGGTGGCTTTGTAGAAACCTTTAATGTCGATACCCATTTTTGCAGAGTTTGCAGTGGTTTTAGGACCTTTAAGAACGCCGGAAAATTATATAGAAGATGTCAACATGGCATCGATTATAGATGAAAATAGTTTCAATGGAATAAAAAGTAATTCTATACTAAACGAACTAGAACATTTTCATGTGTGTAATCCTGCTCTACCTCCTTGCATAGCCCATGATTTTTTGGAAGGAGTCGTTCAGTATGATATGATGCTGTGTCTACAGTTTTTGGTAAAACACAACTACATATCGTTTGATTATATTAACAAGCACTTAAGTTCATTAACTTTTAAAATAAGAAAAAAGGTAAAAAATTTAAAAAAAAAGGTAAATGTAAGCAAAGTTTACCAGTCTTAAAAAAATCTGATAGACTAGGGGGCAACGCGTCACAAAATTTGTGGTTACTGACGGTTATACCTATCGCCTTATTTCCAAAAGTTAATGAATTTTATTTTACTAAAGCTTGGAAAGTGCTGTTACTTTTACGAAAAATTGTAATCATTGTATTAAGCTTTAAAATTTCTGTGCCCCAAGTGGCGTATTTAAAAAATTTATTGTTTGAATATATTCAGGAAGGAATTTTAGCTTTCCCAGATGACAGACTTAAGCCTAAACATCACTTTATTTGGTGACTCCTTATCTTATAAAAATATTTGGACCTCTTCGTCACTTGTGGACTTTGAGGTTTGAGTCAAAGCACAGGTATTTTAAAAACATTATAAAACATAATCAGAACTATGTAAATTTACCTATGTAAATACACCAGTATCTAAAGGCATTAAACTATTCTATAAACTCTTCCTTTATTTATAGTTCAGACATTCAGGCAGAAGATCTCGACATCTTTAAACCACAAAATTTTTCAAAAAGATTTTGCGAAATTTTTGAAAGCTACAAAAATTTTAGTTTAAAATTTACTGCTACTAAATTATTATACAGAGGTGTAACATATAAGAAAGGTATGCTTTCTAATAAAAGGAACTATATTCTTTTAAGAATAAAATGTATGCTTATTGCAGATAATCTACAATCTATTTTGTTCCTTGGGGATCAACTGAGTATCTATTATGACGAGGATTTTGGAGTATATTTAGAATGTGAAAATTATGAAAAATAAATAATTTCTTACTTGTACGATGATTTAATTTTAATTGAACCTGTGTGAACTTAATGTTAGAGACTGATGATATTGATGTCAATCATTTGTTTAGCTTTACTTCAGCACCGCTAGAGCTGTGAGCCATATTATTATAAATTGGTGGTAGTTACGTGTATTGGGCTCTCTGAAAAAATCTAAAAACGAAAAAAATCGTAATTATTTTTCTCAAATACATAATGTACCACCAATTTTATACCAGAATTTACTTAAGAAATACATTTTGTGTATTACCTGAACCTCGCCCTTTTTTATATTAAAGACATTTTTATTCCTTAGAGACACCCATATACCTCGGTGTTATTATTATACATTTTTATTATTAATATTATTATTTTTTCCTAAGTCTTTTGGCCTATATATAATTTAACTTATAAATAGGTAGTTAAATAGGTAAAATAAACAATGTTGATCTTCAAAATCTGGAATGTAAGAGGAGATAAAACAATGGTATATTTTCCAACAGCTGATCAGGAAAATTTATTATTAAATCTCATTATTAAAGGTGAAAACAACCAATTTAACTTATCTAACTTTAATAATTTATTTCGATTTTCTTCCATTCTAGCGTCTGAAAAATTAAATACTAATGTTGCCAAAGTTGTGCTAGAGTGTGATGGCACCGACATTGACGAGGATATAATTTTGAAGCATTTGCAAAGTGAGGTGCTTATTCTTCTTGAACCTGGTCAGGTTTGGCCACTCGAAAACGAAGCCTTTATCCATACGACGCCATCCATGAGTACAGAAACGTTAAATTCAACATCAGACAATGAATTAGCCACACTAGGATCAGGGCAAACTGATCACTTCGAGAGTACCAATGACGCCATAGTTCACAGACAAGAAACAGTTAATATAGCTCTAGTTTCAACTGATGAAGAAGCATCAGTCCTAACAGCGGAGGCTACACAACCATCGTCTTCTTCGGTTGAAAATAATAATATCACTATTTCCTACCAGATTGATTGTAATTCCAGTTTCATGTGGAAATTGTTTCAAATACCCTGGGATTCTTTTCCACAAAATATATTAGAAGCATGTGAAAAAGGGAAAGTAAAAGACATACAAGTCAAAACTTATGTAATTCAGACAATAGTGAACAAAATGAGAGAGATTAAAAAGCATGTACCGGCTAGTGCGATTCACATTGTTTGTCAAAAGATTTTGGATAAGTTTCCGCAAATGTTTAGAGATGTGGATGAAGATGGTGTGGTAATTGGAGACGGGTCCCACACTCTTTTCAGAAAAATCCAAGATTGCAACCATTATTTGAATCGTTCACATAAGCGCTTGACTAACTGTAATGAAAGTACAGATGAAAATCCTGTCAAAAATAAAAAGCAGCGAGTATCTCAGAGGGCTGGTTGCACATCATGGTCTCCAGAAATAGATGCAGCTATTGATGATGAAAATTCGAAAGATATTGACTTTCAACCGGATGAACCACATTTTGAAGAAAAAATGGATAAAGCATATCCTCAGCAACGCCAATTTATGATGGAAAATCCATGTGTGGACGAGATCAAAAGAACATGGCCCATTCTTTTTACAAAAAAGGGAGCGTTGTATCATTTTCAAAAGTTGACATCTTTACATCCTAGTTGTGTGACACAAGTACTTGCCAAATGGGATAAATGGCGGTGCACCACCCGGCATATAGGTATAAGTACATCTGTGTAAACTCACACAATTCACACAATTGGTTATTGAAAAATACTACACATTTTCGGTAAAAATCCCGTAATGCTATAAGAATGTAGAAAAATTAAAGTAACAGAATTGAAAAACACAATTAAAAGACAGTGTAAATATTCTAGTATCACTTGCTTTTTACGCTTTAATTCAGGTAATTTTACATTACCCACCCTACACCATGTGATTTTACATAAAGTGCTACTTACTACTTTACGTGAAATAAGACGTAATATTTATTAGTAAATTTACAGTATTGTCATGTAATTTCTCGGGCAAAGTTGATAAGCTGTAAAAATACATATAAAAACGTTTGTAAAAAAATTAAAACTTTATTTTGTGTAAAATCACTAAATCTTTTTAACAGTGTATGTCGCAGCACTGGCTTCCAGTCTGCTTTTAGAAACGTAATTTCATCCTTCCTATTGAAATTGTTGTCATGTTTAAAGATCTCATTGGCCTCTCTCGTTCGTCTCAGATAGAAACGATGCGTTTGATATAAGAGAGAGAAAAGAATGTCGTGACCTTGGGCGAAAGTTTTGGATTTATTTGGAGTCATGTTGACGGCGAACTTCAAAACTTCGAACCGAAGATTTCTACGAACAAACTGATGGTGTAGCTATGGGCAGCCAGTAATAGCCAATTACAACATTTTGCTTTTTGCTCTCTTCAACATGGTACTTTCAGTTTAAAATCCGATGTTTCCTTTTCATGTAACCATCATCAACTTTTTTTTTTGTTATTGAAGAGATCAAAAAGTGTCAGTTATTTAATTTTAAACTAAAAGTAGAAACGTTGTCAAAAATTCCGCAGGATTATGAATGAAACTAGAAAATTGTGTCCCAGGTAGAATGGTTAGGTATTCAATTGGCGGTTAGGGACTAAAAGCAGCAATTAATTATACAGTAATTTCTTCGCCGATGTTTCGTTTGATCTACTTAAACATCTTCAGGGATTGTAAGAGAAAACTTCTTTGGTTCTCCAGACTTGCAAGTCGCTTGCTCAGTGCCATGTCCTTTTTTAAAATTCTATACGTTCGTGCACCATATGTGTTTCTAAGGCCAAACAAAACCATTCTACCTGGGACACAATTCTCTAGTTTCATTCATATTCCTGTGGAATTTTTGACAACAGGCATGGGCTTCTTTATGGACATTAGAACCACATATTGCGCAAATGCGTATAGAAGTTTAAAGGAGGACATGACACGGAGCAAGCGACTTGCAAACCTGGAGAACCAAAGAAATTTTCTCTTACAATCCCTGAAGATGTTTAAGCAGATTAAACGAAACGTCGGCGAAAAAATTACTGTATAATTGCTGCCTTTAGTCCCTACCTGCCAATTGACCCCCGAACCATTCTACTTGGGACATAATTTTCTAGTTTCTTGACAATTTTTGACAACAAGCATGGGCTTTTTATGGACATTAGAAACACAGTAGAAACTTTTTTTTTTTTTAAATTTAGTTTTTTTGCGAAACCAGTATTAATTTTCGAAATTTGAAAGCGTCATTTTTATAGTAATTTTGCCATAATTTCACTTTTTGTATCTCTTCAAATATACCATCCTGTATATGTACTGATCAAGAGTTTGTGCTGTCAAACAATCAATCAATAGAGACCCATAAAAACTAGTGTTTTTAGATTCACATTTTCCAGGTTTATTGAATGTAGAAGTTAAGTTTATAAAGCTTTTTTCATTATAATAAACTGCCGGATCAGGTTACAAGGCTTTATTTGATTCGTCGATCATTTTCTTAGTGTCATGTGAGGTAACCAGTTTACAAGAAGGAAGAAGTTGGACTATGACACAATCAACATTTCTCAAATATTTGAAGAATAAAGGAGATCTCTTACAATTAATAATGGAGCAATCCTACCTTACCAATAAGACATACAATTATCAAAACTCTAAACTACTTATTCAAGTGTCTTGTTCTTCATTTATAACTTTCGAGAATTTTGAAGTTTATGTATAAAGCACATAATTACGATGTTAGAAGTTTACAGTTTGCCTTATGTATTGTGTAAAATTTGCAAAACCCAAAATAACGCTTTTAAGCACAATAGCTTGTTATACAATAACAAAACCCCTAGTGATAACCACTTTAGTTTACAAACAGAAATTTGAATATATTGGTGAGACCACTTTGCAGTTTCAAAACTCAATTTTTGTTATCCACCGCTATCACGGGGCATACCCTACTTACTAGTCATAGAATACCCTTATAAACGTCAAAACTTTGGTAGTTTCTACTCAATTTCTTTGATCCTAACCACTTATCTACAATTTTGTCTTAAAATAAAAAATTATCCACTTAGATTGGTCCACATGGACCATTTTTTCTCAAAAACAATCCACGTTGAGAAGCAAAGTTAGTAAAAACCTTATTGGGCAGTGTTTATTTTTGCAAAAAACTCATTCACCTCGAAGTAGTTTTAGCTACCTATTCAGACATTGGTATCACATTTATTTTGTTAGCACATATCATGGGTTAAAAATTTAGGAAATTCATAAATTCAAGGCCCAGTTATATAATAGATAGTTGACTAAATGGTCAAAAAACCAATTATCAAAATCTAAACCACAGATCTAGGAGAGACTGTTGTGTGAAAGGGGTTAACCAGTACTTAACTGAACCGCCATTTACTTTTAAAACTCAATGTTGGCAACCGTGATTTCTAGTAAATTTTTCTCTTCAATATTTCACGTCAATGTCAATCGGCAAACCGGTTCGGGAGAAGCTTAGGTTTTTTATTTTATGGATGGCATAGTTTGGAATCTTTCATGGAGGTGATATGGTTTGTTAATTATAACTCTTTGGTTGCAAATTCTTTGGATTACAAAATTATTTTGCAACGTAACAAAAGATACCTTTCAATTATCAGGATTATCGTATCAACAACTATCGTGTTCTTATTGGTGCATTGCAATGAATGGACACAAGGAAATTGCTAACAAGCGATCTGCAAATTTTTCTAGTTTGCTGTCTGTTTAGGTTGTTTTTCCAACCAAATGTTGGATGATTTGAAGGAGAAATCTACTTAGAAAACTTGTTGTCGAGTTTCTAGAGCTTGGGCATAGTTGTTTTGTGAATTTTAGGTAACCTATAGAGATGTGGTGGTTTACTATGGTGTGGAGTGAGAGACCTTCTAGTACCTTCAGGAATGTGACGTTCATCTTTTTTCAGGGCTCTGTAGATTTGTCTTTCAACTCTTTTAATCGAGTCATTAGGTATTATTTTATATTTACCTTTCGTCAAAATCTCTTGTATCTTGTCGTCATAGTGTATGGCATCCATGACGCCGGTCGCATTTCCTTTGTGTCAGTTGGAAGGATCTTAATTGATTTGCCCATCTGTTTCCTCTTGGCTAACTCCTCTTCTTTTGTGATATTTCTCTGTGGGTGTTGTGGTTTGTCCAATAGTATTCTAACCACTTGAGTTCCTTTCTTTCTGGCCCCTGGAGTGTCGTTGATTCTACAGCACTTAGGTCAAGCACTGGGGTTGACTTTGGAGCAATTGCAAAGTTGGAACTCAAGATGGTTGATAGTATGTTGACTATTGTCCTCTGGCCTTGCTGGTGGTGGTCGATTGTTGTCTCCTTTCTTTGAAGCTTCATAACTTCGTCATTGTGCTTTTTGGTCAGCTTCTCTTTCAGTTTGATGCATGAATTTTCTATTGTCTGGAAAACGGGTGTGTGGTCTTTCTCGACTGTAAATTCCTTGATTTCTTCAATCCTATGTACGATATCGTCCAGGAGCTGTATTTTTCCATCTGTAGTAGCTGATTGAAAGAAATGCTAGGTATACAAGTGACGGGGTTGGAAAGCCAATTTAATGATTACAAGGTTGACAAAGACTCTTTCTATGTAAATGATATTATCTCATTAGGTAAATACTTTTTTAAATAATTCGTTTATGCCCTCCTTTATGCCGAGTGTTATATAAAGACAAGTTTCTCTGCCCTGAGTGTTTAGTGTAGGCCAACAACATAGATAACTCCAAGTTAACACTCATGTAACGAAGCAGGTCCATATGTTCAGATGAACTTTTTTTCTTATTTTTACTATACTGATCATTCATACATTTTCGCACATATTATGAAACACCCTGTGTAATAATGTTAGAAGCAAACTTAAAACTACTATTTTTGAAACGCTCGTACTACAAAATTAACAAATTTTTTGACGATACTTTCAATTCTACCTCCAATAACTCCCGAATATGTTCATCATTTGTGATATCATAAAAAATCCATTGTATCCTTTTTAGTATTTACTTGTACATGAACAAGAATAATTTAGTTTGAAGTACTTCAATTTGAACTTCAAAATGGCCAATAGTTAAACCACCATTTTTCATACGACTCATTTTACTCATTTCATACAACTCACTTTACGCCTTAAACTAAAGTCCACCTTTGATCATAGGTTAACTAACTTTCATACAATACTGGTCCTAAAGGTTTTTTTACTAAATTGTTTTTAAACAAACCTATCGGTTACCGGTACATTTTTTCGGTTCCAATGTAGAAAAACCATTATAGAAAGGGGCCCATAAGTGCAACACTCAACAGGGCAGGGTTTGCAAAAATGCCTATTGTTTCAGAATATTGAAACGAAAAAGTATGTGATATTGGTATGAAAAGTTATTGGAATGAAATATCTTAGTAGAGAAGGCAATGACCCCAAAACAAAAAACTGCAACATAACTTTGGAGAGTATGACTCACACGTTATTGTTACCAAAACCTCCAGTCACTATTGTGTCGGAAAACTCCCCATAATTCCCCAAATAAAATAGTGCCAGGCAAGGCAGTAAATTAACTATAATTGGGGGATGAACTTTAGTAATATTCCGAACGATACTATTCCGAGATAATTAGTAAAACATATTTCATTTCGACAAACAATATCAGTTGTATCTGTTCAGTTTGTAGCTCGCTTGGTACGGACGGACTTCGGGAAGTCTGCTTTTAATTGTTTTCGCGTGTCAAAGAAGAATTATTACCGCTGCTGTCTTTAAATAGATCAACGCCTTTAATGGCGATTCTATAAATCAAGTAAATCTGCATGGTACCCCTCTTTGTTTACCAATTTTAAAGCACCACAATTCCTACTGAAGAAGAATAAATATAATCGAATATTGTCGTTAAGAAAAAGAGCCCTCTTTTAGTTTGTTACATTAGGTAACCTTTAAATAGGTAATTTATTATTAGGTCAGATTAAAAGCTTTTTCCCAGCGACGATGCGGGGGAATAAAAATTCATTTCGATATTTTCCAGAGAGGCCCCGGGCCCTTTTCGAAATTATTTAATCCAGTACGGGAAAAACCGCGTTTGGGTAAGTAGGGAGATTACCTTAAATGTACCTGGCCCATGCGAGAAGTTGAAAACCACACATCTCAAACGATTGACAAGAAATTTAAGAGATTACAATAAAGCCCTATTTGCCTAGATAAAGTACACAATAAAAACCCCTAACACTTTATTTGTGAGAAGATGAAAATTCAATAGAAAATATTGGTTTCGTTTTTTATATCCCTGGTATATTAAAGCACGATATAAAAAGATTACAAGAGGATGTATTAGGGACTTTTTTAAATATTTTGCCCACGTATGCGAAACATTAGGACACGAAGAAAGACGGCTAATTACTTTATCTGTGGCCTGGTGGCGTATTTACCTTTTTTGTTTCCCCACCTGTACTAAAAGGGCAAATGCGAATTAAAAATAAGGCTGATGAGTTGATTGTTCCTTTTTTTTCCAAATTGAACCACACCGGATGCTGGCTTATAGCGAAATAAAAACGAAATCAGAAATACATCTCGCCGGAGTATTTACCACACGAAAACACGTAGATTTACATCCCCCTCGGGGTTCCCTTTGAATGTTATTGACAGGGGCATTAAGAAGGGCCGTTAAGAAACGTCGCGCGTACGAGCATCATAAAATCGACATCTGCAACAGATCAGCCGGGGGTGGATAAATTCGGGGATCGATTAGGGCGATTTTTCATCTCGGGTATCAGTTGTTGTTGTTTCCTGTATCTTCGTCTCAGCCGTTAGAAAAAGGCAAAAAATATTATTAAAACCCTCGGGCACGTAACCGGTAATAGATCCCCGATGTCGAAATTTCAGTGCGGTTTTATTGCACCAGTAAAACCGTCGATACAAGAAAAAATCATAGTGATAAACCAGGGGGAAGAGCCCGAACCGTGTTGATATCTACATTTGTCTAATACGTTTCAACCATCAAAAAACAGTAAAATCTCGGCACGACGCGAAAAGTTGTAAAAAGACGAAAGTACTAAATGCAGCGAAGTGTCCAGCGTTTACTTACTTACGGAGAGGTACTACGTAAAGGTTTCTTGTTCATAGGTTTCTTGCTAAGAAGTGTATTAACTCTCCAATCGTCAACAACTCTATCAACTTATTGTTAAACAACGCATAATGCTTTGTCAAGTTACATGACGAGACAGTGGTGGTGATTAAGGGCAAAATGACTGCTTGGATGTACAGAAATGACTACATAAGATAGACATATAAAGACTACGGGGTGTTCATTATAAAACTTCACCTAGCAGGCTATGAAATTTTTACAGAAAAATAAATGGACTTTTGTTTCTCCATCCTTTTTTTTAACATTTCACTGCCAACTAGATGAAGTTTTATAATTAACCCCGTATATACATTTTTAATAACGAAACTAATTACGCTGTACTCCCGCTTGTCAGGGAAGATTCAATCGACTCATTTCCAGTTTAAAGGAATGAGATATTGTTACCCAAGGAGAGGCTTGCAAACTAATACTACTACAAGGTAGTAGTAGTAAAGAATGGGGGGCGAAGCCTAGCGACTAGGCCTTAGATGCCCTCTTCACAGTCCCCCGATCCACCCATCCCTACTCCAACGGGGCCTGAATCCCTCCACGAGTCCAGCCGTCCCTCTAATGGAGGAGACTATCCCGTCCCAATTCAGAGTCGGAAGCTCCTCTCGATGAAGAAATGCGGCTCCAACTGTCCAAAAAGTGATATCACGCCCCACAGTGGGCGCAGAGTAGACTGTCAGTCATTCCTAGGAGGTGCATGTGCCTGTTGGAACTTCCCCAAGGGCCTTCGTCCTCTACATGGCCTGCTTTGTGTATTCCAGCTCATGACGACTGTGTATTAGCCATTCTTGATACGATTGCATACCACACCTGATTATTCTTAGAAGTTTGCTGAAGCAGCTCTTCCTTGACTTCGTCCCTTGTTCGGATGTTTATCCCAAATGGCTCTTTCAGTCACCCATGGGAGCTGCTTCATCCCCAATCTTTACTCAGTATGTCATGGATATTAGCTCAGGGATGCTTCGAAATGTAAATTTTATGTAACTTATTTTCTAAAAAAAGAATGTGGATGACCTAATCAAAGCAGTAATATGTCATCAAAGTGAATATACTTTCACAGTCCGCAATAGGTACATCCAATTTATAGTAGAGAAAAAAAAACTCAGTCCTAAGAGTACTGAGTGTTACAGAGTTGAGTGCATTAGAGATCTACTCTATAACCTCCTATGAGTGCAAACCCAAACACCAACCTGGACCAACTTGAACTCACCTAAACAATATCAATTCTAACCTCACACAATTGCTGCAGATGTAGACTAGGAATCGGACAACAACGTTGACAATACACATGACGTTACCTGGTTCTTTTAACCTTTGAAGTGTTAAGCGTCCTGAGTGGCCTGTTTCCATTATTGTTTTTCCTTCCTGAAGAGGTGAAAACCTGGCTCACCAAAATGACCTGACCCAATCAACCTCACCCAACTAACCTGAACTAACCTTTTTTTCATATAGCGATTTAGGTGAATGCATTTACGCACTGGCTGAAGCCCATTAATATTATCAGACTGTGAAGGCTTTCACGGCCGGTCATAATACTATCTAAAGTGTTTTCCGGGCTATAATGCCGTGGTCCAATGGAATTGCTTCCTGACGTTTCGTCTACTACTGCGGCAGACATTGTCAAAGGCGATGAGGCAGTGGGCGAAGTACTCTCCCTTGCTTCCCGACGATGACTGATTCGACTGTAGCACGCTCCATGGTATTCGTACCGCCGCCGTCGCGACGCAGTGGTGGGGCCGGGGTGGGGGTGGTGGCGCGGGGTTTTAACGCGCTCGATGTGTGTCGCAGAACTCGCTTCCAGTCTGCATTTAGAAACGTAATCTCCTCCTTCCTGTTGAAATTGTTTTCGTGCTTAAAGATCTCAATGGCTTCCCTCGTTAGTCTCGGATAGTAGCGCTGTGATTGATGTAGGATATCCACTTCATTAAAAAGGATGTTGTGACCTTCAGAGAGAGCGTGCTCTGCTATTGCTGACTTTTGCGTTTGTCCCAGCCTGCAACTCCTTTTGTGTTCTGTGATCCTCGTGTTGACACTGCGTTTTGTAGCTGCATGGAACTCTATACACTCCGGGTGCTGATAGGGGATCCCTGCGGTCTTTAGCCGATCTCAAGCTCTGTTGAATTGTACGAGTGGGTTTGAAGACAGTCTTAACCTTGTGCTTTTCCAGTAGCCTGCCGATCCTGTCCGTGACTTTGTGGATGTATAGTAGAGTAGCCCAACCGCGCTTTTCTACATCATCTCCCGTTGTTGCTTCCTGTCGCTCTACATTTCTTAGGCGCACGATTTTCTTGGGATGCTTCATTTCTCGTTCCAATTCAGCTGGCTCATAAATTCTCTTGGCTCTCACAGACAGAGTTTTTATGACTCCCCTTTTTTGTCTTGGATGATGGTTTGATCCGTTGTTGAGGTATCGGTCAGTGTGTGTTGGTTTTCTATACACGGTATGTGCAAGCTTTCCATTCGGCCTCCTTGCCACCAAAACATCCAAAAACGGTAGGCGTCCTTCCTTTTCTATCTCCATAGTGAATTGGATTTTTGGGTTAATAGAGTTTAGGTGTAAGAGGAAATTTTGAAGTTCGCCCTTTCCATGGCTCCAAATAACAAAGGTGTCGTCCACATATCGAAACCAGCACCTTGGCCGGGCTTGTTCCATGGCTTCCTGAATGGGTAGCATCGTGAAGAGCGAAACAACGTCAAAGCTGACGAGAATATCCCCTGGAGAAAGAGTCAAAGAATGCAGTTTCTCGACGAAATGAGTGGAGTCTTTTATAAAGCTGTCAGTATTTCCTAGTTTTGGCTGCAACAGTTTTGTCAGGTGTTTGGCAATTTCGTAGGTCGGGCTTCCTATGGTGCTCACGATGGGTCTCAGTGGCACATCGGGTTTGTGGATCTTCGGCAAACCGTACAGCCTCGGTGGCAAGGCTTCCGATTTTTTGAGCTTGGTTATTTCATCCGATGCCATGTCCCTGATTAAATTGTTGGTAGCCTTCAGAATACGGGCGGTTGGATCACGAGTTAGCTTCTTGTAGGTAGTGGGATCTAACAGTGTCCTGATTTTTCCTTCGTAATCCGAAGTTGAGATTACTACTGTTGCGTTTCCTTTATCTGCTGGTAGAATAAGAATGTCCTTGTCTTCGTTCAAGGCTTTCAGAGCTTTCCTTTCTGCAAAGGTGAAATTGCTTTTTGGTGGTTTTGCGCCTAGTAGAACTCGTGATGTCTCCATCCTTATCTGTTCAGCCGTCTGAATTGGCAGCTGACGAATTCCGCTCTCCACGTTTGCTATGATGTCTTCCACAGGTATCCTGGATGGTGTTATGGCAAAATTACCTCTCTTGTTCAGAACGCTATTGATATTGTCGATCTCCTACGGCTTCCAAGTGTGGGACTCGCCCTACAATGGTCCGGGAATACGCCACTAAACACCCTTTCCGTTCTTCGCCCTTTGTCCCTCCGGAACCGCGATTAGCATTACATCAGGCGGAGGGCGGTACAAACTACTGTAGTAGCGACAACCTCAACTATATTTCTTGTTTTCACGGGAGTCTCAAAAACTCGGCCTCTTTTCTTCTTCTTTCCTCCATCTCTTTCTTTTTCCTTATTTCCCGAAGCATATCTGTAGTTGCCTTCCAGGATATCTCATCGGTAAGAAGGACTTCATCTATGTTTTCCTCTGTAACACTTTTGCCATTCATTTTATTCTTTGCAATTACTCTTATGTCGGTATGAGCCGTGCACTCGAAGAGGGTGTACGCTGGCGTATCCATTGTATCACAGTACCAACATGTGTCGTTTTGTTGCTTGTTAATTCTTTTCAGGTAGCTGCCAAAAACTCCTTGTCTTGTGATTGCCTGAGTAATGTAAAAGTCACTAACCTGAACTAATCTTTTTTTTTTATATAGCGTAATAGGAATGCCTTTACGCACTAACCCAGGTCGTTGATGGTCGAGTGGTATATTGACCTGGGAGTGTGGGACTCAGTCATGTCTTCGACAATACCCACTAAACCCATCCCGCTCTTCACCCCAGTTTCCACCCGGAACCGCCACTAGGCATTACTTCAGTTGGGGGGCGGATATGTACACACTCACTTTGTTTTTTTCCCTCCCTTTTTTTACATTTCTCAGATTGGCTTCTTTTTCTTAAGTTCAGAGAATCGACTCTAGAGCTGTTTTCGTTTTAAGTCGATGTTAGTCTCATTTCATAGGCTTCCTTCTCTTGCGTTATACTTCTTAGCATTTTTGTAACACTTTTCCATTTGTTCTCATCACATAGTATTACATCTGCGATGTTATCTTTTTTTAGGTCTATACTGCACTCTCTTTCTGCTATCATTCTATGCCTTTGGAATTGGGGACAAACGAAGATCGTGTGTTCGGGTGAGTCTACTTCTTCGCAGAACCAGCAAGCGTCGGATTCCTGTTTTTTTTTTATTCTGTGAACATAGGTGCCGAAAATTCCGTGTCCAGTTATGGCTTGTGTCACGTAGTAGTCGACGTTTCCAAATTTGTTGTGTGACCATTTCTTTACATTTTTGATAAAGGTTTTTGCCCACCCACTGTAATTTTCCCATTTACTTTGCCACTTTTCCATCGATATGGATCTAGCAGTTAACCGATGCCGTTTTTATAGGTTGCGTTCCTTTCTTCTATGAGGAGTTCCACGGGGGATAGCCCTGCGATTGCAAGAGCTGCTTCTGTAGATGTAGTCCTGTATGCCGATATGACACCCAGCGCGAGGCGTCGGTTCACTTGCTCCAGTTTATTTAAGTATGTCTTGTATTTTGTTGCGGACCTCCAAACCGGGGTAGCATACAGCATCGCCGATATAACCGCGCTTACCAGTATTCTTCTTTTGTAGGGATTTGGCCCGCCCATGCGCGGCATTAATCGAAGAAGTACGTTACTCATTTTTTTGGCTTTTTTGCAGATTTTGTCTACATGAGACGTCATTTTTAAGTCTTTGTCAAGGTAGACACCTAAGTATTCTACCATTTTAGAGCTGCTAATGTTGCTACCTAATACATCCAATTCGAAGCGGTCTACTTTCTGCCTTCCCGCCAGTAGTACCAACTCAGTTTTTTTGGTCGCCACCTTGATTTTCATTTCTGTCAGAATCCGAGTTACCTCGGCAACAGCATAAGTTGATTTGTCCTCCAACTCTGCTCTGGTTTTAGCTCTTATGATGACAGCTAGGTCGTCAGCGTATGCCATCAGTTCTACATTTTCTTCTGTGCGGATTCTTAGGATTTTGTCGTAGAAGACGTTCCATAAAAGTGGCCCAAGAATGGAACCTTGTGGCACACCACCTGTTATTTTATGTGCTGTCTCTGCACTCTCTGCAACTATATTTCGTTCGCTGAGATATGATTTGACCATCTCTACTAGATATTCACTGATGTTGCCTTTCTCTATGGTATCGACGATGTCTTCCCATGGAGTCGAGTTGAAAGCATTTTCGATATCCAGCAACACCATAGCGCAGGACTCTCGGTTTTTGTAGCTTTTCGCATCGATATTTTCTTTTATTTTTACCACTTGCATGAGTGGATCCAGCGTGGACATGCCCTTTCTAAACCCGAACTGTGACGTACTAATTAAGCCCTTTTCTTCAACTTCCTTTTCGAGTCGGTTTTTGACGAGAATTTCAAGCAGTTTTCCAGCAGTGTCTATGAGACATATGGGCCTGTAGGTGACTTCTTGATCGTTAAGTTTTTTTGGCTTCTTGATAAGTACTAACCTGGCGGTTTTCCAGAATTTTGGGAACGTGCTTGTTAGTAAGCATTGGTTGTAGACTTTCAGGAACGTACTCGGACAGGCACTTGCACATGCTTTAATTATATTTGGGGTAATGGCGTCCATACCCGGCGCTCTCTTTGGCTTGAGTCTGCAAATAGCATCTTTTAACTCGTCCAGCTCGAATAGCAGGACATCTCTGGAAGGTACTGTTTTCTTAGCCCATACTGGCGCGTTTTGTGATGGAAAAAGTTTGGCTATTTGCGTCTTTATGCGGTTCGAGTCTAAGTTTCGTTGTTGTCGCAGTTTCAGTTTATTAAAGATTATTTGGTATGCCTTACCCCGTATGTCGTTATCAAGTTCAAGACACAGAGACTTCCATTTTGCTTCCTTACTCCGTTTTATTGCTTTGTTTAGTTCCCGTTTGGCCGACTTCGTAAATCTGCTGTTTGTGTGCCGACGTCGTTTCGTGCCCTAGCTCTAGTTGAAGTTCTTCTCAGACGGTTACAAATTATGCGTTTTTGAGCAATTTCCTCATTCCACAAGTAGACAGGAGGTCGCTGGTGGGGGTTATGCTTTCTTTTAGGGAACGTAGGATTGCAATTTTCCACCACGAAGTTTATAAGGTCTTCTGGGTTCTTGACAGTTGACAGTTGAGTTTTGATTTTCAGCGCCGGTACATTTCTTAGCAAACTTAGTCAGGGTGATTTCACTGGTGTGCCATCCTTTAACTGGGTGGACCATCGGATGGGTGCAAGATTTTCTAGCCGTGCGCTGAAGCGGATAGAGTTGTGGTCGCTGCCGTTTTCGGTGGTCTCCACTCTCCATTTGTTGATTCTATCTTTCCAATTTTCAGTCACCAAAGTAATGTCTATGATAGAGTATCCGGCGTGACCTGCGAAAGTTGGCGTTTTTCCTTCGTTGATCACAATCAAGTTATTTGCGCCTATCCAGTCACTCAGGATTCTTACTCTTAAGGTTTCGATGTGGGACCCCGCTGCATGCATCTTGGCATTGAAGTCACCCGCGATAATAGTTGGTTTATTTGATCGTCTCAAATGGGTTCCGATAGCATGAGATTAACACACAGGGTTCCAATTCTACCCGGACAAAGCCTGTTTCGCTTGTGCTATTTATCACAGTCCCTTTTTTGTAAACGTTTATAAAACTATCACAGTTAATATCACAGAAATGTTTGTCTTTGGTTCTTAGATTTGACTCGCATCCCATCACCACGTCGATGTCCTTGTCCTGGACGCATTTGTAGCGCCAAGTCGTGCGCAGCTTTGAACCTTCCAAAGTTGAGTTGGAGGAATTCCAACTCGTTTTTCCGAGCAGCCATGCCACGGGTGCGTAGTTGATTTGTGGAGGAGAAAACTTGGGAAGATAGAAGTCTAGTCCGCTTTGGCCTACGCTAAAGAGATTTGTTTCCCATCCTTTTTGCTAAGGATAGCGCCCGTTTAAAGGCGCGACACTGGCCGGAACCTGCCATGTGCCCCTCTCTTCGTTACAAACTGGGCATTTTTGACAACTTTTGCAGTCTTTTGCTTTATGGGCTTCATCTCCGCATTTGTAACAGCATCTGCGGCATTTCAGAAGGTTAATTCGCTTCTGGATCCCGCAGCGTGATAGTCCGACTTTGAGCCATCTTGCGTGTATTAATTTACTTGCTGCCGACTCTTTAATTCGGATGGTGACTGCTTGGGTATTATTAGCATTTGGGCGCATGTTGCCGATATGCAGATCGTTTCTGATGTCCGGTTCGTCTTTTAGCAGTCTTATTATGGCCTCTTGGACCTCTTCTCTTGTCGCAGTGGTTATATATTATATTATATATATATATATATATATATATATATATATATATATATATATTACTATCGGTAGTAATTAGGATGTTCCCATTGCGAGTCGTTCTAATTGCTCTGATGGCATTGCCTTCCAGTGTATTCCCGATACTATCTTTTAAACTACTTATAGTCTGTTTGATGTCTAGATCTTTTCCTTCTAGAATCAGGGCATAGCTCGGTTTTTCTTTGGCCGGTTTTTGTACTGTTTCTATTTTCTCTTGTTTGTCCTCGTCTTCTATAAAGCGTTTGGTCGTATATATGGCAACCATTGTTTTACATCCGTGGAAGATCGCCTCCACCATTTTTTGGAGGTGGTTTAGTGATTTCCATTTGAAGTGATGCATCGCGACCCAATCATAATCTTTAGTTTATTTTTTAAGAAGGTGAAGCTGGTCCCACAGGTCAGTTGTCGTCGTTTTTTGCATTTATTTTAATTACCATTTGTGATTCTTCCGGCTCTTTCTTTTTGAATTTTATTTTAATTTTCTGTTCCAAAACCTCAAACTCCTCGCTGCTTTCGCAAAGTTCTGGGTATTTCCTTTTGTACATGGCTTGTATGCTGTCTTCCATGTTTGGATCCGTGGGTTCGACAAAGACCACTTTTACGGTTTGGGCTTTAGTGATAAGCGGATTACCTGTCAGGCATTCCGTGTTGGTAAAACAGCTGGCCTGCCATTTGGATTCTATTATATCCTTCAAGTCTTCCAGTGTTTTTATTTCTTCCAGATTGGTGCCCGTTATTTCTGCGTGTTCCTCTTGCCACCCCGTTGGCGTTTGGGTGCTTGTGTCTTGCTTTTTGGCTTTTTCCGTCTGAGTGAGATCTTCAATCTGAACATCGGCATCGTAGGTCATCTTGTCCTCCTTATCATACCTATGTAGGTCGAGCCACTTTTTTATTGCAGTACCGTTTATTACTTGTACTTGCCTAGTTAGTTTTCTGGCAAGTTCTTTGAGTTCCTTTTTTGTGTTTTGTTCGATGTAGCTGTTTATATCTGTTGAAATTTTTGTTATCATCTTCGGAGCTTCACTTAGAGCGAAATGCTCTGGACTGATTTTCCGTTTGTAGATTCCGTCGTCTGTTAGGTCTATCGAGGTGTCTAGTGTTTTCCTCTTTAAGGCTCCCGCGTGCCCTATGGAGTGGCTTCTATTCATTCTGCGTAGCAGACTGACGCGATCATCTTGGAGAACCGCGTTCAAGGCCTTTCCTTCGTCTCTGATAATCGGAATGTTGCTCCCCCCAGAATCCATGCAGCGGCCTACCGGAGTAGGAAGGGATTCTCGGCTATTTGCCGTACCCTCCTGGCGTAATTCGTATTTACTTCCCGACATTTTAAGTATAAGTGCGTTTTTAGGCTACCGCCAGCACGTCATAATCCAGGTCGACGTCGAGTCCGCTTATCAATCCGTCTGCCGTTATCGAGTCCATGTTCGTAGCGTGTCGTCGTCCTGCCTTCCGCGTTTGTTACCCCGATACCCCCTCCACCAGGATTGGTTACCTGATCTCGAGGGAACCAGAACATCCAGGGGCCACCACGTGGAGGTGCGCATAGGACTTTGGCCCCCAACCTGAACTAATCTGAACTAACCTGAACTAACCTGAACTAACCTGAAATAACCTGAACAAACCTGAGCTAACCTGAATTAACCTGAACTAACCTAAAGTAGTCTGAACTATCCTTAAATAACCTAAACTATATCAATTCTAACCTCATACAATTGTTGCAGATGTAGACCAGGAATAGGACAACAACATTGACAATACACATGACGTTACCTGGTTCTTTTAACCTTCGAATGTGTTAAGCGTCCTAAATGGTCTGTTTCAACTGTTGTTTTTCCTTCCTGCAGAGGTGAAAACCTGATCCACCAAAATGACCTGACCCAACCAACCTGAACTAACCTAAAGTAATCTGAACTATCCTGAAATAACATAAATAATATCAATTCTATCCTCATACAATTATTGCAGAACTAGACTAGGAATAGGACAACAACATTGACAATACACATGACTTTGCCTAGTTTTTTTAACCTTTGAATGTGTTAAGCGTCCTAAATGGTCTGTTTCCACTGTTGGTTTTCCTTCCTGGTGTATTCAGTTTGATCGTATTATTGTTCTGCATTTTACTGGTTAACTAAGACCCAGAGAACCAATTGCTATGGATATTGTCCTTGTATACAAAACTTGTACCTACAAATGCTTGTCGTTCCACGGTAGCAGGTCATCGGAACACTGGCACCGTACTGCCAAATACTAGTAAACAATTTCGACATTGGTGTGCGAGCATAGAGAGTTATTTGACTTAAAGGACACCCCTAAACTTTAGTTCACTTTCACTTTTTTTTCACCGATTGCATTGTCTAGTTGCACAAGAATCACATGCCACAAAAGCATGTCGATAGCATGGTCCCACATATATTTCGGTTCATAGACAGTAGTATATTGGATTTATAATTTGATCGGTGGTGCAAGAATCTAATAGAGAAAGTAAATGAATTTGTCGGTTGTTCTGTTGAATTTAAAGAGTTTGTTAACATGAAAGCAATTCCTCCTTTTTCAATATCAGTGTCTTATCCTCTGGATGCTCAGAATAGGGCCCCCGTTTTGCTGGACTTCATCGATAGTTGATATTCATAACAGTCCTTCTTCAGATGATGGACATATTTTGTATTACTATCTAAAGTGTTTTCCGGGCTATGAAGCCGTGGTCCAATGGAGACGTTTCGTCAGGAAGCAATTCCATATCAATTCAGTCAGCAAGCAATTCCATAACATTTTGTATTTCTTTTTTTGTATGGACGCTTTGGATGACTTTTTCTTGTTTTTTTTGTGTTTTCGTCATATTTCATTCTTCTTGTGTTTTCGTCATAATTCATTTATTTTTTTTATTATTTAAAATTTTCTATTATTTTTCGTCACGTTTTCTGTAACTTTTTGTTTTCTATTTTTGTTCTTTTATCTAAATTGGACTGTTTATTGGGATTTTATTCTTTTTCTAAAGAGAAACTATAAGGGTTGTGTAAGTTAATTTCTATTTCTATTATATAATGTATTCAATTTTGACCCGAAACTGTGTTTTTTAAATTAATGATTCTTAGTGTTTCGATGTTTTGACCGAAATAAAACTTTTGCCGAAAAGGCACTTGTTTATTAGTTTTGCCGAAAAGGCACTTTTATAGTGCTTCGATTTTCCCCTTTCCCATTGATCTTTTGTTTCCATATATCTCTATTCTTATTATTTCACGTTCATTCCTTCGAGTTAATTTTCACTCAAGATTGGACGAGTGAACACCTGTAATGTACCTTTGACCCAAAACTCCGTTTGTTAAATTAATAATACCTAATTTTTCAAAATTTTATTGACTTCTGACCCGAAATAAAACCTCTCCGATGCTTGCGATCTTAGCTAAAAACATTAAATTTTATCAAAAAAACACTAATTTCTAAGCATTTTTGAGACGCTTTAAGGCGTGTTACGTCAATTTCCACTGATCTTAGCTGAAAACATTAAATTTCACTAAGAAACCACCAATGTTGCTTTTCAAGCATTTTAAGACGTTTTAAGGTGTTTTACGCCGACTTCTACTGGTAGTAGCTGAAGACATTAAATTTCACCAAAAACATTAATTTCTAAGCATTTTGACACGTTTTAAGGTGTTTTACGTCAATTTCTACTGAGATTAGCTGAAAACATTAAATTTCACTAAAAAAAAAACCACTAAGCATGACTACAGACGCATTTTGCGACGTTTTAAGGCATTTTACGTTGATTTCTACTGATACAAGCTGAAAGCATTAAATTTCATAAAAACACACAAATTTCTAAGCATTTTGAGACGTTTTAAGGTGTTTTACGTCAATTTCTACTGAGATTAGCTGAAAACATTAAATTTTACTAAAAAAAAACACTAAGGATGACTACAGACGCATTTTGCGACGTTTTAAGGCATTTTACGTTGATTTCTACTGATACAAGCTGAAAGCATTAAATTTCATAAAAACACACAAATTTCTAAGCATTTTGAGACGTTTTAAAGCGCTTTAGCTGAAAACATTAAATTTCACTAAGAATCCACTAATATTGCGTTTCAAGCATTTTGAGACGTTTTAAGGCGTTTTACGTCGACTTCCACTGGTAGTAGCTGAAGACATTAAATTTCACCAAAAACATTAATTTCTAAGCATTTTGACACGTTTTAAGGTGTTTTACGTGAATTTCTACTGAGATTAGCTGAAAACATTAAATTTCACAAAAAAAAACACTAAGGATGCCTACAGACGCATTTTGAGACGTTTTAAGGCAGTTTACGTTGATTTCTACTGATATAAGCTGAAAGCATTAACTTTCATAAAAAAACACAAATTTCTAAGCATTTTGAGACGTTTTAAAGTGCTTTAGCTGAAAACATTAAATTTCACTAAGAATCCACTAATATTGCTTTCCAAGCATTTTGAGACGTTTTAAGGCGTTTTACGTAGATTTCTACTGGTAGTAGCTGAAAACATTAAATTTAACCAAAAACACTAATTTCTAAGCATTTTTGAGACGTTTTAAGGCGTTTTATGGCATTTCCACTGATAGCTGAAAACATTAATTAGACATTTGAAAACATTACATTTCAGTAAAAAACAGTAATGATGTTTACAGACGCATTTTAGGACGTTTTACATCTATTTCTACTGATCTTAGCTAAAAACATTAAGTTTCACTTAAAAACCACTAATGATGCTGATAGACGGCTTTGAGACGTTTTAAGGGATATTCCACTAAAAATCACTAGTATTGCTCACAGACTCATTCAAATTTTTGTTTTGTTTTTTCATTGGTTTACATTGGACTTTATTATTGAGTTATTCTTTTGTAGTAATTTTGACATAAAAATGAGCTTTTCCAACCAGTGAACAATTGTAATATAAGTTGATTTGCACAAAGACATCTTTGATCCAAAACTGTGTTTGTTAATTTAATAATACCTAATATTTCAAAGTTTGCTTTAGAGTTTTCACCCGAAGTAGAACCTCTCCGACGAGTCAAAAATTGTCTTTTATTTAGAAAATTTCGGAATTCGAAAAAATTGGAACGAACCGAAAAAAAACGTTTTTAACAAAGTGTTAAAAGTTTGCCCATGATTTTTGCTCAAAATTCGAAAGCGTTTCAATTTTTGCCTCGACAATGTCTTTTGGACTCTATAATTTCGTAATATTTTCAGGTTTCTTCCCTCGCTACTTTTGTAGCATTTTATTTTTTCTATTGTGTTTTAAGAGCAAGGGGTAACGCTAAACTTCGCTTTTTGTAATTAGAGTCTAAGTTTTTTAGTATATTATATACAAAGACTCAATGTTTGATTTCAATATTTTGGGTTTCTGCTCTAAACCTCAAAGTGACCTAATATAAAAAGGAAATAATACTTTTTTCGGTACGCTGAGCAGTTTTTTGCAGGATTTTTTGTTTTCCTGGAAAACCATCTACAAACTACTTTTACTATATCCACTGGATGAACAATCAAAAATGAATATAAAAAAAATGTTCTACCAGAAAGCCTGATGAATTAAATGTAATCTTTTTAGCTAAAGTCAAAAGTTAAAAAAAAAGAAAAAAGTTATCAGGACTTCGAAAATAGTACACACTAGACAATTTTTATCAAAAAATCTTCCGAAATTCAATAAAAGTTCTAGCCATGATCTATTAAATCAATTTTAGGTTTTTACGAGAAAAGCGCCTTCCAGCCACCACAATATGAAGGATATAAAAGTAAAAGCAACATGTAATATCAGCTTCTGTCCTAAAGTTTTATGACCAATCCGAAATATCAAGGGAGGAGACAATGACACTAAAATAACCGGACATGCCGGCTATCGATAGCGACCAAGAACGCTAATAAATGTTGACTCTTTTGTCTCCGAACGTCGTATTGTGTCCTTAGACGACGCCCAGTGGCGTATCTTGCCCTTTGGCGTCGTTAACTTAAACCACTTGGTACCTTATATAAGAGAACAAAAATATTTGGTAATTTTTTTGCTCAAAAACTATTAGCCCTTTTCAGTCTTCAGTCAACATATTATTGCAGATATCTTATGATAAGAGAATTTTTTGTGAGGACGCCTATGTGAGGTTTTTGCCTAACATCCCTTATTGTGACCAGAGGACTATAGAAAGACGGGTGTAGTTAATTGATTTTTGCTATTGCTCCCGATGCCTCGTTAAGATTAGACGCTAATTGATTTTTGTTATTCCGAAAGCATTTACGGGATATGAGCCCTAAACAAACCCATATTACACACAAGTTACAGAATAGTCAACTTTTTTCACTAACCTTATCGATCCCGTAACTGCCAAAACTGTGCTAATGACGTTTATCGGTCTCCGCCATTAGAGCCGACCCTCAAATGGGGAGATAATACTATCCAAATTATAAGTTATGACCTCTTATATTGGCTTACTATGCCCCGATATGACCGTCTTCGAGACTGGACGCTGAAAGGGCCTCCGGAATCCCGAAATCGAATGATCTGTTATAATGGCTTTCCCTGGAATATCCCATAAAGATAATGTTTGATTTCGGGGAACCCCAACGATAGCTAATTAGAAGTTATTTTCTTATTATAACCGCCTCCATAAAACCCCTCGCTCTAATAGGATTGTCGCGAAAACCTCTAACATGTGAGCGTATAAAAGAGAAATCAAAGGATATAAAAGAAATCGAGTTATTTCGTTGATATATCCGGCGTCTTTTCTAAGTCTTCTATAAGCTCTTATAAGTTGGGTCGGTCCCAGTGATCTCGCTGATTTGATTTATCGGATTAAGGAAGCCCTTCACACTCTCAAAGGAAAGAAATACAATTTTTCTTTCTTAAAGGGAATCAACACTTCGAATTTCGGTGACACGTCCGGGATGGGAATATGTCTCGTCTTGAATCAAGATTGATTTTGCTTTCGGTTTCGGTGTGTCGTGCGGTTGCGATCGGAATTTTTTATCATCTCAGCAAACTATTATTGATCTACTACCCGTCAGCAAACGATACTATTCAAATTGTCTGCAACTTTTAAGTAAAGTGAAATATGGTGTAAGCTAATTTTTATGTGTTTTTTTCAAATTTTTTATATTTTTTTTTGTAAAAGCATTTATTTTTGCCGATTTCTCTGATTAGGTTGTAGGTAGGTAAATTTTGATTTTACCACTGCACTTTTCAGCGCTAATAAGAGGGATCACTTGGCCTATCTAAGTCCAATAATAAAAAGATTTTTCTATACAAATTTGAATTTTTCTTTCAGCTTCCCTTTTGAAGCATTTTTCGAGACCTTACGACACTTAAAAGTTATTTTTCTGTTTTTATCTACGTTCTAGGGTTTACCTTTTTGATTTTTGTAGTTTTCTCTGTTAAGAATTTATGTAAATAAATTTAATGTAAGGTAAATTTTCTTCCCTACCGCATATTTGAGTTCAAAGCAGTGGAAAATGGGGGGTCACTTGGCCTACCTATCTCTTACCGATTTTTTTTTAACTTCTTTTTTAAAAAAATTTTGTGACGAAAGTATTTTTTCATTTTTGGTCTTCTAAATTTTAGTATATATTTTAAAACTTTCGATAAGTAAATTTTGATTTCACTGCTGCGTTTCTGAGCCCAAAGCAGTTCAAAATGAGGGGTCACTTGGCCTAGATAACTCTAATAACAAAAAAGATTTTCGAACAATTTTGAAGAAAAAAATCCAATTTTTTTTTCTCTTCTAACACATTTTTCGTGCCCTTGTGACGCTTGAAAAGTTATTTTTCACATGTTTCTTCCAAGTTTATTTTTATTTTTCAATTTTTATCGATTTCTCTGTTAAGACTATTGATAAGTGCAAGGCTTGGCCTTGTACGTAAAGCTGGCGCAGCACTTGGCCTATCTAACTCCAACAAACAAAGACATTTTTTAGACAATTTTGAGGCAAAGATTCTATTTTTTTTTCAGGTTCTCTTCTAAAACATTTTTCATACCCTTGCGACGCTAAAAAATCATTTTTCATATATTTCTTCTAATTTTTAGTATTTATTTTTTCAATTTTTGTCGTTTTCTCTGTTAAGACCATGGGTAGGTAAATTTTGTTCCCCACTGCATATCTGAGCTCAAAGCAGTGGGAAATGATGGGTCACTTGGCCTTGCTACCTATTTGATCTTTTTCTTTATTTGGTAGTCTTCTAAATTTTAGTAGATATTTTTTAAACTTTTATCGATTTCTCTGTTAATACTCTTGATAAGTAAATTTTGATTTCACTCCTGTGTTTCTGAGCTCAAATCAGTCGAAAATGAGGGGTCACTTGACCTATCTAACTCCAACAAGAAAAAAGTTTTTTGGACAATTTTGAGGGGAAATCTTTTTTTCAGTTTCTCTTCTAAAATATTTTTCGTACCCTTGTGATGCTTAAAGTAATTTTTCATATCTTTCTTCTAATTTTTAGTATTTATTTTTTCAATTTTTGTCGTTTTCTCTGTTCCAAACAAAATTTACCTACAGGTAGGTAAATTTTGTTCCCCACTGCATATCTGAGCTCAAAGCAATGGAAAATGAGGGGTCACTTGGCCTATCTATCTGTCTGATTTTTTTTAGCTTCATTTTTAAAACATTTTTTGTGACCTTACGACGATTAAAAGTAATTTTTAATTTTTGGTGGTATTCTAAATTTTGGTATATATATTTTTTAAATTTTTAGGGATTTATCTATTAAGACTTTTGATAGGTAAATTTTGTTTTCACTACTGTGTTTCTGACCTCAACGCAATTGAAAATGAGGGGTCACTTTGCTTATCTAACTACAATAACAAAAAAGTGTTTAGACAATTTTGTGGATAAAAGTTCTATTTTGTTTTTTACCGTCTGTTCTAAAATATTTTTTGTGCCCTAGCGACGCTTTAAGGTCTTTTGGTCTTCTAAATTTTGGTATATATTTTTTTAAATTTTTAATGATTTCTGTTAAGACTCTTGATAAGTAAATTTTGATTTCACTACTGTGTTTCTGAGTTCAAAACAGTTGAAAATGAGAAGTCACTTGGCCTAGCTAAGTCCAACAACAAAAAAGTTTTGTGGACAATTTTGAGGGAAAAATTTTATATTTTTCCAGCTTCTCTTCTAAAACATTTCTAGTGCTCTTGCAAAGCTTAAAAATCACTTTTCATATGTCTCTTCTAGTCTTAGTATACATTTTTTTATGATTTCTCTGTTAAGATTCTTGATAAGTAAATTTTGATGTCACTACTGTGTTTCTGAGCTCAAAGCAATCGAAAATGAGGGGTCACTTGGCCTATCTAAGTCCAACAACAACAATTTTTATTGACAATTTTGAGGGAAAAATTCTATTTTTTTTCAGCTTCTCTTCTAAAACATTTTTCGTGCCTTTGCAAGGCTTAAAAGTCATTTTTCATATGTTTCTTGTAAGTTTTAGTATAGATTTTTTTAAATTTTTTAGGGATATCTTTGTTAAGACTTTTAATAGGTACATTTTGATTTCACTACTGTATTTCTGAGCCCAAAGCAGTTGAAAATGAGCGGTCACATGGCTTATCTAACTCCAATAACAAAAAAGATTTTTTGACAATTTTGAGGAATTTTTTTTCAGCTTCTCTTCTAAATCATTCTGGCCTTGCGAACTTCAAAAGTCATTTTTCATATGTATCTTCTAAGTTTTAGTAATCATTTTTTCAAATTTTGCCGATTTCTCTGTTAAGACTATAAATAGGCAAATTTTGAATTTACCCCTGCATTTCTGAGCCCAATGCAATGGAAAAAATGACCTATATAACTGAAATAATAAAACAGTTTTTTTGGGCAATTTTGAGTATCAAACGTAAATTTTTGTATTATTTCACCTATATTTAAAAAAAAAATTCGTAACCTTGCGACCCATAAAAGTCACATTTCATGTGTTTTCTCATAAGCTCTGATATTAAAATTTTCAATTTTTTCAGATTTGTCTGCTAAGATTCTAGGTGGCTAAAATTTGATTTTACCACTGCATTTCTGAGTTCAAAACAGTTAAAAATGAGTTGTCACTTGGCCTACCTTACTCCAATAATAATAAAGTTATTGGGATAATTTTGAGTAGAAAATGCCATTTTTTTATAATTTCTTCTTTGCATTTAAAACAGTTTTTCTACACCTTGCGGTGTTTAAAAGTAATTTTTATGTGTTTTCTTTTAAGTTTCGGTATTTATTTTTTTCAATTTTTGTCGATTTCTCTCTAATAAAACTGTAGGGCATTCATGAGCTCAAAGCAGTTAAAGTTGAGTGGTCACTTGCCTTACCGAACTCCATTAAAAAAAAAATTGAACAAATTTGAGTACAAAATTCTAAACTTTTTTTTCGTCTTTTAAAATACTTTCTGTGTGACCTTGCAACGCTTAAAATTAACTTTTCTTGTGTTTTCTTCTAAGTTTTGGTACTTATATCTTCAATTTTTGCCAGTTTCTCTGTTAATACTCTAGGCACACAAACATTGGTTTTACCACTGTATTTCTGCACCCAAAACACTTGAAAATTAGGCTATCTAACTCCAATAATAATAAAGTTTTTTGGATTATTTTCAGTGAAAAATTCTGCCTCTTCTTTATTTTTAGGTTCTCTTTTAAAACATTTTTTGTTATCTCGCGACGCTTAAAAGTAATTTTTCATGTATTTTCTTTTAATTATCAGTACTTATTTTTTCAAATGTGGCGATTTCTCTTTTAAGACTTTAAGTAGGTAAATTTTGATTTCACTACTGCATTACTGAGCTCAAAGCAGTTGAAATTGACAGGTCTCTTGGCCTATCTACCTCCAATAATAAAAAAGTCTTTTGGACAATTTTGAGTAAAAAATACTGATTTTTTTTTTACTTTTTTTTTTAAATATTTTTCGGTATCTTGCGACGCTTCAAAGTAATTTTTCATGTGATTCCTTTAAGTTTCAGTATTTATTTTCTCAAATTTTCCAATTTCTCTGTTAAGACTCTAAGTACGTAAATTTTGATTTCACTACTGTATTACTAAGCTCAAAGCGGTTGAAAATGAGGGGTCACTTGGCCTATCTAACTCTAATAATAAAAAAGTTTTTTTGGACCATTTTGAGTATTTTTTTTTTATTTTTATTTGTTTTTTTTCCAGCTTCTTGTTTTAAATATTTTTCGTTATATTGCGACGCTTAAAAGTCATTTTTCATGTGTTTCTTTTAAGTTTCAGTATTTATTTTCTTAAATTTTCCAATTTCTCTGTTAAGACTCTAAGTACGTAAATTTTAATTTCACTACTGTATTACTAAGCTCAAAGCAGTTGAAAATGAGGGGTCACTTGGCCTATCTAACTCTAATAATAAAAAATTTTTTTGGACCATTTTAAGTATTTCTTTTTATTTTTATTTGCTTTTTTTTCCAGCTTCTCGTTTTAAATATTTTTCGTTATATTGCGACGCTTAAAAGTAATTTTTCATGTGTTTCTTTTAAGTTTCAGTATTTATTTTCTTAAATTTTCCAATTTCTCTGTTAAGACTCTAAGTACGTAAATTTTAATTTCACTACTGTATTACTAAGCTCAAAGCAGTTGAAAATAAGGGGTCACTTGGCCTATCTAACTCTAATAATAAAAAAATTTTTTGGACCATTTTGAGTATTTCTTTTTATTTTTATTTGCTTTTTTTTTCCAGCTTCTCGTTTTTAATATTTTTCGTTATATTGCGACGCTTCAAAGTAATTTTTCATGTGTTTCCTTTAAGTTTCAATATTTATTTTCTCAAATTTTCCAATTTCTCTGTTAAGACTTAAAGTACGTAAAGTTTGATTTCGCTACTGTATTACTAAGCTCAAGGCGGTTGAAAATGAGGGGTCACGTGGCCTATCTAACCCTAATAATAAAAAAGTTTTTGGATAATTTTGAGTAATTTTTGTTTTATTTCTATTTGCTTTTTTTTCGAGCTTCATGTTTTAAACATTTTTCGTTATATTGCGACGCTTAAAAGTAATTTTTCATATGTTTCCTTTAAGTTTCAGTAATTATTTCCTCAAATGTTCCAATTTCTCTGTTAAGACTCTAAGTACGTAAACTTTGATTTCACTACTGTTTTACTAAACTCAAAGCGGATGAAAATGAGGGGTACTTGGCCTATCTAACTCTAATAATAAATAAGTTTTTTTGGACCGTTTTGAGTATTTTTTTTTATTTTTATTTGCTTTCTTTTTCCAGCTTCTTGTTTTAAATATTTTTCGTTATATTGCGACGCTTAAAAGTTAGTTTTCATGTGTTTCTTTTAAGTTTCAGTATTTACTTTCGTAAATTTTCCAATTTCTCTGTTAAGACTCTAAGTACGTAAACTTTGATTTCACTACTGTATTACTAAGCTCATAGCAGTTGAAAATGAGGGGTCACTTGGCCTATCTAACCCTAATAATAAAAAAGTTTTTTGAACCATTTTGAGTAATTTTTTTTTATTTTTATTTGCTTTTTTTCCAGCTTCATGTTTTAAATATTTTTCGTTATATTGCGACGCTTAAAAGTAATTTTTCATGTGTTTCCTTTAAGTTTCAGTATTTATTTTCTCAAATTTTCCAATTTCTCTGTTAAGACTCTAAGTACGTAAATTTTGATTTCACTACTGTATTACTAAGCTCAAAGCGGTTGAAAATGAGGTGTCACTTGGCCTATCGAACTCTAATAATAAAAAAGTTTTTTGGACCATTTTGAGTATTTTTTTTTATTTGCTTTTTTTCCAGCTTCATGTTTTAAACATTTTTCGTTATATTAACTTCTTGAACCATTTTGAGTATTTTTTTTATTTTTATTTGCTTTTTTTCCAGCTTCTTGTTTTAAATATTTTTCGTTATATTGCGACGCTTAAAAGTTAGTTTTCATGTGTTTCTTTTAAGTTTCAGTATTTACTTTCGTAAATTTTCCAATTTCTCTGTTAAGACTCTAAGTACGTAAATTTTGATTTCACTACTGTATTACTAAGCTCATAGCAGTTGAAAATGAGGGGTCACTTGGCCTATCTAACCCTAATAATAAAAAAGTTTTTTGAACCATTTTGAGTAATTTTTTTTTATTTTTATTTGCTTTTTTTCCAGCTTCATGTTTTAAATATTTTTCGTTATATTGCGACGCTTAAAAGTAATTTTTCATGTGTTTCCTTTAAGTTTCAGTATTTATTTTCTCAAATTTTCCAATTTCTCTGGTAAGACTCTAAGTACGTAAATTTTTATTTCACTACTGTATTACAAAGCTCAAAGCGGTTGAAAATGAGGTGTCACTTGGCCTATCTAACTTTAATAATAAAAAAGTTTTTTGAACCATTTTGAGTATTTTTTTTTTATTTGCTTTTTTTCCAGCTTCATGTTTTAAACATTTTTCGTTATATTGCGACGCTTAAAAGTCATTTTTCATGTATTTCCTTTAAGTTTCAGTATTTATTTCCTCAAATTTTCCAATTTTTCTGTTAAGACTCTAAATACGTTAATTTTGATTTCACTACTACATTACTAAGCTCTTAAAGCTTTTTTTCTTTGGACAGTGGAAATTGCCTGGCGTGTCAGCCAGGTTGTTATAACATTTGTAGAAGATTGCAGCAGAAAGTGGTTGGATTGGCCCCTCACCCGTTCTAAAGAAGGTTGTTTAAAAAAAAGAAATAGTCAACGAAACAAATTACACTGTTCTCGAGGATTTGATAGTCCAACCTGACGAATACATTCACCTATCGATTATTCCCAATGAGATGTTTGCGTTTTCTTGATCGGGAGGAAACGAATGGCGTGTCCAACATTGGCGGATATATCAACTTGACCAGCCCTAGATCACGTGAGCCAAATTACCTACCGCTTTTTCTTTTTGTTACGTCGAATTTTAAGGGCTCTGATTGGTTTATTATTATCAAGCTATAAAAGGGCCCGGTTCTCTAGATACACAACAGATAAATAAGAATTAATTACGCTTTGAATAAAAATCAAGTCAAACGGGTTAATTATCTTTTGTGTTTTTTTTCCAATTTAATTAGAACATGGCGGATGAAAAATGGCGTCCATTTTTAAAGGCGAGTGTCGTCGTTTTTAATTTTAAGGAAATGTCTCGTTTGTTTGCCGTTTAATTGGGACGGGCCAGTGATAAAATTAAAAATTAGAAAGGCATTGTTGTCTTGAAATCGCGATCTGACTGCGAAATTGCCTAGAGGAAAACTGACGAAGGTTTACCCTAGCAACAACAACAATAACAACACTATTTCTTGCCAGCTTTTTCTTCTAACATTCGAAACGCCTCTATATTGCTGCTTTTCCCTCTCTAACCAAATTATGCTTTGTAAATTCCAATTATCTGTTAAAGGGGAGAAAGTTGAAAGCGGGATAAAATCGAAACGGAACGGGTAACGAATGCGAACATATTTCCAAAGAACAATTCTAGCAATAATAGAATCAATTAGGACCGGGGAATAAATGGGATTCGAAAACGACAGATACTAATTAATGGAAAACTCAAATATTCAAATATTGAAGTTGGGATAAAACGCGCGCAAAGAGAGAGGCGACGTTCGAGGGAATAAGCGAAACAAAACTTCTGAAGATATTCCCTTTCGGTTTGGTTCGCTTTTGCCAGATTTTCTGTACAAAATTTGTTGTCTGGCGTATTTACTTTAAACTTCGCACGTTCGAATGCAGAAAACAGACTTCATTAGACCTAACCTAAGTTTGTTCCGAAGCACTTACACTAATTTTAAAATATGTACTAATGATAATCAAAGTTTGTCTATCTATCGCGGCTATTTCCAAAGAAAACTATTGAGCTCTAAAACTGTGAGTTTATGAACATGCTTTGAAAATACAGCTTCAGCTTGTTGTTGTGAAAGAAAAACTAAACAAATGGTATCTACCAGGTTTAGCTTAACTTCCAAAGAATAATTTCTGAAAAAAAAAAGAAAGGTTTGCACTGATATATCTATAAAAGCAAACAAACTTTGGAATGACTTATCACATGTTAGAATCCTTGTGGAATTTTCTAGAATAGTAAGAGAATAGAAACTTAAATTTCTCAGTTATTAAACATAAGCATGAGCATTATGGCTTATTACATGCGTGGAGTGCATAATATTCCAAAGCCTGCAACTTAACTATGCTTGACACTGAATCTAGCGCTCTCCTATTTTATGCGTGAGCGTCCGCAGTCGTCATGGTAACCGCGCTGTCAAATCGCACTAAGGCTTATGAAACATCAAAGAGTTTTAGGATTGCCCATTGCCATTTTTATCACCTAAGTATTGTTGAGAGTAAGACTGCACAAAACAGTTTTCCTTCGCTCTCATACAGAAGCGTGTACAATGTCCACTTGCTTCTGATTCTGATTGCTTTGCACACGTTTTGTATATATTTTATAATAAGAATTATAATTTATGAAGCAATATCGCAGTCGTAGAAAAAGTTTAGTGTGACGAAAATCACCCTTCACACTCTTGTGACGATGTGTCAGCCGTCACACTCGTGTGAAAAGTGCAATTTTCGAAACTAGTTGCACATATACTATTCCAAATTAGGGGACACGTGTTCCACCAACCAACAATTTTTTTTAGCAGCTGCTAAATACTGTAGATCTTAAATCCAATCTGCTTAAAAGGCAACAGTCTCAGTCTCTAGTGTGTTCAGGTGCAGAATGTAAACAGAAAGAGTCAGAAAGAGCCTCAATGACTTCTTAATAGAGATATCAGGAGAAACTGAAAAAAAAAAACACTAAAACTTACGAAAACACATAATGAATGACTTTTAAGTGTCGCAAGGTCTCGAAAATTTATATAAAGGAAAGCAGAAATAATAAAAGAGTTGGACTTTTTCAGTACAAAAATAACTTTTGAGCATCGCAAAATACGCGTTAAAAGAGAAGCTGAAAAATACAGAAGAAAAATTTCCGAATTTTCTAATCAAAATGGTAAGAGTTAAATAACAAGAAGTTAGATAGGACAAGTGACCACTGAACTGTTTTGAAAATGAAATGGTACATCAGAATTCAAGTATTTTTATCAATGTTAAAATTTAGATGAAAATACATGAAAAATGAATTTTAAGCATCGCATTTTATACTAAAAATTGCCCCAAAAAACTTTTTTACTATTAAAATTAGATAGAGTAAGCCAAGGGACCCCCCATCTTCAACTGCTTTGGGCCCCGAAAATGGTGTGGTGAAATCAAAATTTATCTTTTTAAATGTCTTAACAGAGAAATCGCCAAAAATTAAAAATATATATACGAAAACTAAAACACATCAAAAATGAATTTTAAGCGCAACAAGGGCTCAAAAAATGTTTTAAGAGCAAAAAACTTTTTCTCAATAATTTTTTACTCAAATTGTCACAAAAAAATATTTATTATTAGACGTGCGTAGGTCAAGTGACTCCTTTTTTCAACTGCTTTGAGCAGAGAAACGCAGTAGTGAAATTAAAACTTACTTACCTATAAACCATTCGCTTATTATTGTCATCAATAGGCGTTGGAAATCTGATTTTGACATTTTCATAGTAACTTCTCAACATGAGATAGGTATAAAAAAAAATTGAAGATTTTAAAGGTAACTAAAAGACAAAAATAAGTGAATGGGGTATAGAGTCTTAACAGAGATATCAATAAAAATTGAAAATATAGACACTAAAACTTACCACATGAAAAAAATACTTCTAAGCATCGCAAGGTCTTGGAAAGTGTTTTAAAAGTAAAGAAGAAATAATAAAAAAAATGGCTTTTTTTTACAATAAACTGATTTGTATTAATGGATTTAGATAGCCCAAGTGACCCCTCGTTTTTAACTGTTTTGAGCTTAGAAATGCAGTGGTAAAGTTAAATTTGACCTATTTAGAGCCCTAATAGGGAAATCGTCAAAACTTAAAAAAATAATTAGTAAAACTTAGAAGAAGACACATGAAAAATGACTTATAATATAAGCGTCGCAAGCTGAGAGCAAACAAAATAAACACAATTTTTTCACTCCAAAATAGGCCAAAGAAACCTTTTTATTATTGGAGTTAAATTGGCTAAGTGACCCCTCATTTTCAAACTGCTTTGAGCTCAGAAACACAGTAGTGAAATCAAAATTTACGTACTTAACAGAGAAACTGGAAAATTTGAGAAAATAATTATTGAAACTTAAAGGAAACACATGAAAAATTAATTTTAAGCGTCGCAAGATAACAAAAAATATTAAAAAAAATAAAAAAATTAGAACTTTTTACTCAAAATTGTCCAAAAAACTTTTTTATTATTGGAGGTATCTACCTCCAATAATCTTGCCTATCTAGGCCAGATTATTGGATATCTAGGCCATATACCTCATAAATAGGCTAGATACCTATTGCCAATCTAGGCCAAGAGACCCTTCAATTTCAATTGCTTTGAGCTTAGTAATGCAGTAGAAAATCAAAATTTACGTACTTAGAGTCTTAAAAGAGAAATCGGCAAATTTGAAAAAATAAATACTGAAAATTAAAAAAAAAAACACATGAAAAATTACGTTTAACCATCACAAAATAACAAAAAATGTTTTAAATGAGAAGCTAAAGACAAACAAAAGAAACAGAATTTTTCACTCAAAATAGTCGAGAAAACGTTTTTATTATTGGAGTTAGATAGCCTAAGTGACCCTTATTTTCAACTGTTTTGAGTGCAGAAATGCAGAGGCGAGACCACTGTTTGCGTGCCTAGAGTACTATCAGAGAAATTGGCAAAAATTGAAGACATAAATAATAAAATTTAGAAGAAACCACATGAAAAGTGATTTTAGTTGTTACTTATAAGCGCTACGTTAGTTTTAAGCGCTGCAAGATCACAAAAAAAAAATTTTTGTTCTTCTTGATGTTCCTTTTCTTCTCTCATGATCAGAAGTCTTATTAGTTGAAGAGTTTTGGAGACAAACCATTTTGCTAGTTTAATCGACTTTTTGTGCCTTAATAATTCCCTAATTTCACTCTTAATAATTGTGATTCGTTCATAGGGACTTGAACTAGTCTAATTTCGATCACAAGTAGCGTAAAAACAATTTTAAGGTTTTTTTGAGGGGGGAGTAGTACGACTTTTTCCTCAATTCTCAATATTGACCACATGTATCTTGAGAACGCCTCGACCGATATATTTGTAAATCCCACTGTTTTTTCCTCGTCTTGGTGTCCTCTTTCACCTCCCACCATCGGAAGTTCCGTAGGTGCAATACTTCCGGAGATAGACCCTTTCAGAGGTCGATTTTTAAGCACTTTCAGAATCGCGTTTGTGGACGATTTTTAAAAAAGCCTCTTTGGAGGTTAATTTCATTCGAATGGAGTTTGTTACGTTCTTAGGGGGATTGCAAACGTGCCACTCCAATCAAATACAGCAAAAAACTTTTTCCGAAACTTTTTCGAAAATGTCCAAAGGCGATTGTATTACGACTTTTTTCTCAATTCTCAATTTTGACCGCATGTATCTTGAGAACTCCTTGACCGATTCGAGTAAATCCTACTATTTTTTCCTTGTCTTGATGTCCTCTTTCACCTTCCACCATCATAGGTAGGTGCTGCAACATTTCCGAAGGTAAACCCCTTCGAAAATCGATTTTTTAGCACTTTTAAAATCGCGTTTTTGGACCAATTTAAAAAAAGCCTCTTTGGAGGTTAGTTTCATTCGAATTGAGTTTGTTACGTTCTTAGGGGATTGTTAGCCTTCCAGGTGACCAAAATGGCAAGGAGTATTTCTTCTTTTTTTTTCAGCTTTCAACTTTGAAATCTTATAACTTCAGAACGAGTGAACCAGTGAATTCAACAGTTTTTTTGTTCTTCTTGATGTTCCCTTTCTTCTCTCATAATCGGAAGTTCTATTGGTTGAAGATTTTTGGAGATAAACCCTTTTGCTAGTCTAAATCAACTTTCGTGCCATAAAAATTGCCTAATTTCACTTTTATTAATTGTGATACGTTCATAGGGAATTGAACTTGTAGTGTCCTTGTTTAATAGTTAGGTTTTTAATTAAATGAAACCCTTTCTCAGTAGTATCAGACAACAACCCTTCACCGAGCCTACCTACCGTCTGAGTCATCCCGACCGGTTAACAGGGCGTTTTAATCTTTATTTTCTACTAAATGTATTTACAATACGAGAATATTGATTGGATCGCTGGACCTATACATTACAGAACTAATCTCATTTCGACCAAAAACAGCAAGAAAACAATTTTAAGGTTTTTTTGAAAATGACCAAAAGGGGAAGGAGTATTTTTTCAGCTTTGAACTTTGAAGGCCTATAAATTTAGAACGAGTGGACCAGTGAATCCAACAGTTTTTTTTGTTCTTCTTGCTGTTCCTTTTTGTTGGAATATGGGCAACCTTAAATAAAAAATTAAAATGCAAATTAAAGATCTCGACTACCAAAATGCCTTTTTAAAAATATTTATTTTACAAAAAGGACATACGCAACTACTGGGTACAAAGCTTAGGCAGAGAATGATTATAATTTGATTTAAAGCGTTAAAGAAAGCTCAAAGCATAATAGGCACTATCAGCATTTTCTTTGTTCTGGTACTGCAGGGCTGAGTCAGGTGCATGGTCAAGTATTTCTACTTAGGGCTGGTTACATAACTTGCAGCGTGTTGTTTATTAAATGACCGACATTCCTAAAAAGGAATTCTATCGCTTCGCTTTGGAAGCACAAGAAAAGGGTTTGCATTCGTATACAAACTATCTACGTGTGTTTACACATTTTTGCTGAATAAGCAAATATAAGAGGAAGTTTCTGTCTTTGATTTTTGTTCATTAAATATAAGGAAAATTCAATACCTTTCTTCTCTCATAATCAGAAGTTTCATTGGTTGAAGAGTTTTGGAGATAAAGGGATAATACCTTTTTGCTAGTCTAATCGACTTTTGTGCCTTAATAATTGCCTAATTTCACTCTTATTAATTGTGATACGTTAATAGGGACTTGAACTATTCTCATTTCGATCAAAAACAGCATAAAAACAATTTTAAGGTTTTTTTGAAAGTAGCCAAAAGGGAGAGGGGTATTTCTTCTTTTTTCTTCAGCTTTCAACTTTGAAGGCCTATAACTTTACAACGAGTGGACCAGTGAATCCAACAGATTTTTTTGTTCTTCTTGCTGCTCCTTTTTGTTGAAATATGGGCAACCTTAAATGAAAATGCAGCGTATTGCTTATTAAATGCTCGACCGTCACTAGCTAGATTCCTAAAAAGGAATCCTATCGCTTCGCCTTGGAAGCATAAAAAAAGGGTTTGCGTTTGTATACAAACTACCTACGTGTGTTTACACATTTTACTGAATAAGCAAATATAAGAGGAAGTTTCTGTCTTTTGAATTGGATCCGCTTATTCAATCGGATTGAAAAGTCATTTACTCATTCGAGTTTTTCTCATAAACATTTTATTTGGATTGGCCGACATGTTCTGGTAATTGACAGATAGGCGACAGCTTTCACCTATCAGTCAGAATTTGATTTTCCCTTTCCTATTTCCCGCGTTTTTTCCTTTTCTAACTTGTGAGGAACTAATTTTTTGAATTTTGTGGTGCTTGAGATCGTAGATTGTGCGTTATTTGAATTTTGTTGCAGTATTTACTTCGATTTTTTCAAAATTTCACAAGTTTTGTCGTATTTCTTTAGTACGTGTTGAAAAGCGTCAGTGTTTCTCAAATACTTTTTCAATTTGGGTACTTTTTTTACATTATGAAATCCATCAGAAGAGAAAAGATAGTGCTTAATAGTTTCTTAATTTTTTTAATGATGAGTACTTTGCGCAGCACTTCTACATTTTTGACGGTACCGACATCAATAATTAACCCAATTGTGAATGCTGAAATGTAAGTATTAAAATAAAGTATAAAATGTCATTGGAAATAAAACAGAGAATGTTTCATAATTATTGCATTGTACCTTAGTTGGATAAATATATATACCACCTAACAAAGTGTGCTTAAAATTTTTAGATTATCCATGAGAAGTGTAATTAAGAAAAGCATTCGCAGAAAAAGAGGAGGAATCAAAAAGCGGAGTCGATGCTGATGGGAAAACATCATAGAAGGCAATAAATTGGCAAAAACCGAATGGCTAGAAAATTTCAGGATGTCTAAAGAAACATTTGAAATTATTTGCAAAGAACTAAAGGAAGAATTAACACCCAAACCAAACAAATTGAACATAAAATGGAAACAAATGGTACAATTGAGTGTGGCCAAAAAAGTTGCTGTATCCTTGTATTTTCTTGCCAGCTGTAGTGAATACAGGGTTGTTGGCAATCCATAAATCAACAGTTTGCAAAACTATTCATGAATTTGTAAATGCTGTTAATAAAATATTAACACCAAAATGTATCCGCTTTCCAAATGCAGCAGAAGCTATTAGTACTTCAAGTAATTTTGAACAAAGAAGCAAAATTCCGAACATCATAGGTGCAATTGATGGTACACACATACCAATTCTACCACCAAGTGAAGGATATAGAGACTTCATCAACCGTAAAGGGTGGGCCTCCTTAATTCTGCAAGCTGTAGTGGATTCCAATTACAAATTCACCAACATTTCTATAAAAACAACTGGGCGAAGTCATGATAGTACTGCCTTTGTCAACTCAGCTTTATACAGAGACATTAATACTTTAATTCCCCAGGTAAACACATTGTGAATTAATAATGGTAAATTCTTAACTTACAATTTACTTTTCATGCCTTTTTTGATCTGCAGAGCTCTGTGACATGTGAAGAGAAGAACCTTCACTATGTTATTATTGGAGACCCAGCATATCCTCTCTTACCATGGCTTTTAAAGGGATATTCTGGTTCAAACCTCACTCCAATTGAGGATTCTTTCAACGTCTATCTTAATAGTGCCAGGGTTGCAGTTGAGATAGCCTTTGGTAGATTGAAGGCAAGGTGGAGATGCTTATTGAAGCGAATTGATATTCACCATAGTATTGTACCTAATGTAGTTGCTACATGTTGTACATTACACAACATTGTAGAAACTTACAAGGAGAAACTACCTGTAAACTGGTTGCAGGCTGTAAAAGAAGCAGAACTACTTTTACTTCCACCAACTAAAGTAAGGAGTAGGTTGAATGATGACTATGGTGGTTACACAATTAGAGTGTTTTTAAGTAATTATTTAGCCAAAAATTTTCCTTTGCGACAATCAAGGTATTAACAACTAAATTAATTAAATTTTATATTAAGGCAGGGTTATCCAATTTCTTATTCATATGCCTATTCCTATTTTTCATGCCATGGATATATTCTTTACATGCACTGGATGAATATTAAGAATAAAAACACGAATAATGATAAGAAGTTGGATAAACTTAGCTTTAATATTTTCATATTAGTTAACCCTATACCTAGGTGCCAATTTTTCCATACTAAATGTGTTATATATAGAAATTAAGTTAAATTTAGTAGTATTTAGAGAAGTTTTGTTGTTGAATTATGTAATGTATATACTTGTTAAACACTTTTTATATTTGTTACACTCTCCAGTTTTATCAATATCAATAAATAAAAGGTGGAAAAATGTTTTTAATTTGAATTTAATATACTTATATTTGTAATATTTAATATTGACAAGTATCCCATTTTCAGTCTTAATATTTCAACAGTCAATGGTTAACATTAGTTAACTCACAAAATAAACTTAACTAAGTAAAGTTACATATGGGATGTTCATTAGAAAACTTGGCAGTGACATGTCAAAGAAAAAGGACAGAGAAACAAAAGTCAATTTACTTTGATTATGTCATCCTCACCCAAAATTTCATAGCCTGCTAGATGAAGTTTCCTAATGAACACCCTATAACAACTAACACAAGTAATATTGTATTGTCACAAAACTAACAAAGTAAAACATGTAGTAACAAGTAATTTATTTTAAAATATCCTTGAGCCCTTTCATGAACTGAGAAGTGCAGTTCAGGAGAATTTGCTCTTGTCTTTCTAGCATTTGATTCATCATCTCCCTATTTTTCTCACCTTCAGTTTGTATAATTTTTTCAATACCTTTTATAAAGTTGTCTTCTTTGGCTGCCTTTGGTGTTGTACTTCTTTTACCTTTACCAGGATTTATATTTTTTGTAGTAGAATGTAAGTCTTTGCTTACTGATACTGTAACCTTTTTGGAACAACCAGGTATCGCACCATCCGCCTTAGGAGCATTATCATAGTCATACATTCCAGTATCAGCTTCAATTGAAAGCTCTTCATCAGATAAAACTGGAAATAAAAAACATGTTAAAAATTAAGGTAACATTCCAAAACCAGTCAATGATTTTTGGAAAACCAGCTACAAACCCACTTACTTAGAAACTCAGTTGAGACTTCATTTGACCCACTTTCAAAGCCAAAACTCTTTGATACATCATGACTCTGAGTCATTGGACGGTCTCTCAGTATCTCAGCAAGTTCGTTAAAAAATTCAAATTCATAGGGTTCATTCCCACTTATATTATTATGCCTTTTGCACTTGTAGTATTCCGCTAAAATAATAATCTCTATAAGGTTTACAATTCACAGATTAGCTGTAATGTACACTTCATTTGAGGTGAAAACTAGTGCAATATAGTAAAGTAACTATTCTTTATAAGTATTACAGCATATAGTAAGCAACCTTTCAGTTCTTACCTTTTAAATTTTTAAATTTTATAGCTAATTGGCTCGGGTCTCTGATGTATCCCATTTCTTTCACCGGAGCAACCAAAGTTTTGAAAATATCAGAGACCCGGAGACGTTTGCCATCCATCAGACCTAACACATGTTTTTCTTGAACCAGTTGGACGAAATACCGAATTTCCTGACTGGACCACTCATTCCGCTTTGCCTTTGCTTTTTCTTTTATCGTCAGGGGCAAACTTTCCATTTTCACTGGTACTTTGGTATTGTTGTTAACGTAATATTTCTGTAAATTACTTTAGTCTAGTCTAAAACAACAACTTTTTAAGGATTTTTTTTTTATTTTCCGGAATATTTATGAATTTGACAAAAAAAAGACAAATGACGTATTACTCGTCACCAACTCTCAACCGTCAGTTATCAGATGTCAGCCTCAATTTCAATCGCGTTTATCTCGTTAACAACACACCCATTTAAATCGGATCGAGGACTCAATCTTGTTATTTTTCAGGATTGAGTAGTCGATCCCAATGGTTAGTCGATCTTGGTGATGTCGCGATTTTTGAGGCAGTTTATCCAATCCGATTGGATGAGCGGATCCAATTCGCTCGAGATAAACGTTGTCATTAAATATAAGGAAAATTCAATACCTTTCTTCTCCCATAATGAGAAGTTCCATTAGTTGAAGAGTTTTGGAGATAAACTCTTTTGCTAGTCTAATCGACTTTTGTGCCTTCTTGTGCACTCTTATTAATTGTGATACGCTATTAGCATAAAAACAATTTTAAGGTTTTTTTGAAGGTGACCAAAAGGGGGAGGGGTATTTCTTCTTTTTTCTTCAGCTTTCAACTTTAAAATCTGTAGAAAAGTGAGAGTTACTTCAGATTTCTCTCTGTAGAGCATTATACGTTACGCGCACTTCAGATTAGAAATGATTATCTTGGAAACTAGAAGAGCTATGAAAAAAAAGTTTGATATCGTTACGCAAAATGAAAATCATATTCGTTTTGCGTGACAATATGCAGAATAATTCCATCGACCAATTTCTCGAGCCCTCTGCAGCTACTATCAATACAATAAAGCCGTTGCCTTAATGTAAAATGCAAATGGTATGCATCTCGATACCGATCTAATAAAATCGATGTATTGTTCGAATAAAGTAATAAATAAATTAATATTTTATAGAAGACCGGGCCGATCGTGCATATCTGTTTTCGGACTTACAATAGTTCATTTGAATATCTCGCTATCTCTGGCTGAATTATTTTCCTCATAATATTGGCATATTTACGAACGGTCATTGTTCTTTAAGGGCAAGCGCCGCATTAAGATAAATTTCAGTTTATTTAACGGCAATTTATGTAACGGAGATCAAAGGGGAGAAGAGGAAGTCATAATTAAAACTAAATTTGCTTTAAATGGAAATAAGTGAACTAAAAGCTTATAACGCCATCCGAATTAAGCCTCCCACATTTTTCCGGTGTAAAGTCTTAAAAACACAATACATACTACTTCTCTGGGATTGCGTAACTGTTGCTAAGGCGATTAAGTTTCCCGTGGAAAACCAATATACTAGATACAGTGCTTAAATAAAGGGAAACAAAGAACCAGCCGTCTCAATGCTTCGAAGTCGGTAAAATAATACCTTTTGTGTTTGAAATGCACTCGCTCAAATTAATGCTCCGATAGGCTTGACGCGAACAATCAAAAACTGTACCTATACAACAACTTTGTCACTTAATATTCAAGTCGTGTCGATGAAAAAATTTCACTCAAATCACCGATCCTTGGTCGCGATAACCCTGAAACAACCTTTCTCACATACCAAAAATCGCCCTTTTTCTACCTAAACCTTGTTTCACGGAAGCACATTCGAACAACTAAAAAAAGATGTCAACGAGGTCTATTGCCTTTATCGTCGCATCTTAATTGATTACATGAAGATCTGCGTTTTTAGTGGACAGCTACTCAACTTATTAGTTTTTCTAGCTAATATCGTTACGAGCTCCTACCAGGAAGAATTTAAAATGCCGCTTATGGAACTCAACAGAGTCATTAAGCCGAAATTTACGACTATTATAACGCGAAATTGGGAGAAATATTAAAGATTCGGAAATATAGTGGGCTCACCTCTACTAAGCCTCGACGAGGACGAGGAATATTCGAAAAGGCCTATAAAGGGAGGAATAGCGTAAAAATTGGCAATAAAATTATACGGAAAAGTTAATCGAGCCGCGAACGGAGAACTTGCCGAATATTTGAGCACGGAATAGACAATAAAGACAATAAATTCCACGGCTCTATATTAAATTGGAATATTTGACCGCCATAAACACGTCTAATAGCCAAAGGGGAATTTTCAATTTGACATACATTCTCTCATAGACATGGAGTGCAATAAAATCAAGACGCTTTTTAGACTGGAAGAATCTCGTCTAGAGCGGTTTGAGAGACAACTTGTGTTGTTCGATTGAATTTGGTATTAAAGGTGTGCTAACCTTGAACTAACGTGCGAAAAATATAAAAATTCAAACCTCTAACATAAAAAAATGGAGCAACAAAATCTAGTCATCAAACTTGTTCTCTTACTTTATCTACGTAAAATATCTTGTCCTCAAAAATAATTTTTTTCTATTTAGGTCGTCCTCAAATAACTATTTATTTTTAAAAATTTACTTGTCAGATTTTTCTTCTTAGTGTATATGGTTAGTGTTATGCAACTGCGCCAAATGCTTTAGTTTCTGTCATTGTAAAATTAATATAAAATGCCTTGTCCTCGCAAAACATTTTTCTCTCTTGGAGATCATCCTCAAATCATTAATTATTCAAAATAAAAATCAACTTCTCAAACCTGCTCCCTTAGTGTATCTAGGTATTACTGCGTCAAAGGCCTTGTCGTCCTCACAAGTGTCTTGTCCTCACAATAATTTTACCTTTCTTTCAGAATGGATTCGAATCATTATTTGTTAAAAATAATGTACTTGTCAAACATGTTCTCTCAGTTTATCTATGTAGTACTGCACCAAATGCCTTGTTGTCCTCGCAAATTTACAACAAAATGTCTTGTCCTCAAAAATATTTATTTCTATTGCAGGTCGTCCTCAAATAACTATTTATTAAAAAAAAATTAGTTGTCTGATCTGTCGTCTTATTATATAGAGGTACTAACTCGGCAAAATGTCTTAGTTTGTGTCCCTGTCAAATTAATATTAAATGTCTTGTCCTCGAAAAAATATTTCCTCTCTTGCAGATTGCAAAAGAAAATTCAAGTCCTCAAACCTGCTCCCTTAGTGTATCTAGGTATTACTGCGCCAAAGGCCTTGTCGTCCTCACAAGTGTCTTGTCCTTGCAAAAATTTTACTTTTCTTTCAGAGCGGGTTCGAATCATTATTTGTTAAAAAGAATGTAGTTGTCAAATATGTTCTCTCAGTTTATCTATGTAGTACTGCACCAACTGCCTTGTTGTCGCAAATTTACAACAAAATGTCTTGTCTTCAAAAATATTTATTTCTATTGCAGGTTGTCCTCAAATAACTATTTATTAAAAAAAAATTTAGTTGTCAGATCTGTCGTCTTATTATATATAGGTACCAACTCGGCAAAATGTCTTAGTTTCTGTCCCTGTAAAATTAATATTAAATGTCTTGTCCTCGAAAAAATATTTCCTCTCTTGCAGATTGCAAAAGAAAATTCAAGTCCTCAAACCTTCTCCCTTAGTATATCTAGGTATTACTGCGCGCCAAAGGCCTTGTCGTCCTCACAAGTGTCTTGTCCTCGCAAAAATTTTACTTTTCTTTCAGAGCGGGTTCGAATCATTATTTGTTAAAAAGAATGTAGTTGTCAAACATGTTCTCTCAGTTTATCTATGTAGTATTGCACCAAATGCCTTGTTGTCCTCGCAAATTTACAACAAAATGTCTTGTCCTCAAAAATATTTTTTTCTATTGCAGGTCGTCCTCAAATAACTATTTATTAAAAAAATACATAGTTGTCAGATCTGTCGTTTTATTATATAGAGGTACTAACTTGGCAAAATGTCTCAGTTTGTGTCCCTGCAAAATTAATATTAAATGTCTTGTCCTCGAAAAAATATTTCCTTTCTTGCAGATTGCAAAAGAAAATTCAAGTCCTCAAACCTGCTCCCTTAGTGTATCTAGGTATTACTGCGCCAAAGGCCTTGTCGTCCGCACAAGTGTCTTGTCCTCGCAAAAATTTTACTTTTCTTTCAGAGCGGGTTCGAATCATTATTTGTTAAAAAGATTGTAGTTGTCAAACATGTTCTCTCAGTTTATCTATGTAGTACTGCACCAAATGCCTTGTTGTCCTCGCAAATTTACAACAAAATGTCTTGTCCTCAAAAATATTTATTTCTATTGCAGGTCGTCCTCAAATAACTATTTATTAAAAAAAAAATTAGTTGTCATATCTGTCGTCTTATTATATAGAGGTACTAACTCGGCAAAATGTCTTAATTTGTGTCCTTGCAAAATTAATATTAAATGTCTTATCCTCGAAAAAATATTTCCTCTCTTGCAGATTGTAAAAGAAAATTCAAGTCCTCAAACCTGCTCCCTTAGTGTATCTAGGTATTACTGCGCGCCAAAGGCTTTGTCGTCCTCACAAGTGTCTTGTCCTCGCAAAAATTTTACTTTTCTTTCAGAGCGGGTTCGAATCATTATTTGTTAAAAAGAATGTAGTTATCAAACATGTTCTCTCAGTTTATCTATGTAGTACTGCACCAAATGCCTTATTGTCCTCGCAAACTTACAACAAAATGTCTTGCCCTCAAAAATATTTTTTTCTATTGCAGGTCGTCCTCAAATAACTATTTATTAAAAAAATATATAGTTGTCAGATCTGTCGTCTTATTATATATAGGTACCAACTCGGCAAAATGTCTTAGTTTCTGTCCCTGTAAAATTAATATTAAATGTCTTGTCCTCGAAAAAATATTTCCTCTCTTGCAGATTGCAAAAGAAAATTCAAGTCCTCAAACCTGCTCCCTTAGTGTATCTAGGTATTACTGCGCCAAAGGCCTTGTCGTCCTCACAAGTGTCTTGTCCTCGCAAAAATTTTACTTTTCTTTCAGAGCGGGTTCGAATCAGTATTTGTTAAAAAGAATGTAGTTGTCAAACATGTTCTCTCAGTTTATCTATGTAGTACTGCACCGAATGCTTTGTTGTCCTCGCAAATTTACAACAAAATGTCTAGTCCTCAAAAATATTTTTTTCTATTGCAGGTCGTGCTCAAATAACTATTTATTAAAAAAAAATTTAGTTGTCATATCTGTCGTCTTATTATATAGAGGTACTAACTCGGCAAAATGTCTTAGTTTGTGTCCCTGTCAAATTAATATTAAATGTCTTGTCCTCGAAAAAATATTTCTTCTCTTGCAGATTGCAAAAGAAAATTCAAGTCCTCAAACCTGCTCCCTTAGTGTATCTAGGTATTACTGCGCCAAAGGCCTTGTCGCCCTCACAAGTTTATTATAAGTATCATGTTTTCGCAAAAATTTCATTTTTCTTTCGGTTCTTCGGTTCGAATCATTATTTGTGAAAAAGAATGTAGTTGTCAAACCTGTTCTCTTAGTTCTCTTAGTACTGCACAAAATGCCTTGCTGTTGTCCTCGCAAATTTTCAACAAAATATCTTGTCCTCAAAAATATTTTTTTCCTATTTCAGATCGTCCTCAAATAAATATTTATTAAAAAATTTAGTTAACAAACTTGTCCTCTTAGTTTATATAGGTACTCTCTGCACCAAATTCTTTAGCTTCTGTCCTCGTAAAATTAATATAAAGTATCTTGTCCTCGCAAAAAAATTTTTTCTCTTGCAGATCATCCTCAAATCATTAATTATTCAAAATAAAAATCTAGTTCTTAAACCTGTTCTCTTAGTTTATCTAGGGATTATTGCGCTAAAGTCCTTGTTGTCCTCTCCTAAGTGTCTTGTTCTCGCAAACTTTTTTTTTTTGCAGAACGGCTTCTAAGTTTTTTTGTGTTAAAAAGAATGTAGATGTCAAACCTGTTATCTTAGTTTATCTAGGTATTACTGAGCTAAAGGACTTGTTGTCCTCACAAGTTTATAATAAGTGTCTTGTCCTCGCAAAAAGTTTTACTTTTTAGCAGAGCGGCTTCGAATCATTATTTGTTAAAAAAATGCAGTTGCCAAATCTGACGTCTTAGTGTATCTAGGTATTACTGCGCTATATGCCTTGTTGTTGTCTTCGTAAATTTAATACAAAATGTCTTGTCCTCAAAATTATTTTTTCTATTGCAGGTCGTCTTCAAATAAATATTTATTCAAACAAAAATTAGTAGACAGACCTATCCTCTTAGTGTATATAGGTACAACCGGCGCCAAATAACTTAGTTTGTGTCCCCGTAAAATTAATATAAAATATGTTGTCCTCGCAAGAAGCTTTCTCTCTTGCAGATCATCATCAAATCATTAATTATTCAAAACAAAAATTAAGTTTACGAACCTGTTCTCTTAGTTAATCTAGGTATTACTGCGCCGAAGGCTCTGTTGTCCTCACAAGTTTGTTATAAGTGTCTTGTCCTCGCATTTTTTGTTTTTTTTTGCAGAGCGTCTTCGAATCATTATTTGTTAAAAAAGACTGTAGTTGTCAAATCTCCTCTCTTAGTTCAGGTTAGTAACTAGGTATTATTGCGCCAAATGCCTTATTGTGGTCCTTGCAAATTTAATAAAAATGTCTTGTACCCAAAAAAAAAATGTTTCTATTGCAGGTTGTCCTCAAATAACTATTTATTAAAAAAAAAAGAGTTGTGAGATCTGTTCCCTTAGTGTGTACAATGCCTTAGTTTCTGTCAACGTAAAATATAAAATGTCCTGTCCTCGCAAAAAAAAATTCTCTCTTGCAGATCATCCTCAAATCATTAATTATTCAAAATAAAAATCTAGTTCTCCAACCTGTTCTCTTAGTTTATCTAGGTATTACTGCTCCAAAGGCTTTGTTGTCCTTACAAGTTTATTATAAATGTGTTGTCTTCGCCAAAATTTTCTTTTTTGAAAAGCGGCTTTGAATCCTTATTTCTTAAAAAAAATGTAGTTGTCAACCCTGTTCTCTTAATTTATCTGGGTATTACTGAGCCAAAGGCCCTGTTGTCCTCACAAGTTTATTATAAGTGTCTTGTCCTCGCAAAAAAATTTTCTCTTTTGCAGAACATCCTCAAATTATTAATTATTCAAAATAAAAGTCTAGTTCTCCAACCTGTTCTTTTAGTTTATCTAGGTATTACTGCTCCAAAGGCTTTGTTGTCCTCACAAGTTTATTATAAGTGTGTTGTCCTCGCAAAAAAACTTCTTGAGTTGTTTGTTTTTGCAGAGCGGCTTCGAATCATTATTTGTTAAAAAGGATGTAGTTGTCCAATCTGTCCTCTTATAGTCGATTTAGGAATTATTGCGCCGAATGCCTTAGTTTTTATCGTCGTAAAATTAATATAAATGTCTTGGCCTCACAAAAAAAAATTCTCTATCATCCATCATCATATCATTATTTATTTAGAAAAAAAATAGTTGTCACCCTGTTCTCTTATTTTATATACGTATTACTCCGCCAAATGTCTTCTTGTTGTCCTCATCAATTTGTTATATGTATCTTGTCCTCGCAAAAATGTTTCTCTTTTGCAGAGCGTCTTTGAATTATTATTTGTTAAAAAAACAGGTAGTTGTCAAATCTGTCCTTACATAGTCGATTTAGGTAGTATTGCGCCGAATGCCTTGGTTTTGTCCTCGTAAAATTACTATAAAGAGTCTTGGCCTCGCAAAAAAAATCTATATTGCAAATCATTCTCAAGTCATTATTTATTCAGAAAGAAAACTAGTTGTCACCCTGTTCTTTTATTTTATCTACGTATTGCTACGCCAAATGCCTTGTTGTTGTCCTCACCATTTTATTATAAGTATCTTGTCCTCGCAAAAATGTTTATCTTTTGCAGAGCGTCTGTGAATCCTTATTTGTTAAAAAAAATGTAGTAGACAAATGGTATTGCGCCGAATGCCTTAGTTTTGTCCTCGTAAAATTAATATAAAAGGTCTTGTCTTCGCAAAAAAAAAATCTCTATTGTAGATCATTCTCAAATCATTATTTATTCAGAAAAAACATAGTTGTCACCCTGTTCTCTTATTTTACATACTTATTACTCTGCCAAATGTCTTCTTGTTGTCCTCATCAATTTGTTATATGTATCTTGTCCTCGCAAAAATGTTTCTCTTTTGCAGAGCGTCTTTGAATTATTATTTGTTAAAAAAATGTAGTTGTCAAACCTGTCCTCTTAGTCGATTTAGGTATTATTTCCCCAAATGGCTTCTTGTTGTCCTCACCAATTTATTATACGTGTCTTTTTCTCGCAAAAAAGTTTCTCTTTGTCTTTGAATCATTATTTGTTAAAAAAAAATGTAGTTGTCAAATCTGTCCTTACATAGTCGATTTAGGTAGTATTGCGCTGAATGCCTTGGTTTTGTCCTCGTAAAATTACTATAAAGAGTCTTGGCCTCGCAAAAAAAAATCAATATTGCAAATCATTCTCAAGTCATTATTTATTCAGAAAAAAAAAATAGTTGTCTCCCTGTTCTTTTATTTTACCTACGTATTGCTACGCCAAATACCTTGTTGTTGTCCTCACCAATTTATTATAAGTGTCTTGTCCTCGCAAAAATGTTTCTCTTTTGCAGAGTCTTTGAATCATTATTTGTTAAAATGTAGTTGTTAAATCTGTTTAGGTGGTATTGCGCCGAATGCCTTAGTTTTGTCCTCATAAAATTAATAAAAAAAGTCTTGTCTTCGAAAAACAAAATTCTCCATTGCAGATCATTTTTAAATCATTATTTATTCAGAAAAAAACTTATTGTCACCCTGTTCTTTTATTTTATCTACGTATTAGTCGCCAAATGCCTTGTTGTTGCCCTCACCAATTTACTATAAGTATCCTGTCCTCGCAAAAAATGTTTCTCTTTTGCAGAGGGTCTTTGAATCATTATTTGTTAAAAAAAATGTAGTTGCCAAATCTATCCTCTTAGTCGATTTAGGGATTTTTGCCCCGAATGCTTTAGTTTTTGTCAGAAGTGTTGTTGTGTTAGAATCTTGGCCTCGCAAAAAAAATTTCTCTATTGCAGATCATTCTCAAATAATTATTTATTCAGCAAAGCTAGTTGTCACCCTGTTCTCTTATTTTATCTACGTATTGCTACGCCGAATGCCTTGTTGTTGTCCTCACCAATTTATTATAAGTATCTTGTCCTCGCAAAAATGTTTCTCTTTTGCAGAGCATATTTGAATCATTTATTATTAAAAAAAAATGTAGTTGGCAAATCTGTCCTCTTTGTCGATTTAGGTATTATAGCCGAATATTTTAGTTTTTTGTTCTGGTAAAATTAATATAAAGTGTCTTGTCCTCGCGAAAAAATTTTCTCTATAGCAACTCATCCTCAAACCATTTCTTGCTCAAGAAAAAATCTAGTTGTCAAACCTGTTCTCTTACGTTATTTAAGTATTACTGCGTCAAATGCCTGTCAAAAATTTTTGGAATGGTGAAATCACTGTGTGAAAAGACCACTATTAATCTTGAGGCTGACCCTTAAAATTAATCTTGAGATCACTTATTACTGAGTGACAGAGATGCGAAGACAGAGACCTCTAGACAGTAATGAAACATTTTCTACCTCGGTTTGCAATGTACGTGACGTATGGTACGTCAAGTCAAGAGTTAAGTTTTGAGCTATACCGTTGTTCCTGGTTGCTGGCGGGAGACTACGGAAAGACTCGTCAGAGGGTAATTCTGAGCTACTAAATGAGAATGACGAAAAACTTTTGAAAATTTGAGAACTTATTGGATGTATAGTGCAATTCTGTAGAATATTGTTGCTAAAATTCCAGCAACAAAACCTGTTCGAAATTATTTGGTCATCTTTGAATAATACAAATAAGACACATTTTTTATACCACTTTAGCTTATAAGTTTTCAACAGCTTCTCATCCTAACATTCATAACTACAGTGTTCTTTTAAGCTTTTTGATAATTTTTTCGAATTCTATTAATAACGATTCCGCCTTATGTTTTCAGGACAAAGCATCGGAGAAAGAGAGAGAGAGAGAGAGAGTTATCTTACGATTTGTTTAACAATTACGTTATTTCGGGCCAAATCAAGTCGATGATATTGTCGCAGAATCGGCCCTGCTTCCAAGAAATGTTAACTATCGCAGGCATTTTCCATCCCCTTTTCAGTTCTCCAAACAGTATCACTATAAATAATCCAATTTGTTCAATGGTCCTCGAAATCTGTTTTAAAATTCAATATTTGCGGAAAAAAGGGATGACCGCACGCCGTTCCCGAGATCCCCGAGGACCACTTGACTGGTTATAGACAAATTCGAAGGCCGAGGGCAGCAAAAAGGGATTTTTTTTTTAAAGGGGGAGGTTCCCATTCAATTTGCGGCCGGAAAAATCCGGGCAACTTGACGTTTAACATGACGCCGCGCTTTTACAAGTCAGTGAATAAATTTGTCTTTTCTGTCCAATTTTTCCATAGATGCGTGAATATCGAATCGGACTTCGGGTATCCATCGCGTATTATGAAATATTGCCTGCTTAAATCGAAGGGTCGGCATAATGGAAATTAGCCCTCTCGGACCAATTACGTTCGGACATAAATCAAGCTAAAATCTAAACAATAACTTAATTACTAATGCGAATATGAAGACATAAATCAGAATGGCATCGATACGACTGCTATGCACGCGGTCGTTCATTCAATCAGCCGGTAATGTCCGGCTTGTCATTGATGATATCAATTCAAATTAAACTGACCATTGATGGCCGCAAGGCGGTCATGCAGTAATTACATAAGCAATTGAACAATAATTGATTTAGTGTCTGTCATTGTTTAATTGTTACAGATGCCTTGGGGTTAGAGAAGGATGGAGACGAACCTTTCTCGCGTGGATTAACCGGGGCGAATCCGAAGTAATAGGTAAGAAATTATCCCTCTCCGAAACCGTTTAACATCGTGTCTGAACCACAATAGTTCCGGTGTCAAACTTTCTATACATGTGCCGCGGCTTCTCCACTAATTTCCACTTTCAACAGATATTCCATTGATCTGACAACGGCATGCCTAACCCAAATTGCACGTTCCATTCCGGTTTTGCCATTCCCATTTCAATCGGGTATTCAAATAAAGATAGATTTTAATCAGCATTATTGCATATACTTATAATAATTGTTTAGGTATCAAGGGCATTAAGTAGATGTTTATTCCCTGGTGGACCAGTGTTAACATATGTTAACGCCCTCACTATGCTGTATCCTACCAGTTAGTGTTAGTGTGAACGGTCAATTATTATTAAAAAAAAATTAAAAATGTTTCTAGTTTATGTCCGCGTAGACATAAAAAAAAGGCCAAACTACCATAAAATTATGAGCAAAGAACCTGATGATACCTAAAAGTAGCTGAAATGTCGAAACGTCCGAAAGACTTTATTTCATATTCGCAAATCTAAACGTTTTTGAAGAATGGCAAAAAACGTGCTAAATTTCATAAAAAGTTATAAAATGGTACCTCGAGTACCTATATCGAGGCTCCCATTTCTGATATATTATTTGTGATTATGAAAAGTATTTACAAATGAAATTTAAATTTTCTAGCTTTTTTTGTTCCTAAAAATGTAATATTTGCCAATTTTTGGGACACCCTATAGTATCTGAATCAGAAATGAAGGCACTGTTTATAATAAGGGAATAAAACTTACAAAAAAAAATCATTGGGAGACTAAAAAAAATCAGGTTAGGGTGAGGGCCAAAATCGGTTAAAAATGGCTCAAAGCACTTAGAAACGCAATTTTGTAGTTTTTGAAGAAACTCTGGTTAGAATTGGGACCAAAACTGGTTAAAAATTACTCAAAAGTTCTAAAAAAAAACAAGTTTGAAGATTTTGAAAAAATGTTGGTTCTTGTTTTAAAGCCAGAATCGTTTAGAATTTACTCAATCGTCTAAAAAATGCGAGATTCAACCGTTCAAAATAATAAAGTTTGAGGGTTAGGGCCAAAATCGATAAAAAATGGCTCAATGCGCTTACAACCGCAATTTTGTAGTTGTTGGAGAAAATCACGTTAGAATTAGAGCTAAAGCTGGTTAAAAATTACCTAAAAATTATAAAAATGCAAGTTTTCAGTTTTTGAAAAATTCTAGTTCTAGTTTTAAGGCCACAATAGTGTAGAAACTACTCAATCGTCTAAAAATGTGAAATTTAAGTTTTTGAGAAAATTCAGGTTGAGGTTAGGGCCAAAATCGGTTAAAAATGGCTCAATGCGCCTACAATCGCAAATTTGTAGTTTTTCCAGAAAATCACGTTAGGATTAGGGCTAAAGCTGGTTAAAAATTATCTAAAAATTATAAAAATGCAAGTTTTCAGTTTTTGAAAAAATACTGGTTCTGGTCTTAAGCCCAGAATAGTTTAGAAATTACCCAATCGTCTAAAAATGTGAAATTTAAGTTTTTCAAAAAAATCAGGTTGGGGTTAGGGCCAAAATCGATAAGAAATGCGCCTACAACCGCAATTTTGTAATTTTTTGAGAAAATCACGTTAGGATTAAGCCTGAAGCTGAATATTGTGGTTCTGGTTTTAAGGTCAGAAAAGGGCTTAAGTTCCTTTAATAATGGAAAAATAATAACAAAAAATGACAACAGAAAAACAAATAAGATAATTGTTAAATAGGGGGGAAGGGGGCAAATTAAATAAAGCAAGATGCAATAAATTGTACCTGGATAGTTTTGAAGGACCATTAATAAGAGGAAAAGAAAAAAACAAAGACAAATAAACAGAAAATTATTGTACTGAAAGCCACAACTTATTTTAGACAAAGAGAGAAGAAAGAACAATAAAAAAAATTTGAATAATAAAAAAAAAATTAAATGGCCCAGAAAGATTTTTGAAAATAATAAAAACAGTGAGAAGAGGAAACAGATTTTATATAAAAAAAGTTCCAATCAGAAAAAAAAACAGTAATTTAGAAAGATACGTAAATAAAGACAAATACTGAGGAATAATAACAATAGGAAAAGAAATAAAATAACTGTTAAAGAGTGGGGGGGGGATGGGGGAGCTAATTAAACAAAGCCAGAGGTGAGAAATTGTACCTAGATAGTTTGAAGAACCATTAAGAAAAAGAAATGAAAAAGAAAAACAAGGACAAATAAACGGAAAGTAATTGTTCTGAAAACCACAATCTTAAACAAAAAGGGAAGAATTAGAAGGAAAAAATTTGTTGAAAAAATTTTTCACAGTTTTAAGGGTTAACAAATTTTATGGAAAAAAAATTCCAATTAAAAAAAAATAGTAATTTAGAAAGGTATGTAAATAAAAAAAAATACTAAGTAATAATAACAATAGGACAAGAAATAAAATAACTGTTAAAGAGCGGAGGGGGGATGGGGGAGCTAATTAAACAAAGCAAGAGGTGAGAAACTGTACCCACATAGTTTGAAGAGCCATTAAGAGGAAGAAATGAAAAAGAAAAACAAGGACAAATAAACAGCAAGTTATTGTACTGAAAGTTACAATCTTAAACAAAAAGGGAAGAAAAGCTACTATAGCAAAACTTAGAAAGAAAACATTTTTGAAAAGTATAAAAACAGTGGGAAGGGTAAACAAAGTTTATCGAAAAAATAGTAATTTAGAGAGATACGTAAATAAAAAAAATACTGAGTAATAATAACAAAAGAAAAAGAAATAAAATAACTGTAAGTAGAGGGGGGAAGGATGTGGAGGTCTCTTATTAAACAAAGCAAGAGGTGAGAAACTGTACCAAGATAGTTTGAAAAGCCATCAAGAGGAAGAAATGAAAAAGAAAAACAAGGACAAATAAACAGAAAGTTATTGTACTGAAAGCCACAATCTTAAGCAAAAAACAAAAAGGGAAGAAAAACTACTATAACAAAAATTAGAAGAAAAACATTTTTGAGCAGAATGAAAACAGTGGGAAAAGTAAACAAATTTGATAGAAAAAAAGTTCCAATAAGAAAAATAATTAGTAATTTAGAAAGATACGTAAATAAAGAAAAATACTGAGGAATAATAACAAAAGGAAAAAAAAATAAAGAAACTGTTAAGTAGTGGAGGGGGGATGTAGGGGCTAACTAAACCCAGTAAAAGGTGAGAAACTGTACCTAGATAGTTTAAAGAACCATTAAGAGGAAGAAATGAGAAAGAAAAACAAGGACGCATAGACAGAAATTTATTGTACTGAAAGCCACAATCTTAAACAAAAAGGAAAGGAATTCTACTATTAAAAAAATTAGAAGGAAACCATTTTTGAAAAGAATTAAAACAGTGGGAAGAGTAAACAAATTTTAGAGAAAAAAGTTCCAATAAGAAAAAAAGTAATTTATAAAATTACGTAAATAAAAAAAATACTGAGTAATAATAACAAAAGGAGAAGAAATAAAGTAACTGTTAAAGAGTAGTGGAGGAAGTGGGGGGGGGGGGGCAAATTAAACAAAGCAAGAGGTGAGAAATTGTACCTAGGTAGTTTAAAAAGCCATTAGGAGAGGAAGAAACGAGAAAGAAAAACAAAGACGCATAAACAGAAATTTATTGTACTGAAAGCCACAATCTTAAACAGAAAGGGAAAGAATTCTCCTATAAAAAAAATTACAAGGAAAACATTTTCGAAAAGAATGAAAACAGTGGGAAGAGTAAACAAATTTTAGAGAAAAAAGTTCCAATAAGAAAAAAAGTAATTTATAAAATTACGTAAATAAAAAAACTACTGAGGAATAATAACAAAAGGAAAAGAAATAAAGTAACTGTTAAAGAGTAGTGGAGGAAATGGGGGGGGGGGGCAAATTAAACAAAGCAAGAGGTGAGAAATTGTACCTAGATAGTTTAAAAAGCCATTAGGAGAGGAAGAAGCGAGAAAGAAAAACAAGAACAAATAAACAAAAAGTTATTTTACAAGAAAGCCCCAATCTCAAACAAAAAGGGACGAAAAACTACTACAAAAACTCTACTCTAACAAAAATTAGAAGGAAAACATTTTTGAAAAAAGTGAAAACATTAGGAAAAGTAAACAAATTTTATAGATAGAAAGTTCCAATAAGAAAAAAAAATAGTAATTTAGAAAAGTACGTAAATAAAGAAAGATACTGAGGAATAAGGACAAATGGAAAAAAAATAAAATAACTGTTAAATAGTGGAGGGGGGATGTAGGGGCTAATTAAACCCAGTAAAAGGTGAGAAACTGTACCTACCTAGATAATTTAAAGAGCTATTAAGAGGAAGAAATGAGAAAGAAAAACAAGGACGCATAGACAGAAATTTATTGTACTGAAAGCCACAATCTTAAACAGAAAGGGAAAGAATTCTACTATAAAAAAAATTAGAAGGCCAACATTTTTGAAAAGAATGAAAACAGTGGGAAGAGTAAACAAATTTTAGTGAAAAAAAGTTCCAATAACAAAAAAAGTAATTTAGAAAATTACGTAAATAAAAAAACTACTGAGGAATAATAACAAAAGGAAAAGAAATAAAGTAACTGTTAAAGAGTAGTTGAGGAAATTGGGGGGGGGGGCAAATTAAACAAAGCAAGAGGTGAGACATTGTACCTAGATAGTTTAAAAAGCCATTAGGAGAGGAAGAAACGAGAAAGAAAAACAAGGACAAATAAACAAAAAGTTATTGTAGAAGAAAGCCAAAATCTCAAACAAAAAGGGACGAAAAACTACTACAAAAACTCTACTCTAACAAAACTTAGAAGGAAAACGTTTTTGAAAAGAGTGAAAACATTGGGAAGAGTAAACAAATTTTATAGAAAGAAAGTTCCACTAAGAAAAAAATAGTAATTTAGAAAAGATAAATAAAGAAAAATACTGAGGCATAATAACAACAGGAAAGGAAATAAAATAACTTTTAAATAATGGGGGGGATGGGGGGACTAATTAAACAAAGCAAGAGGTGAGAAACTGTAGGTAGATAGTTTTGAAGAGCCATTAAGAGGAAGAAGTGAGAAAGAAAAACAAGGACAAATAAACAGAAAGTTATTATACTGAAAGCCATAATCTTAAACAAAAAGGGAAGGAAAACTACTATGACAAAAATTAGAAGGAAAACATTTTTGAAAAGAATGAAACAGTGGGAAGGGTAAACAAATTTCATGAAAAAAGTAATAAAAAAATGATAGTAAATTAGTATATTTTCAAAAAATTGCAAATGAAAATAAAAGATCAAGTTTGCGCAACTGACGTATAAAGAAAATATTCGTAAAAATGTAATGAAAAAGAAGATTTTAGATATTAAAGGGAACCAAAAATGCAATAAAACTGTAAACAACTAATTTTCCTACAGGGTATCTTAAAAATATTGAAGAATCTCGCAACTGGAACAGTCATAAACAACCCCCGTTTGTAAAATTGCCAACGTTTTGACCCTTTATTGAGGTCTTCCCCAGGGTTTTCTGTCCTACACAGGTTATTCACTTCTTTTAACTTGGTAAAAAGGACGCAAAACATAAATGACATCAGCTAATACGGGATTCTTTCATCACACCTTGTGTATTACCCATTCACTTATTTTTGTCATCTAGTTACCTTCATTTTTTTTTATACCCATCTCCTTTTAGCACATGTTGAGAAGATACGATAAAAATATCAAAGTAAGAAGAGCAAGCAATGCAAGTAGTAAAGACCTGAACCAATTTTGAAACAAAGTTGGCTTCTTTTGCTAACAGAGAGCCCTGAGGAAGATCTCAAAAAAGGTCAAAACTTTGGCAATTTCACAAACGTGACGTGTTGCTTGGGCGAGTCTTTGTTGGGACCCATCAACTCAAGTGGAGCATTCTCAAACTTGAAGTTAAGTTCTTAATTTTGATGTTATTAAATTTTTACGAATCAATTTTTGACAAATCTGCTACTGAAAAGCTCACAAAAATTTAAAGTTTGATAAAAATTGAAAAATCGAGCAGTGACGAATAGCGGATGGTGAGCTCATGTTAAGGTGTATTCAAAACAAAAAAACTTGCAGCAAGTCATGGAATTAAAACTCCTGTCTGAGATAAGTTCATAAGAAATTCAATTGTTTTTTTATAATCATGTCACACCTGCCGTTCTAATTCGATGGCCTGCTTGAGTTTTTTTTTTAATTGAACGCATGATATCACGTCACGTGTAGACGCCACTGCCTAACTGCTATTTATCCCAAGAAATCAAAAGCCTCAATCCAGGAAACGGCCACATACCGGGTCCCAAACAAAACACTTATTTTGTGTCCGCTTTAGTTAATATCTCTGATAATGACCGCACTGGATCGCCGTTCGACCCCTGTAATTGCCCGATCCTATTTCCTATTTCGGGTCTACCCCCAGTTCGGGGATCAACTTCGAAAATCGGTGTAAAACTCCCTAGGTGAACAACTTTCATAGACACCTTTCGGGATAATTTCCATTAAAGGGGAATCTTCTAATGGAAATAACAAAAGCGGATCGGCATAACGGCGGCGCGGTGTCATTTTCCATTTTCCATTAGACCTTATTGAAAAGTGTGCCTTGGAAGCAGAGAGGCAATATCTCAAATGGCAGCTCGAATGCAGCCAGATATCAGTCCTCATTTGTTTATCTGTCACTTTCAGTTGTTTTAGAGCGAAAGGCCCTCTCGGATAAAATGATACTCCACGGCTCTCTTTGCGTTTTTGTTCGAAGGATCCCGAATCGGTTTGTTTTTGAGTGATTATTTTCGGTTTCAATGGGAAGATGGAACGGGAATATTAATCAACGTGGTTATGGAGGGAAAGTTCGGATTGATAAGAACTTTTGTCCTCCCGCAATGTCAACTTGAAATGGGTCCGTAATGCGTGTGTGTGCTCATTAAAAGTTGGACCGAACCTTTAATCAATAAGTGCAATTAAACGGCCAGACATTCCGCTCGAGAGCTTTCAAAACTGAGGGAGAGATCGTCCTTTCCAAATTGAGATGTTTCCTATTTCGGGAAAAGTCCGGATGTTTCGGCCCATATACTTGTCCAGACTAATTTGCGCCCTAGGAGGGCTCCCTTATTTATTAGACATGCAAGCCCACCGCTCGTATTTACTACACAAGCTCTGCATCCGAAGAGATATGCCCTTTTTTCTATTTGGTGAATCGGTTTTCATACAGAGCGCTTAATTGTATCAGTTTGACTAAGAATTCAAAAATATATATATTTTTTAATTAAGACAAAAAAACTCGGACATCCTCCTGAAAAAAAATTCTCTGACACTTAATAGAGTTCAAACTAATTTATGAATTAATATTTTTTACTTTTATATTGTTGCTCATATGGGTACAGTATTTAAGCGCCGAGGAAGTCCACTACAAAAATCGAAACGTCGGCAATTTAAAAAATGTGACAAAGCTTTCAATACTTTTTTTGTTTTATTTTCTAAGTTGCAACTTAATAGAGAAACTTATAAATTTACTAATACTGTAGTTTCCGCAATTATTGAGTTATGTTTAAAGTATACTCTTCTTTGGTTAAGACGATTTTTTAATTTTCTTACTTAGAACTTACACAACGAGGGGATTACAGGAAAAATTTCACTTCTTCCAAATACAAAACACAGTATAAGCAAAAGATAACAAGAAAAGAATTGGACGACAGTAACAATTAAAAATAAAGTCGAATTGGCCACTTAAAAATTATTGTAAAAAGACGAGAAGAATAAAAATATCAGAATTTTAACACAGAACAACAGTGAAATATAAAAAATGTCAAAGATGAAAGTGACTAAACAAAACAGGGGAAAGCAAAAAACTTAAAAAAAAATTAAAAATCTCGCAGTTTTTAATCAAAAACATGAGTCTTACTGAGGTTTACAGAAATTTAAACCTGATAATCGAAAATAAAGACAAATTATGGTAAAGCAACAAAAACTAACATTTAAAAAAGAAATAAAAGGCTATTGAAGTTACAAATAAGGAAAAAGAGATGAGATGAAAAATGAAGCGTTTTTAGAAAAAAAAGGCAAGGAGAAAAAATTTGATATTAGGCAAGAGAAACAAAACAAAAAATAGGAACCAAAATATTACAAAAAAAAATTATGCGAAAACAATTTTTAAAAGTGGAAATAAAACCAGTGAAAAGAGGGAAACAAATTTCATCGAAAAGAAGTTCTAATAAGAAAAAATATAGTAAATAAAAAGTTTTCAATATAAGCAGAATATTTTTTGAAAATACTACTGAATAATAGTTTACTCAATTTTTTTTATCTCAAATTTAACCGCCTTTATGTTGAAAACAGCTCGACCGATTGGAGGGAGTGAAGTAAATAAAGCAAGAGGTAAGAAACTGTATAGATAGTTTGAAGGACCATTAAGGGGGAACAAATGAAAAACAAAACGTTTTTAGGGAAAAATTGGCAGAAGAAATAAACAGAAATATATAGAACTGAAACAATATGAAAGAAAATTAGAATCCTAGGAAAAAAAATCAAATAATGAAGAAACAATTTTGAAAAAAACAAAAACAGTAGGGAAGACACAATATCTCAGGCAAGGACGAAAGAAAAAAAAAGTTTAACAAAAATTATATTCCTGAAAATACAAAAATCAAACGTTGCAGTAACAATTTTTAAAAGAATAAAAATGATGAGAAGGGAGAACCATATTCATCGACAATATAAAAATGGCAAAAAGAAATAAACAGAAAGTTACTGCACTGAAAGCCATAATATATCTTAGACTAAAAGGAGAGAAAAAAATATATAACAAAAATTATAGTTCTGAGAATACAAAATCAAACGATGTAGGAACAATTTTTAAAAAAGTAAAAACAGTGGGAAAGGGAAACAAATTTTATTGACAATAAACACGGCAAGAAAAAGTAAACGGCAAGTTAATGCATTGAAAGCCACAATATAAATATCTTAGACAAAGAACGAAGGAAAACATTTTTAATAAAAATTAAAAGCCTTGAAATAAAAAAAAATCAAGTAATACAGAAACAACTTTTAAAATAATAAAAATGGTGAGAGGAGAAAACCAATTTCATCGACAATAAAAAAGTTAAGAAGAAATAAACAGCAAGTTATTGCATTGAAAGCCAGAATATTTCTTAATTAAACAAAAAGGGAATAAATAAAATGTTAACAAAAATTAGAATTCTGGAAAAAAAAATCAAATAATGGAGAAACAATTTTTAAAAGAAAAAAAACAATGAGAAGGGAAAAAAATTAATCGACAATAAAAATGGCAAAAAGAAATAAACAGAAAGTTACTGAATTGAAAGCCGCAATATATCTTAGGCAAAGAGGAAAGGAAGAAAATCATAACAAAAATTAGAGTCCTGAAAATAAAAAAAAAAAACAAATCATGCAAAAAAAAATTTTAAAAAAATAAGCACCGTGGGAAGGGAAAACAAATACAATACAAAAAGCAAAAAGAAATAAACAGAAAATTATTGCACTGAAACCCACAACATATCTTAGATGAAGAGGAAAGAAAAAAATATATAACAAAAATTGTAATTTTGAAAATACAAAAATGAAACAATGCAGAAACAAATTTTAAAAGAATAAAAACAGTGTAAAAGAGAAACAAATTTTATCGACAATGTAAACGGCAAGAAGAAATAAACAGCAATTATTGCACTGAAAGTCACAATATATCTTAGACAGAGAAGGAAGAATGAAAGGTATAACAAAACTTAGAATCGTGAAAGAAAAAAAAAGAATAAAAACAGTGGAAAGCGAAAACAAATTTCATCTAAAAAAAGTTAAATAAAAACGTCCAGAAGAAATGATTAGAAAGTTATGGCATTGAAAGCCACAATATACCTTAGACAAAGAAAGAAAAAAAAACATTTTTCCTTGAAATTAGAAAAAAAATCAAGTTATGCAGAAACAAATTTTTAAAATAATAAAAATGATGAGAGGGGAGAACCAATTTCATCGACAATATAAAAATGGCAAAAAGAAATAAACAGAAAGTTACTGCACTGAAAGCCACAATATATCTTAGACGAGGAGAGAAAAAAATATATAACAAAAATTATAGTTCTGAAAATACAAAATCAAACGATGTAGGAACAATTTAAAAAAAAATTAAAAACAGTGGGAAGGGGAAACAAATTTTATCGACAATAAAAGCGGCAAGAAAAAGTAAACGGCAAGTTAATGCATTGAAAGCCACAATATAAATATTTTAGACAAAGAACGAAAGAAAACATTTTTAATAAAAATTGAAAGCCTTGAAATTAAAAATTAAGTAATACAGAAACAACTTTTAAAAGAATAAAAATGTTGAGAAGAGAAAACCAATTTCATCGACAATAAAAAATTTAAGAAGAAATAAACAGCAAGTTATTGCATTGAAAGCCACAATATTTCTTAATTAAACAAAAAGGGAAGAAATAAAATGATAACAAAAATTAGAATTCTGGAAAAAAAAATCAAATAATGGAGAAACAATTTTTAAAAGAAAAAAAACAGTATGAAGGGAAAAAAATTAATCGACAATAAAAATGGCAAAAAGAAATAAACAGAAAGTTACTGAATTGAAAGCCGTAATATATCTTAGGCAAAGAGGAAAGGAAGAAAATTATAACAAAAATTAGAGTCCTGAAAATAAAAAAAAAAACAAATCATGCAAAAAAATTTTTTAAAATAATAAAAATGATGAGAAAGGAGAACCAATTTCATCGACAATATAAAAATGGCAAAAAGAAATAAACAGAAAGTTACTGCACTGAAAGCCATAATATATCTTAGACTAAAAGGAGAGAAAAAAATATATAACAAAAATTATAGTTCTGAGAATACAAAATCAAACGATGTAGGAACAATTTTTAAAAAAGTAAAAACAGTGGGAAAGGGGAACAAATTTTATTGACAATAAACGCGGCAAGAAAAAGTAAACGGCAAGTTAATGCATTGAAAGCCACAATATAAATATCTTAGACAAAGAACGAAGGAAAACATTTTTAATAAAAATTAAAAGCCTTGAAATAAAAAAAAAATCAAGTAATACAGAAACAACTTTTAAAATAATAAAAATGGTGAGAGGAGAAAACCAATTTCATCGACAATAAAAAAGTTAAGAAGAAATAAACAGCAAGTTATTGCATTGAAAGTCACAATATTTCTTAATTAAACAAAAAGGGAAGAAATAAAATGATAACAAAAATTAGAATTCTGGAAAAAAAATCAAATAATGGAGAAACAATTTTTAAAAGAAAAAAAAACAGTGAGAAGGGAAAAAAATTAATCGACAATAAAAATGGCAAAAAGAAATAAACAAAAAGTTACTGAATTGAAAGCCGTAATATATCTTAGGCAAAGAGGAAAGGAAGAAAATTATAACAAAAATTTTAGTTCTGAGAATACAAAATCAAACGATGTAGGAACCATTTAAAAAAAAATTAAAAACAGTGGGAAGGGAAAACAAATTTTATTGACAATAAACGCGGCAAGAAAAAGTAAACGGCAAGTTAATGCATTGAAAGCCACAATATAAATATCTTAGACAAAGAAGGAAGGAAAACATTTTTAATAAAAATTAAAAGCCTTGAAATAAAAAAAAATCAAGTAATACAGAAACAACTTTTAAAATAATAAAAATGGTGAGAGGAGAAAACCAATTTCATCGACAATAAAAAAGTTAAGAAGAAATAAACAGCAAGTTATTGCATTGAAAGTCACAATATTTCTTAATTAAACAAAAAGGGAAGAAATAAAATGATAACAAAAATTAGAATTCTGGAAAAAAAATCAAATAATGGAGAAACAATTTTTAAAAGAAAAAAAAACAGTGAGAAGGGAAAAAAATTAATCGACAATAAAAATGGCAAAAAGAAATAAACAAAAAGTTACTGAATTGAAAGCCGTAATATATCTTAGGCAAAGAGGAAAGGAAGAAAATTATAACAAAAATTTTAGTTCTGAGAATACAAAATCAAACGATGTAGGAACCATTTAAAAAAAAATTAAAAACAGTGGGAAGGGAAAACAAATTTTATTGACAATAAACGCGGCAAGAAAAAGTAAACGGCAAGTTAATGCATTGAAAGCCACAATATAAATATCTTAGACAAAGAAGGAAGGAAAACATTTTTAATAAAAATTAAAAGCCTTGAAATAAAAAAAAATCAAGTAATACAGAAACAACTTTTAAAATAATAAAAATGGTGAGAGGAGAAAACCAATTTCATCGACAATAAAAAAGTTAAGAAGAAATAAACAGCAAGTTATTGCATTGAAAGTCACAATATTTCTTAATTAAACAAAAAGGGAAGAAATAAAATGATAACAAAAATTAGAATTCTGGAAAAAAAAATCAAATAATGGAGAAACAATTTTTAAAAGAAAAAAAAACAGTGAGAAGGGAAAAAAATTAATCGACAATAAAAATGGCAAAAGGAAATAAACAAAAAGTTACTGAATTGAAAGCCGCAATATATCTTAGGCAAAGAGGAAAGGAAGAAAATTATAACAAAAATTAGAGTCCTGAAAATAAAAAAAAAACAAATTATGCAAAAAAAAATTTAAAAGAATAAGCACCGTGGGAAGGGAAAACAAATACAATACAAAAAGCAAAAAGAAATAAACAGAAAATAATTGCACTGAAACCCACAACATATCTTAGATGAAGAGGAAAGAAAAAAATATATAACAAAAATTGTTATTTTGAAAATACAAAAATGAAACGACGCAGAAACAAATTTTAAAAGAATAAAAACAGTGTAAAAGAGAAACAAATTGTATCGACAATGTAAACGGCAAGAAAAAATAAACAGTAAGTTATTGCACTAAAAACCACTATATATCTTAGACAGAGAAGGAAGAAAGAAAGGTATAACAAAACTCAGAATCGTGTAGAAAATTTCATCTAAAAAAGGTTCTAATAAAAACGTCCAGAAGAAATCAGAAAGTTATGGCATTGAAAGCCACAATATATCTTAGAGGGAAAGGAAGGAAAAAAATATATTACAAAAACTATAATTCTGAAAAATAAAAAAAAAATCAACATTCATCTGATGCACTAACAATTTTTAAAAGAATAAAAACAGTGGGGAGGCGAAATATATTTCATCGAAAAAGAGTTCTAATTAAAAAAATATAGTAAATTAGAAAGTATTCAATAAAATGCAAAATAAATAAGAGTTAAAACTCGCGCCACCGACATATAACGAAAATATTCCGAGAGAATTGAAGAACAAAGAAATTATATATTTTAAAGAGAACCAAAAAGTGAAACCCTACCTTCGGTAGGTCCCAGATATATTGAAAAACTTTGCAACTGGAGATACTTAAGAGCAAAACAGGTCGATTGACCCACGAATACCTTGGATCAAAAGTTAAAACTTTTGGAGATACAGGGTGTCAAAAGTACAGCCTTTATTCCAATTTTTGTAATTACTTGATAACCTTGGTGAGAACTAATTATTAAAAATGTCAAAAAATGTAGATTCCTGTAAAATACAGAAATCAATTTTTAGCCGTCGGTACTATGAAAACGCTGTTTTCGATCTTTTAAACGACTGATGAATTATTATTTCGCAAGCTCTAATTGTGCCCATCCCCAGACTAGTTTCGCCGTTTACGCCTCGTCAGTGAGGCGTTGACACAATTAGAGCTCGCGGAACTATGGGTACTCAAAACACGTTTCAAAGCAGCACCGAGAAAAGACTCCCGGTGGCGCCATCTGTGTCCGTTTGTTGAACTAACGAGATTGTACCGAAAATTTTATACTGCGAAACAAGTCTGGGGATGGGCATAATTAGAGCTTGCGAAATGATGGTTCATCAGCCGTTTACAGGGTCGAGAACAGCGTTTTCAATGTCAAAAGATTTTGAAAATTTTCATTAAACAGGATTTTTTAAAGTGTAATAATATAGGGTGGAGTAATAAAGTTTCAAATTTTTTTGTGTTGGAACAGTGGTAAACATAGCATCGTCTATTAGTTTTCTCACTTTAAATAACCTCCTATACAAAATTTCATGATAACATTGAAAACAGTTGTCACTTTGCCAATCAAAAAAGACTATTTATAATTTAGACAGAGGGAGCAACGGATTAAACTTAGTTAGTTTAGGTTAGGTTGAGGTTAGTTCAGGTTAGGAGTCGTCAAATCAAGTAGAGAATATTGAAAATTGCAACTCGATTCTTAAATTTGATTTTAGGCAGCTTTTACTATTGAATTTTTGTTATATCTGTTAGAGAAAAGATCACAAAAATGTGATAAAAATTGTAGTAAGCCGAAGTTTCTGAAGTTTGATATATTAGTGTAGTTTTTGATGCTAAGTAACTTTTTGTCCGAACGCAGTGAGGATTATAAAGGCGAGCCAACGGAGACATTTTGGTTGTAGATATTTGGTATTTTTTTGGTTCTATGGCTTATAACTTTGAAACTGCTCATTTGACGGGATTTTGAAGTATTGCGCGTATGTACAGAAATGAACGGGCTTTCCAAAAATGTGGTCGATTTTGTTGCACGTGCGGGGGGGGGGGCTGACCAGTGGCGTACCAAAGTCAAAAATGTGTTTTTTTCACAACCCAGAAGTCTAGCGTCTTTACCGTGTCCCGGGACTATGTGGGTTATAGGCCTCCCCCTGGGTTGATTTTCTCATATGTGTAGACGATACATTTTGAAGTCTAATTCCGATAAGTTAAATAGAAAAATGTATAAAAATTCGCAAAGTTGGGACGGTTTTTCTAAAAATTTTTTGCAATGGTCAAATTTTCGACCTTCTGGACCCCTTTAGTTAGACAACTGGCCCAATAAGGATGGTACCAGGGGAAAGGGCACATCCTTGGCTACTTTTAATCCTATCCCGCCAAAGGTGTCACTTTAATACAGAGTGGTCAAAAAAATGTCCAAAGACAATTAAGGAAAAGTGTCCAAACTTTGAAGGTAGTTTGTTGCGATTTTTACGAAAACTATGGAACGATCCGGCTTCGGTTGTATATGGGCAACTAGAAGACGTGGAGAGAAAAAAAAATAAGTTATTAGTTTTAGTCTAGCTCTTATACCGGGTGAGCTACAAAAGTTTTTCTGTGCCGCATTTTTTGCCAATTTTGGTGTACTTTTATCACATTTCACCCTGTAGATTCGACATTTTCGCAGCAAAAAATCTGAAATAATTTAGGGAGGTAGTAGATACGTGGGCCCTTGATTGTGCCAAAAATCAAGGACCTAGCTTTGAATTTGAAATTTTGACGAATTTTTAAACTTTAAATTTCAAATTGCCACTTTGCGGTATATTTGTCCGGAGACCGCGCATCTAATCGAATGGTTTTCTATCCCAGGGGATACGTTGGAATGTTTCCTTTTTGGGACTTAGGAACCACTTTTAGCAGGGACGTGGCGAAATGGTCTTAATTGAATTTCGAAACGAACGATGCAAAATTTTTCAAATTTGGCCGAAAATCCCGAATGGTTCCGAAGCGACGTCCACCACGGGGGTGTCGGAAGCATTCGGCGGCCGCGCCCATCTACAACTGACAGCTGAGATTTCCGAAATGTAAACATTAACTTTAAAGCCTCAGACTAAGGAAAATCGGCCGAAAAGCGGGGAAAACTATCTGGCCGGGGAAAATTTGAACATTTCTAGGAAGATTATTGGCAAAATGCCCGGTCCTCGAGGTCGTTTTCACAAAGACTGGTCGATTTGAAATTTTCATGTCGGGATTCATTTTTGGCTGATGACGTCGAAGCCAGACCACGCGGTTTTCGCCCGGACAGTGGCGGTTACAAATTCGGGCAAAAATGTATTTTTTCGATTTTTCGGAAGACATGGGCGTAGTTATTTTTTTTTTGCTATTTCTTCTGCTTTTCCATAAGAAATACATTGTGCAATGCTTTTTAAATGGGACAATATTGATTTCGTCATAAATTAAAGATGGAGGCGAAAAAAAATGGCCGCCGTAGACAGGGTAATTAAAAAATGGGGATATCTCTGAAACGAATAAAGTTAGAGAGCTGAACTTTGGTACCATGGTTCATTAGGGAATGGACTGCAAGTTGCCATGGGTGGAAACCTTATTCATGGTACCAAACCCATGGGCACCGTTAACGAAATTTTGCATATAAGTTTTCAGGCTTTTGCACGTGTATTTCCCATAAGAAATACATTGTACAATGCTTTTTAAATGGGACAATATTCAATTCGTCATAAATAAAAGATGGAGGCGAAAAAAAAATGGCCGCCGTAGACAGGGTAATTAAAAAATGGGGATATCTCTGCAACGAATAAAGATAGGGAGCTGAAATTTGGTACCATGGTTCATTAGGGAATGGACTGCAAGTTGCCATGCGTCGAAACTTTATTTATGGTACCAAACCCATGGGTACCATTAACGAAATTTTGCATATAAGTTTTCACGCTTTTGCACGTATATTTCCTATAAGAAAAACGTTGGGCAATGCGTATTATATGGGTGGAATGTAGATTACGTCATATTTGGGGTACCATTGATGGTACATGGTTCAAATTTGGATGGTAGGTTGGTAGTAGGTATGGGGGTATCATAAATTGTGATATAGCTGACTCAGCTATCATAGCTACAATAGCTGAGTAACGTTAGTATTTAAAGAACTGTTAATGATACATGGTTCAACTTTGGATGCTGGGTGCCCATGGGAGTACCATGAATGGTACTATAGCTGACATAGCTATGTAGCTGACCATAGCTAGGTTATAGCTGTTTTATGAACCGATGATGATATCAAGTTGAAAATCGAATGGTAGGTTTCCCTTATGTGAAATTCGCTAAAAATGACATTTCTAAAAATCCAAGATGGCCGCCTGAAAAGATTTGGTTTTAAGCCGATATCTCGGGAACGGTTCGAGCTAGAAAGCTGAAATTTGGTGTGTGGCCATTTTATGGGAAGGGCTAGAGGTCTCTGAGGTCCTGAACTTTGCCGCGGGTACCCAAGGTTCCATTTTGGAAACTTTTTTTATTAAAAGACAGTTTTTTGCTACAACTTACTGACTGTTGCTAAAGGGCGCCGAAACCAAATATATCCGACGTTTCGACTTTACGCTTACTGTAGGCCATCATCAGGGTATTCACTTTTATTACAAATATTGCTTCATAAATGTGCCACGCCCAAACAATCAGTTTTTCGTATTGTCTAACGTCGGACTAACTGTCCGATTTTATCGTTTTTAGGATCCAAGATTTGACAGATTAAATTTCTCATTTATAGGGGTAGAGTGACATTTGCCATTTTGTAGCAAAGCCATTTACGGCAATAGAACAACAGTGACTCAATTAAGTGTGAGTCGGTTCAAATACTGCTCAAAACGTTAATTAAAATTTTGCTTAGTTTCATAACAATCTTATAGGAAGTGAAAAACTGTTAAAATTTTGCAAAAATTATCTAATGTTTTTATTTGATCGAACATTACGTCAACTAAATTAAAAACCTTGAACGACAAATTAAGCAGGTATTTTGTGGTCGAGAATTCTCTATTCATGGGTGTCAATAGCATCATTATACTATGTTTACTTTTTGAATTATATAGATATAAGTATTAAAATGTCGATAAAAAGTGGAAAAATTACGATTTTGGCGCCATTTTGAAAAGGAAGGAAATTACTGAAAATTCCAGAATTGCAATTTTTTTACATATTTTTGTCCCCTCTTTCATTTGAGACTATTTTTGACAAAATCTATGACAATCGATTTTGGCTGAAAATTTTTACCCCCTTTTAAAATTTTAAAATTTTTACATTTTTCTGTTTATCTTGGAAACGGTAAGGTTTTTCGATATGCCGGTTAATATGATGTATGAAGAGGTCATCAAGGGCTATCAGATGCATGTACCAGAAAGAAGCTAGCTTTCACGGTTTTTGAGAAAATTAAAAAAAGTGCAAAAATTGTACCTTATTTTTGGGCCACCTGTGCTCAGTTACTGTTCTAGGCAGAGCTTCGAAAATGTGGCTCTACGTGTAGCTCTATTCTTCTACTTCCTTAGCTGTTCTTATACATTTTTTGATAAATCTTCATCGAAACGAGATATTAGCTGTTTAAGGCAGCAATGCACGATTTTTATCTGAAAATTTAGTTTTTTTGGCCAGTTTGAGAGCCCCATATGTTTAACATAGAATTTTCTATATGTGTCATTTAAATCTATAGTAATCGATTTTATTTGTTACTTCGAGTCGTTTTATAATGAATAGGACGTTGATTTCTGTTTTAGATAGTATAGGGTGGCTCAAAAAATGATGCAGGAAGCTAATATATGCTAATAATGCATAAAAGGTCCATAAGCAGTGTGTACTTTACATAGAAAGGGTGGATTATTTAGTACGTAGGCTAAGCAGAATAAGATGTTAGATATAGGCGATGAAAGCTTAATTAAAACTTACCAATGAAAGCAATTTTATAATTATGCAAGGAGTCTGGTGTTGATATTTATGAGTATTTACTGCGGAATAATTCCTTCGCCATTTTATCCACAAATTGTTAAAAAACACTAAAATTATTCTACTTTTTTGGCTCCTCTTATAGCTTTTTCTGATAAATCCTCATTAAAACGCGATATAAGCTGTTGAAGGCTGAAATTCACGATTTTTATCTAAAAATTTAGGTTTTTGGGCCAGTTGGCTCATAGGCTGAATATAGAAATATCGACTTTTCCCATAGAAATTAATAGTAATCGATTTTATTCGTAGGTTCTAGTAGTCGTATGATAAATAGGGCATATATTTACGTTTTGGATAGTATAGAGTGTCCCAAAAAAGTGTTGTAACCTAGAATTTTAGGATTTTTTCATGTAAATTGATAACAGTTAATTTATTGCGAAAATTCCATTAGTTTTATAATAAATAGAGCGTTGATTTATGTTTTAAATAGTATACGGTGTCCCAAATAATGCTGCAACATTTAACTTTAGTTTTTTTGTTTATCAATATTTTTTTGTAGGTTTTATTCCCTTATTATAAACAGTTAGGAACAATCAAAGCTATAAAACTGAAATTTCAATTGTAGATTCGTTTCATACTGTTGCGAACTCGGGGTTCAAAAATTCCAGTGCAACGATTTAACACGAAAACACTATTTATTTATTCCACAAATATACTCGACTACTAAATAACTCACTACTTAACACTTTATAGCCTTCTATTATCGCTTCGTAACTTTAGCTTACTTATAGCTCGCTTAAAATAATACTACTCTACTCGGGCGCTCTATGCGCCTTTTATATACAATCCTAAAATTACAGAAAAACCTAGAAAGTTCTTTATAAGAATTCTTGAATAATCTCATAAAAAAAAAACGGTTGTAAACAACTGCCTTCTAGATTAAGCCAGACGAGCAATAAATCACTCGTGTCAGCCATGATGCAGCGCGGATAGGTCGCGAAGCTCCACCAACCAACACGCTCCCATGCGTTGCCCCGCCTCCCATGCGGCGTTGCTGCGATCGTAACATTGCCCTCCTCCTAAGTCTGTTCGTCCCGAACAGATAGAGTTCCATGGTATCGTGCTAATCGATCCAAATGAACGACCTTCATCTTTGACCTAGGGGTCCGCTGGATCCTATACACCACATCATTAATCTTCTTTATAATTGTATAAGGTCCTTCCCAATTTTGGCTAAGTTTGGGCGACTTCCTCACCTTTCGCCTCGGATTGTATAGCCACACCAAATCACCATCCTGGAAGCCGCGGGAGTTAGCTAGTAAGTCATATCTTGCTTTGGCTCGATCACTGGATATCCGCAGTTTATTCCTGACTTGCTCATGAACATTGTTCAGCCTCTCCTTAAGCTCCTCCACAAAATTCTCAGAGCTGAGCGACTCTTTTTCTGGTGTTCCATACATCAAATCCGCAGGAAGCCTCATTTCCCTCCCGAACATCACTTTCGCCGGAGTATAACCAGTGGCTTCATGCGTAGAGCCTCGATATGCCATCAACATGAGAGGTAGATGTTGGTCCCAATCACGCTGATGATCTGCCACCATTTTAGACAGGTAATGTTCCATGGTCCGATTAAATCTCTCTACCATCCCATCCGACTGTGGATGCAAAGGAGTTGTCCTGGTCTTGCGAATTCCGAGAAGTTCCATGACCTTCTGGAAAACAGCCGATTCAAAATTTCGGCCCTGATCAGAATGAAGTTCGAGAGGGACTCCAAATCTGCAGAACATTTCATTTACTAGCACCGTTGCCACAGTCGTTGCTTCTTGATTAGGCAGGGCGTATGCTTCAGGCCATTTAGTGAAGTAATCCATGGCGACCAAGATGTATTTATTGCCCGACTCAGTCTGAGGAAATCAATCCCGCGACATCAATTGCTACCCTCTCGAATGGAGCACCTACAGTGTACTGCACCATTCGGCCGCGTGATCTTGTTCGAGGTCCTTTTGTGGCACAACAAACTTCGCACTTGCGGCACCAAGATTCGACGTCTTCATGATATTCACCCAGTAGAACCGCTCTTTAATTTTGGCCAAGGTTTTATTGACCCCAAAATGACCTCCACTGGTTCCGTCGTGCATTTCCTGTAGTACGTCCGATTTTCTGCTACCAGGAACAACCAACTGACTGACTACGGTCTTGCCATCCGGACTCTCCCACGCTCTCTTCAGTAATCCATTTTCTATTTTAAGAGAGTGCCACTGGGCCCATAGCGCCTTCAGGTTTGGACTTTTACCAGCAATTTCTTGCCATTCTGGTCTCTTGTCGTCAGTCTTTGCAGAGAGGATGGGTCCAATATCTGGATCATTCATTTGTTCTTCTCGAAGGGTCTGTGTGGTCCAGCCATCGTTTATTTCCACCGACGTTTTTCTTACAGAAGGATGTCCCTCACGTTGCTGAGTTCTTCGACAATGCTGACTATCTTCTTTACATGGCCGTCTAGACAATGCATCGGCATTTTCGTGAGACCTTCCTGGTCGATGTTCAGTTTGGACCTTCTGTCCTTTAATGCGTCCGGTCTCTGTAACACTTTTGCCACCCAAATTATTGGCTTGACTTGATTGGTTGACTTGACTGATCCTGGGGGTCTTATCGGGCTCGGTCAATTGCCCCCTTACATTGACAGGAATTGGTTTGTCCTGGATTCTAGGGCGGTCTTGATTGCCGCTCGGTCTTCTAAACAACGGCGACGGACTCCTTGCCCTGTTACGGCAGTTACTCTTGACGTGACCCAGTTTACCGCAGTTAAAACATTTTATGCCCCGATTGCCTGTTGATCGGGGAGTTCTATCTAACAGGGCTTGCATACTGACTGCCATATCCTTCATCGCTTTATGTAAACTGGCCATGGATTCAGCCATAGACGTATTCTTCTCTTCACCTCAAGTTGCCATTCGTACGCGTGGCGATGAACTAGATGACACTCGTGACGCCTCGAATTCCAGGGCCCGAACTAGTGCCTCGCTGATATCCTTGGGCCTTACTAGACGTAAGTGGTATCTCATGTCACTATCTCTAACTCCCTCAATGAACCTTTCGGCGGCAAATTGCATTTGAAAAGATTCAGGAGCCGATGGATATGCCAGGTGAATGAGTCTGTCTATGTCCGCCTCAAATTCTTGTAAGGATTCACCTGACTTTTGCTGTCTCATCCTCAGCTGGGCCTGGAACACGGTTTCTTTGTGTTCATTTCCAAATCGTAGTTGCAGAGTGTGTACTAAAGCCGCATAATTACTTTGATCCGCTGCCGACAGAGATTGGAGTAACTCAGCCGCTTTTCCACGAAGTGCTACCACTAATGATGTAGCTTTCTGGGGCTCGGACCAACCATTAGCTTTTGCAGCTGCCTCAAACTGAGTTTTATAAATTTCCCATGCCGTAGTACCGTCATAATCGGGAGGCTTAATTTTAGCGTTGGCTGTGCTAAAACTCTCTGTAGACACGGTGTCGTCCTCAAGTTGTTCCCGGAATTTCTTTTCTAGTTCGAGACCCCTCTGGTTGACAGCTTCGAGTCCTTCGTTAACGCCGTTAATGGATTCGTTCACGCCGTTAACGGATTCGTTAACGGATTGCATTATTCTTTCTTCCAATTGTTGCTCCCTAGCTGCGAGATGGTTCACTAATTCTTCTTTAAACCGTTTCTGTTCTTCCTTTTGTTCTTGATAATGATTTTTCTGCTCTTCTTTCTGTTGTTCATAACGTCGCTCCTGTACTTGATCACGTCTTTCTTGTTCCTCTTTTTGTTCTTTATAACGTTTTTCTTGCTCTTCCTTCTGTTGTTGCATAAGGGACAGCAGGGCGGCAAGTTGATCCTCCATCGCTTGATGCTGGCTTCTGGTCACTGGCATAAACACGTAATGTCCGGCAATGAAGCACTCACTTACAGTTCAGCAATATTAGTCCTCAAATTCCCACTGGAATCGCACTTCTGACACCAATTGTTGCGAACTCGGGGTTCAAAAATTCCAGTGCAACGATTTAACACGAAAACACTATTTATTTATTCCACAAATATACTCGACTACTAAATAACTCACTACTTAACACTTTATAGCCTTCTATTATCGCTTCGTAACTTTAGCTTACTTATAGCTCGCTTAAAATAATACTACTCTACTCGGGCGCTCTATGCGCCTTTTATATACAATCCTAAAATTACAGAAAAACCTAGAAAGTTCTTTATAAGAATTCTTGAATAATCTCATAAAAAAAAAACGGTTGTAAACAACTGCCTTCTAGATTAAGCCAGACGAGCAATAAATCACTCGTGTCAGCCATGACGCAGCGCGGATAGGTCGCGAAGCTCCACCAACCAACACGCTCCCATGCGTTGCCCCGCCTCCCATGCGGCGTTGCTGCGATCGTAACAATACTCACAAACAATATGTCATAAATGGGAACCTTGATAGGGGTACTCGTGGTACCATTTTATATCTTTTTATAAATTTTAGAACGTTTTTTACCATTAAAAAAAAAAAAAAAAAAAAAAAAAAAAATGATGGCTGTGTGTGACAAAAGCACACCATAAACAAACCAACTCAAGAGTTTTGCTGACCAACTTGTATTTACAACTACGTGATGTACCGGTGGTACACCCGAAGAGATTATGTCTAGACCCAACAACAGCTTTGATATGAGAAACGGAGATAAGTACTTTGTTACGTGGACGTGCAATTCGTGTCGTTCTCAACGGTTCGCTGCGAAGGACCAGTCAAATTTTACTCACGTTGAGTTCCTTATTGACAAAAAAATTACGAGTTTTCTTTCAAAAAAGGTTCGTGTTTCCAAAAACAAATTAATTCAACAACAACAAAAGAAAATCACCAGCAAACATGACTTCCAAATTTTAAACTTAAACATACTTAGTTGGTCAATTGACCTAATTGCCAGTCAGACTGGGTAATAACTTCTTCTTCTGACTCCTTTTGTTTCGGATTAATATAAATAAATGCTAGCAGCTGACTGTAAATAAACAAAATTCAATGCCGGATCGCAGCGATTTGCGAATTAATTATTTAAAAGTCTGAAAGTGTGTCATGCATTTTTACGTACGTATCGGGGCCAGTAAACATTATTGTTTATTAATACCCTGTCAAAGTTCAAGTTTAGCTTATAAACAAGAGTATTTTATGTTTTCAATAGGGTGGACTACAAAGTACCTAGTGTGTTACCATAAGTTTTGGAATGTTGGTAAAATAGTTGAAAAATAAGGTTTTAGGCGCCATTTAGAAAGGGAAGAAAAATAACAAAAATTTGAATGTTACTTTCATGTGATATATTTTCATCCTCTCTATGATTTGAATTAAATTTCTCAAATGTTCACATTTTTGTGTTTATCTTGAAAACGGTAACATTATTCGATAAGCATGTTAAGACTTAAATATAAAATTTAAAATGTGTAAAATTAAAAAAACCTAAAATAATAAAATTAAAATAAAAATGTTTTCCTCATTTTTGGGCAGCCCGTGCTAAGTTACTGTAATAGGTAGATATTAGAGGATTGGCTCAGCTTGTTTTTTAACGACTCTCGGGCGTATTTTTGAGAAGATTTCTATTAACTTCCAAGACCTCCTTATTGATAAAAACTTGAATTATACCAGAAATTTGTGTTTCACTAACTAGAGCTGCAAAAAGAAAACATTTATATTTGGCAATTTTTTACTTTATACAAGAGTTGTTTTTTTTTTTAATTTTGCACGTTCGTATTATGTTTCAAACAGAATTATAAGAAAATTCAGTTTATTTGCAAACCCAATCCCTAAACAAATCGAAGAGGCTGGGAATAACGAGACAACGCACCCTGTCTCTTCCAATGATTCCAATTAGTTCCTTAATTGAACACAAGAGCGTCCCTGTGCGTAGATTGACAGGTGACAGGCGGCCGCCTTAAATTGGATCTCGATCTAATTTCTTGTACGTCTCTCGTCTCGAACCGTGAGGTGTGTTGTTGGATCGTTTTAAGGCATCAGCCGAAGATATTTAGTGACTCCCTGTCGCGATTAAAAAAAAAAATCTCAATCCCGTATCAATTACACGGGCCTTAAAGCCCTGTGGACGAGAGGCGAATAAAAATTCACCCCAACTTTAAAAGAAAAGTTTAAAAGCGATTAGTGTTCCACTTATTGCGTCCGCTCGTTAATCGAAAAACCCTCGAAGATGAAAATTGATATTGGAATTTTTAACCAAGTTTTTCCACATCCGGTTTTTCGTAGCCTCCGGCGGCAATTTTCAGAGAATTTGTTTAGGGCCCGTTTGCTTTAGAGAAAAAAAAAGTTTCGCTGTTTTGGCGGAGTAACTAAAAACCGTCTCGTTCTCTCATTGGGGGAGAATGGTACATTAAGTGACTGGCCCAGCGCCCTTAAATCACTGAAGTCCGACCCCGAAACAATTGAAAACCGAACAACAGCAAAACAATAATCGACTCGCCTCGTAAATCTTGGGCGGCTACGATTGTATTTTGTCGAGAGCGTCACGGTCCGGTTCCAGTCCCAACTTCCGAAGGAGTTAAGCTCGAAAGTTTCCGTCACCGTGTGTAAACCAAACTGACCCTCAAGAACTAAACCCCCTCGAGGGGCTCCCCTAATAAATCAGTTGTTTAAAATCGAGGACTGTTTAAGTTTGAGGTTAACAAGGGAAATAAATCGGAAGTTTCGGTCGGAGTCACATCTTCGCGATTTTTCCGTCTGGCGGGATGGTGACGTGTCGCAATTTGCGGGGCAATAAAGACATTACCGAACGTTGTCTCATGCCAAACACATCGCCGAGCTTACGACTTACCTTATGGGTTGCATATTTGATTCGAAAAAGATTGTTTAGCTCCCATGTCGCGAGGGGGGGGGGGGGAGACCTGCACTTTGATATACAAACAGGAGAGGCGGCGCTAATAGGGGGGCGGTTGTATAACAAACGCCGGTTGCCAAAATAAATCCGCCGCCACCGTGCTTTCGTTGTTTGTCTAGCCCCGACGGCTTAAGAACACTAATTGCCAAACTTGGAAAGTGTATTAAGATTATGCACGGCTTGCTCACCTTTAAATATTGTCAATTTGGCAATTTGCATCGTTGAGCGTGTTTACTTTAAATTTTCAGCTCCGGCCATGTCGCATCAGCATCTCACCAATTTTTCTCTACCGAATAGAGACAATAAAGGTGCCCACGCACCCCGAAACGATTTCAGCATACAATCAAGGGCTTGTTTACGCCTTTTGTGGTGGCAGTAGGTATGTATCACCTTTCTTGTCCCATTCAACGTATTCAAGTGTATAAATGAATACGTTACAATTACTAACTAGACAATGACGCGCCGGTAGACGTTACTGGACTAAATTTATTAGTCATTCAATTTGGTTCAGGGTCGTAGGCTAAAAGAGCGGATCATTTTGGTCCTTTTGGTAACCCAAGAGACATGACTCAATAAAAAAAACGATAAATACTGAATCCATTAACTTTGGTAACTTTTATTGTACTCACTACTAAACTTGATTTCTTGTATGTTATTAATACTTATGATGTTGTGAATACAAATAAGTCGTTCATCTTGAGTCTAGGCAAATCTTCTTGTTGATTCAACAATATTCCATCTCACGCCTCATATCATCTAACCACCATGCGCAAATATTCTTTAATTTTTCTTCCTTCAAAAATTCGTCTCTAGCATTGAGTTAGAAACCACATAAAGAAACCTTATTAATGAGGTTACCTTATGCCAAGTGCACTTATGGTCAAGAAATAACATTTATATATCGCTCATGATAACTTCTTTTGTAATCTAATTCTGTCATCAGCACCTCAACTTCTTTCTACTACTCCTTTGATGACTGTTCCAAGTCATACAGGTTCAATACGTTGCTACATCAAAGTAATTCCATGATTACATGAAAAACAGTTTTTTTTTCCAAATTGATCACTAAGAAAAACGTTATTTATGTGACTTTTTGGTTGTCTTTAATATCTGTAATTTCCTTGTTTTTCAAATCTTTCGAAATATTTTGTCTGAATTTTATTCAAAATTTTTATTTGCATTTTATTTGAAACTTTTTTTATTATAACTTTTTTGAATAAAAATTGTTTCTTTTTCTCACTATTTTTATTCTTTTAAAAATTGTTTTTGCATCATTTGTTTTTTTTTGTATTTTTTGAACTCTAATTTTTGTTATAATTGTCTTTCTTTCATCTTTTCTTAAGATAAGTCGTGGCTTTCAGCCAATGACATTCTGTTTATTTGGCCTGCTCGTTTTTTTTTTGATTTTTTATTTTTTTTCTCTTAACGATTATTCAATCTATGCAGTTACAGTTACCTACTTACCTTTCGCTTTATTTAATTTTCACCGCACCCCTTAGGGTATTCCAAGCATGCCATTCCGTTCGAAAACAGCAAAAAAAAGGGGGGGTATTACGACTTTTTTCTAAATTCTCAACTACGACAGCCTGTAACTTGAAAACGCCTTGACCGATTGGAGTGAATCCAACTGTATTTTCCTTGCCTTGGTGTCCTCTTTCACCTCCCATCGTTGGAAGTTCTGTGGGTGCAGTATTTCCCGAGATAGATCCCTTCGGAGGTCGATTTTTAAGCACTTTTAGAAACCCGTTTTTGGACCATTAAAAAAAAACTCGTTAGGAGATAATTTCATTCCAATTGAGTTTGTTAGGATCTTAGGGGTTTTCAAGCATGCCAAAAATCCGATTTTTTTTTGAAAATGTCCAAAGGGGGTACGTTTTTCTCATTTCTCAACTATGACAGCCTGTAACTTGAGAACATCTTAACCGATTGGAGTGAATCCAACTGTATTTTTCTCTACTTGCTGTCCTCTTTCACCTACCGTCGTTGGAAGTTCCGTGGGTGCAGTATTTCCGGAGATAGACCCCTTCGGAGGTCGATTTTAAGCACTTTTAGAATGGCGTTTTTGACCAATTTTTTAAAAAACCTCTTTATAGATTAATTTTGTTCGAATTGAGTTTGTTACGATCTTAAAGGATTTCAAGTATGCCATTTCGTTCAAAAACAGCAAAAAAAAATACCGAAATTGTTTTGGAAATGTCCAAAGGGGGGGTATTACGACTTTTTTCTCAATTCTCAAATACGACAGCCTGTAACTTGAAAACGCCTTGACCGATTAGAGTGAATCCAACTGTGTTTTTCTCGCCTTGGTGTCCTCTTTCACTTCCCATCGTTGGAAGTTCCGTGGGTACAGTATTTCCGGAGATAGACCCCTTCGAAGGTTGATTTTTAAGCACTTTTAGAATCGCGTTATGACCAATTTTTAGAAAAAACCCCTTTAGAGTTTGATTTCATTCGAATTGAGTTTGTTACGATCTTAAGGGATTTTGAGCATGCCATTCCGTTCAAAAACAGTAAAAAAAAATCTGAAATTTTTTTTGAAAATGTTTTAAGTGGAGGTATTACAATTTTTTTCTCAATTCTCAACTTTGACCGCCTGTAACTTAAGAACGCCTTGACCGATTGAAGTGAATCCAACTGTTCTCTCCTCTTCCTGATGTTCTCTTTCTCCTGCCATTACTGGAAGTTCCGTAGGTCCAGTATTTTCGGAGGTCGATTTTAAGCACTTTTAGAATGGCGTTTTTGACCAATTTTTAAAAAAACCTCTTTATAGATTAATTTTGTTCGAATTGAGTTTGTTACGATCTTAAAGAATTTCAAGTATGCCATTTCGTTCAAAAACAGCAAAAAAAAAATTCCGAAATCGTTTTGGAAATGTCCAAAAGGGGGGTATTACGACTTTTTTCTCAATTCTCAACTACGACAGTCTGTAACTTGAAAACGCCTTGACCGATTGGAGTGAATCCAACTATATTTTCCTCGCCTTGGTGTCCTCTTTCACCTCCCATTTTTTATTTTTTTCCGTAAGTCGTTTTTCTTTCCTTTCTGGCTTCTTTTCTGTTTCTTTTTTCTTATAATATTATTGCCATTGTTTCGAAAAACCGATAGATGAAAATTTCTCCTCTTTTCTTTCATGTGTAGTATTTTTGATATTTTCTTCTGGCCAGAATAAAAGAGCCTTAAAAAATATTGGTTTTAAAAATGTTCACCTCCATCACTAGACATTTTTTTGTCTTTATTTCGAGGGGTTGCTACTATTAAATATCTCATTTCTTTTCTCATGTATACCTTCTGATCTCTCGTGTCACATGTCTAACAGAAATATTTAATAGAATTTCCTGATGGATTTCGTTTATAATTTCCACTTTTCATTTTTTTTTCACTTTTCGCTTAGTCCGTCTCTTGTTTTCAGTCGACGCACTATCCTGTTCTTTGTTTTCTTTTAAAATCTATAACTTGTACCGTTTTATTATTTTTATTCAGTTCTGGGAGACTTCTAACCGTCATTTTTCTTATTTTTTTCTCGTTTTTTGGCTACTTTTCTTCCTCCTTTTTTTTATCTTTGGCTTTGTCTCATTATTTTTTCATACACTATTCCTTTCATTGCTTCGAAAAACAGACATAAGAAATTTTTTCTTTTTATTTTTTTTTGTCGTATTTTTAACGTTTTTTTCTTGCCGGAATAAAACAGTCTTAAAAGGTAACGGTGTTTAAGAAGTTTTTATCTCCTTCACTAAACAATTTTTTTTCTCCTCTTTTCGCTGCGTTCTTGTTTTGTTTATAACTTCTGATCTCTCGTTAACATGTGTCATATCATTCGTTCATTTTAAAACAAGAAAACCTCAAGTAGGTCATGGAATTAGAATAGTAGGTCTAAGATGACTTTATAAAGAAAATGAAAGTTGAAAATATCCGAAAATCTTCCGATTTTAATTTTTTTATGAACTTATCTCACACAATAGATTTATTAATTAAATGGCTTGCTACGAGGTTTTCTTTATGAAATGTTTAATATAATTTCCTGATCAATTTCGTTTATAATTTCCATTTTTTTTTTCATCTTTCGCTACCATTGTCTTTTGTTTTCCGTGGACGTATTATCCTGGTGTTTGTTTTTTTTAATTAAAAATTTGTACCTTTTCAGACTCAAATTCAGATTCGGGAGACTCTTAAATGTTTATTTTGATTTTTTAAATTTAAACTTCCCTATAGTTTTCTTACATTCTTTTAGGTTTATAGTTCTTTATGAGGTAGAACAGAAGTCTTATAGGTGCAAGATTTCCGGAGAGGTCCTGTAATATTATTTGTTCACATTTAAAACATTCTGACCTCCTTTAACACCTTTTTGCTTTGTAAGGAATTTTCTTGGAGTAAATTTAAATGGTTTTATCAATTTAATTCCTGAACGAGTCTCCACTCTCCTCTCGGAAACATTGTGTGTTCAGTTCTATGGGTGGAGTAGTTTCGGAGATCGATTTTTAAGCACTTTTAGAATCGCGTTTTTGACCAATTTTTAGAAAAACCTCTTTAGAGTTTGATTTCATTCGAATTGAGTTTGTTGCGATCTTAAGGTATTTCGAGCATGCCATTCCATTCAAAAACAGCAATAAAATTTCGAATTTTTTTTGAAAATGTCCAAAGGGGGGGGGTGTATTACGACTTTTTTCTCTCAATTCTCAACTACGACAGCCTGTAACTTGAAAACGCCTTGACCGATTGGAGTGAATCCAACTGTATTTTCCTCTTCTCGATGTTCTCTTTCACCTCCCCTCGTTCGAAGTTCCGTGGGTGCAGTATTTCTGGAGATAAACCCCTTCGGAGGCGGATTTTTTAGCACTGTTAGAATCGCGTTTTTGACCAATTTTTAGAAAAATCTCTTTACAGTTTGATTTCATTCGAAGTGAGTTTGTTACGATCTCAAGGGATTTCGAGCATGCCATTCCATTCAAAAACAGCAAAAAAATTCCGATTTTTTTTTGAAAATGTCCAAAGGGGGGAGGGGGTATTACGACTTTTTTCTCTCAATTCTCAACGACGACAGCCTGTAACTTGAAAACGCCTTGACCGATTGTAGTGAATCCAACTGTGTTTTTCTCTTCTCGATGTTTTCTTTCACCTCCCCTCGTTCGAAGTTCCGTGGGTGCAGTATTTCTGGAGATAAACCCCTTCAGAGGTGGATTTTTTAGCACTGTTAGAATCGCGTTTTTGACCAATTTTTAGAAAAATCTCTTTACAGTTTGATTTCATTCGAAGTGAGTTTGTTACGATCTCAAGGGATTTCGAGCATGCCATTCCATTCAAAAACAGCAAACAAAAATCCGATATTTTTTTAAAATGTCCAAAGTGGAGGTATTACGACTTTTTTCTTATTTCTTAAATACGACAGCCTGTAACTTGAAAACGCCTTGACCGATTGTAGTGAATCCAACTGTATTTTCCTCTTCTCGATGTTCTCTTTCACCTCCCCTCGTTCGAAGTTCCGTGGGTGCAGTATTTCTGGAGACAGACCCCTTCGGAGGTCGATTTTAAACACTTTTAGAATGGCGTTTTTGACCAATTTTTTAAAAAACCTCTTTATAGATTAATTTTGTTCGAATTGAGTTTGTTACGATCTTAAGGGATTTCGAGCATGATATTCCTTTCAATACAGATAATAAAAAATCAACATAGGTAGTTCCGTGGGTGCAATGGTGCAAAGCACTTTTAGAATCGCGTTTTTGGACCATTTTTAAGAAAACCTCTTTCGAAGTGAATTTCGAATGAATATTTATTGTATTTATTTTCTTATTGGCGTTTATTGTTATTATTCTGCATTTTCTCTTTATTCAAATATTATTATATTATTTTTTCTTTATTCGAATACCTTCTATAGTTAAGCTAAAATTGTAAAAAAGATATTGTCGTATTTACAAAAAAGAAAATCGTCATAAATTCACTAATTTGAATTAATAAGTACCCATCTTTTGCCATTCAATTAAACTGAATTTTCCTTCATCATCAGAATTTAGTTCCTGACAGCCAAAAATGTATTCTATGTCGAGAGTTTATTGAACGACCACTTTTACAACGAACGTTTTTACACGAATCACTATAAATGGAGTGTACCGCCCAAGAAAATGTTTCAAAAATGCATAAAAATATGAGATACAAAGTAGGTGCAATAAACTTTAGAAGATATGCAAAAGTGTGAAAAATGTGAGAAGACAATGCGAACAATGTAAGAAAATAGATTGTAACTTATTAGAAAAATTTGGTTTTTATATTCAATCGTCTTTCGTTTTTTTTTGTGTTAATTTTTTTTGGTTTTGGTGATTTGTCTTTGTTTTTGCTTATCAGAATTAAATTCTCCAAAACCTCAGTACGACTAATGACTAAAAATAACTATATTTATATATACATAAAATTATAAATATCTACTTCATTAGGAAAATTTATTTGAGTAAACCATTTATTAGTAGTTAAGTTGACCTAAAAATATATCATTCTGCAATAACTATTACCTTTAATCCATTGAAAGTTATTTTTGAATTTTTTCGTTGAAACCCCTTGCCTTCCTACTGTGTTTTAACCAGCGTGTTAATCTTTTAGTAGATTATGTCACTAGGAGTAAAAGTGGGTCTTTTCGTGCTGAGCCCAGAGATTGACGGCCGAAGCGAAGCTGAGGCCTGCAACTGGGCGAAGCACAAAAATACCTTTTACTCCGAGTAACATATACTATTTTTTTTTTCAAGCATGCAATAAATAAGAAATCTATTTAAAAGTGGTTCAGTTTTGCAATTTTCTCTCATCCTCTTTAAGCGGGTCTAGGTACTTACCCAATTGTGTATATTATTTGTAAAATACATAGAATATGTTAGAATGGTGGTTTTCAATGTTCAATGGTTTTAATGTATTAAATAATAACCAATGATTATGGTAAACTAAGAATTTGTAGCATTATTTTCAATACTAAATTAATAAATGTCACATTGACAGATAAATATGATGACGCGCATGACATTTAACAGACGAATTCAGAATTCGAGAACCTATGCGATTTCGACTAATAACGGTTTCGGATGGTGCTCTTGAGTGCCCTGAGAGTATTTCTGTCCTTTGTTTTTTCAACAAGAATGTAAAGATGGCAATACACTCAGATCGGTTTATCTGGTGTCATCTATTATTAAAATAATTTTGGTGAATGAAAATCGTTTATATATGCGCCACCATGACACTAGCGGTGACTTTTGACTTTACTTTTACTGACTAGGACTTTTTTGCTACTTTTTTGGTCTCAGGATTTGAAAGCCCACTTTAGGTGTGCGTATGGAGAAAACAAATGACGTACTTTTAGTCTGCTTGAAAAAAAAATAATTTTTTTATTTCAATTTTGTGTTTTTTTTCGCTGTATACATTCATTTATAGGTAGCTAATTCGGCCTAATTTTTATTTCTTTAATGTCGTCCAGTTCTTTTCTTGTTATTCTTTGCTTTTTCTGTGTTTAATTTTCATGCTTTATTCATTACATTTCCTTTGGCTTTTGCATCTAATAGTCTATTGCTTTCTGTTCCGTGAACATATTTGTTAAGTCTTCCCGCCAGGAAATAAGGAGTTTTTCATAACAAACGACCATTGTTCATAATGATTAAAACCTTACAATTTGGGTACACCAGAGAGTCAATTGTTGACAGCCATATTTACTGTACAAACATATACAGTTTGTCTCAAATTGGCCTTCTCGGAAATTACAAACTCTATGAAGTTGGTTAAATGGGGAAAATTCTAGACAATTACTTCAGTAACTTAAAGATAAAAAGGGTGCATTTAGAATAAAAGTAATATTTTATTTTTTTATCTTAAAAGATAACCAAAAAATTGCGAAACGAAGCAACTATTTGAGAGGAATACATATAAGGTAAAGTTTGAGTATGTTATTTTGTTGAAGTTAAAAATTGAATATTATGGGAATTTACATGGAAAAGATGAATGAAAATGCTCCAGGACTATCGCATACAACTCTTTTGAAACTTAAGTTTTTTTTTTCTTAGTTTGTATTTAGTCTTTATACCGCCTTGTTTAGTTATTTTCTCGTAATGATTTCTTTGTTTTTCACTTGTTGTCACAGCCATTAAATGCAAATCTAAAATTAAATAAAACGTCGATTACAGTTTTTATCTACAAAGAATAAACTACAAGGGGCTTCTTAGTGTTTGTTTAAATCATTTGCACTTTATTTAATACTAAGATTTTGCAAATAAAATAAAAAAAAAGACTTCCGAAAGAGATTATCATATTATATGTACATATATGGGTTTTGTAAGGTTATTTTTGTCCACAAAAGTGAACTAAACGTTTGCTCCTTTGAATAGATAAATTTTTGAGCGGCCAAGGGGTTACTAGCAACGAGGATAACGTTTCGATTTTATGGAACCATCATCAACTTCTATTTTTGTTATGGTGGTCATGTTTGTACTGGTTTTTTACATTTTTGGCCAAAGAGCAAATTTGTTTCTATCATGTATTACAAAGAATTTTCCAGCAACTCTTCTTGATGATTTTCTGTCTCATAAAAAGGAGACTTACGCTATTGAAAATCCTGAAAATTTCCAAAGCTTTTTTTATCTTCTAAACTTGAACTATGATAGAAATTGATCTATGACCAATCAGCGCTGAACCCACAAAAGTTGATTATTTTTGAGTCGTTTTATATATCCACGGACACACTGTAGATATGTAATTTTAGGCAATCAAGAAATTTCAATTCCTATAATACAGAACCTCACCTTCTTCCTCGTTCCTTTCGATGTTCACCAGGGGCGTGGGCAGAGCATACCGGGCATACACATTGCCTGTCACTCATTTCTCGAAAGAAAGAGTTGGCATTTCGCGCTTCATTTCATTCGGCTATCCGTTGTCTTGAAGCAATCCGAAGAGTTTGAAGAGTGGCCGTTTCGACGTATTGTTGGATACACTGCTCCCACAAAAAATAGCCGCGTCTCTGATCACGAGAGGTCTGTTTTGTGCATTGGCCATACACTAGAAGGATACATTTTCATAATCTGAGGGTAACACAATTTCTTCTACATGTTCAGATTCATGCTTTCGGAATATTGCAGCATCTCCAGAAGGCAAGAGAGTTGTAACTAAACGAAACTGAATGGTGGCTTTTAAAATAAACTGCTAACAAAAAAGATCGATACGGCAAAATTTTTCATCATGTTTAGGGATCTGTATCTCGGAAATGCCTTAGCCGAAATTCATAACTTAAAGAGACTTTGGAAGATCGTTTCTTCTAGAATCAGGGAGGGAGGCTAGTTTTAAACCAAAGTGATTTTCTAAATGATATACAGGGTAAAGAAAAAAGCACTGCAAAATGGTTGCATTTCAACCCACTGCAATTGGTAGCTAGAGTATCTTCAGAACATTCGTTCCTATGAGATTTGAGGAACTGGACTAATATCATGGGACATGTTCGGCGGTTTTTAGTTTTTTGGCCCACAAGAGAAATTAGGGGGGTTTATCAAAATGTGTGCGTTTTCTTATAAGTTGCCCTGTATCGCGAGAATGCCGCTGCCGATTTTAATGACGTAAATTATCTCCAAAGACAAATTATTGTAAAATCAGCGGCGTACACTCCAGTTTAACAAAACCTTTCTATTCCACGTTGTACAAAAATGGCAAAAAATTTACTGATAAACTGATCAATATTTTGTTAATAAGGACGTCATGGCGGTTGTTCTAACTTTAAGGCTCTTATTGTAATTACATTTAAGAGCCATGGTCGATATCTCGGGACGTTTTTGGCCTACAAAAAAAAATACGGGGGTTTTTCAAAAAGTTTTGCGTTTTCTTATAAGTTGCCCTGTATCGCGAGAATGCCGCTGCCGATTTTAATGACGTAAATTATCTCCAAAAGACAAATGATTGTAAAATCAGCGACGTACACTCCAGTTTAACAAAATCTTTCTATTCCACGTTGTACAAGAATGGTAAAAAATTTACTGAGAAACTGATCAATATTTTGTTAATAAGGACGTCATGGCGGTTGTTCTAACTTTAAGGCTCTTATTGTAATTACATTTAAGAGCCATGGTCGATATCTCGGGATGTTTTTGGCAGTTTTTTGTTTTTTGGCCAACAAAAAAAATTACGGGGGTTTTTCAAAAAGTGTGCGTTTTCTAACCTGTATCGCGAGAATGCCGCTGCCGATTTTAATGACGTAAATTATCTCCAAAAGACAAATGATTGTAAAATCAGGGCAACTGATAAGGGCAACTGATAAGAAAACGCAAACTTTTTGAAAACCCCCCGTAATAATTTTTGTAGGCCAAAAAACCAAAAGCTGCCGAATTTCTCGAGATATCGACCACGGCTATTTAATGTAATTAAAAGAAGAGCCTTAAAGTTAGGACACCCTCCATGACGGCGTTATTGACAAAATATTCATTAGTTTCTCAGTAAATTTTCTGCCATTCTGTAAAACATGGAAGAAAAGGTTTATTGAACTTGAGTGGACGTCACTGATTTTACAATCATTTATCTTTTAGAGATAATTTATTTCATTAAAATCGGCAGCGGCATTCTCGCGATACAGGGCAACTTATAAGAAAACGCAAACTTTTTGAAAAACCCCCTTAATTTCTTTTGTAGCCCAAAAAACAAAAAACTGCCAAAAACATCCCGAGATATCGACCATGGCTCTTAAATGTAATTACAAGAAGAGCCTTAAAGTTAGAACACCCGCCATGACGTCCTTATTAACAAAATATTGATCAGTTTTTCAGTAAATTTTTTGCCATTTTTGTACAACGTGGAATAGAAGGGTTTTGTTAAACTTGAGTGTACGCCGCTGATTTTACAATAATTTGTATTTTGGAGATAATTTACGTCATTAAAATCGGCAGCGGCATTCTCGCGATACAGGGCAACTTATAAGAAAACAAACGCACACTTTTTGAAAAACCCCCGTAATTTCGCATGTGGGCCATAAAACTAAAAACCGCCGAACATGTCCCGAGATATTAGTCAAGGTCCTCAAATCTCATAGGAACGAATGTTCTGAAGATACTCTAGCTACCAATTGTAGTGGGTTGAAATACAACCATTTTGCAGTGCTTTTCTTTACCCTGTATATCATTTAGAAAATCACTTTGGTTTAAAACTAGCGTCCCTCCCTGATTCTAGAAGAAACGATCTTCCAAAGTCTCTTTAAGTTATGAATTTCGGCTAAGGCATTTCCGAGATACAGATCCCTAAACATGACGAACAATTTTGCCGTATCGATCTTTTTTGTTAGCAGTTTATATTATGTTTTGGCCTTATTGAAATAAAAAATTAAGGTTTTAGGAGTTAATTGATCGCACAAGTACCTTACGAATGCCCTTCTGGACATTACTTCAGCATGACTGTCATTAAATGCCATGTCTCCAGGACATAGTCTAGATTTCTCAATGCTCTTTAATTCAATATCTAAAAAGCTACAACTTCCAACAATGAATTCTATTGTTTAAGCCTTTCTATCTCTTGATGCATAGATAAGTTTAATGAATTGTATATAGAAAAAAAATGCTACAGTGTAATTTTAAATTGAACAATTGCAAATCTTTATTGGATTTGAAGCACAACCGTCCTCATAACTTCGTCTCTTGCAACTTTTGAGATCGTTTCTAGTACTTCAGTTTTTTGTGTTTTCTTTTCAGGTTTTTTCTACTCTAACAAAAACCAAAATTTACAAAAACTTTCTGTGCAATCTCCAACGGTTGTGTGTCGTTTCTGAAGCCGAATATTAATTACCAGTGATTTTTTTAACTAGTGCCGTTTCGATTCCGTGAAAAGATCTATTTAGTCCTAACAATCGTCGGTCATGCAAATCGAAGTGAAACGAAAGTTTTTCGGAGTGGCGATTAATCAAGTTCACTTCTAGGCCACCTTAATCGGATAACGAATCGCAACTCCGAATCTTAATAAACAACGTCGAAGACTTCGAATTAATTAGAACTACTACAACAAATTTCGGGAGTTGGAAGTTTTTGTGACCTTCCACAACTCAAACGTTGAGTGGGTCGAGACAAGAGCGTCTCGATTTCCATATCAGTTTATTAATAAAATAAATAATAATGCCGATCAGTTTTATTAATATCCCACTCCGATCTTGCATTCACAACGACATAAAAATCGTATTAATCGCGCCACACGAACAAATGACTAACGGAGGCCATCTCCGATCCGTATGCACCGCAGCGGGCGCAAAACAATGGAACGTGGGCGATCGAACGATCGTATCTTGTTTTTGATATCTTTGGATACATTTGTACAGCAAGTTCCTCGGAAATCTGTCGAACTTTACAACTTACCAATGTTCACCTAACTATACTCACTGATGGTTAAAACTTGCGTTTTTTAGTCACTATCCTAACTCCACTGCAATGGAGTTTTAAATGCTAAATATACAAGTTTGGGATGTGCTCCATTGGAATGTTCTATACAAAAAAGTGGTTGATGCTCGTGGACCACCCGCGATCTCGCGGCCCACTAAGATCCACCAGCAGCCATCAATTAAGTGGCGATGCTCGTTTGTCACTTGTCACGCGTCACTTGTCGATCGTCGATTGTTCGATAAGAGAAAGAAGCTCCGGAATTGATGAGACAACACACGACTAAGTGTTGCTGAAATCCGGTCCTGCATTATTTATGTAATAGGGCACGTATGCATCGTGACTTTGATGAAAAGGTCGGCGATATCGCAGGAGCTATATGATTGGTCACTTATTTAATTGTTGCCATCTATCAAGGGTTGTCGACGCGTGAAGTGACTTTGAGCGATCGGTGTTGCAGGCCCGTGATTAAGGAAAATTTTCATGTTGCGGAAACTAGATCGAAACAAGAATAATGATTTATCAGTCTTCATGCGAAAAACATGAAAAAAAAGGCAGGACCGGGTCAAGAATCACCGAGGAGCGTGTAACTTTTAAATTAATTAAAAGTCAATCAAAAGTCGAACCTCACTTTCGCCGGCTGTCGAATGAATTATACAGTGTGGGCCGGGGCATCGTGGCTCGGTCGAGACGTTTGATTTTGATTCGTTTCGATTTTTTTCTCGAAAAATGACTGGCAGACAATTAAACGTTGTCCATTCTTCTGAAGGGCCCCTCGCGGCGGGCAGATCTTCCTTCTCTTCACAAACTAATAAATATGTATTAAAGTATTAATAGCAGAACGGCTAATAATACGCTGCGCCTCGATACACCGGCCATGTCAGTCAGATCGCCAGGTTTCAACTTCGATATCGTTTACACTGCTCGCAATATTAAATGTCAGCACATTATAGGCAAAAAAGGAAGACATTAAGAGAAATGAAAAAAAACTGAACAACAATGTGTCTAAAAAACTATCACAGTCGTGTTTTTTTTTTTTTTAACTAAACACCCCCAATATATTTCTAAGTTTTTGGATTCAGCCTTCAATTCGAAGGATATTTTGTCTTGTCGATAATAATCCTTCAACAACCACTTCTCGAGAGAATGAGAGGTAAAAATTTGAAATTTTTAATATTTAAAATTACAAACGGTGTTTTAAAATTAGCGTAAAATAATCACAAACGTCAAAAAATAGGGCAAAATCTTCATATAAATGTAGTTCCGCAAACGCTTCGTTTCCGAGATACAGGGTGTTTAAGTTTTTTTTCTTTGTGTGTTGTTAGCCTCCTTCTTGTTTAAAATGAATAGTGGTAGATTTTTGGGTATAGGGTGAATTAAAACCGGCTCTCGTTTAAAAATTTGCAGACGTTTCGATTGCATATTGCAATCTTCCTTAGGGCTACAAATATAAATTGCAAATTTTTCACAATGGCCATACAACCATTGAAAATAAAAACTAAATTTTGTTTTTTGTTTCTTTAAAACACAACCGCTAGACACTCATCAACATGCACAACAACATAACTCGAAACCGACGATCAATCACAAATAGTTTAAGCGACTTTTTTTTAGGTTGACAACGTTGGAATTTTGACATGGAGACAGCACACGGAGAGTGCAAAAGAAACCAAACAGGCACTGCCGTCTCGAATTAAAGTGTTTATATTTATTTATTTTTTGATAAATTCAGCAAAAGCGACACATTAAAATATCAAAAAAAAATCGAGGCAAAGCTCGACAATAGAATTTTTTTCCTGACGTTTTGTCTACACCTGCGGCAGACATTATCAAAAGCGATGATGCAGTGGGCGAAGTGATCTTCCGTGCTTCCTGACGTTGACTAATTGGACTGTGGGCAGCTCCGTGGTACTTATTCCCCCGCCGTCGCGCTGCTATGGAGGGACTGGGGTGGGGGTAGTGGTGACGCGGGATTTCGGCGCACTTGAAGTATGTCGTAGAACTAGAACTCTCTTCCACTCTGCATGTAGAAACGTAATTTCCTATTCCTATTCCTAATTCCTTCTTGTTAAAATTTTTGTCGTGTTACATACCACAGTCGAATCCGTCAACGTCGGGAAGCACGGGAGATCATTTTGCCGATTGCATTATCGCCTTTGATAATGTCTGCCGCAGATGTAGACGAAACGACAGGAAGAAATTCCATTGGAGCACGGCTTCAAAGCCCGAAAAACACTTTCCATTGTATTTTGACTGGCCGTGAAAGCCTTTAGTCTTATAAACCTCAAATTAGACAAAAAAAAACCACAGATCCTAAAACCAAAAAGTAAAAAAATTTACGAACAATACGAAATGAAAAATAGGAAACAAAAATTGAAAAAAAAATGAATTCAGAGTCTAAAAATTGAGAATGAATCGATTGTTTAACTTTAACATAAAACCTGTTCCTGTTCATTGACGTTAACCACACACAATGATAAAATTCACGAAATGGAACAAAAGTTAAAAAAAAATAAAAAAAATATTGAAAAGGTTGTAAAGAATTAAATCGTCTTTGGAGGCCTAAAATTTAAAAACATCGAGATAAAAGATAAAAGAAAACTTGAAATTGAGAATAAGGATTTGTTTAGGAATTCTTTTTTCTCAGTCTGTTTTGTCTATTTTTTTTTATTCTCTAACTCACATTTGCTAGGCAGAACCCAAATTAGACAAAAAAACCACCAGATCCAAAATTTAGAAAGTGAAAAAAATTTTCAAACGGTACAAAAGGTGAAAGAGTCATTGATTTAACAACTGCATAAAACAGATAAACTGAGAAAACTGTTGAAATCTCCGAGATACAAAATAAATCCTTCAGAAAAGAGGTTGAATAATGTGATAAATTGACTAATTGAAAAAATGTTTAGACAAAACAGAACGCAAATTGAGTTTTTTTTTAGAAATTGAGATATACAGGGTGTTACAAAAATGGGGCCAATTCCTTAACCACAAATTCTCTGATGAAAAAAATGCTGACACTTTTATTACCCCATTTTTCGTGTCGTGTTAACGTTTCGTGTTTGTTATAGAAATACTCAAATTAGAAAAAACCACCAGATCCAAAATGAGAGTTCTCCAGAATCAAAAAGTAAAAAAATTTACAAACAAAATGAAGTGAAAAAGAAAACAAAATTAATGAAGAAAAAAATGAATTCAAATGAGTCCATAAATCTAGAATGAATCGATTGTTTTAACTTTAACATAAAATTTACAAAAATGAACAAAAGTTAAAAAAAATGAAATAAAAGTAAATCATTGAACAACTTGAGCAATTAAATCGTCTTTGGAGCCCTAAAATTTAAAAATATCGAAATTGAAGAAGCGTTCTGAAAGGGGCAAAAAATAAAAAACGGAAACTTTAAATGAAACTCGCATAAAATAGATAAACTGAAACAAAATTGAGAAACACTCCTGAAAACTCTAAAATATAAAAGAAATTGTACAGAAAAGAGGTAGAATAATGTCATAAAACGACAATATTGAAAGAAAATTTAGACAAAACAGAATTGAGATTGAGGAGTTTTTAAAAATTCAGATATGAAGAATAAGTTTTTTTCAGGAATTCCTTTTTCTCAGTCTATTTGGTTATTTTTTTTAATTCTATGGCTTACGTTTGCTACACAGATTTCGAAATTAGACAAAAAAACACCAGATTCAAAAATTAGAACGTAAAAAAATGTACAAACATTACAAAGTAGGAAAAAGTCATTGATTTAAAAATTACATAAAATAGTTAATCTGAGGCAGAAGAGAGAAGAAAACTTTCGAAATATACAAGATACAAAATAAATCGTTCAGAAAAGAGGTTGAACAAATTAACAGTATTGAAAAAAGTTTAGTCAAAACGGACAACTGAGAATGAGATTTTTTTTGAAATTGACATATACAGGGTGTTATAAAAAAGTGGGCCAAGTCGTAAACTACAGATTCTCTGAAGAAAAAACAATGGAACTCTTATTAACGCATTTTTTATTTTGTTTGTGTTTACCATACAGAATTCGAAATAAAGCACAAAACCACTAGATTCGAAAAGCAGGAAATGAAAAAAATTACAAACAATACAAAGTGAAAAAAGAATACAAAATTATTGAAAAAAGAAATGAATCCAGAGTCTAAAAATTGAGAATGAATCGATTGTTTAACTTTAACATAAAATTCACATTCATAAAAATAAAAAAAGCCCTGAAGAAGATTGTAATACAGAATCGAAAAGTCGGCAATTTTTTAAAAGAGAGCGGGTTATTTTTGGTCTTATACCCGTAAACCTGTTCCTGTTCATTGACGTTAACCACACACAATGATAAAATTCACAAAATGGAACAAAAGTTAAAAAAAATAAAAAAAATATTGAAAAGGTTGTAAAGAATTAAATCGTCTTTGGAGGCCTAAAATTTAAAAACATCGAAATCGAAGAAGCGCCTAAAGTGAAGAAAAAAATTTATAAAAGAAAACTTGAAATTGAGAATAAGGATTTGTTTAGGAATTATTTTTTCTCACTCTGTTTTTTCTATTTTTTTTATTCTAGAGCTCACATTTGTTACACACAATCCCAAATTAGACAAAAAAACCACCAGATCCAACATTTAGAAAGTGAAAAAATTACAAACAGTACAAAGTGATTGATTTAACAACTGCATAAAATAGATAAACTGAGGCAGAATATAGAAGAAAACACTGTTCAAATTTCCGAGATACAAAACAAATCGTTCAGAAAAGAGGTTGAATAATGTGATAAAATGACAACATTGAAAAATTTTTAGACAAAACACAACGGAAATTGAGATTTTTTTAGAATTTGAGATATATTGAGATATACACAGGGTGTTATAAAAAGTGGGCCAATTCGTTAACCACAAATTCTCTGATGAAAAAATTATGGCACTTTTATTACCCCATTTTTCGTGTCGTGTTAACGTTTCGTGTTTGTTATAGAAATCCTCAAATTAGAAAAAACCACCAGATCCTAAAATCATAAAGTAAAAAAATTTACAAACAAAATGAAGTGAAGAAGAGCACAAAATTAATGAAGAAAAAAATGAATTCAAATGAGTCCATAAATCTAGAAAGAATCGATTGTTTAACTTTAACATAAAATTTACAAAAAGGAACAGAAGTTAAAAAAAAAAATGAAATTAAAGTAAATCATTGAACAACTTTAGAAATTAAATCGTTTTTGGAGCCCAAAAATTTAAAAACATCGAAATTGAAGAAGCGTTCTGAATGGGGCAAAAATTAAAAAACGGAAACTTTAAATGAAACTCGCATAAAAAGGATAAACTGAAAGAAAATTGAGAAACACTCTTGAAAACTCTAAAACATAAAACAAATTGCACAGAAAAGAGGTAGAATAATGCAAAAAAGAACAATATTGAAAAAAAATAGACATAACCGATATGAGAATGAGGAATTTTTAAAAATTTAGATATAAAGAATAAGTTTTTTTCAGGAATTCCTTTTTCTCAGTCTATGTGGTTATTTTTTTTATTCTATGGCTTAAGTTTGCTACACAGTTCCCGAAATTAGACAAAAAACCACCAGATTCAAAAATTAGAACGTAAAAAAATTTACAAACATTACAAAGTAGGAAAAAGTCATTGATTTAAAAATTACATAAACTAGTTAAACTGTGGCAGAAGAGAGACGAAAACTTTCGAAATATCCAAGATACAAAATAAATCGTTCAGAAAAGAGGTTGAACAAAATAACAGTATTGCAAAAAGTTTAGACAAAACAGACAACTGAGAATGAGATTTTTTTTTAAATTGACATATACAGGGTGATATAAAAAATTGGGCCAAGTCGTAAACTACAGATTCTCTGAAGAAAAAAACAATGGAACTCTTATTAACGCATTTTTTATTTTGTTTGTGTTTACCATACAGAACTCGAAATAAAGCACAGAACCACTAGATTCGAAAAGCAGGAAATGAAAAAAATTACAAACAATACAAAGTGAAAAAAGAATACAAAATTATTGAAAAAAGAAATGAATCCAGAGTCTAAAAATTGAGAATGAATCGATTGTTTAACTTTAACATAAAATTCACATTCATAAAAATAAAAAAAAGCCCTGAAGAAGATTGTAATAAAGAATCGAAAAGTCGGCAATTTTTTAAAAGACAGCTGGTTATTTTTGGTCTTATACCCGTAAACCTGTTCCTGTTCATTGACGTTAACCACACACATTGATAAAATTCACAAAATTGAACAAAAGTTAAAAAAAAAATAAAAAAAATATTGAAAAGGTTGTAAAGAATTAAATCGTCTTTGGAGGCCTAAAATTTAAAAAAATCGAAATTGAAGAAGCGCCTAAAGTGGAGAAAGAAATTTATAAAAGAAAACTTGAAATTGAGAATAAGGATTTGTTTAGGAATTCTTTTTCTCAGTCTGTTTTGTCTATTTTTTTTTATTCTCTAACTCACATTTGCTAGGCAGAACCCAAATTAGACAAAAAAACCACCAGATCCAAAATTTAGAAAGTGAAACAAATTTTCAAACTGTACAAAGGGTGAAAGAGTCATTGATTTAACAACTGCATAAAACAGATAAACTGAGAAAACTGTTGAAATCTCCGAGATACAAAATAAATCTTTCAGAAAAGAGGTTGAATATGATAAAATGATTAATTGAAAAAATGTTTAGACAAAACAGAACGCAAATTGAGTTTTTTTTAGAAATTGAGATATACAGGGTGTTACAAAAAGGGGGTCAATTCCTTAACCACAAATTCTCTGATGAAAAAAATGATGACACTTTTATTACCAAATTTTTCGTGTCGTGTTAACGTTTCGTGTTTGTTATAGAAATCCTCAAATTAGAAAAAGCCACCAGATCCTAAAATCACACAACAAAATGAAGTGAAAAAGAGCACAAAATTATTGAAGAAAAAAATGAATTCAAATGAGTCCATAAATCTAGAATGAATCGATTGTTTAACTTTAACATAAAATTTACAAAAAGGAACAAAAGTTAAAAAAAAATGAAATTAAAGTAAATCATTGAACAACTTGAGCAATTAAATCGTTTTTGGAGCCCAAAAATTTAAAAACATCGAAATTGAAGAATCATTCTGAAATGGGCGATAAATTTAAAAAGGAAAACTTTAAATAAAACTCGCTAAAATAGGTAAACTGAAACAAAATTGAGAAAAACTCCTGAAAACTCTAAAATATAAAATAAATTGTACAGAAAAGAGGTAGAATAATGTCATAAAACGACAATATTGAAAGAAAATTTAGACAAAACAGAATTGAGGATGAGGAATTTTTTTAAATTCTGATATGAATAATAAGGTTTTTTTCAGGAATTCTTTTTTCTCAGTCTATTTGGTTATTTTTTTTTAATTCTATGGCTTACGTTTGCTACACAAATTTCGAAATTAGACAAAAAAACACCAGATCAAAAATTAGAACGTAAAAAAAATGTACAAACATTACAAAGTACGAAAAAGTCATTGATTTAAAAATTACATAAAATAGTTAAACTGAGGCAGAACAGAGAAGAAAACTTTCGAAATATCCAAGATATAAAATAAATCGTTCAGAAAAGAGGTTGAACAAAATAACAGTATTGAAAAAAGTTTAGACAAAACAGACAACTGAGAATGAGACTTTTTTTGAAATTGACATATACAGGGTGTTATAAAAAAGTGGGCCAAGTCGTAAACTACAGATTCTCTGAAGAAAAAACAATGGAACTCTTATTAACGCATTTTTTATTTTGTTTGTGTTTACCATACAGAACTCGAAATAAAGCACAAAACCACTAGATTCGAAAAGCAGGAAATGAAAAAAATTACAAACAATACGAAGTGAAAAAAGAATACAAAATTATTGAAAAAAAAAATAAAATAGGGTGATTGTCTAACTTTAACATAAAATTCACAAAAAGGAAAACTAGTTAAAAGGGGAACAAAATTATCAATTAAATCAGTGAAAAATTTTAAACAACTTGAACAATAAAATCCTCTTTGGGGGGCTAAAATTTAAAAACATCGAAACTGAAGAAGCGGCTAAAACGAAGAAAAAAATTGATAATAGAAAACTTAAGATAAGAATCGCATAAAATAAACAAACTGAGGGTGAATAAAGAAAAAACGTGTTGAAAAATCTAAGGTTTAAAACAAATTTTATAGAAAAGTGGTAGAATGATGTAATAAACCGACAATATTCAAAGAATATTTAGACAAAACAGAATTGAGAATATTAAGAAGATAGTTTATTTCACCTTTATTATTCTTTCTGTAATTTTCTGAAATTTTTTTTCTAAATGTTGAAAGGGAATGGAAGAATATTATGACTTTTTTCTCAATTCTCAATTTTGACCACCTGTATCTTGAGAACGTCTCAACCGATTCGAGTAAATCCAACAGTTTTTTTCTTCTTCTCAATGTCCTCTTTCACCTCCCACCATCAGTTCAGTACGTTCAGTAAGTGCAGTATTTCCGGAGATAAACCCCTACAGAAATCAATTTTTAGGGACTTTTAGAATCGCGTTTGTGGACCATTTCTTAAAAAAACTTCTTTAAACGCTAATTTCATTCGAATTGACTTTGTTATAATCTTAGGAGATTGTAAGCATTTAATTTCCATCAAATACAACCAAAAAAAATGTCCGTAATGTGTTTGAAAATGTTCAAAAGGGGGCGGGAGGGGGGGGGGAATGTCCAAACGACTTGTTATTCAATACTCAAATTTGACGACCTGTAACTTGAGAACGGCTTGACCAATTGGAGTGAATCCAACTGCTTTTGCCTCTTCTTAATGTCCTTTTTCATCTCCCACCATTGGGAGTTCCGTAGATGCCACATTTCCGGAGATAGACCTCTTCGGAGGTCGATTTTTACTCACTTTTAGAGTCGTGTTTTGGACCATTTTTGAAAAAAGCTGCAAGCATGTTATTTCCACCAAAAACAGCAAAAAAAAGGTGTTTTAAGGTTGAGAAAAAGGTAGTATTTTTTCTTAATTCTCAATTTTTACCGCCTGTCACTTGAGCACGCCTTGACCAACTGGAGTGAATCCAACTGTTCTTTCCTCCTCTTGATGTCCTCTTTCACCTTCCACCATTGGAAGCTCCGTAGGTGCAGTATTTCTCGAGATAGACCCCTTCGGAGGTCGATTTATACTCACTTTTAGAATCACGTTTGTTGACCATTTAAAAAAAAAAAACCTCTTTAGAAACTGATTTCATTGGAATTGAGTTTGTTATTTTCTTAGGGGATTGCAACTGTGTCATTCCGATCAAAAACCGCAAAAAAAAATCCGATTTTTTTTTGAAACTTTGCAAAGGGGCGGGGGGGGGGAGAAAAAAAATTGTTATGCCGACTTTTTTTTCTCAATTCTCAAATTTGACCGCCTGTAACTTGAGAACGCCTTGACCTATTGGACCGAATCCAACTGCTTTTTCCTCTTCTTGATGTCCTGTTTTATCTCCTACCAATAAAATTTTCGTAGGTGCGGTACGTTTTCGTATTTCCAGAGATACACCCCTTCGGATGTCAATTCTTAGGCACTTTTAGAATCGCGTTTGAGGACCATTTCTAAAAAAAACTCCTTTAGAGGCTAATTTCATTTGAATTGAGTTTGTTATGATCTTAGGAGATTGCAAGCCTTCAAGTCCGACTAGAAACGGCCAAAAAGAAGTTCTGACATATTTTTGAAAACTGTCCAAAGGGGGGGGGAGGGGGGTATTACGATTTTTTTCGCAATTATCAATTTTTACCGCCTGTAACTTAAGAACGCCTTGACCGATTGGAGTGATGCCATTTGTTTTTTCTTCCTCTTGACGTCCTTTTTCACCTCCAACCATTGGACGTTCCGTAGGTGTAGTATTTTCGGAGATAGACCCTTTCGGAGGTAGATTATTAATTATTACTCACTCTTAGAATCGCCCTTTAGAGGTTAATTTCATTCGAATTGAGTTTGTTACGTTCGTAGGGGAATTGCAAGGGTGCCATTCCGATGAAAAACCGCAAAACAATTTCCAGACATTTTTTGAAATTGTCCAAAGGGCGGAGGGGGGGGGGTATTACGACTTTTTTCTTAATTCTCAACTTTGACCGCCTGTAACCTGAGATGGCCTTGACCGATTGTAGTGAGTCCGACTGTTTTTTCTTACTCTTGACTTCCTATTTCCCCTCCAACCATTGGAAGTGCCGTAGGTGTAGTATTTCCGGAGATAAACCCCTTCAGAGGTTGATTTTTACCGACTTTTAGCGTAGCGTTTTTGGACCGCCTGTATCTTGAGAACGCTTCGACCGATTCTAGTAAATCTAATTGTTTTTCCTCTTCTCAATGTCCTCTTTCACCTCCCACCATCGAAAGTTCCGTAGGTGCAAGATTTCCGGAAATAGACTCCTTCGAAAGTCGATTTTTAAGCACTTTTAGAATTGCGTTTTTGGACCATTTTTAAAAAAAAACCTCAGTGTTTAACTTTATTCGATTTGAGTTTGTTACGTTCTTAGGTGATTACAAGCGTGACATTCCAATCCAACTGTTTTTTACTAAAGAATATTACGTCTTTTTCTCAATCTTCAACTTTTTCAAATGTGAAAATTTTCAACTCTCATCTAAACCTTTATATCTAATAAAAGTTTCTTAAGAAATAAGGCTAGTTTGTGTACCATTTTCTTATCACTTTTACCAGCCTGAACCAAAGCCCACCACTAATTGCGCATTCCTGAAGCGGCGATCTTAACTCAATCGAACCCATTAGCAGATATCATCGCTTCATTAAAAACTAATAATTCAGTCCAGCAAATTACGCCTAATTTCTCAATTACGAAACCAAAACGAATACTTCCATATTCAGTAAAATGATCGTAACTTCATAGGGACTCGTGGCCACCGGCCGAACAACTCCACAAAGGGTGCATTTAATGGCTTTAGAAAGGAAATCTATGTTTCGATGTAAACGACTGCCCTAAAGGACCGGGGCGGTCAAGGGTGGTTCCCTGGGGCCATTTTTTACTTTCGTATTGACAGGTCTGGTCATGTATCTTGTCATAAATAGCCTTGTTTTAGGGGACGTTGGAGCGGTGACGAGGGGCAAGTTGTGATTAAATTAGTCCACAAACATCGAAATCTTTTAGAAAAGAAAATTGTTAGCAGATGTCTTTAGAAAGTTCCCCTTTTTTTAAACATTTTTTTTTATATATTACTTCGACCTCGTGGCACATGGAAATATGTTTCCTTTGATCGTTAATATATAGTATGTTTTCGGATGCATCTGGTAATTTGGTCGTAAACAATATTAATTGCTCGGAGGGGTTTGATTTTAGCTCTTAAATTATTGTGTTTGGATGTTTTCTTGCACTAATTAAAAAATATTTTGGGCTATTTTAGGACTCTGAGGCTTCATTTTTATTTGTTGAAATTTAGCGATAAGTGAAGAACAAGAGGAACAACGGTATAACAAGAAGTGACTTAATTAAATCCGGTGGTAAGCCGATCGTTTCCGTGTTTGCGTCCCGCCTTTATCTCGCCGAATTTTTCAATTAATTTCCCTGATGATAAAATTTATTGGGCTCTCGCCCATTTCTCGTCTTTGATCTTTCTTTGTTACGCCGCCCCTTCTCCCGAGACGAGTCAATTTTTTGCCTCAGTCGATATTAAGTCAATATTGGCACTTTGTCTGATATTAAATACCTACCCGAGACTTTAATCTGACTGATAATAAAATAAATCCCAAAGATGTCAGGCCATTGAACGAAAAAAACACCATGATGAAAATTTCCATACGCACGAAAGTCCAATCACCGGGAATAATTTATTCCAGAAATTAATTCAGGACGAAAAGTATTAGAAACTTTTGGACGTGGAAAACGAGCGGAATTGGCGCTTAAATCCAAGGGAGTAATTATTGAATTTTTATTACCGTTAATGCATGAAAATTTCTGGAAATCAAAATGGAAATTGCCCGGCTTAACGATGTTTTCAGTCGCTTGGAATAATTTATTACTTAAGCTTAAGTCACTGTCCACTTGAAAATCTTTACGAAATAGCAGAATAACGGAATCATTTTTCCACACCCCTGGTAAGATTATAGTTCCTATGCAGCGTTGGATAAGTGACAATTAGGTACCCAAATAAAAAAAATACAACTCTCAATTAGCTAAGCCTTAGATTGTTTGTCTATCTTTTTTTCTAAGTTCTTATTTTTTCTATTTTTTTTTTTTTAGATTACGTCTAACGGGGTTACTTGTTAGACAACACGTCACGTGTGTTAATGTCGCTAAAGTCAGCTTTATTCTGCTCGATTGATGCTTGTAAGCTGAAGTACCATTTTTTTTTGGAAAGTGGAAGAAATAAGTAGCGAACTAGTTTCGGCACCCAAACCATGTTCGTGTCGATCAAAACCGCTAACAAGGGGTGTGAGCAAGACACCGCATTATGGACCGCAAATGGGAATGTGTATGCTATGTCAAGTAAAAGAATTAAAATTTACCAACTGTAAAAATAATATATGAGTTTTCCGGGTGTTTCAAAATTAACGTAAATTAATTTAGCAGTATATTCTTCATTCAAAAATAAGGCAAAAAGTTCGTATAAACATAAGTCAGCAATTACTTAGTTTCCGAGATAAAAAGTGTATAAATTTACTTTTTTTTTCAGTTTTTTTTTTAGATCTCTTAGTTATCGAAGTAAATTATCTTTAAGGTTCCCTGAGCTAATTATTTAGGGTCTACTTATGCCAACTAACTCCTTTTACCACTAAGCTCACCTAAGATGTTTTTTTTTTTTAAGGGAAAAACTTGGTTTTAGAAGTGCCTAATTATCGATAACCGAAGGGCTCTATCTCCGAACCTACGGGAATTCTGTTAGTGGGAGGTAAAAGAGGACATCAAGAAGAGCAAAAAAAGGTGTTGGACTCGCTCCAATCGGTCAACTCGTTCTAAAGTTACAAGGCGTCAAAGTCAAAAATTTAGAAAAAAGACATTCTACTCCTCCATTTTGTCAATTTCAAAACAAAAATCGGAATATTTTTTTGCTGTTTTTTGATCGAATTGGCATGTTTGTAATCCTCTAAGAACGTAACAAACTTAATTCGAATCAAGTTATATATCAGCTTTAAGCACTTTTAGAATCGCGTTTTTGGACCCATAAAAATGGAAATAGCAATTAATAAGATTGAACAGAAACTGAGCGAAAAATTGAAAATAGAGGTAGAAGTTGTTGAGTTAGAACCGAGTAGAGAGTACAGAACAGATGGTAGAAGACCCGCTGGAAAGCGCCACCATGATTAAGGAAGGATGTGGCAATAAAAATTAATAAAGTTGAAGAGAAACTAAACGAAGAAGCTGAGAGAAGAAGTAGAAGTAGTTGAATTAGACGCAAGAGACCGTGTTAAAAGACACACTTGAGAATAAGTCAGAATAGGTAACTGACGAAAGCGCCACCACGATTAAGAAAAGATGTAGAAACAGAAATTAATAAAATTGAAGAGAAACTGAGCGAAAAACTGAACACAAAAATAGAAGTTGTGGATTTAGAAGCGAGTAGAGAGTAAAGAACAGATGGTAGAAGACCCGCTGGAAAGTAGGTCAGAAGATCTCAGGAAAGTAACTGACGAAAGCGCCACCATGATTAAGGAAGGATGTGGAAATAAAAATTAATAAAGCTGAAGAGAAACTGAACGAAGAAGCTGAGAGAAGAAGTAGAAGTAGTTGAATTAGAAGCAAGTAGATAGCAAAGAACCGTGTTAAAAGACACACTTGAGAATAAGTTAGAATAGGTAACTGATGAAAGCGCCACCACGATTAAGAAAAGATGTGGAAACAGAAATTAATAAAATTGAAGAGATACTGAGCGAAACACTGAACACAAAAATAGAAGTTGTGGATTTAGAAGCGAGTAGAGAGTAAAGAACAGATGGTAGAAGACCCGCTGGAAAGTAGGTCAGAAGATCTCAGGAAAGTAACTGACGAAAGCGCCACCATGATTAAGGAAGGATGTGGAAATACAAATTAAGAAAGTTAAAGAGAATTTTTTTTAAAAAAACCTTTTTAGAGGCTAATTTCATTCGAATAGAGTTTGTTACGTTTTTAGGGGATCGCAAGCATGCCATTTTGATCAAAGGCAGCAAAAAAATGTTCCCGAAATTTTTAAAAAATGTCCAACGACTTTTTCCTCAATTCTCAAATTTAACCGCCTGTATATTGAGAACGCCTCGGCCGATTCGAGTAAATCCAACTGTTTTTTCTTCTTCTCAATGTCCTCTTTCACCTCCCATCATCGGTAGTCACAGGACATTTGAGGCAACTCGTACAAACCAATATTTCAGTCGATACTAAAAAATGCCGAACGCAAGCAGAGCTCTGCATAAACACTTCAAAGGGCTCCGCGAATCATATTAAAGAGGCCTAAGTAGACGAATTGACGAAAAGTTGAAAAATAGCCGACTTAAGCCGAACTTTGGCTCTTAATGTTTATTGGCTCCATATGGAGCCTTTATGCGCTAATGGGTTAGGTTCGCTAGAAAACGTGGTAAAACGCTTTAAAATGCTTAAATATACAATATTCAATGTTTTTGAAATACATTGTTTAGAGCCAAAGCTAAAAACGTCTATAAAATGCCTCAAGATGCTCAAAAATTTTTTTTTTATTTTTTGGAGAGGTTCAATGTTTGGGGTTAAGATCTGTAGAAAACATGGTTAAACGGCTTAAAACATCTTAAAATATTCCTTGCTTACAGCTAAAAACGCCTATAAAACGCTGTAAAATTTCTCACAATGCTAAAAAAAAGCCATTTTACTGTTTTGCCGAAGAAATTCAATATGTGCAGTTAAAAGGTCGATAGAAAACTTGGTAAAATGTCTTAAAACATGTAAAAATGTTTAAATATGCAATACTCAACATTTTTGAAATTTATTGTTTACAGCTAAAACACTTACGGAACGCCCTAAAATGTGTAAAAATGCCCAAAAAAAAACAATTTTAGAGTGTTTTTTTTTTTCGAAGAAATTCAATGTTTGGAATTAAGATTGGTAAAAAACGTGGTAAAACGCTTTAAAATGTTTAATCATGCAACATTCAATGTTTTTGAAATTCATTGTTTAGAGCTAAAGCTAAAAAATCTATGAAATGCCTCAAAATGCTCAAAGATTTATTTTTTATTTTTCGGGAAAGTTCAATGTTTGGGGTTAAGATCGTTAGAAAACATGGTTAAACGCCTTAAAACGTCTTAAAAATTCAATGTTGTCAACAGTGTCAACAGCTAACAACGCCTAGAGATCTCTGTAAAATTTCTCAAAATGCTCAATTTTTCGAGTAAATCCAACTGTTTTTCTTCTTCGCAATGTCCTCTTTCACCTCCCACCATCGGAAGTTTCGTAGGTGCAAAATTTCGTGAGACAGACCCCTTCGAAAGTTGACTTTTAAGCATTTTTAGAATCTCGTTTTTGTTCAATTTTTAAAAAAGCTTCTTTGGAGGTTTAATTCAATCGAAGTGAGTTAAACCGAGTACGTAGAAGTGTCCTAAATGATACTGTATGAAGTAAAATTTCTTTGCAGTAACCTGTCCGGTAAAAAGCTATTTACCGGTCTAAAATCAATTACGTAAAAGTGTCCTAAATGATACAGTATCAAGTAAAATTTATTTACGGTCTCCAGTCCTGTAAAAAGCCATTTACCAGCCGAAAAATCAAGTAAGTAGAAGTGTCCTAAATGATACTGTATGAAGTAAAATTTCTTTGCAGTATCCTGTCCGGTAAAAAGCTATTTACCGGACTAAAATCAAATACGTAAAAGTGTGCTAAATGATAGAGTATCAAGTAAAATTTATTTACGGTCTATTTTACAGGAATTCAAGCATACCATTCTCTTTAAAAATACCAAAAAAAAAGTTTTCCGATTTTTTTTTTGTAAAATGTCCAAAAACGACTTTTTTCTCAATTCTCAACTTTGACCGCCTGTAACTTGAGAACTCCTAGACCGATTGGAGTGAATCTACCTGTATTTTGCTTTTGTTGATGTCCTCTTTCACCTCCCATCGTTGAAAGTTTCGTGGGTGCAGTAGTTCCAGAAGTAGACCCCTTCGGAGGTCGATTTTTATGCACCTTCAGAATCGCGTTTTTGACCAATTTATAAAAAAAAAACTTATTAGGGTATAATTTCATTCGAATTGAATTTGTTAGTATCTTAGGGGATTCCAAGCATGTCATTCCTATAAAAAACAGCAAAAAAACATTTTCCAAATTTTTTTGGAAATGACCAAAGGTGGGGTATTACGACTTTTTTATCAATTCTCAATTTTGACTGCCTGTAACTTGAGAATGCCTTGACCGATTGGAGTGAATCCAACTATTCTTTCCTCTTTTTAATGCCCTCTTTCACCTCCCACTATCGGAAGTTTCGTAGGTACAATATTTCCGAACATAGACCCCTTCGAAGGTCGATTTTTAGGCACTTTTAGAATCGCCTTTTTGGACCATTTTTAAAAAAAGCTCCTTAGAGGTTTATTTCATTCCAATTGAGTTTGTTATGTTCTCAGGGGATTGCAAACGTGCCATTCCGATCAAACACAGCAAAAAAAAAAATTCGCGTTTAAGGGAGGCGAAATTATGGAGAAGACCGCGTTTAAGAGAGAGATGTATAGACCTTTTTTTGCATTAGTGCGATAGGCGGGCTCGTAAGCGCCCACCTTTATATAATTATTAGAACAAGTTATATCTGCTTAATTTAGGTTAGTGCAGGTTAGTTGCTTTTAGCTCTTTTAATAGAGCCTTTTGAAGAAAAAAATTTTTGAAGCGGTTTTTAAGTAATAATGAATGGGATAGAGAAAGAATTATGGAGAGGACAGCGTTTAAGTGAGAGATGCATAGATCTTTTTCTTGCATTAGAGCGAAAAGCGGGCCCGTAAGGGCCCGCCTTTATGTAATTTTTTGTACAAGTTAATTTAGGTTAGTTCAGGTTAATTCCTTTCAGCTTTTTTTGATAGAAGCAAAAATTACAGTGAAATATCTCGTAAGAAAAAAGTTTTCAAAGCAGTTTTAAAGTAATAATGAGTGAGATAGAGAAAGACTTATGGAGAAGACCGCGTTTAAGAGAGAGATGCATAGATCTTTTTTTCGCATTAGAATAAGTTATATCTAGTTAATTTAGGTTAGTGCAGGATAGTTGCTTTCAGCTCTTTTAATAGAGTCTTTTGAAGAAAAAAAGTTTTTGAAGCCGTTTTTGAGTAATAATGAACGGGACAGAGAAAGACCTATGGAGAAGACAGCCTTTAAGAGAGAGGTTCATAGATCTTTTTTTTCGCATTAGTGCGAAAAGCGGGTCCGTAAGGGCCCGCCTTTATGTTATTGTTTGAACAAGTTAATTTAGGTTAGTTCAGGTTAATTCCTTTCAGCTTTTTTGGATAAAGCGAAAAGTAACAGTGAAATATATCGTAAGAAAAAAGTTTTCAAAGTAGTTTTAAAATAATAATGAGTGGGATAGAGAAAGACTTATGGAGAAGACAGCGTTTAAGAGAGAGATGCATAGATCTTTTTTTTGCATTATAGCGAAAAGCGGGCCCGCAAGGGCCCGTCTTTATGTAATTTTTTGTACAAGTTAATTTAGGTTAGTTCAGGTTAGTTCCTTTCAGCTTTTTTTGATAGAAGCAAAAATTACAGTGAAATATCTCGTAAGAAAAAAGTTTTCAAAGCAGTTTTAAAGTAATAATGAGTGGGATAGAGAAAGGCTTATGGAGAAGACAGCGTTTAAGAGAGAAATGCGTAGATCTTCTTTTTTGTATTAGTGTGAAAAGCGGGCCGGTAAGTGCCCACCTTTATACAGGGTGTCTTTTCTAAATGCGTGCAGTATTGCTAACGCGGAAACGGCTGTAGTTACGAAGACGGTTAAATTTTCTAAAAGTTGAATTTTGTAGAGCCTGTTAGAAAACCTTTACAATGTTGCCGTATTTTGAGTGGTTTCTAAAATATTTTAAGAAATGAAAGAAAAAAGCCAAAAACCTAAATCTCTTCACACGAAGCTAATCGAGATGACATCTGAGAGGGGTTAGAACGTAGTGAAACTTTGTAATTTAAATTTTTTTTTGTGTCACCAGTAGTTTTTGAAATAGAAGATATTTAAAATTTTCGCAATTTTTACATTTTGCACTGTAAATGTTTTCTAAAAAGTCTCCACAAAAGACACCTTTTTGCTAATTTAACCGACCTTGTAACTACAGCCTTAAGGGCCCGCCTTTACGTAATTGTTTGAACAAGTTATATCTAATTAATTTAGGTTAGTTCAGGTAAATTCCTTTCAGCTTTTTTGATAGAGCCAAAAATTACACTGAAACATCTCGTAAGAAAAACGTTTTCGAAGCAGTTTTAAAGTCATAATGAGTGGGATAGAGAAAGACTTATGGAGAAGACCGCGTTAGTTATAACAAATTATTTTTTGAAAAAAAAAATTGGAAATGACCAAAGGTGGGGTATTACGACTTTTTTATCAATTCTCAATTTTGACTGCCTGCAACTTGAGAATGCCTTGACCGATTGGAGTGAATCCAACTATTCTTTCCTCTTTTTAATGTCTTCTTTTACCTCCCACCATTGTAAGTTCCGCAGGTGCAATATTTCCGGACATAGACCCCTTCGAAGGTCGATTGTTATTCACTTTTAGAATCGCGTTTTTGACCATTTTTAAAAAAAGCTCCTTAGAGGTTTATTTCATTCCAATTGAGTTTGTTATGTTCTCAGGGGATTGCAAACGTGCCATTCCGATCAAAAACAGCAAAAAAAAAATTCCGAATTTTTTTTGAAAATCTCCAAAATGGAGGGTATTACGACTTTTTTCTCAATTCTTAACTTTAACCGCCTGCAACTTGAGAACACCTTGACCGATTAGAGTGAATGCAACTGTGTTGTCCTTTTCTTAATGCCCTTTTTTCACCTCCCACCATTGTAAGTTCCGTAGGTGCAATATTTCCGGAGATAGATCCCTTTCGGACGTCGATTTTTAATCACTTTCAGAATCGCGTTTTTGACTAATTAAAAAAATAAAAATTCTTTAGGAGATAATTTTATGCGAATTGAGTTTGTTCGTATTTTACAGGAATTCAAGCATGCCATTCTCTTCAAAAGCTATTTACCGGACTAAAATCAATTACGTAAAAGTGTCCTAAATGATAGAGTATCAAGTAAAATTTATTTACGGTCTATTTTACAGGAATTCAAGCATGCCATTCTCTTAAAAAATAGCAAAAAAAAAGTTTTCCGATTTTTTTTTGTAAAATGTCCAAAAACGACTTTTTTCTCAATTTTCAACTTTGACCGCCTGTAACTTGAGAACTCCTTGACCGATTGGAGTGAATCTACCTGTATTTTCCTTTTGTTGATGTCCTCTTTCACCTCCCATTGTTGGAAGTTTCGTGGGTGTAGTAGTTCCAGAAGTAGACCCCTTCGGAGGTCGATTTTTATGCACCTTCAGAATCGCGTTTTTGACCAATTTATAAAACAAACTTATTAGGGTATAATTTCATTCGAATTGAATTTGTTAGTATCTTAGGGGATTCCAAGCATTCCTATAAAAAACAGCAAAAAAAAATTTTTCGAAATTTTTTTGGAAATTACCAAAGGTGGGGTATTACGACTTTTTTATCAATTCTCAATTTTGACTTCCTGTAACTTGAGAATGCTTTGACCGATTGGAGTGAATCCAACTATTCTTTCCTCTTTTTAATGTCCTCTTTCACCTCCCACCATTGTAAGTTCCGCAGGTGCAATATTTCCGGAGATAGACTCCTTCGGAGGTCGATTTTTAAGCACTTTTAGGATCGCGTTTTTGGACCATTTAAGAAAACTTCCTTAGAGGTTAATTTCATTCGATTAAACTTTGTTACTTTGTTAGGGGATTGCTAGCGTGCCATTCCGATCAAAAAAAGCAACAAAATTTTTCCAAAATGTTTTAGAAAATATCCAAAGGTGGGAGTATTACAACTTTTTTTTCAATTCTCAATTTTGACCGTATCTTGAGAACGCCTCGATCAATCCGAGTAAGTCCAACTGTTTTTTCTTCTTCTCAATGTCCTCTTTCACCACCCACAAAAAAAAAAACAGAAAAAAAATTGTCCCAAAATTGCAGACTTTGAGAACATTTTTTGCCGTTTTTAATCGGTCTGGGACGTGTAACCCCTAAAAAGGTAACTTTAATACTAACTAACTAACATAAACGGACATTATTCTAATAAAAAAAAGTCTCAAAAGCATTTTCTTTATTGGCACAACAGTCGATTCTAAAAGTATATATTACGTAATTTTTAATCCTCTTTTGCCACTTATTTATATTTACTAACAGTTGACAAAATACTTATACAAATGCACAGTGACAGGAGCTATATCCTACTCAAATTGTTCGGAAGATCTGCTCGACCGATTAGATCCGGTGGCTGGAGACAATAGGCCCGGATGATTCGAAACGTCGTCTTAATGGAAATTATCGCAGATGTCTATGGGAAGTCACCTTTGAATTTTCGGCAATAGTGGAGACGGAAAATTAGGTTTATTGTAAAGCAATCAGCCGAAGATTCTTGTCAGAAACACGCACACACCCGTTCCCTATCGGAAATTATTAGTTATTTCAAAGACAATTCAAAGGGCTAGAGCTAAGCTTAATAGGACGAGGTTTGGCACTTTCTCTTTCTTTCTCTCTGTCGCAATTGTGAGAGAGTTTTTTCAATAAAGCAAGTGGCATATTTATTTACTATCTTACACCTCCAAGACACGTTGCTCCTACTGACAGATCGCTCTTGCTCCTGATATATATATTTTCCCCTGTGGATTTTTTTCTATTTTCGCGAGCTGCTCTATCGAAAGAGGGCAATAATTTTCGCCTGACGTGTCAAGACAATTCGAAGTGCCTCGTGACAATGACGAATTAACTCTTAAAACGTGCACAAGAGGCGATATAGAGTACCTATATGTCAGATAAAATAATATGTTTCTTAAAAGCGAATGTATGGCTTTTTTATGTGTGGTTGCAAGCTTCTAGGGTAATTATTTCTTCGATAACACTTGCATATTATATATGAGCCACATCCGTCACGCGGAATTTTACCAGTTTACTTTATCCTTACGTACCAAGTGAGGAGCTCTGAATTGAAAATGAATAAATTTAGTTTTTGTTTTTCTTGTTAGACCAGATTTTTGGTATTTACTTTTCAGGATTTTTGCAATACCAACTAATAAGGCTCAAAAGGTACTACATTAACTCTGGTTTCCTTCTGGTTCACCTCGTATACGAATAATTTATAGTGTGGCCATGGAGCAAAATAAGCATTCTGTATTAAATGAGGCTAAAATAACCACTGATCTGGAAAATTGAACCAAATTTGGTCAAAAGTTAGTAAATTTGGTCTTGAAAAATGGAAGGTAATCTCATTATTAGGCATGTGAACCTATAATCATATAAATATGTTATATATTACAAATATCTAAACTTTCTATATACGTTGCATCTAATATTTGAACCTGACAACACTTTTTCAACAGGTTGCAAGAAATGACTACTTTACCATAATTTTATTTCGAATGAGCTTTTTGATCGTGGTACATCAGCTTGGCTGGGAGTTGTTGAAAGAAAAGGTTGGAGTAACAAATGTTTATCAACAACTTGATGTTAAACGCTGTTAAATTAGTCAGACCTAAGGCCTACCACTAGCACTAATAAATTAATAAATCATCGTCACATTTTTGTCTCCGCCTCTGCCAAAAAGAGACCAGGGATGGAGTTAAAGTCTTGCTTAAAGCTGCAGGGTTTCAAATGCTTATTTGAAACTGTAGCTAGACAGAGAATGGAGATACCCCTATTCGACGTCTCGTAGCTCCATTCATTTGAAATTTGAAAAATGTAGCTAAGCGGCGAATAGAGTCTGTGTCCATTTTTAGAACACTGAAAATTCAGTTATGAGAGCTAAAATCTTGCAAAAAAAAACATTCTTGTCGGTGCAGGGTTTGAGAAACTAATTTGAGATTGCAGCTAGACCGAGAATAAGGTCTAAAAATCTTAACTAAAAAAGGTTTGTAGCTCCCTTGTTACAAAACCTTAGGAGGCAATTGAAAAAAAAATCAGTAATAGACAGTTGTTTACAAGACAATTCAATTTCTAATTAATTTTTAAATCTAAAAGTTCTAAACCTTTGCAGCTACAAGAAGGGTGCATCATGTTTCTATTTCTGCACTTTGGATTACCACTTATTTGCATTCTCTAAATTTTATATTAAAGGAACTAACAAAAAGTAATGTCAAATTTGATCAGTGGAGGATTAAAGCAGCAAAAATATTGACGCAGGTCAATTTTTTAGTTTTTTTTTTCAAATTTATATAGCTTGAACCTTTGCAACTGCAACAATGCAGTTTTGCAGGCACATAGCTCTGATTTTGCTCTTTCAAATGACAAATTATGAAGAAATTTGTTTGGCCAAAGACCAGTCTTAGAAGGCTTGTGTTGGGTTAACTAAAATATAAAAAAATTACTGCCAAAAAAAAGCAGGAAAAACACCCAGTACGTTTTCTCAAGTTGGTAGTTCCGTGAATTAATTGCGATAAACGATTAGAGCCTATAGAGGCACATTTCCGTTTATTTCTTTACCCAGTCCAGACGCTCACAGTAGTAATTGTTTGGTGCAATTATAGATTGCACCACTTGTAGACTGTATGAATTCTTGAAACGAAACCTGTTTAATTTAATTCCCAACAGCCTGATCTTCTTTATTTTATAACTGTGAGAGAAAATATACAGGGTGAGTCATAAAGGGAGGACGAAAATGAAATCTCATATTCTTTGGTCGATTTTAAGGGGGGCTTGTCATACATGTGTGTTACCTATCGAGCTTCGTTAAAAAGTTACAGGGTGATGAAGTTAGAATTTTAAAATGCATATATCTTGATTATTCCGAAAAGTTGAGAGATCTTTTAATGAAGTTTGGTATGTTTGGACTACTATGAAAGGCGCACACTTTGCAATAAAAAAAATATTTTTATTTCCTCCAGTGGTGTGCGTACCAGCACGTTTTAATATTCAAGCCATAAGAAATGGAATTTTGATATTTTAGATTTTTCATCAATCTTAAATGCATTGGGCGAGACTAGGCTACATTACAGTGGTTTTTATTTATTTACTCAGAAACGGTTCGTCGTACTGAAAAACCTAAAAAGGACATTTTTATTCCGAGATGAATGGAGAAATGAATAATTAGATTTTATTTTTCGAAAACCAGTGGCGTACCAATTTTCCTTCAAGTAATATGGGTCGAGGTGCTGGTACCCGCGCCACTGGCGAAAATAAAAATAATTTTTTTAATGCAAATTATGCGCCTTCCCCAGATGTCGAAACATACCAAATTCCATTCAAATATCTCTTACCCTTTTGAAATATCCAAGATATATGCATTTTGAAATTCTAATTTCAACACCCCGTAACTTTTTAAGGAAGCTCGATAGGTAACACAAATGTATGACAAGCCCCCCTTAAAATCGACCAAAGAATATGAGATTTCATTTTCGTCCTCCCATTATGACTCACCCTGTATAATATGTAATATTTGTAACATAACTAGGTTTACAGAAAATTAATACAAAACGAAATCAAAGTGAATCGACCGTCCTAGTTTAAAGCACAGCATAAGAACAACGACTGACTTCTCACTAATATGTCACTCTTGTCTATTCACAAACACAGTTGCCACATTCTCACTTTTAACTTTAAAAACAACAGTGTTGCCTTTTGTTGGATTACTTTCAGTATTTTCTTCTATCAATGACTACATGCCCATTCATTCATCCACAAAGAAAATGTCCGTACTTTGCAATAAATGGATCGTCATTAATATAAAATAAATTCTGTGTGTGTCCGTGTCCACCCATACGCGACCCCCACAAATTGAAATCCTGATCCAGTGGCGTCCGCAGTTTGCTTTTTTCCAATTTCTCCAGTCAAGCATTTTTTTTTTAATTTTCTTAAAATGTCCCTAATATCTCAAGATTTCTCTTTTTTAACAGGTTTCTTTTTCTATTCGAATCTCGAACCATAAAACTAAAATTAAATGAAAAGTCGAAGGTTTTTCCTCTGTGCCGCTACTGAGAAAATCTGAACAAAATCAAATATTTTAAAAATAAAAGGAAAACATCATTTAATGTTGTATGTATTAATAAATCGCGATAAATACCGGCTATTAGTGACAAATGCTGGGGCCCCTGCTCGAGACAATATTACATTACTTACGCTGACGTCGACTAATGGGGCCCATTGTACGGGGCTACCGTTCTACTTGGGAGGCACCACCCCCCGCGGCCGGGGCATTTTTTAGTCTGTCTTCAAGTCCGGACCTGGACACCGTGATCGCGGCAATTATTGCTTTTTGGGGGGTTTGTCCACGGTTTTGGCCAAAGAAAGGCAATAAACTTCGAGACGGCCCCCGTAGAACCCGTTGAGGCCTACTGTTGACGCTAAAAGATCATTGTGATCTGGTTATCGTATTATCTTACCAACGCAACAATGGTGATTTCTAGAAAAAAGTCCCCATAAATTCTCATTATGATGTCGAAATTTATGGGTAGTGGCCATGGGGGCCATATGGTTTTGATTTAGGATATTATAAAGGATATTTATTTGCCTCTTTCTTCGTGTGACAAGAAACAATTTTCTGTTTAACGTAATTATGACGCCTTCGTTATACAAAAAACAGTTTTTTAAAAAGGGGTGCCAACAAAATACGGTCTAATCATCAGCCAGTCAAGAGGGTTTTTTTTCAATCAGGCCATAATTGCCCCCTTTCGAATGGAGAGGCGAAGACAGAAAAAAAGGGCCCAAAGACACTTAATTGTAAATTAGCGTATCTTGCGATCATCGTTGATTGCCTATACATCTACACAACTTATAAATGAACAGTGGCGTAGGGGTGGAATTTTATGGAGTTTTAAATAAGAGCTGAGTACTTAAAACCTACCCGCTACTGACAACGGGACCGTAAATAACATCGACTAATCCGGTTCGAGCAAAGGACTCAAAGGGCCACTTACTTGTCCCTTTAATCTTATAATTTTCTTCCATGGATTATTTGCAATCAACTTCTTTTAACCGTGAAAGGGAGAATCTTCGGGCATCTTTGATCCCTCCCGCTCTGCCTTAACAAAAATCGAAATGAAAGCTCGTCGATCATCTGACCCGTGTAAGTCAAGTGGGAACCTAAACGACTGTCGTTCAACATTTTATATGTTTAACATTTTGACTAAACGACGCAAATATTGCGGAATCAAATAATAAAACCGATCGTAAAACGGTAATATAAAAAGCGCATTAAAATACTTAGTAAAAGGTCGCATGCAGCGAGAATGGCACATAAAAATCGTTCGAACATGAGTAAAAATCCTCTTAATGATTGCGCCATCATCAATTCCTATAGTGGGTGGTCCCAAGTGTTATAAAACCATAGAGCTAGAGATCAAATGAGCTTCAAAGCACTACATGTGACTCAAATCCGAAACCTTTAATAAATTCCCGATGGGATTACCTTCCATTGTTTTAACAATTGCCGACCTAAAAGACCCAAGTGCACCCCTGCCTATTTGTTTTTGGGTCATTTACGTAAACCGAAACCCATCGGTGATCGGCCAAATTGGCAACACACCGCAGGCTTTATTGGGCCGGGGGAAATTTGGCAGCTAGGCAAACAATTGCCGGTCACTCGTTAGTCGAGAAACAATTGGGGCCGATCGTCCAGGACAAACTGGACACGACGGAGTGCCAATTTGGCAGTGCCGGAGGCAAGATCCCTGAAAGTAATTTATTAGTGTCTTCAATGCGGCTAATTTATCAGCATTTAACATTAAGTTGTTTATGAACTTTTGTTCCGCGTTTTTTACCAGTTTGTGCGTCTCATATTCACAAATAAAAAACCTCTTTGCGTCATAGAGTTTGAGGCAATGACCTAGCAGATATGGACAGGGCCAACTATTTCCCAAAAAATGGCCGACGTTTCAAAAGCTCCCTTGACGTAATTTTGTCGTCAGCACACGTCACACAAGCGTTAGAGTAACTTAAAGCCAGACCGGATACTGATTGTGGCGATTGTTTTTGGTTTTTGTTAGGTTGCTACTTAAGTTTTAGAAAACCTTAGAGGTAGGTCAGCTAAGGGCTAGGAGATGGATATAAATTCGATTGGATTGGAAGTAAGAACTAATAAAAATAATGAGAGTGACAACTTTGTTTGCAATAATTTGACGTAAGACATCATGACTTCACCGAGACGTCACTTCCAACGGAAGTCGTCACCATTTTAAAGGTTTCCACTGTTAAAAAGAGGGGGTCAAATAGGAGGGAGTCCCCAGATTAGCTCGATGGTTTAAAGCAATATTGAACAAAGAACCTGCTTATTGACATTTAACTCTGCTTTTTCTTCAATGAAATCATCAAGATACAAGAAAAATTTTTAGAGGATATACGGTCTGTCCATAAAGTTTGGAATCGCTCAATTATCTCAACTATTTATAGGACTGGCTGGGTGAAGGTTGGCGATGTTGCCATATTTGTCACTTTCAAGAAACCGACATAAAAATATTATTTGATAATTGAATGGCTACTTTTAGCTGTATAGTCACATTAAGTCTACTTCCTATATGAGGTGAAGCAGAGGAGGTTTTGAGTTAACGTGGTACTTTTTGAAAGCTCTTTGAAAGGTTGGAGCTGCAAAAACAATAAATTTTGGTCCAACGAGATTCACAAAAAATTATTTTATCCACGACCATAATACTATAATAATCACATTACTCTTGTACATTCTCATTCACTTGTGAATAATTGTGAACACACTCACATGTGAATAATGACCATTATTCACAAGTGAATAATGAGTTGTCCTGAAAACGAAACATTTCGTAGGCAACTGACAACTCAAAGAGTAAACCGCCCTAAACATGAAATCATTAGTTACCACTGGTTAATTCGAATAATTATCCTTCTATTAGGATGTATTGAGACAAATGTAGGTTACAGTGTCTCTTTTTCACAAAACAATGTAATTTTCACTAAAAAATAATTAAAATTGGCCATAAAATGATGTAATTGCCGTCCACCCTAGTAGCATTGAAATGAACATGCCGGGCGACTACACCGTCATCTATCTGACGCATCAAACGTCGCGCCATCGATTACCGAAACCAGTCGTGATTTTGAAATTGTGAATTCTTTCTGGCACCGATCACCCACTTTGTTTGAGAAACCTGTAAAAATCTACGTGAGAAAATGTCAAAGTATAGTATTCAACTTGCTTTTAATAAGAAAGATTCTTTCGTACAACTTGAGCGAGTCGCTTCGCTCTTGGGCTCAACCGTTACCCTCGACAATAACGACTCTCATTAAATGCTTTTTGTATAATATATTATTATTCACTTTCAACCCAAAGCTCCTTACTTGCTATGGAAGACAAACCCAAAAATGGGGGATAAGGCGATCTGGCAAAATTTCGCGTGATGGATGTGTCTTATCTAATATAACCCTTTTTGAAATGTACAAGGATTATCGAAGAAATAATGATTAAAACAACTCATAAACAAGCTATACATTATTCTTCATCTTTAACAGAAGTCTTTGACTAAATTTGCGATTTGAATTGAAATTTTACTGGCAATTTGTACGAAGCATCTCGCTACAAGTAAATAACTTAAATTCAGAATTTTAAAAAGTTGAATCAGAGAGCTATATTCCTGCAAAAATACCTTTGGCAGGGATTCAGGAGCTACATAATCGAATTTGAAATTATTTTTTGTCACGACATTCTATAGACTTTGCCAAACCTATTTGATGGCTCGTAGTTCTTTTATAGAAAACTTAGAGAATGCAGATAAGCGGTAATCGAAATAGCAGGAATAGAGCTGAAATCAAGCGACAGACATTATCAAAGGCGATGAGGTAATGGACAAAGTGATTTCCCGTGCTCCCCGACGTTGACTGATTCGACTGTAGTGAGCATCGTGGTATTTAATCTTCCGCAGTCGCGCTGCAGTGGAGGAACTGGAGTGGGGGTAGTAGTCCCTCCACTGCAGAGCGAGGGCGGAGGAACAAATACCACGGAGCACACCACAGTCGAATCAGTCAATGTCGCGAAGCACCGGAGATCCCTTCGCCCATTGCCTCATCGACTTTAATAATGTCTGCCGCAGCTGTAAACAAAACGTCAGGAAAAAATTCAATTGAACCACGGCTTTAAGCCCGGAAAACACGTTAAATAGTATTTTGACCAGCCGTGAAAGCCTTCACACAACATTCCTGTAGTTGCAACGGCTTAGAGCTCTAGAGCCACTTAAAAGTTAATTACAAATCCAATCCATACGACTCCCTGTTCGCCGCCTAGCTGCAATATCTAGATTTTGTAATGACGCTTACAGTCGTCAAAATATTTGAGATCCCCCTCTTTTTGCGTAATCTTAGCTCTATTTCTGCTCTTTCCATTGCCGTTTAGCTGAATTATCTACATTTTCTATGAATGGAGGTACATAAATTCATACTCCCGCTTACGTGAATCTCTAGATTTTGTTGATGTCAACATTTTTGGACCCTATTCTCCGTCCAGCTGCATTTTCGAATTAGCTTCTAAAATCCTGCAGCCCGAAGATGTTTTTTTGCATTATTTTAGCTCTAATCCTGCCCATTCGATTGTCCCCTAGTTGCATTTTCTAGGTTTTCTATAAATGGAGCTACGTAAATTTGAGATATAAAACGTCGAATAGGTGTCCAAATTTTAAACGCTATTCTCCATTTAGCTTCATTCTCAAATTGGCTTCTGAAACCCTGCAGCTACAAGAATCATTTCTGCATAATTTTAGTTCTATTCTTGCTCTTTCCATTGCCGCTTAGCTGAATTTTCTACATTTTCTATGAATGGAGCTATGAATTGGTCCCTATTCGCCGCTTACTTAAGTTTCTAGATTTTGTAGATATCAACATTTTTGGACTCTATTCTCTGTCCAGCTGCATTTTCGAATTAGCTTCTAAAATCCTGCAGCTCGAAGATGTTTTTTTGCTTTGCTTCAGCTCTAATCCTGCCCTTTCGATTGTCCCCTAGTTGCGTTTTCTAGGTTTTCTATAAATGGAGCTACGTAAATTTGAGATATAAAACGTCGAATAGGTGTCCAAATTTTAAACGCTATTCTCCATTTAGCTTCATTCTCAAATTGGCTTCTGAAACCCTGCAGCTACAAGAATCATTTCTGCATAATTTTAGTTCTATTCTTGCTCTTTCCATTGCCGCTTAGCTAAATTTTCTACATTTTCTATGAATGGAGCTACATAAATTCATAGTCCCTATTCGCCGCTTACTTGAGTTTCTAGGTTTTGTAGATATCAACATTTTTGGACCCTATTCTCCGTCCAGCTGCATTTTCGAATTAGCTTCTAAAATCCTGCAGCTCGAAGATGTTTTTTTGCTTTATTTCAGCTCTAATCCTGCCTTTTCGATTGTCCCCTAGTTGCGTTTTCTAGGTTTTCTATAAATGGAGCTACGTAAATTTGAGATATAAAACGTCGAATAGGTGTCCAAGTTTTAAACGCTATTCTCCATTTAGCTTCATTCTCAAATTGGCTTCTAAAACCCTGCAGCTACAGGAATGGTTTCTGCATAATTTTAGTTCTATTCTTGCTCTTTCCATTGCCGCTTAGCTGAATTTTCTACATTTTCTATGAATGGAGCTATATAAATTCATAGTCCCTATTCGCCGCTTACTTGATTCTCTAGATTTTGTAGATGTCAACTTTTTTTTACCCTATTCTCCGTCCAGCTGCAATTTCGAATTAGCTTCTAAAATCCAGCAGCTCAAAGATGTTTTTTTGCATTATTTTAGCTCTAATCCTGTTCTTTCGATTGCCCCCTAGTTGCATTTTCTAGGTTTTCTATAAATGGAGATACGTAAATTTGGGCTATGAAACGTCGAATAGGTGTCCAAATTTTAAATGCTATTCTCCATCTACCTGCATTCTCAAATTGGCTTCTAAAACCCTGTAGGTACAGGAATGGCGTTTGTATAAGTTTAGCTCTATTCCTGCTCTTTCCATTGCTGCTTAGCTGAATTTTCTACATTTTCTATGAATGGAGCTACATAAATTCATAGTCCCTATTCGCCGCTTACTTGATTCTCTAGATTTTGTAGATGTCAACTTTTTTTTGCCCTATTCTCCGTCCAGCTGCAATTTCGAATTAGCTTCTAAAATCCAGCAGCTCAAAGATGTTTTTTTGCATTATTTTAGCTCTAATCCTGTTCTTTCGATTGCCCCCTAGTTGCATTTTCTAAGTTTTCTATAAATGGAGCTACGTAAATTTGAGCTATGAAACGTCGAATAGGTGTCCAAATTTTAAACGCCATTCTTCATCTAGCTGCATTCTCAAATTGGCTTCTAAAACCCTGCAGCTACAAGAATGGTTTTTTCATAATTTTAGCTCTATTCCTACTCTTTCTTTTGCCGCCTGGCTGAATTTTCTACATTTTCTATGGACGCGGCTACATAAATTCATAGTCCCTATTCGCCGCTTACTTGAATTCCTAGATTTTCTAGATGTCAAAACTTTTGTACCCTATTCTCCGTCCAGCTGCATTTTCGAATTAGCTTCTAAAACCCTGCAGCTCGAAGATGTCTTTTTTGTATTATTTTAGCTCCAATCCTGCTCTTTCAATTGTCCCCTAATTGCATTTTCTAGGTTTTCTATAAATGGAGCTACGTAAATTTGAGCTATGAAACGTCGAATAGGTGTCCAAATTTTAAACGCCATTCTTCATCTGGGTGCATTCTCAAATTGGCTTCTTAAACCCTGCAGCTACAAGAATGGTTTTTTCATAATTTTAGCTCTATTCATGCCCTTTCCGTTGCGGCCCAGCTGAATTTTCTACATTTTCATGGACGCAGTTACATAAATTCATAGTCCTTATTCGCCACTTACTTTAATTTCTAGATTTTCTAAATATCAACATTTTTGGACCCTATTCTCTGTCCAGCTGCATTTTCGAATTAGCTTCTAAAACCCTGCAGCTCGAAGATGTTTTTTGTATTATTTTAGTTCCAATCCTGCTCTTTCAATTGTCCCCTAATTGCATTTTCTAGGTTTTCTATAAATGGAGCTACGTAAATTTGAGCTATGAAGCGTCGAATAGGTGTCCAAATTTTAAACGCTATTCTCCATTTAGCTTCATTCTCAAATTGGCTTCTAAAACCCTGCAGCTACAGGAATGGTTTCTGCATAATTTTTGTTCTATTCTTGATCTTTCCATTGCCGCTTAGCTGAATTTTCTACATTTTCTATGAATGGAGCTACATAAATTCATAGTCCCTATTCGCCGCTTACTTGAGTTTCTAGGTTTTGTAGATATCAACATTTTTGGACTCTATTCTCTGTCCAGCTGCATTTTCGAATTAGCTTCTAAAATCCTGCAGCTCGAAGATGTTTTTTTGCTTTGTTTCAGCTCTAATCCTGCCCTTTCGATTGTCCCCTAGTTGCATTTTCTAGGTTTTCTATAAATGGAGCTACGTAAATTTGAGATATAAAACGTCGAATAGGTGTCCAAATTTTAAACGCTATTCTCCATTTAGCTTCATTCTCAAATTGGCTTCTGAAACCCTGCAGCTACAAGAATGGTTTCTGCATAATTTTAGTTCTATTCTTGCTCTTTCCATTGCCGCTTAGCTGAATTTTCTACATTTTCTATGAATGGAGCTACATAAATTCATAGTCCCTATTCGCCGCTTACTTGAGTTTCTAGGTTTTGTAGATATCAACATTTTTGGACTCTATTCTCCGTCCAGCTGCATTTTCGAATTAGTTTCGAAAATCCTGCAGCTCGAAGATGTTTTTTTGCATTATTTTAGCTCTAATCCTGTTCTTTCGATTGCCCCCTAGTTGCATTTTCTAGGTTTTCTATAAATGGATCTACGTAAATTTGAGATATAAAACGTCGAATAGGTGTCCAAATTTTAAACGCTATTCTCCATTTAGCTTCAATCTCAAATTGGCTTCTAAAGCCCTGCAGCTACAGGAATGGTTTCTGCATAATTTTAGTTCAATTCTTGCTCTTTCCATTGCCGCTTAGCTGAATTTTTTACATTTTCTATGAATGGAGCTACATAAATTCATAGTCCCTATTCGCCACTTACTTTAACTTCTAGATTTTGTAAATATCAACATTTTTGGACCCTATTCTCCGTCCTGCTGCATTTTCGAATTAGCTTCTAAAATCATGCAGCTCGAAGATGTTTTTTCGCATTATTTCAGCTCTAATCTTGCCCTTTCTATTGCCCCCTAGTTGCATTTTCTAGGTTTTCCATAAATGGAGCTACGTAAATTTGAGATATAAAACGTCGAATAGGTGTCCAAATTTTAAACGCTATTCTCCATTTAGCTTCATTCTCAAATTGGCTTCTGAAACCCTGCAGCTACAAGAATGGTTTCTGCATAATTTTAGTTCTATTCTTGCTCTTTCCATTGCCGCTTAGCTGAATTTTCTACATTTTCTATGAATGGAGCTATGAATTGGTTCCTATTCGCCGCTTACTTAAGTTTCTAGGTTTTGTAGATGTCAACATTTTTGGACTCTATTCTCTGTCCAGCTGCATTTTCGAATTAGCTTCTAAAATCCTGCAGCTCGAAGATGTTTTTTTGCTTTGTTTCAGCTCTAATCCTGCCCTTTCGATTGTCCCCTAGTTGCGTTTTCTAGGTTTTCTATAAATGGAGCTACGTAAATTTGAGATATAAAACGTCGAATAGGTGTCCAAATTTTAAACGCTATTCTCCATTTAGCTTCATTCTCAAATTGGCTTCTGAAACCCTGCAGCTACAAGAATGGTTTCTGCATAATTTTAGTTCTATTCTTGCTCTTTCCATTGGCGCTTAGCTGAATTTTCTACATTTTCTATGAATGGAGCTACATAAATTCATAGTCCCTATTCGCCGCTTACTTGAGTTTCTAGGTTTTGTAGATATCAACATTTTTGGACCCTATTCTCCGTCCAGCTGCATTTTCGAATTAGCTTCTAAAATCCTGCAGCTCGAAGATGTTTTTTTGCTTTGTTTCAGCTCTAATCCTGCCCTTTCGATTGTCCCCTAGTTGCGTTTTCTAGGTTTTCTATAAATGGAGCTACGTAAATTTGAGATATAAAACGTCGAATAGGTGTCCAAATTTTAAACGCTATTCTCCATTTAGCTTCATTCTCAAATTGGCTTCTGAAACCCTGCAGCTACAAGAATCATTTCTGCATAATTTTAGTTCTATTCTTGCTCTTTCCATTGCCGCTTAGCTGAATTTTCTACATTTTCTATGAATGGAGCTACATAAATTCATAGTCCCTATTCGCCGCTTACTTGAGTTTCTAGGTTTTGTAGATATCAACATTTTTGGACCCTATTCTCCGTCCAGCTGCATTTTCGAATTAGCTTCTAAAATCCTGCAGCTCGAAGATGTTTTTTTGCTTTGTTTCAGCTCTAATCCTGCCCTTTCGATTGTCCCCTAGTTGCGTTTTCTAGGTTTTCTATAAATGGAGCTACGTAAATTTGAGATATAAAACGTCGAATAGGTGTCCAAATTTTAAACGCTATTCTCCATTTAGCTTCATTCTCAAATTGGCTTCTAAAACCCTGCAGCTACAGGAATGGTTTCTGCATAATTTTAGTTCTATTCTTGCTCTTTCCATTGCCGCTTAGCTGAATTTTCTACATTTTCTATGAATGGAGTTACATAAATTCATAGTCCCTATTCGCCGCTTACTTGAGTTTCTAGGTTTTGTAGATATCAACAATTTTGGACTCTATTCTCTGTCCAGCTGCATTTTCGAATTAGCTTCTAAAATCCTGCAGCTCGAAGATGTTTTTTTGCTTTGTTTCAGCTCTAATCCTGCCCTTTCGATTGTCCCCTAGTTGCGTTTTCTAGGTTTTCTATAAATGGAGCTACGTAAATTTGAGATATAAAACGTCGAATAGGTGTCCAAATTTTAAACGCTATTCTCCATTTAGCTTCATTCTCAAATTGGCTTCTGAAACCCTGCAGCTACAAGAATCATTTCTGCATAATTTTAGTTCTATTCTTGGTCTTTCCATTGCCGCTTAGCTGAATTTTCTACATTTTCTATGAATGGAGCTACATAAATTCATAGTCCCTATTCGCCACTTGCTTGAGTTTCTAGGTTTTGCAGATATCAACATTTTTGGACTCTATTCTCCGTCCAGCTGCATTTTCGAATTAGCTTCTAAAATCCTGCAGCTCAAAGATGTTTTTTTGCATTATTTTAGCTCTAATCCTGTTCTTTCGAATGCCCCCTAGTTGCATTTTCTAGGTTTTCTATAAATGCAGCTACGTAAATTTGAGATATAAAACGTCGAATAGGTGTCCAAATTTTAAACGCTATTCTCCATTTAGCTTCATTCTTAAATTGGCTTTAAAAACCCTGCAGCTACAGGAATGGTTTCTGCATAATTTTAGTTCTATTCTTGCTCTTTCCATTGCCGCTTAGCTGAATTTTTTACATTTTCTATGAATGGAGCTACATAAATTCATAGTCCCTATTAGCCGCTTACTTGAGTTTCTAGGTTTTGTAGATATCAAAATTTTTGGACCGTATTCTCCGTCCAGCCGCATTTTCGAATTAGCTTCTAAAATCCTGCAGCTCGAAGATGTTTTTTTGCTTTGTTTCAGCTCTAATCCTGCCCTTTTGATTGTCCCCTAGTTGCGTTTTCTAGGTTTTCTATAAATGGAGCTACGTAAATTTGAGATATAAAACGTCGAATAGGTGTCCAAATTTTAAACCCTATTCTCCATTTAGCTTCAATCTCAAATTGGCTGCTAAAACCCTGCAGCTACAGGAATGGTTTCTGCATAATTTTAGTTCTATTCTTGCTCTTTCCATTGCCGCTTAGCTGAATTTTCTACATTTTCTATGAATGGAGCTACATAAATTCATAGTCCCTATTCGCCACTTACTTGAGTTTCTAGGTTTTGTAGATATCAACATTTTTGGACCCTATTCTCCGTCCAGCTGCATTTTCGAATTAGCTTCTAAAATCCTGCAGCTCGAAGATGTTTTTTTGCTTTATTTCAGCTCTAATCCTGCCCTTTCGATTGTCCTCTATTTGCATTTTCTAGGTTTTCTATAAATGGAGCTACGTAAATTTGAGATATAAAACGTCGAATAGGTGTCCAATGTTTTAACGCTATTCTCCATTTACCTTTATTCTCAAATTGGCTTCTAAAACCCTGCAGCTACAGGAATGGTTTCTGCATAATTTTAATTCTATTCTTTCTCTTTCCATTGCCGCTTAGCTGTATTTTCTACATTTTCTATGAATGGAGCTACATAAATTCATAGTCCCTATTCGCCGCTTAATTGAATCTCTAGATTTTGTAGATGTCAACATTTTTGGACCCTATTCTCCGTCCAGCTGCATTTTCGAATTAGCTTCGAAAATCCAGCAGCTCAAAGACGTTTTTTTGCATTATTTTAGCTCTAATCCTGTTCTTTCGATTGCCCCCTAGTTGCATTTTCTAAGTTTTCTATAAATGGAGCTACGTAAATTTGAGCTATGAAACTTCGAATAGGTGTCCAAATTTTAAATGCTATTTTCCATCTACCTGCATTCTCAAATTGGCTTCTAAAACCCTGTAGGTACAGGAATGGCGTTTGTATAATTTTAGCTCTATTCCTGCTCTTTCCATTGCTGCTTAGCTGAATTTTCTACATTTTCTATGAATGGAGCTACATAAATTCATAGTCCCTATTCGCCGCTTACTTGATTCTCTAGATTTTGTAGATGTCAACTTTTTTTTACCCTATTCTCCATCCAGCTGCAATTTCGAATTAGCTTCTAAAATCCAGCAGCTCAAAGATGTTTTTTTTGCATTATTTTAGCTCATATCCTGTTCTTTCGATTGCCCCCTAGTTGCATTTTCTAGGTTTTCTATAAATGGAGCTACGTAAATTTGGGCTATGAAACGTCGAATAGGTGTCCAAATTTTAAGTGCTATTTTCCATCTAGCTGCATTCTCAAATTGGCTTCTAAAACCCTGCAGCTACAGGAATGGTTTTTGTATAATTTTAGCTCTATTCCTGCTCTTTCCATTGCCGCTTAGCTAAATTTTCTACATTTTCTATGAATGGAGCTATATAAATTCATAGTCCCTATTCGCCGCTTACTTCATTCTCTAGATTTTGTAGATGTCAACTTTTTTGGACCCTATTCTCCGTCCAGCTGCATTTTCGAATTAGCTTCGAAAATCCAGCAGCTCAAAGACGTTTTTTTGCATTATTTTAGCTCTAATCCTGTTCTTTCGATTGCCCCCTAGTTGCATTTTCTAAGTTTTCTATAAATGGAGCTACGTAAATTTGAGCTATGAAATGTCGAATAGGTGTCCAATTTTAAACGCTCCCCATCTAGGTGCCTTGTCAAATTAGCCTCTAAAACTCTTCATCTACATAAATGTTGTTTGCAGGATTTGAGCTCTATTCCTGCTCTTTTGATTTCCGTCTAGCAAAATTTTAGAGCTTTTACATAAATTCATAGGACCTATTCGCCGCTTGTCGCTTGATGTCAACATTTTTGGACTTAGACTATTCTCCGTCCAGCTGCATTTTTGAATTAGCTTCTAAACCCTGCAGCTCGAAGATGTTTTTTGCAGTAGTTTAGCTCTAATCCTGCTCTTTCGATTGCCCCATAGTTGCATTTTCCAGGTCTATATATGTTTATATTTTCCAGATATGTATATATTTGAACTATAAAGCGTCGAATAGGTGTCCAAATTTTAAAAGCTATTCTCCATGTGCGTTATCTTATTAGCTACTAAAAATCTGCTTCTACATGAATATTTTTTTGCAGGATGTAGCTCTATTCCTGCGGTTGTGATTCTTTCGTTGTTTCAAATTAACGAAGCTACCAAATGTTGAATAAGTGTCATAATTTTTGGACCCTATTTTCTGGCTTCTCATACTTTTTTTCAAGTAAATTGGCCCAACAAAAATTGTCAGAGGTCATATTAATTTGATTTTGTCGCTCATTTTCAAATGGCTGTAGATCCTAAACCCTTGCAGCTAAAAGATTTAGTTTTGCAAAATTTTAGTTCTATGCTCTTTCGACTTTAGCCTAGTAGCAATATCTAGGTTTTGTATTAAGGGACCTAAAAGCCAATCTAAAGTGTTTTCCGGGCTTTGAAGCCATGGTCCAATGGAAGTTCTTCTTGTCGTTTCGTCTACAGCTGCGGCAGACTTTATTAAAGGCGATGAGGCAATGGGCGAAGTGATCCCCCGTGCTTCCCAACTTTGACTGATTCGAATGTTGTGAGCTTCATGGTATTTATTCCCCCGATGTCACGCTGCACTGGGGTGCGGGTAGTGGTGTATTTACCGCTTAGCTGAACTCTGTAAGCTTTAATCTAACGGAGCTATGAGGTGTCAAATAGGGATTAAAATTTTTGCAACCTATTTTACGGGTAGCTGCATTGTCAAGTTCGTTTACAAGTGAATTGGCCCAACAAAAATTGGCAGAGATCATATAAATTCCATTTTGTAGCTCATTTTTAAATAGCTCCTAAATCTTTCCAGTTACCAGAATGTTTTTTCCAAAATTTTAGCTCTTTTCCTGCTCTTTCGAATGCTGCCTACCTGCATTTTCTAAGTTAATTGTGAACATTTTGTAGACACTTTTAGCGGCCTAGCTGTATTCTTTAAGTTTTATGTTAACGGAGCTACGAGCCGTCAAATAGGTATTTCAAAGTCGTGATTATAGGACTTTGAAAAAGGGATTTTCGAACTCGGTAAAACGAAATGTATGAGATGACGTGAGAAAAATCCCAAATTTGATTACAGGAAAATCGGTTCAATAAAAGGCGACAGCAGGTCATATGGAATCGAGTTTTTATATAATAATCTTTTTTGCATGAATATTGCTCTCTTTCTGGTCTTTTGCTGTCGCCTGGCAGCATTCTCTAGCTTTATATTAAGGAGGTGCAATTGAAAGAGCAAAAGCAGAGCTATAACCCTGCAAAAACACGACATTTTGCTGTCTTTTTCGTACTGTTCGTAGCTTCGCTTCGCAGATAATTTTCCAAAAACAATTGTCATACTTTAGTTTTTACCAACCAGTATATAGAAGTTCGCTAGTTTTGTCTATCCATTTTACGGCTTCAAATTGGTCTTTGTAGATATTTCAACAGTCGGTGATGTCCAAAACTACAGATTGGGTAACGCTAAATCTTTCCAGAATTTTTTGCTGATTCAATGGGACGAGTTTTACTAAACCAGAAACTTTCTTGAATTTTCTCTATTTATAAGACTGTGAAGGCTTTCACGACCGGTCAAAATACAATCTAAAGTGTTTTCCGGGCTTTGAAGCCGTTGTACAATGGAATTTCATCCTGACGTTTTGTCTACAATTGCGGCAGACATTATCAAAGGTGATGAGGCAATGGGCGAAGTGATCCCCCGTGCTCCTCGACTTTAACTGATTCAACTGTGGTGAGCTCTGTGGTATTTATTCCCCCGCCATCGCGCGGCAGTTGAGGGACTGGGGTAGGGGTAGTGGTGGCGCGGGGTTTCGGCGCACTTGAAGTATGTCGTCGAACTCGCTTCCAGTCTGCATTTTGATAAGAAATCCACCTCGTTGAAAAGGATGTCGTGACCTTCGGCCTGCAACTCTTCTTCAGTTCCGTAATCCTCGTGTTGACACTGCGTGTTGCGGTGCCAATGTATACCTAGCCACAGATACATGGAACTCGGTAAACTCCGGGTGCCGATAGGGGATCTCTGCGGTTTTTGGTCGATTTCAAGCTCTGTTGTATTGTACGAGCGGGTTCAAGGACAGTTTTAAGTGTTATTTTCCAGTAGCCTGTCGATCCTGTCCGTTACTAAATTAAAATAATAGTAATTGCAGTTTCACAAAAAGCGGAATTTTCTTGTTGAAGCTCGAGGCACGTCATACAAGTGTGTTTTCAGCATTCCAATATAAAGAAAATACGCCTTTCATGTATCCATTTCCCCGAGGAAAAGACGTAAAACAACCCCGTCTGGATCTTTCTAATTTCAACCCGAGTGTCGACATTCATGACATCGAAGAACACCGAGATGAGACGGGTGCAGTTTTACATTTTCAACGTCATAAATATTGACTTCTGCGAAATTACTGCAACGGATAAGGCTGAAAAGGGGTGTGCAAATATGGGGGTTTTCGACGTTTTATTTTACTTACTTCTCAAATTAGAAATTATCCCCGGAAATCCCCAGAGGCACGTTCGGACAACCTCGCCTTTAGGGCCTTCGCAGGTCAGAGCGGGTTCATTAATATGATATGAACCTTATTGGGTTTCGTTCCGAAATTATTATTCACTCGAAATTTGCGATAATACAAAGCGAAGAATTACGATTAAGCCGAGGCAATACATTCGGGCCTGCTGCTTGGGAAGTTAAGCTAAATCGCCGTAACCGAGCCAATTAATAAATCAATTTCCTGGCGCGATCCTGTGTATATCCTGCAGCTTTTCCCAAGCAGGAAAGGATAAATATCCATGGTCCTGATCCTGTAACCTGCAATGTCCTTACAATTTACGGCGGCGATAGCCAATTAATTACGCAATCTCGGTTAGATCACCCTTTAGGTAGCTTATTTTGACCCACGGTCGTTTATCAGAGGTGCTAGACGAGAACTTTCCCATCTACTTATTTGGGGTGGTGGTAGCTATTAATGGGGTGTTTAAAATAACCATCTAATTGTGGCAAGCCAAACAACTTCAAAAAAGATACTTTTTTTCGAGGCAGGCAATTTCTTTTCCCCCTCTAAAGTGGACAGTTAAGGGTGGAATATTTATAGTCCTGCAAAGTGGAGACGTCTGTTAGCGAACGCGACTGTCAATCGTCCAAACCCCTTTTAAGGGCCAGAACTGCTTTTTTTACTCGGAAACGATTTGCCCTTCTGCCTCAAACACATTCTTTCGGATTTATATGACTGTCTTTATCCAGATCAATAAAGCAATAGCTCAGATTAGCAAGCGAAGATAGTTTGGATATGTATATGCAGAGTTGCCATATTTTGCCAAGAAAAGTACCGTATTCGACACACTTATAGTCAATAATTCTTTTAAAATGACAGTTTATTGATTGAATATCGGGTTAAACCAACAGGCACCAGCATGCAGTGGCCAAGAGCAAACAAGCCTATAGGCAAAACGGTACGAGAAACTCGGACGGCCAAATTTTTACCTTCACCTAAGAGACGTCTTAAATTTAGCTGAAAGGCTCAATTTGTTATTTTTTTAATTTAACTCTTCAATCAATAGAAAGTGAAACCTGGGAAGACATTTGGTTGGGAACAACTAAGGGCATCTTGAACAATTCTGGCATCTCTTGAGCCTACTCTTCTATCCTTGGTTTGGGTTGACGTTTGGAAACTTTTCTTCAAAATCGTACAATTAACTCTACTTCTTCACTCCTCCTTTTCTTCAATTCCTTTTTTCTTTTCCACCATCGTGGCCTGTAATGCTCTCGACGGCTTGAGCAGTGCCTCCTCTAGATCTTCAGCTTCTTCTGGCTTTTGCGTTTCTTCTTGTAGTTTCTCTTCGCTCAACTTCAAGATAATTGTATTTTCAACTGCAGTAGCAGTTTCTACAACAAGAGACACAGTTACATTTTTTCTCAACAGATGCAATTTCTGTGATTTCTTATTTATTTTTCACACTTCTTTTCTTACTCTGATATTGTTGTTACAGTATTCTGCTTCACTTCTTCAAAAAGTTCTTCAACAATCTTGGCTGGAAGATCTTCTCGAGTTTCCTCTTCAGGTATCAAGTTTCTTACCTTTTTATTTCAATGTTGTAATTTCTGTGGTTTTCTCTTGGTCTTTTTGTTTCCTAATCTTGCGTTTGCCAGCTATCTAACAGGAACAGGACTCAAACAAAAAGAAACTTTATCGACGTTTCGCCAAAGTTTCGATGTTTATTTGACGTCTTTATCAAGATTATTCTGCTAAGCAATCGCAGAAATTCTTTGTGTCACTTAGTATTGGCAAACCACTGGCATCACGGATAAAAGAAAAACACAGTTGTGATACTACGTGGCCGTTATTTTTGCAATTGTTTTTATAAAGACGTCAAATAAACGCCATAAGGTCGGCAATATTTGTGCCAAAGAGTGCCAAAAGCTTCTTTTCATTAGAGTGCTGTCCCTTCTAGGGATAACTTCCAAATTACTTTACTGAAAACGATATATCACAAAAATTCTGAATTTCTTAACCACAGTTTTCTTACGTATTTTATTTATTTCTACAAGAAGCTATTCAACAGCAGAACCTCTATCTTCAGGCTTCTATTCTAAAAATGCCACTTCTTTCTCTGCAATTTGACAGCAAGAGCAGCAAAGACCGGTTTCGAGGTACTTTCTTCTCAACAACTCTGACACTTGCTGCTTGTAGCCAGAATTCTTATTTCTTTAAATAAGAAACTGTTATGCAAAGAAAACACAGACAAAGCCCCCTTGTAGAGACAAAATTTTAAGTAAATTTACTTTTTTTCCACTACAAGAGCCATAAGCACCGATTTCAAGGCACTTACGTGTCGACAACTATGACACTTTCTGCTTGTAGTCAAAATTTCTATTTCTTTAAATAAGAAACTGTGAGACGAAGAAAACACAGACACATCTCGCTCGTAGAGATACAAATTCATATAATTTTTAATTTTTTACAGTATAAGAACTGCAGAGACCGGTTTCGAGGTGGTTTCTTCTCAACAACTCTGACACTTGCTGCTTGTAGTCAGAATTTCTTTTTCTTTAAATAAGAAACTGTTATACGAAGAAAACACAGACAAAGCCCCCTTGTAGAGATACAATTTCAAGTAAATTTTCATTTTTTCCAGCATAAAAGCCATAAGCACCGGTTTCAAGGCAGTTACGTGTCAACAACTATGACACTTTCTGCTTGTAGTCAAAATTTCTATTTCTTTAAATAAGAAGCTGTGAGACGAAGAAAACGCAGGCACATCTCCCTCGTAGAAATACAAATTCACATAATTTTTAATTTTTTACAGTATAAGATCTGCAGAGACCGGTTTCGAGGTGGTTTCTTCTCAACAACTCTGACACTTGCTGCTTGTAGTCAGAATTCCTTTTTCTTTAAATAAGAAACTGTTATACGAAGAAAACACAGACAAAGCCCCCTTGTAGAGACAAAATTTCAAGTAAATTTACTTTTTTTTCACTACAAGAGCCATAGGCACCGGTTTCAAGCCAGTTACGTGTCGACAACTATGACACTTTTTGCTTGTAGTCAGAATTCCTATTTCTTTAAATAAGAAACTGTTATACAAAGAAAATACAGAAAAAGCCCCCTTGTAGAGACAAAATTTCAAGTAAATTTACTTTTTTTCCACTACAAGAGCCATAAGCACCGGTTTCAAGGCACTTACGTGTCGACAACTATGACACTTTCTGCTTGTAGTCAAAATTTCTATTTCTTTAAATAAGAAACTGTGAGACGAAGGAAGCACACACACATCTCCCTCGTAGAGATACAAATTCACATAATTTTTAATTTTTTACAGTATAAGAACTGCAGAGACCGGTTTCGAGGTGGTTCCTCAACAATGGCACCTCAACAACTATGACACTTGCTGCTTGTAGTCAGAATTCCTTTTTCTTTAAATAAGAAACTGTTATACGAAGGAAACACGGACAAAGCCCTCTTGTAGAGACAAAATTTCAAGTAAATTTACTTTTTTTCCACTACAAGAGCCATAAGCACCGGTTTCAAGGCAGTTACGTGTCGACAACTGTGACACTTTTTTGCATGTAGTCAAAATTTATATTTCTTTAAATAAGAAACTGTGAGACGAAGAAAACACAGACAAAACCCCCTTGTAGAGATCCAATTTCAAGTAAATTTACATTTTTTCCAGTATAAGAGCCATAAGCACTGGTTTCAAGGGAGTAATGTCTTGACAACTCTGACACTTTCTGCTTGTAGTCAGAATTCCTTTTTCTTTAAATAAGAAACTGTTATACAAAGAAAACACAGACAAAGCCCCCCTGTAGAGACAAAATTTCAAGTAAATTTACTTTTTTTCCACTACAGAGCCATAAGCACCGGTTTCAAGGCAGTTACGTGTCGACAACTGTGACACTTTTTTGCATGTAGTCAAAATTTATATTTCTTTAAATAAGAAACTGTGAGACGAAGAAAACACAGACAAAACCCCCTTGTAGAGATCCAATTTCAAGTAAATTTACATTTTTTCCAGTATAAGAGCCATAAGCACTGGTTTCAAGGGAGTAATGTCTTGACAACTCTGACACTTTCTGCTTGTAGTCAGAATTCCTTTTTCTTTAAATAAGAAACTGTTATACAAAGAAAACACAGACAAAGCCCCCCTGTAGAGACAAAATTTCAAGTAAATTTACTTTTTTTCCACTACAGAGCCATAAGCACCGGTTTCAAGGCAGTTACGTGTCGACAACTGTGACACTTTTTTGCATGTAGTCAAAATTTATATTTCTTTAAATAAGAAACTGTGAGACGAAGAAAACACAGACAAAACCCCCTTGTAGAGATCCAATTTCAAGTAAATTTACATTTTTTCCAGTATAAGAGCCATAAGCACTGGTTTCAAGGGAGTAATGTCTTGACAACTCTGACACTTTCTGCTTGTAGTCAGAATTCCTTTTTCTTTAAATAAGAAACTGTTATACAAAGAAAACACAGACAAAGCCCCCCTGTAGAGACAAAATTTCAAGTAAATTTACTTTTTTTCCACTACAGAGCCATAAGCACCGGTTTCAAGGCAGTTACGTGTCGACAACTGTGACACTTTTTTGCTTGTAGTCAAAATTTATATTTCTTTAAATAAGAAACTGTGAGACGAAGAAAACACAGACAAAACCCCCTTGTAGAGATCCAATTTCAAGTAAATTTACATTTTTTCCACTATAAGAGCCATAAGCACTGGTTTCAAGGCAGTAACGTCTCGACAACTCTGACACTTTCTGCTTGTAGTCAGAATTCCTATTTCTTTAAATAAGAAACTGTTATACAAAGAAAACACAGACAAAGCCCCCTTGTAGAGACAAAATTTCAAGTAAATTTACTTTTTTTCCACTACAAGAGCCATAAGCACCGGTTTCAAGGCAGTTACGTGTCGACAACTATGACACTTTCTGCTTGTAGTCAAAATTTCTATTTCTTTAAATAAGAGACTGTGAGACTAAAAAAACACAGACACATCTCTCTCGTAGAGATACAAATTCACATAATTTTTAATTTTTTACAGTATAAGAACTGCAGAGATCGGTTTTGAGGTGGTTTCTTCTCAACAACTCTGACATTTTCTGCTTGTAGTCGGATTCCTTGTTACTTAAAAAAAGAAACTATTATAAGAAGAAAATGCGGACAAAGTTCCCTTATAGAGATACAAGTTCACATAATTTTACATTTTTCGCAGTATAAGAGCCATAAGCACCGGTCTAAAGGCAGTTACGTGTCGACAGTTGTGACACTTTCTGCGTATAATTCTTTTCGCTTTAGAGAAAGAAATATTATACGAAGAAAACACAGACACTTTACTTCACAGTATAAGGGACGCAAGTACCGGTGTCGAGGCAGTTTTCTTTCGACAACTCTGACACTTTCTTCTTGTTACTTTAAATAAGAAACTATTATACAAAGAAAATACATCATTTCTAATACAATTTTAAATAATTGCACATATTTCACAGAATAAGAGCTAAGAGCCACAAGAACCGGTTTCGAGGCTTTTTGGTCTCGGCCATTTTGGCTTTGTCTGCTTATCCCTGCAATCAACTCTACTTACAAGAAAGAAAAACACGATCAAGCCGCTCGTAGAGATAGAACCTTATTGCATTAGAGAAACTTGTAAAGCTTCACAGTTTTGTTAAAGTTAAGAGTTCTGCTTTTTAATACTAAATCTACCCTCACATTTCTATTAATTTATAGTTTTTCTGTAATCGGTACAGTTATTTTAATTACATTTAAGACTATATACCAGACCTGTATAGTCTGGTCGTAAGAACCGGTTTCGAGGCCGTTTTCGCTCGGCAATTTTTGATTCCATCTGCCTATCCCTGGAATCTGCTACTCTAATGAAAAGGAAACTAGACAAAAACCCTTGTAAATATAGAGTTTTATTGCATTTAGGCAGCCTCACAATTTAAAGTTAGAGTAGGGTTGCAGTTGCAATAAAATGTCCTATATTGAGGTTAACTTCCTTTAGAGTAGTGAAGTTTTTTACAAGTTAGTAGATTTTTCAAATACGCGAAAGAAAATAACTTGACTTGATATTTACTCCCTTAAGCTTGACTTGAAAATCAAATCAAGCCGTGAATTCCTTATTTTGAATGCATGCTTTTTGCCTACGACGGCCCTTATCAAAGTCTTCCTTCACCTGGACCGTTTCTCAACCCTTTGTGTCAACGAACCAGGGCGTTAAAGTTTGTTTGCTGCCTCGCCAAGAAATTGCTGATGGGCATCGATAAGGAAACAAAAATTCAGAATCACGTTTAACTTGAAGTTTCTTCATGTCGTTTGCGAAATCGATGGCGTTTTGCCCATCCAATTTCGCAGGATTACTTAGCCTGCACCCTTCTCCTCCGATAGATACAGGTTTGTTTACCATTCTCAGCAAACGTTTTGATACAATTGTAATTGAACGGGCGGCTAAAACAGCAATTCCGCAGTCTCGATTCCGTTTGAGAGCGCACCTGAACGTGTATGCAAATTTCCGCGCTGAATTATCAGAATTCTCTCGTTAAGTAAACACCACCAAGAATCGGCTGTTTGTCTTTGATTACTTGTAACTAACTTCTAAGATATTCCCCCCCCTGTCCCCCTTAAGGAGACTCGTTAGGAGCGCTGCGTCCACAACATCGAGAAAACCTGCTGGAAGGAGCGAATTTCGATGGGAAATTAAACGTGTCAAGGTTTCGCCAAGAAAAGCAAACCTCCACCACCTCAAAGCACAATAAATGGGTACTTTCATCCATCGAAACACGTCAAAAGTTCCCTTTGACGAATAGCTTTTTCGCATGTATCCCCCGTACGGCGAACAATCAAAGAAAAGCAGTATAAAGGAACGATTTCCACCATTTATGGAAGAAATATTTCCAAGGCTTCGAGACACGCACGTTACTAATTAAGAAAAATCATTAATTGTGCTATAAATATGCGATAATTGCCCTTAAAAGGGAAGGAGGGCGGTGAAAATACCTATTTTACCCCCCTTTTTGTGGCGATGCGGGCACCGCAACCGACGAGTTCAGACTCTTTAGTTTTTAGGGTCAGTATGCGAAACTAAATACTAAATTCTATCGTTTTCTTTCACATATTTTTTTTATTTAATTCTGCGACTGTCTCGACACTCAACGAGGTTGTATGTGTTTATTTGGGTTGGGTGGCAGGAAGTCCAACGTATCCTGCAAAATCTATGCGGACAATAGTCCCAGCTATTATCGTTAGATATATTTTTTTTTTCAGACTCTTGAAATTCTAAACCAGAACAAATATATGAAATTGCTTTCTCAATTGGTGCCAGAAGCAAAACTAAGTATGTGGTTATAGTGCGTGTCTAAGGTAGATTAGAATAGATAGGCAAAAATCAAAGAATTGCCAGACCTCTTTAAGAGTAAAGAAAAAAGAATAGAATAGGCGTTTTCAGTAAGAAGAAGCAAAAACAAGAAGGGAAAGAACGAAGGCTGATACAGCGGATAGGCTAAGAGAGAGGTAGCAAGATCGTGCTGCTTGCGAACACTAAATTGGATAAAGCAAAAAAAGAAGTGGAAGAAGTTAAAAAAAAAGTGGAAGAAGTCAAAGAACAAATACGACAAATTCATAAATCTGTGGATTTGTGAAACTCGTCTCACTGGGATGAAAAAAATTCTGAAAAGATTTAGGGTTACCACATTTGTAGTTTTCAATATCACCGACTGCTGAAATATCTACAAAGACCAGTTAGAAATTAGCGGTTTAAGATGGATAGACAAAGCTAGCGAACTTCTATATACCGCTTGGTAAAAACTGATGGTTTCTAAAAAAACATCTGACAAGCGGAGCTACAAACAAGGCAGCACGGCTGTATTTTTGCAGGATTATAGCGCTGTTCCTGCTCTTTCGACTGTCACCTAGCTGTGTTCTCTAGTTTATATATCGTTGAGGCTAAGATTCGTTAAAATTTCGTAGACCCGTTGATGTAAATAGCTTTAGAGCTGAAGCCTGTTGAAAATGAGCTAAAAAATCTAATCCACGTGCCCTCCTGTCAATTTTTGTTGAGCCGATATTCCTGCAATCGAACTTGGGATTTTTCATCACTTGATCCCATAGATTTCGATTTTCTGAGTCCCAAAATCGCATTCTCAAAGAAGACTTTAGTTCGTAGCTCCATTAATATGTAACTTTGAAAATACAGAAGGGCAGCCAATAGAGTCTACACAGTTTTGCCACCTAATTGACAGCTCGTAGCTTCGTTAATAGAAAACCTAGAGAATACAGGTAGGAGGCATTCGAAGGAGCAGAAATAGAGCTAAAATCTTGCAATAACTTTCTGGCAACTGCAAGCGGCTACAGCCATTTAAAAATGAGCTACATAATGGAATCCATACAATCTCTGCCAATTTTTGTTGGCTACGAAATAAGAAATCGAATATATATACATACTTATTACGAATATAGCTCAGCGACAGTCCAAAAAGCTAAAACCTTGGTAAAAATTGAGCTAGAACATCGAGTCGGCACCACCTCTATCAATGTTTGTTGGGCCGATTCACTTGTAAACTAATTTGAGAATGCAGTTAGCCGGATAATACGGTTCAAAAAATTTGGCACATTTTGAAACTAGCAGTTAAACAAGGATTCGGGTCTACGATTTTTTAACGGATCGTAGCTCCAACTATATATAACGTAGAGATTACAGCTAAATGACAATTGAAAGAACAGGAAAATATTGTTGAAAGCTGCAGGGTTTTAGGAGCTACAGCTATTTAAAATCGAGATACAAAATCGAATCCATACAATCTCTGCCAATTTTTGTTGGCTGCTAAACAAAGAATAGAGTCTACGGATTTCTAACGAATCGTACGTAAAATAAAATACGTAAAATCCTGCGGAAAATATTCTTGAAAGCGGCAGGGTTTTAGGAGCTGCAGGCATTTAAAATTGAGCTACATAATCGAATCGTTATAATGTCTGCCAATTTTTGTTGGCTGGTAAACAAGGAATAGGTTCTACGAATTTCTAACGAATCGTACCTCCAACCATATATAACCTAGAGAATATTGCTAGGTGACCATCGGAAGAGTAGGAATAGAGCTAAAATCTTGTAGAAAATATTCCTGAAAGCTACAGGGTTTTGGGAGCCATAGGCATTTATAATTGAGCTACATTACACTTACGTTTTTTCTTAGCTGCTAAATAAGGAATAGGGTCTAGGAATTTCTAACGAATCGTACCTCCAACCATATATAACCTAGAGAATATTGCTAGGTGACCATCGGAAGAGTAGGAATAGAGCTAAAATCTTGTAGAAAATATTCCTGAAAGCTACAGGGTTTTGGGAGCCATAGGCATTTATAATTGAGCTACATTACACTTACGTTTTTTCTTAGCTGCTAAATAAGGAATAGGGTCTAGGAATTTCTAACGAATCGTACCTCCAACCATATATAACCTAGAGAATATTGCTAGGTGACCATCGGAAGAGTAGGAATAGAGCTAAAATCTAGTATAAAATATTCTTGAAAGCTACAGGGTTTTGGGAGCCATAGGCATTTATAATTGAGCTACATTACACTTACGTTTTTTCTTGGCTGCTAAACAAGGAATAGGGTCTAGGAATTTCTAACGAATCGTACCTCCAACCATATATAACCTAGAGAATATTGCTAGGTGACCATCGGAAGAGTAGGAATAGAGCTAAAATCTTGTAGAAAATATTCCTGAAAGCTACAGGGTTTTGGGAGCCATAGGCATTTATAATTGAGCTACATTACACTTACGTTTTTTCTTGGCTGCTAAACAAGGAATAGGGTCTACGAATTTCTAACGAATCGTACCTCCAACCGTATATAACTTAGAGAATATTGCTAGGTGACCATCGGAAGAGTAGGAATAGAGCTAAAATCTTGTAGAAAATATTCCTGAAAGCTACAGGGTTTTGGGAGCCACAGGCATTTATAATTGAGCTACATTACACTTACGTTTTTTCTTGGCTGCTAAACAAGGAATAGGGTCTACGAATTTCTAACGAATCGTACCTCCAACCATATATAACCTAGAGAATATTATTAGGTGACCATCGGAAGAGTAGGAATAGAGCTAAAATCTAGTATAAAATATTCCTGAAAGCTACAGGGTTTTGGGAGCCATAGGCATTTATAATTGAGCTACATTACACTTACCTTTTTTCTTGGCTGCTAAACAAGGAATAGGGTCTACGAATTTCTAACGAATCGTACCTCCAACCATATATAACCTAGAGAATATTGTTAGGTGACCATCGGAAGAGTAGGAATAGAGCTAAAATCTAGTATAAAATATTCCTGAAAGCTACAGGGTTTTGGGAGCCATAGGCATTTATAATTGAGCTACATTACACTTACGTTTTTTCTTGGCTGCTAAACAAGGAATAGGGTCTAGGAATTTCTAACGAATCGTACCTCCAACCATATATAACCTAGAGAATATTGCTAGGTGACCATCGGAAGAGTAGGAATAGAGCTAAAATCTTGTAGAAAATATTCCTGAAAGCTACAGGGTTTTGGGAGCCATAGGCATTTATAATTGAGCTACATTACACTTACCTTTTTTCTTGGCTGCTAAACAAGGAATAGGGTCTACGAATTTCTAACGAATCGTACCTCCAACCATATATAACCTAGAGAATATTGCTAGGTGACCATCGGAAGAGTAGGAATAGAGCTAAAATCTTGTAGAAAATATTCCTGAAAGCTACAGGATTTTGGGAGCCACAATCATTTATAATTGAGCTACATTACACTTACGTTTTTTCTTAGCTGCTAAATAAGGAATAGGGTCTAGGAATTTCTAACGAATCGTACCTCCAACCATATATAACCTAGAGAATATTGCTAGGTGACCATCGGAAGAGTAGGAATAGAGCTAAAATCTAGTATAAAATATTCTTGAAAGCTACAGGGTTTTGGGAGCCATAGGCATTTATAATTGAGCTACATTACACTTACGTTTTTTCTTGGCTGCTAAACAAGGAATAGGGTCTAGGAATTTCTAACGAATCGTACCTCCAACCATATATAACCTAGAGAATATTGCTAGGTGACCATCGGAAGAGTAGGAATAGAGCTAAAATCTTGTAGAAAATATTCCTGAAAGCTACAGGGTTTTGGGAGCCATAGGCATTTATAATTGAGCTACATTACACTTACGTTTTTTCTTGGCTGCTAAACAAGGAATAGGGTCTACGAATTTCTAACGAATCGTACCTCCAACCGTATATAACTTAGAGAATATTGCTAGGTGACCATCGGAAGAGTAGGAATAGAGCTAAAATCTTGTAGAAAATATTCCTGAAAGCTACAGGGTTTTGGGAGCCACAGGCATTTATAATTGAGCTACATTACACTTACGTTTTTTCTTGGCTGCTAAACAAGGAATAGGGTCTACGAATTTCTAACGAATCGTACCTCCAACCATATATAACCTAGAGAATATTATTAGGTGACCATCGGAAGAGTAGGAATAGAGCTAAAATCTAGTATAAAATATTCCTGAAAGCTACAGGGTTTTGGGAGCCATAGGCATTTATAATTGAGCTACATTACACTTACCTTTTTTCTTGGCTGCTAAACAAGGAATAGGGTCTACGAATTTCTAACGAATCGTACCTCCAACCATATATAACCTAGAGAATATTGTTAGGTGACCATCGGAAGAGTAGGAATAGAGCTAAAATCTAGTATAAAATATTCCTGAAAGCTACAGGGTTTTGGGAGCCATAGGCATTTATAATTGAGCTACATTACACTTACGTTTTTTCTTGGCTGCTAAACAAGGAATAGGGTCTAGGAATTTCTAACGAATCGTACCTCCAACCATATATAACCTAGAGAATATTGCTAGGTGACCATCGGAAGAGTAGGAATAGAGCTAAAATCTTGTAGAAAATATTCCTGAAAGCTACAGGGTTTTGGGAGCCATAGGCATTTATAATTGAGCTACATTACACTTACCTTTTTTCTTGGCTGCTAAACAAGGAATAGGGTCTACGAATTTCTAACGAATCGTACCTCCAACCATATATAACCTAGAGAATATTGCTAGGTGACCATCGGAAGAGTAGGAATAGAGCTAAAATCTTGTAGAAAATATTCCTGAAAGCTACAGGATTTTGGGAGCCACAATCATTTATAATTGAGCTACATTACACTTACGTTTTTTCTTGGCTGCTAAACAAGGAATAGAGTCTACGAATTTCTAACGAATCGTACCTCCAACCATATATAACCTAGATAATATTGCTAGGTGACCATCGGAAGAGTAGGAATAGAGCTAAAATCTTGTAGAAAATATTCCTGAAAGCTACAGGGTTTTGGGAGTCACAGGCATTTATAACTGAGCTACATTACACTTAGGTTTTTTCTTGGCTTCTAAACAAGGAATAGGGTCTACGAATTTCTAACGAATCGTACCTCCAACCATATATAACCTAGAGAATATTGTTAGGTGACCATCGGAAGAGTAGGAATAGAGCTAAAATCTAGTATAAAATATTCCTGAAAGCTACAGGGTTTTGGGAGCCATAGGCATTTATAATTGAGCTACATTACACTTACGTTTTTTCTTGGCTGCTAAACAAGGAATAGGGTCTAGGAATTTCTAACGAATCGTACCTCCAACCATATATAACCTAGAGAATATTGCTAGGTGACCATCGGAAGAGTAGGAATAGAGCTAAAATCTTGTAGAAAATATTCCTGAAAGCTACAGGGTTTTGGGAGCCATAGGCATTTATAATTGAGCTACATTACACTTACCTTTTTTCTTGGCTGCTAAACAAGGAATAGGGTCTACGAATTTCTAACGAATCGTACCTCCAACCATATATAACCTAGAGAATATTGCTAGGTGACCATCGGAAGAGTAGGAATAGAGCTAAAATCTTGTAGAAAATATTCCTGAAAGCTACAGGATTTTGGGAGCCACAATCATTTATAATTGAGCTACATTACACTTACGTTTTTTCTTAGCTGCTAAATAAGGAATAGGGTCTAGGAATTTCTAACGAATCGTACCTCCAACCATATATAACCTAGAGAATATTGCTAGGTGACCATCGGAAGAGTAGGAATAGAGCTAAAATCTAGTATAAAATATTCTTGAAAGCTACAGGGTTTTGGGAGCCATAGGCATTTATAATTGAGCTACATTACACTTACGTTTTTTCTTGGCTGCTAAACAAGGAATAGGGTCTAGGAATTTCTAACGAATCGTACCTCCAACCATATATAACCTAGAGAATATTGCTAGGTGACCATCGGAAGAGTAGGAATAGAGCTAAAATCTTGTAGAAAATATTCCTGAAAGCTACAGGGTTTTGGGAGCCATAGGCATTTATAATTGAGCTACATTACACTTACGTTTTTTCTTGGCTGCTAAACAAGGAATAGGGTCTACGAATTTCTAACGAATCGTACCTCCAACCGTATATAACTTAGAGAATATTGCTAGGTGACCATCGGAAGAGTAGGAATAGAGCTAAAATCTAGTATAAAATATTCCTGAAAGCTACAGGGTTTTGGGAGCCATAGGCATTTATAATTGAGCTACATTACACTTACGTTTTTTCTTGGCTGCTAAACAAGGAATAGGGTCTAGGAATTTCTAACGAATCGTACCTCCAACCATATATAACCTAGAGAATATTGCTAGGTGACCATCGGAAGAGTAGGAATAGAGCTAAAATCTTGTAGAAAATATTCCTGAAAGCTACAGGGTTTTGGGAGCCATAGGCATTTATAATTGAGCTACATTACACTTACCTTTTTTCTTGGCTGCTAAACAAGGAATAGGGTCTACGAATTTCTAACGAATCGTACCTCCAACCATATATAACCTAGAGAATATTGCTAGGTGACCATCGGAAGAGTAGGAATAGAGCTAAAATCTTGTAGAAAATATTCCTGAAAGCTACAGGATTTTGGGAGCCACAATCATTTATAATTGAGCTACATTACACTTACGTTTTTTCTTGGCTGCTAAACAAGGAATAGAGTCTACGAATTTCTAACGAATCGTACCTCCAACCATATATAACCTAGATAATATTGCTAGGTGACCATCGGAAGAGTAGGAATAGAGCTAAAATCTTGTAGAAAATATTCCTGAAAGCTACAGGGTTTTGGGAGTCACAGGCATTTATAACTGAGCTACATTACACTTAGGTTTTTTCTTGGCTTCTAAACAAGGAATAGGGTCTACGAATTTCTAACGAATCGTACCTCCAACGATATATAACCTAGAGAATATTGCTGGATGATAACCGAGAGAGCAGGAATAGAGCTAAAAATATTCTTGAAAGCTGCAGGGTTTTAGGAGCTACAGCCATTTGAAAATGAGCTACAAAATCGAATATATACGACCCCGTAAATTTTTATTCCTCCAATTTTAGGGGGAGGGAAAGGGTCCAAAAATTATTACACCTATTCAACGTTTCGTAGCTTCGTTAATTTGGAATAATGGAAGAATACTGCTTAGGGACCCAGGAATAGGATCTACGAATTTACAAAACACCATTCATAGAAAATCTATAAAATTTTGCTAGATCGAAATCAAAAGAGCAGGAATAGAGCTAAAAATCCTGCAAAAAAACATTCATGTAGATGAAGAGTTTTAGAAGCTAATTTGATAAGGCACCTAGATGGGGAATAGCGTTTAAAATTTTACAGCTATTCGGCGTTTATAGCTTGAATTTACGTAGCTCCATTTATAGAAAACCTAGAAAATGCAACTAGGGGGCAATCGAAAGAGCAAGATTAGGGCTAAAATAATGCAAAAAAACATCTTTGAGCTGCAGGATTTTAGAAGCTAATTCGAAAATGCAGCTGGACGGAGAATAGGGTCCAAAAATGTTGACATCTACAAAATCTAGAGATTCAAGTAAGCGGCGAATAGGGACTACGAATTTATGTAGCTCCATTTGTAGAAAATTCAGCTAGGCTGCAACGGAAAGAGCAGGAATAGGGCTAAAATTATGCAAAAACCATTCTTGTAGCTGCAGGGTTCTAGAAGCCAATTTGACAATGGAGCTAGATGAAGAATAGCGTTTAATTTTGGACACCTATTTCATAGCTCAAATGTATGTAGTTCCATTTATAGAAAACCTAAAAATCGCAACTAGGGGGCAATCGAAAGAGCAGGATTAGAGCTAAAATAATGGAAAATAACATCTTCGAGCTGCAGGGTTCTTGGTCTGTCTACATATTCTTGACTGTGTGCAGTTTGTCTTTGTACTCTCCTTTGTATCCACTCATTCAGAGTATGATGGACGTACATATTGCTTACTGGCCAGGCTTTAGTTCAGTGAACCATGTCTGGGAACCAAGCTTGGCCGATTCATGGGCTCGGTCATTGCCTCAGTGACACTTTTTGTTTCTACCAGTGACTTTAGAGCATCCCTGCTCTCCTGAACTATCTTTGAACTCGTCCTGCTCCTGCAGATGGCCGCAGGGTCGCCTGACTGTCGAAGTAGATGAAGATATTCTGATCTCCTTGTTTGACTTCTGGTCGTGTGGCCACTTCGAGTATTGCAAACACCTCCGCTTGGAAAACCGTCGTGTGGCTTTCCAAGGGAAAGCTCTCGCCCTTTTCATGGCCTGTTTTTTTTTCTTCCAGGGAAGTGGGTCTCCACGACAATCTCTACGGTCTCTCCCTGGTCATCCGTCCATGTTCCGTCCTGTTTTTTTATGGTATCTAGTTGATTTCGAGGTTGGTCGGTTCTGGAAGGGAGTCTATCTCACCGCAGAATTTCCGCCAGCTCGCCCTTTTGCTTTGTCTTAACTCTTTTTTGAACTCTCTGCGGGCTTCTTTGTATCCATCCTACTTCTCCACCACGGAGCGTCCTAAGTGGGCACGATTCTTCAAAGGAGTGGCCAACGGACTCGTTGAGCCTTTCTACTTCATTATCTATTTCCTCAAAGGAGAGCAACCGCCGGTTGTTGCAACCCATGGCCTGACCTACAAGTTCATTACAAATATTTTTTAAAGGATGTGGCTTGAAGGGATCTGGTTTTAATGGTTGCCTGACTCTTTTCGCCGGTCTTCAGTTGAAAAATTATCTTCCGTCTTTGAGCTAGAAGAGTTACGGCGTGATTGTCTTAATAATTGTCTACCAAAAACAGTTTGGAAGCTTTTCTTTGGAGGAGCTCAATAATGCAATGGTATTACTGGCATGATCATACCGAAAAGAGACTTTTTCTTTGGAATTACAAGACCTTAAGAGATCAGAAGTCGTGAAACCATTCCATTTCTAGAAAATTGAATTATTAGTGATTCAAGAAGAGTTTACTCAAAGCTTTCCAACTGAATCTAGATGTAGATCCGCTTTATTTTTCCTTGATGAGACAAAGGAACCAAAGCAATATACGGATCTATCAATAACTCTCCGATTTTATAATAAGACTCGATTTCAATACAACGTATATTCAAATCAGGTCGTTCAATACAATGCAAGAAATAAAAAAACGGAACTAAAAATGTCCTCGACCCTTTTGAAACGTCTTACAAACAATTTTCTATAGAACGTATTATAGAGAGGTTGTCGTTTTGGCTTCAAGACCAAACTGCTCTAGTGCTTAATGAATACGCCACTCATTATACGAATCGAACCTTCTAGGGAAGTTTGGAAGCTCCCTTTCACTTCTGTTTTCTGTTTATTGTCCCACCTGCGCATTAAATCAATAGGATTCATATTCAAATGAAAACTTTCCTATAGAAATCTTTGATCCCGAATCATTTGAATGCGGCGAGATAAGTTTTATATTAAAGTAAGACGGGGTATAGATTTAAAGATAGGGCTTAATTCAAAAAAGCTTCCGATGAATGACTTGAAATGGCAGCCTTTCCTCGTGTTTCGTTGAGGGACTTTTGTTGTTGTGTTTGACTGTATTATATGCCAGCTGAAAGACCAGGATAAATAATAGGGTTTAACTGATAAGCTCGTAATTTTCCCGTGGTTGTGTGGTGTTCAACTAGTCACCAAAAACCGTTTAAAATCATCACAAAGACATTATTCGTATAGATAATAATTTTGATGAAAAGTGACTGTTGCAAACTCTAGACTAGGAACGTAAATTGCCCTGATAACTTCACGCAGGATAACATCGTGGTGGGTAAATAATTGGTTATAGATATGAGTGACACAATTTATGTGCCAGCCTGCGGAGGATAAATGTTGGTGTGCATGCTAAAGATTACCTCTATCTTGACCAGATGGCCTAATGTTCAGATAACCAATTATTTTAGAATAAGTTCTATATAATTAGTTGTTGGTTTGCGAGTCAAATGCGTTTCCATAGCTGGTTTTCTAAGCACTTAAAAATACCTTTTTTCTTTTTCCCTTTTTCGCTTCCATCCAACTCAATTTTCGTTTTGGGTCGAAATAAATAACTCCTCCCAATTAAAAAATAATCATCTTAGCCTCCGACATCCTGCTAAACAAGACAGCAAACGAATCGAACAATAAGATGGCAATAGTAATTACAAATAAGAGGGAAAAAAATGGAACGGATAAATGGAAATGACTTTTTAATTATTAGCAGGGTCACCCTCTTGCTGAATGAGTGGCACACAAATTCTGCATTTTTCCGATCAATATGCGATTTCTTCCCCCACTCCAATAGCCTCTAGAAACGACACTAAACTCTTATACGATAACAATTAGTCTTATAGCGATTTCTTAGCAAAGAAGTAGTTAAGACGGAGGTCGTAAAAGCCTCCAGCGATCGTTTTGCCTTACACATCGATTGCTTCGGTGTAAATTACGCATAAAGCAAATGGGAAATCCACCTTGCTCCTTCTTTCCCTCCATGTTTTTATTGTGAAACGATTCATTAAGCGCCTTTCTTATTGACAGGGAAACTCGGATCGTAACGTCGTGTAACTACTAATTTTATTGCTCGCGTTTTCTTCGGCACAAGTCATTAAGCCCGGTGGAAATGATGTTTTCATTAACCGTATCGATCCATATTGCGCCTGAAGGAAAAGAAGAAACGACGTGAATTCTTAATGGGTCCGTTTCCATCAGGTTATTGCCAAACGTGATCACATATCATTTCCATAAGTAGCACATACGAAAGCGGGCCTGTCAATTTTTCATCCCCACGTCATTTTAAATATTTACCCCCCCGTTGTCTCATCCTCTAAATGTTTCTGCCTTTGTGTCACTTACGCTCGTATTTTTCCTTTCAATATTATATACATTTCGGCATTTAGATTGCCGTTCCTTTGACGTACCTATATGTAGTCAGAGGCGTCACAGTTTGGGCTGTTTCCAGAATACCATTTCGATGTTGTTGTAAACGTAGATATTTCTACAATATTTAAAATGATTTTAACGTCCGTATTAGAATCGAAATAGATATTTTTTCTGACGTTCCGGACATAATACTAAAAACAAAAAGTTGTCTTTCTGCTGGAAATCGAACCCAGACCTTCCACATGCCGACCGGGCATCCAGAGCATCTGCCGGGCATAGGAATTCATGACTTCATGTGCTTTATGCTCTCTTTTTACCTTGAAACTCGACGAAGCGATCCAGCCAAGGATTCGGGCTGTATCTTACCATCGCCCTTAGATTTCGGCGGATTTAGAACTCGGTCCAGTTTTTCCTTGTTTTTCTACGTTGCCTGCAACAAAACAGTTTATTTGCTCCGGCAGCATTTAAAGGCTGACAAAAAACTTTTGTCTTGTTCGGGGTTGAAGCACCAGCGGCCGTACCTGCCATCGGTACTAGTCCTGTCGTTTAAGCAGCCTGAAAGCATGAAGCAGTGCAAAATCGGAATTTAGTTGAATTCCGAATTTAAAGTTGGAATTTAGTTAAATTTCGAGTTCAAAGTAGGAATGTAGTTAAATTCCGAGTTTTGAACACGTTAATTAAATTCCGAGTTCAATGTAAGAATTTAGTTAAACACCGAGTGTAAAGTCGGAATTTAGTGAAACCCCGAGTTCAAAGTCAGAATTCACTTAAATTTCGAGTTCGAAATTCCGAGTTCAAAGTTGAAATTTAGTTAAACTCCGAGTTTAAAGTCGAAATTCAGTGAAATTCCGAGTTCAAAGTCGGAATTTATAGTTTAAAATCAAAATTTCGTTAAATTCCGAGTTTAAAGTCGAAAATTAGTGAAAATCCGAGCTCAAAGCCGGAATGTACTTAAATTCCGAGTTCGAAGTCGGAATTTAGTTAATTTCCCAGTTTTGAACACGTTAACTAAATTCCGACTTTAAACTCAGAATTTAACTAAATTCCGACTGTGCACTCGAAATTTAACTAAATTTCCACTTTAAGCTTGAAATTTCAATAAAATGCGACTTTGAACACGGAATATGCTAAATTCCGACTTTGAACACAAAATGTCGAACTCGGAATTTTAGTAAATTCTGACATTCAACTGGGAATTTAACTAAATTCCGACTTTAAAATCGTAAGTTAATTAAATTTCGACCTTAAACGTGAAAATTAACTACAATCTGTCTTTAAACTCGGAGTTTAACTAAATTCCGCCTTTGAACTCTGAATTTAAGTAAATTCCCACTTTGAACTTAGAATTTAACCAAATTCCGTCTTTAAACTTGATATCTAACTAATTTTCGACTTTGAACTCAAAATTTAAATAAATTTCGACTTTAAACTCGGAATTTTGCTAAATTCCGACTTCAAACTCGGAATTTTAGTAAATTCTGACTTTAAACTCGCAGTTTAACTAAATTTCGACATTGCTCGGAATTTCGAACTCAAAACTTAAATAAATTTCGACTTTAAACTCGAAATTTCACTAAATTCTGACTTTAAACTCGGAATTTCACTAAATTTTGACTTTGTACTCGAAGTCAACTAAATTTCGACTCTGAACTAGGAAATTAACTAAATTCCAACTTTAAAGTCGGAATTTCGCTAAAATCCGACTTTCAACTCGGAGTTTAACTAAATTCCGATTTTGAACTGCGAATTTAAGTAAATTCCGACTGTGAACTCGGAATTTAACTAAATTCCGACTTTAAACTTGGAGTTTAAATAAATTTCGACTTTAAACTCGGAATTTAGCTAAAGTCCGACTTCAAACTCGGAATTTTAGTAAATTCTGACTTTGACCTCGGAATTTAACTAAATTCCCACTTTAAACTTGGAGTTTAATTACATTTCGACTTTGAACTCGGAATTTAACTAAATTCCGACATTAATCTCGGAATTTCACTAAATTTCGACTTTAAATTCGGAATTAAACTAAATTCCGGCTTTAAACTCGAAATTTAACTAAATTTTGACTTTGAACTCGAAATGTAAATAAATTCCGGCTTTAAACTCGGAATTTAACCAAATTCTGACTTTAAACTTGGAGTTTAACTAAATTCCGACTTTGAACTCGGAATTTACCTAAATTCCGACTTTGAACTCGAAATTTAAATAAATTTCGACTTTAAAGTCGGTACTTAGCTAAATTCCGACTTTAAACTCGGAATTTCATTAAATTCCGACTTAAAACTCGCAGTTTAACTAAATTCTGACATTGCTCTGAATTTTATACTCAAAAGTTAACTAAATCCCGTCTTTGAACTCGGAATTTAAATAAATTTCGAGTTTAAACTCGGTATTTGGCTAAATTCCGACTTTAAAATCGGAATTTCATTAAATTCCGAGTTAAAACTCGCAGTTTAACTAAATTCTGACATTGCTCTGAATTTTTGAACTCGAAAGTTAACTAAATTCCGACTTTGAACTCGGAATTTAAATAACTTTTGACTTTAAACTCGGTATTTAGCTAAATTCCGACTTTATACTCTGAATTTCATTAAATTCCGACTTAAAACTCGCAGTTTAACTAGATTCTGACATTGCTCTGAATTTTTAACTCGAAAGTTAACTAAATTCCGACTTTGAACACGGAATTTAAATAAATTTCGGCTTTATACTCTGTATTTAGCTAAATTCCGACTTTAAACTCGGAATTTCATTAAATTCCGACTTAAAACTCGCAGTTTAACTAGATTCTGACATTGCTCTGAATTTTGAACTCGAAAGTTAACTAAATTCCGACTTTGAACTTGGAATTTAAATAAATTTCGACTTTAAACGCGGTATTTAGCTAAATTCCGACTTTAAACTCGGAATTTCATTAAATTCCGACTAACACTCGCATTTTAACTAAATTCCGACATTGCTCTGAATTTTTAACTCGAAAGTTAACTAAATTCTGACTATAAACTCGGAATTTCACTAAATTCTGACTTTGAACTCGGAATATCACTAAATTCTGACTTTGAACTCTGAATTTTGGACTCGGAATTTAAGTAAATTCTGACTTTGAACTCAAAATTTAACTAAATTCCGACTTTAAACTTGGAGTTTAACTAAATTTCGACTTTGAACTCGGAATTTACCTAAATTCCGACTTTGAACTCGGAATTTAAATAAATTTTGACTTTAAACTCGGTATTTAGCTAAATTCCGACTTTATACTCTGAATTTCATTAAATTCCGACTTAAAACTCGCAGTTTAACTAGATTCTGACATTGCTCTGAACTTTGAACTCGAAAGTTAACTAAATTCCGACTTTGAACTCGGAATTTAACTAAATTCCGACTTTGAACTCGGAATTTAAATAAATTTCGACTTTAAAACTCGGAATTTAGCTAAATTCCGACTTTAAACTCGGAACTTCATTAAATTCCGACTTAAAACTCGCAGTTTAACTAAATTCTGATATTTCTCTGAATTTTGAACTCGGAGTTTAAGTAAATTCTGACTTTGAACTCAAAATTTAACTAAATTCCGACTTTAAACTTGGAGTTTAACTAAATTTCGACTTTGAACTCGGAATTTACCTAAATTCCGACTTTGAACTCGGAATTTAAATAAATTTTGACTTTAAACTCGGTATTTAGCTAAATTCCGACTTTATACTCTGAATTTCATTAAATTCCGACTTAAAACTCGCAGTTTAACTAGATTCTGACATTGCTCTGAACTTTGAACTCGAAAGTTAACTAAATTCCGACTTTGAACTCGGAATTTAACTAAATTCCGACTTTGAACTCGGAATTTAAATAAATTTCGACTTTAAAACTCGGTATTTAGCTAAATTCCGACTTTAAACTCGGAACTTCATTAAATTCCGACTTAAAACTCGCAGTTTAACTAAATTCTGATATTACTCTGAATTTTGAACTCGGAGTTTAAGTAAATTCTGACTTTGAACTCAAAATTTAACTAAATTCCGACTTTAAACTTGGAGTTTAACTAAATTTCGACTTTGAACTCGGAATTTACCTAAATTCCGACTTTGAACTCGGAATTTAAATAAATTTTGACTTTAAACTCGGTATTTAGCTAAATTCCGACTTTATACTCTGAATTTCATTAAATTCCGACTTAAAACTCGCAGTTTAACTAGATTCTGACATTGCTCTGAACTTTGAACTCGAAAGTTAACTAAATTCCGACTTTAAACTCGGAATTTAAATAAATTTCGACTTTAAAACTCGGTATTTAGCTAAATTCCGACTTTAAACTCGGAATTTCATTAAATTCCGACTTAAAACTCGCAGTTTAACTAAATTCTGACATTACTCTGAATTTTGAACTCGGAGTTTAAGTAAATTCTGACTTTGAACTCAAAATTTAACTAAATTCCGACTTTAAACTTGGAGTTTAACTAAATTTCGACTTTGAACTCGGAATTTACCTAAATTCCGAGTTTGTACTCGGAATTTAAATAAATTTCGACTTTAAACTCGGTATTTAGCTAAATTCCGACTTTAAACTCGGAATTTCATTAAATTCCGACTTAAAACTCGCAGTTTAACTAAATTCCGACATTGCTCTGAATTTTGAACTCGAAAGTTAACTAAATTCCGACTATAAACTCGGAATATCACTAAATTCTGACTTTTAACTCTGAATTTTGAACTCGGAGTTTAAGTAAATTCTGACTTTGAACTCAAAATTTAACTAAATTCCGACTTTAAACTTGGAGTTTAACTAAATTTCGACTTTAAACTCGGAATTTACCTAAATTCCGACTTTGACCTCGGAATTTAAATAAATTTCGACTTTAAACGCGGTAGTTAGCTAAATTCCGACTTTATCCTCTGAATTTCATTACATTCCGACTTAAAACTCGCAGTTTAACTAAATTCTGACATTGCTCTGAATTTTGAACTCGAAAGTTAACTGAATTCCGACTTTAAACTCGGAATTTAAATAAATTTCGACTTTAAACTCGGTATTTAGCTAAATTCCGACTTTAAACTCGGAATTTCATTAAATTCCGACTTAAAACTCGCAGTTTAACTAAATTCCGACATTGCTCTGAATTCTGAACTCGAAAGTTAACTAAATTCCGACTATAAACTCGGAATTTCACTAAATTCTGACATTGAACTCGGAATATCACTAAATTCTGACTTTGAACTCTGAATTTTGAACTCGGAGTTTAAGTAAATTCTGACTTTGAACTCAAAATTTAACTAAATTCCGACTTTAAACTTGGAGTTTAACTAAATTTCGACTTTGAACTCGGAATTTACCTAAATTCCGACTTTGAACTCGGAATTTAAATAAATTTTGACTTTAAACTCGGTATTTAGCTAAATTCCGACTTTATACTCTGAATTTCATTAAATTCCGACTTAAAACTCGCAGTTTAACTAGATTCTGACATTGCTCTGAACTTTGAACTCGAAAGTTAACTAAATTCCGACTTTGAACTCGGAATTTAACTAAATTCCGACTTTGAACTCGGAATTTAAATAAATTTCGACTTTAAAACTCGGTATTTAGCTAAATTCCGACTTTAAACTCGGAACTTCATTAAATTCCGACTTAAAACTCGCAGTTTAACTAAATTCTGATATTACTCTGAATTTTGAACTCGGAGTTTAAGTAAATTCTGACTTTGAACTCAAAATTTAACTAAATTCCGACTTTAAACTTGGAGTTTAACTAAATTTCGACTTTGAACTCGGAATTTACCTAAATTCCGACTTTGAACTCGGAATTTAAATAAATTTTGACTTTAAACTCGGTATTTAGCTAAATTCCGACTTTATACTCTGAATTTCATTAAATTCCGACTTAAAACTCGCAGTTTAACTAGATTCTGACATTGCTCTGAACTTTGAACTCGAAAGTTAACTAAATTCCGACTTTAAACTCGGAATTTAAATAAATTTCGACTTTAAAACTCGGTATTTAGCTAAATTCCGACTTTAAACTCGGAATTTCATTAAATTCCGACTTAAAACTCGCAGTTTAACTAAATTCTGACATTACTCTGAATTTTGAACTCGGAGTTTAAGTAAATTCTGACTTTGAACTCAAAATTTAACTAAATTCCGACTTTAAACTTGGAGTTTAACTAAATTTCGACTTTGAACTCGGAATTTACCTAAATTCCGAGTTTGTACTCGGAATTTAAATAAATTTCGACTTTAAACTCGGTATTTAGCTAAATTCCGACTTTAAACTCGGAATTTCATTAAATTCCGACTTAAAACTCGCAGTTTAACTAAATTCCGACATTGCTCTGAATTTTGAACTCGAAAGTTAACTAAATTCCGACTATAAACTCGGAATATCACTAAATTCTGACTTTTAACTCTGAATTTTGAACTCGGAGTTTAAGTAAATTCTGACTTTGAACTCAAAATTTAACTAAATTCCGACTTTAAACTTGGAGTTTAACTAAATTTCGACTTTAAACTCGGAATTTACCTAAATTCCGACTTTGACCTCGGAATTTAAATAAATTTCGACTTTAAACGCGGTAGTTAGCTAAATTCCGACTTTATCCTCTGAATTTCATTACATTCCGACTTAAAACTCGCAGTTTAACTAAATTCTGACATTGCTCTGAATTTTGAACTCGAAAGTTAACTGAATTCCGACTTTAAACTCGGAATTTAAATAAATTTCGACTTTAAACTCGGTATTTAGCTAAATTCCGACTTTAAACTCGGAATTTCATTAAATTCCGACTTAAAACTCGCAGTTTAACTAAATTCCGACATTGCTCTGAATTCTGAACTCGAAAGTTAACTAAATTCCGACTATAAACTCGGAATTTCACTAAATTCTGACATTGAACTCGGAATATCACTAAATTCTGACTTTGAACTCTGAATTTTGAACTCGGAGTTTAAGTAAATTCTGACTTTGAACTCAAAATTTAACTAAATTCCGACTTTAAACTTGGAGTTTAACTAAATTTCCACTTTGAACTCGGAATTTACCTAAATTCCGACTTTGAACTCGGAATTTAAATAAATTTCGATTTTAATCTCGGTATTTAGCTAAATTCCGACTTTATACTCTGAATTTCATTACATTCCGACTTAAAACTCGCAGTTTAACTAAATTCTGACATTGCTCTGAATTTTGAACTCGAAAGTTAACTAAATTCCGACTTTGAACTCGGAATTTAAATAAATTTCGACTTTAAACTCGGTATTTAGCTAAATTCCGACTTTAAACTCGCAGTTTAACTAAATTCCGAAATTGCTACGAATTTTGAACTCGAAAGTTAACTAAATTCCGACTATAAACTCGGAATTTCACTAAATTCTGACTTTGAACTCGGAATATCACTAAATTCTGACTTTGAAGTCGGAGTTTAAGTAAATTCTGACTTTGAACTCAAAATTGAACTAAATTCCGACTTTAAACCCGGAATTTAACTACATTTCGACTTTAAACTAGTTTAACTAAATTCCGACTTCGAACACGGAATTTAAGTAAATTCTGACTTTGAACTCAAAATTGAACTAAATTCCGACTTTAAACCCGGAGTTTAACTACATTTCGACTTTAAACTAGTTTAACTAAGTTCCGACTTCGAACACGGAATTTAAGTAAATTCTGACTTTGAACTCGGTATTTAACTAAATGCCGAATTTAGCTAAATTCCAACTTTAAACTCGGAATTTGACTAAGTCCCGATTAACCTGAACTAACCTGAACTTAACTAAATTTGAAACAGCACAAAACAGTTGAAACTCTGAATGATGCACGGAGTATAATTAGGATTCAGAAGAGAATTTAAAAAGCAAAAAATATTCAAGATGTTTTATTGTAAAAGGAATTTATTTAAAAAATAACAAAAATTGCGAAAAAAAGCGGAATTTTTAAATTGGTCAATTTAAAGACAAACTGTGAGTTGTTGTATTGTGTTTTTGCTAGGAATGAGGCCATTTTAATCCTTTATAAAAGTGGTAAAGGTAATTCTACTGAATAGACAAAATATTATAAGATATTTCAAAAATAAACCTGAAAGACCAAAAGGTGGATTAGATCTATAAAAATTAAAACAGTGACAGAAGGAGATGTGCAATAAAGAGAAACCAAGAGGAAGGGCCCTATGTTAAAGCCATAGTAGGTTAAGGCCCTATGTTAAAGCCACTGCAGTTCTTAAACGATGGCTTAAACGATGATTAAAAAATAAACTGCGGTGTCGTGTACGAAAATTAAAATATTATATAATATCGAAAATTTAAAGCCAAATGCCCAACCAGCGATGGCAGGCTTGTCATACTGGCGCCATCTGTTTCGCTGAGTCGGCATTTTGTATGGCACTGTGATGCAGATATTGACAATGAAAAAAATGCTGAGTCAGCGAAACAGATGGCGCCAGTAGGACTGGCCTGCCATCGTTGGGTGGACATTTGGATTTAAATTTTCGATATTTTGAGGTGTAAGATGGTCGGAAAATTTTTTAAAAGTGAATTCTTACGTAAAGTTATATTCAAAAATTATGTTTTTGTCACTCTTCTACGTTTAATAAAATTTAATCAAAATTATTTTGACATAAAGTTATAAAATCGTACAAGTCAAGTAAATTTCAAAAATATCAAGCTACTTGACTTTATGACTCCCTACCTGGGCAAGTCGAAGGTATGGGTTCAATTGTCTTTTTTTTATGTCCGAAACGCTACTAAAAATATAAAAATAACAATTTCGATTATTATAATTTTTTCATTTAAACGTCACGCACTGCTTACTAAATTGTCCATAAAACCAAATACAGTAATTCAAACAAAATCTCGATAAGGATCTAAAGCACGACGATGTAGAATCGTTGGCAATTCTTCAATAAGATACAGTTTTCTCGTAGGTCTGCTGGACATTTCGTACGCCCACGTTCCATATTTTGGTAACAACAATCTTTATCATTGATCTTAATTTCCGCTACACGATGTAGTGGATCAGAGAGCCTTTTTAACAAACAATTATTACTGTGGCAATTCAAAATAATTTTACGTAGACAGTCTAAAAAAGAACTATAAAACCTTTTCGGTATCAAAGATCACATATCTCTCCCAGACGAATACGCGGAACCGAGAATTTATATATCAAAAATATGATACCGGCCACTATGTACGTGAGATGGGAGAATATGTTCCAATTACGGCCGGGCACAGATTTTGAAAAATTTATTATTGCCCGTGTATTTTTTAAATGTATTATTTTTAGGAAGCGGCCAAGCGAGGACGTGTGACCGCGATGGTACAGCCCGATAACGCTGATTTAAATTTGTCAAAGTTTAATCCATTTGTCTTCGTTCAGGGCGTAGCCCTTGATTGCTTCGAGGGTATAAAATCTAATGAAAGTCCTCCGAAGTTCCACTAAAAGAAAAATAGAAGAAAACAAGGCGAATTTTTCATCAAAACTTCGGCAAATTTTAGAAGTTCGTAAAAATGTATCGGAGAGTTTATGTGTCCCCGGGGAGAGATTAAACGGAGACAATACGCTTTGGAATTTGCCTAACTGCTCCATTTTTCTCAATTTTTAATCTTTACGCTCCGAGGTCTGCCAATACTGGCTCAGAACGTTTTTACATTTTGTATTATAAGTAGACATAAATTCACTTTAATTATCATAAAATAGCCAATGTGACGATATTCTCCTTTTTTGGTAAAAGCCTCCACCAACACACACACTCCACATCGTAGGAGAAGGTAATGGCGATAATAAACCTAATGGCGGTAAGCGAAGTAGGTACGTCTAGTGTTTTGCGGTATTCAAATCGCGGTCGTAAAAGAACGTAGCGAAACGAGTAGCGGATCAGCCGATGAATAAAACACAATGATTTTTTGGAGGAATTATTCAATACGGGACGTGAGAAGGGAGGCATTACAGTCAGTGGTGGAGAACACAATATTTAGACTCATGAAAAGTTATCTTTGGGGTGGAGGCAAGGAGGTTCCTGGTCAAAGTACAAACTTACAGGATACCAGCGTGACCTCTGTATCAAAATTTAAATTTTTCCCCTAGTAGATGAACAATTTTCCACTAGAAATGGAACCGTTTCATGTATTGTGAACTAGAACTGATGACCATGATGAGCCTATTGGAGAGCCATTCTCCTGTTCTACTAATCTGTCATTTGAACGTACAAATATTTGAGACAGCGGCACAGTAATAGAACAGAACTCTCTTTTGCAATTCTCTCAGGAATTCTTCTCGTTTCAACTACCTCAGAACCACTTATAAAAACTAAAAAAAATAATCTTCGAGGGACTTCTGGAAATGTACCGCAGATGCACATGTGATTCGTAGATATATGTCAATACTTGTATAAGCTTTATTGTTGTGAAGTAGGCGTTGGAAAACTAACTTTGACATTTTTATCATATCTTCTCAACGTGTGACAAAAGGAGGGGTATTAAATAAATGAAGGTTTTAAAGGTAACTAGATGACAAATATAAGTGAATGGGTAATAGAAAGTAACATTTTCGAGAAAAGATCGTATCATACAGAAACATCCTTAGGTGGAGACCAAACCTCAGGATCTAAGTCGAAATACTCCAAACAGAAGGAAAAAGTATTCGTTTAAATGTAATATCTGTTTTAGTAAAAGTTCGACAAATTAGGAAAAAGTGATAACTCTTAGGAACGGCCGAATGAACTATTAGAAGTAAACAAAAAAGATCGCAAAACCCTCAACAAATTGCTCATAATGAGCCCAAGTCAAAATCACATAAAAAAAGTAATCGAAATCATATTTGAAACACCTCAAGGAGGAAGAAAAAATAGTAACCCGCGGTATCTGAAAAAGGACTAAAAACCGATAGATTCAGGCCAATTGGTTTCCATTATTTGTCAAGTTACAGAGATTCAAAATTTGTGTTTTTTTTTGGTCAATTTAATGATTTTTTTTATGCTGCTTTTTATCTGAATGAGACGATTTCAATCGAATTTGAGGTGCAAAAATCGACAATCTAAGCGATTTATCTCCAAAAATACTGAAACAATGGAATTTTCGTTGGCGACACATTAAAGAAAACAACAATGAAAAGAAAAAAAATTTGACTCATTACAATAGGTCTATTATTTTTCAAGTTATAGAGGTTATAGTTGGAAATCACCCATTCCAAGAAGGAATACACCCATTCCTCTTTTGTCAACAATGAATTTTATAAAAAAATTGTAAGCTTTTATTCATCTGGATGGGACAATTTTAATCTTCTTTGAACGAAACAAACCAAACTTGAATAAAGTTTTACTATAAGAGCGTTTTTCCAAAGGCTCTAAGTTGGCATCTTTAAATGCTTTTTATAATTTTTAAACGTTTGTTCCCCTACACCTGACCTGAATTATTCATTTTTGATTTGCGCTTTTAATTGCAGTCAGTAATTATTGACCGATTTTGGCGGAATTTAACTAAATTCCGACTTTAAACTCGGAATTTAACTAAATTCCGGCTTTAAACTCGGAATTTAACTAAATTTCGACTTTAAACTCGGACTTTAACTAAATTCCGACTTTGAACTCGGAATTTCACTAAATTCCGACTTTAAACTCGGAATTTCACTAAATTCCGACTTTGAATTCGGAATTTAACTAAATTCCGACTTTGAACTCGGAATTTAACTAAATTCCGACTTTAAACTCGGAATTTAACTAAATTTTGATTTTGAACTCGGAATTTAACTAAATTCCGACTTTGAACTCGGAATTTCACTAAATTTCGATTTTAAACTCGGAATTTCACTAAATTCCGACTTTAAACTCGGAATTTAACTAAATTTTGATTTTGAACTCGGAATTTAACTAAATTCCGACTTTGAACTCGGAATTTCACTAAATTTCGATTTTAAACTCGGAATTTCACTAAATTCCGACTTTAAACTAGGAAGTTAACTAAATTCCGACTTTAAACTCGGAATTTAACTAAATTCCGGCTTTAAACTCGGAATTTAACTAAATTCCGATTTTAAATTCGGAACTTAAATAAATTCCGATTTTAAACTCGGAATTTAACTAAATTCCGACTTTAAACTCGGAATTTAACTAAATTCCGGCTTTAAACTCGGAATTTAACTAAATTTCGACTTTAAACTCGGAATTTAACTAAATTCCGACTTTGAACTCGGAATTTCACTAAATTCCGACTTTAAACTAGGAAGTTAACTAAATTCCGACTTTAAACTCGGAATTTAACTAAATTCCGGCTTTAAACTCGGAATTTAACTAAATTCCGATTTTAAATTCGGAACTTAACTAAATTCCGATTTCTGAATGATGAAATTCTGACTTTGAACTCGGAATTTAACTAAATTCCGACTTTAAACTCGGAATTTAACTAAATTTTGATTTTGAACTCGGAATTTAACTAAATTCCGACTTTGAACTCGGAATTTCACTAAATTTCGATTTTAAACTCGGAATTTCACTAAATTCCGACTTTAAACTCGGAATTTAACTAAATTTTGATTTTGAACTCGGAATTTAACTAAATTCCGACTTTGAACTCGGAATTTCACTAAATTTCGATTTTAAACTCGGAATTTCACTAAATTCCGACTTTAAACTAGGAAGTTAACTAAATTCCGACTTTAAACTCGGAATTTAACTAAATTCCGGCTTTAAACTCGGAATTTAACTAAATTCCGATTTTAAATTCGGAACTTAAATAAATTCCGATTTTAAACTCGGAATTTAACTAAATTCCGACTTTAAACTCGGAATTTAACTAAATTCCGGCTTTAAACTCGGAATTTAACTAAATTTCGACTTTAAACTCGGAATTTAACTAAATTCCGACTTTGAACTCGGAATTTCACTAAATTCCGACTTTAAACTAGGAAGTTAACTAAATTCCGACTTTAAACTCGGAATTTAACTAAATTCCGGCTTTAAACTCGGAATTTAACTAAATTCCGATTTTAAATTCGGAACTTAACTAAATTCCGATTTCTGAATGATGAAATTCTGACTTTGAACTCGGAATTTAACTAAATTCCGACTTTAAACTCGGAATTTAACTAAATTTTGATTTTGAACTCGGAATTTAACTAAATTCCGACTTTGAACTCGGAATTTCACTAAATTTCGATTTTAAACTCGGAATTTCACTCAATTCCGACTTTAAACTCGGAATTTAACTAAATTCCGGCTTTAAACTCGGAATTTAACTAAATTCCGATTTTAAATTCGTAACTTAACTAAATTCCGATTTTAAACTCGGAATTTAACTAAATTCCGACTTTAAACTCGGAATTTAACTAAATTCCTGCTTTAAACTCGGAATTTAACTAAATTTCGACTTTAAACTCGGAATTTAACTAAATTCCGACTTTGAACTCGGAATTTCACTAAATTCCGACTTTAAACTCGGAATTTCACTAAATTCCGACTTTGAATTCGGAATTTAACTAAATTCCGACTTTGAACTCGGAATTTAACTAAATTCCGACTTTAAACTCGGAATTTAACTAAATTCCGACTTTAAACTCGGAATTTAACTAAATTTTGATTTTGAACTCGGAATTTAACTAAATTCCGACTTTGAACTCGGAATTTCACTAAATTTCGATTTTAAACTCGGGATTTCACTAGATTCCGACTTTAAACTCGGAATTTAACTAAATTTTGATTTTGAACTCGGAATTTAACCAAATTCCGACTTTGAACTCGGAATTTCACTAAATTTCGATTTTAAACTCGGAATTTCACTAAATTCCGACTTTAAACTAGGAAGTTAACTAAATTCCGACTTTAAACTCGGAATTTAACTAAATTCCGGCTTTAAACTCGGAATTTAACTAAATTCCGATTTTAAATTCGGAACTTAACTAAATTCCGACATTGAATTCGGAATTTGACTAAATTCCGACTTTGAACTCGGAATTTAACTAAATTCCGACTTTAAACTCGGAATTTAACTAAATGCCGGCTTTAAACTCGGAATTTAACTAAATTCCGATTTTAAATTCGGATCTTAACTAAATTCCGATTTTAAACTCGGAATTTAACTAAATTCCGACTTTAAACTCGGAATTTAACTAAATTCCCACTTTAAACTCGGAATTTAACTAAATTTTGACTTTGAACTCGGAATTTAACTAAATTTTGACTTTGAACTCAGAATTTAACTAAATTCCGATTTTAAATTCGGAACTTAACTAAATTCCGATTTTAAACTCGGAATTTAACTAAATTCCGACTTTAAACTCGGAATTTAACTAAATTCCGACTTTAAATTCGGAATTTAACTAAATTCCGACTTTAAACTCGGAATGTAACTAAATTCCGACTTTAAACTCGGAATTTAACTAAATTATGACTTTGAACTCGGAATTTAACTAAATTCGGAATTTAACTAAATTTCGACTTTAAACTCGGAATTTAACTAAATTCCGACTTTAAACTCGGCATTTAACTAAATTCCTACTTTAAACTCGGAATTTAACTAAATTCCTACTTTAAACTCGGAATTTAACTAAATTTTGATTTTGAACTCGGAATTTAACTAAATTCCGACTTTAAACTCGGAATTTAACTAAATTCTAACTTTGAACTCGGAATTTAACTAAATTCCGACTTTAAACTCGGAATTTAAGAAAAAAAATCTTGTTGGCCCTTCTACATCTTCGTAAGTTTCTACTCATTTTCAGCCACTTTTTCTTCAAGAAAACAAGAGATTAAGTTAGGTTTGTTGTGTTTCTGTCGGTTTTTGAGATAGACAGATTTCCTTTATTTTTGAAAATAATCCTATCGGGTTTTGTACTGGTTTTTACTTATTTTTGAAATGGAAGGAGTGATTTTTTTATTCTACATAATTTAGTTGCGAAAAAGAAATGTTTTGTGGCTGTCGTAGATATGGAGCTATCCGATTTTAACAAGTTTTTGTTAACACAAAAACAAAATGAAACGTTTTTTCCATCTGCGGTGTGTGAAAGAGGACAACATGATGATAATGTATTGCGTCCTCTCAATTTACAGATGAAATGGTTTTGCAGGCTTAGGACAAATAAAAGTTCCTTGTCGTTTGAATAAAGGCTAACGTTTCGACGTTTAACTTACGTCTTCTTCAGGGCAATACTCGGCGACAAAGGATGCTCAACGATCATCGTTGTTTAGTAGTGCCACCGACCACTCCTTGTGCCGAACGATATTAGTGCTGGCGTGCGTAATGTGTGACGTGCATCACGGATGTAACTTTGTTTATTGACGTCATCCTTTGTCGCCGAGTATAGCCCGGAAGAAGACGTAAATTAAACGTCGAAACGTTGACCTTTATTCAAACGACAAGGTAGTTTTATTTGTCATAAACCTGTAAAACTCTTACATCTGTAAAGGGGACTACAGGAAAAAGAAAAGAACCATTGGACTTACTCCAATCGGGCCATTATTTCTCAAGTTATTGACTCAGGTTCAAATTTAGAAATCTGTAATAAAGAAAGATTAGCCCCCTTTGGTAAAGTTGATGAAAATAATTTGTTTAAGCTTTTTGATCTGAATGAGACCACTTTAATCCTCTCTGAAGGCAGGCAAGCGAATTTGAGTGAAAGATGTACCATAAGACTGTGAAGGGTTTCACAGCGGGACAAAATACAATCCAAAGTGTTTTCCTGGGTTCGAAGCCGTGGTCCAATGAAATTTCTTCCTGACGAAATGTCAGTACAGCTGCAGGCTGCATAGCTGCGGCAGACATTATCAAAGGAAATGAGCGAAATGATCTCCCGTACTTCCCGACGTTGACTGATTCGACTGTGGTGAGCTCCGTGGTATTTATTCCCCCGCCGGCGCTGTCGCGCTGCGGTGGAAGGACTGGGTGGGGGTAGTGGTGGCGCAAAGTTTCGGCGCATTTGGAGTAAGTCGTAGAACTCGCTTCCAGTCTACATTTAGAAACGTAATTTCGCAGACTGGACAGGAAACACTTTTGATTGGTGTACCATAGTTAGTTCTCTTAATGATGTGTGTTTAAAGCTGACCTCCAAAACTACTGAATCAATGGGACAACAGTCATCATTACAGTATCTGAAAGAGGACAGCAAGAAAGAGAAAAAAACCGTTATAGTCACCCCAATCGGTCTTTATTTCTGAAGTTATAGAGATTCAAATTTGGAAATCTTCAATAAACATTATCGCTCTCTGGAGAAAATTATTTTTTAAGCTGTTCTTCATCTGAATGAGATGATTTGAATCTTCTCTGAATGTAGCAAACCAAATTTGAATAAGAACTATACCATATGTATCTAAGTTTTTTAACGATGTGAGTTTAAAGCTGAATGGCTCTTAATTATTAAACCGATATTGCTGTATTGGGCGATATCTGAAAGAGGAAAAAGCGAAAAAAAAATCGTTGGATTTACTCCAATGGATCCACTATTTCTCAAGTTATAGAGGTCCAAATTTGAAAATCTCTAATTAAGAAAAAATTAAAATATTTTTCTTTTGAATGAGACGATTTCAATCATCTTCGCATGTAGCAAACCGAGTTTGAGTGACAATAAATTACCTAGTTTTTTAACTATGTGTGTTTAAACATAGTTTCAAAAGTGTGCAAAAATCGACCAGTGAAGAGGGTTTATATGCAAAACTACTAGTCCAATGGCACTGTTATTTATGGAATCTGAAAGAGGACAACAAGAAAAATAACTAAACCACCCTCACTCTAATAAGTATATTAATTTTTCTCCAAACGTCATTAAATTGCTATTTTATTTGACACAACAGACGAAGGTAAAACACTTCATTTCCTTACTGTCATCCTGGCGGCAGGTAAAGTTTTTTTAGTGCCGTTCGTCGTCGGCAGGTAAAGTCTTTTACTGCCGCCCAAGAACATTGCGATGCGATATGCGAAATAAATTTATTACTTTTATTGGATATATGTTAAATATGAAATTAAGCTATTCAAAAATATTAATGATTTTTCGTAAACCTGATTTTTTCTTTGACAAATTAAATAAGCCGGACTATAATGTTGTTAATTTTAATTACCTATATATATTTTTTAAGAAATCAAATTATCAACGTATTTTTTATTAATTTTAATTATAATAATAGGAATAGTAACGCACCTATTAACTATATAACAACTTACGTACTAGTATTATTAATTATTGTGTGGTAAAGATAACACATTTAGTTTTGTGAGGAAAATTTGATGTTAAAGGTACAGTGTGAAATTGTTGCACCGTGAAGATTCAGTCCTGAACTTAAATTAGAATTTTCAATTTGTTTTGATAATATGGAAGTTTCAGTGGAATTTTTGTTATTGGATATAATGTTATTTGCTGTGTATGAACAGCTAGGTTGGATATAATTGCTACTTGTAACACCAAGAACAGAAGAAGTTTTACAGGTTGGTATTTGGCGACTATCAGGAGATCTTGGGGTAGTCTCTGTTTCGACAAAAGTATCAGTCGTCTGGTTTGTAGCTAATTCGAAACTAGTGGAAGTAAATATTTCTTTGGAAGGTCCTTCAGAAGAGTCAAAAATCTTTTTGGCGATATCTTTCTTATTTCTTAGAGAATCTCCAACATAACTTTTCGCCACACTGGAGGATTTCCAGCCCCCATGTCGTTTAAGAGTCGTGTATATTATTATGAGAATAAGTATTGTAGTAGCAATTTAATATCGAAACGCAATGTATGGTACCTATGGGTATTACCATACGTTTTCGATGATTGAAAGAGGATTTGACATTGATGGCTGTCACTTTACCTGCCGGCGACGGGCGGCAGGAAAAGACTTTACCTGCCGGCGACGGGCGGCAGCAAAAGACTTTACCTGCCGCTGGTAAGATTGTCTACAAGTCTATTAGTACTAATTACCATATAATTCAAAGGTTTGGAGAAAAAATAATATGTTTTATTCGGAGCTAAAGTGACTTTCCTGGCTCGCCCGTGTGACTGCACAGCCTCACCAGAAAAGTGACACTTTCGCTCCTTTTGAAACAATATACTGTTCTCAAGTTATAGAGATTGAAAGTTGGAAATCTTTTGAGAATTATTCCTAACCAACGGTTGATCGGCTATGCATATAATGACGAGGCTGCTGGTTTGAGCTGCCACCCCTGAGTTTTCTACATTACGAACTGATTAATCTTGATTTGAAGAAAAAACATAGGTAGGTAGGGATAACGAAAAGTAGAAATCTGTATGTCCAAAACAACACAAATAAATTTATATTATCATGCGTCATCTCACAGCAATTTTATTTGCTGCTAAACTTTGAACTACAATTTGTCTATAGAATACAAATACCAGATTTGCAGGATCACATAAAAAAGACCGATCGGACTGAAATAATTTATATTCAAGTGGCCACCTTCTGTCGGTGGGTTTAATCAAATGCATGAATAATTCCCATCAGGCTGCGATAGTCATCACATTTATTGGTAAATACTAATTTTCTTGTTTTATTCCATTCGTCAAAACAAGACACCGCCTCTATCGATCCTTAAGTAACTAAAGCCGTAAAGTCCAGAGTTTACCAGTTGCATCCAGACTTTCAATAACGCCGTCTTTGAATGACCATTGTCCCGCTGAAACAATATTATTCCTAACTTCATTTCACATATCCCGAAACTGACCAGTGGCCATTCTGTGGAACTTATCTGAAGCCGAAGCTTTCGAATGGTTTTCTTTATCATTCGCCTGGACAATGTGTGTCTGCTGCTTGCCGGAATTATTCTCCCTCGGTCTCTGTCAGCTGACGGTCAGTTGAAGCACAAAAGCTCATGGTAATATTATTATGTACCGGATTTAATAATAAAATATTGAGAGACTGATAATGTTATTATTATTGGGATTACTAAGCAGTATTTGAAAAACAGAATTGTGGAGTTACGTGGATGGAACATGTATATTTATTGCCGCCGCTAGCGAGGCATTTAGGCGGCTTCCGGCACTCCGGAAGCAAGTTCTTGCGCCCGGAATCCAAGCTTCTCCGGTAGGATAACAACTGAAGAAATGTTTAACCCGGCATTCATGTATTTACATAAACACGAAATCATACACGGGCACTGAAAACCCGAACCACTCGCTTAATTAAACCATTATCGAAATCCGGTCCTTGTGGGCCAGCACCTCTAATTGAAACGCAAACACATACACATACACACACGTTCACTTATTAGTCAAATCAAAAGGCTCAATAACAGATACCGTTAGATCGCAAACCGAACACAGCGGTCCAGTGGAACTTTTCCGGGATTCCGGTAGGAAAACGCGTTCGAAACCGGGTTTGGTCGGGCGTCGCGACGCACATGGCGCCCTTTTACCACAAACCGAACTGCGTAATACGCTTAACACCTAAAACGGTTCAGCTGATAGATGTGTCTACATCGGTTATGACTGCAATTGATATTGTGGCAGGGCGATTTCGAGTTCGGTGTTTGCGTTTTGCATTTGAAAGGAAAAACAAATTGGCAGACTCTCTGCCAGTCCATTTGGATGGAGTGGATGGAAAAGGCGATGAAGAGGAGGTGATTTTGCAAGAAGTGCTTGGTAAAAACCTTGCAACTAATCGCTAAATCCAGATATGTAGTAGTGAGGGCTGTAAGAGAGCGATTACGCCCGCTGGCGAAGTTTGAGGCCCGGCGCAAAGCGGGGGGTTTAAAATAGTCTTGATTGAATAGGGAATAGGGGTTGATTGAATGTAATTCAAGACGCTGCTTGTTCCTTTTTCTGAAATTTCTGACTTGATTTGTAAGTTTTTTCCACTAACATTTTTTTTTTGCTTGGCATAATTAATTTAGCGCTGAGCATGGCCTGAAAATCGAAACCGGTTTGCCATAAGGACGGTTGGTTTTTCAGCGAGATTTTACTTAGAAAGAGCTAAGTCTGATTCGGATTGGGTTTATATCTAGGGCTTATGTATTGTCTTAACAAGTTATCTCTTCAAGGCTTCAAGACTATTTTTAGCTAAAGAAAGAGGTTAATACTAAAACATGAAAGCAAATATGATTCTTAACATTAATAAAGCGTCAGCGAGGTGTTACTCTTACTCTTTGGTTACGCCACCTTTACCCCCACCCCAGTCCCTTCACTGCAGCGCGACAGCGAGGGAATAAATACCACGGAGCTCACCACAGTCGTATCAGTCGACGTCGAGAAGCACGGCAGATCACTTCGCCCATTGGCTCATCTTCTTTCATAACGTTTGCCGCAGCTAAAGACGAAACAGATTAGAAATCTAAAAATTATTGGCTTGTTACAGGGTTTCTTTTAATTACATGGACATTATTTCGCAGCCTTCCAGCTCCCTTCATGAACTAGAGCGGCAAAAGAACCGAAAGGTAAAAAATCTGGAATAATCAAGAGATTATAGAAAAACTCTAACAGAAACAGAAAATGTCTAATTGTGGGCCACAATCACCTAGAAATTTTTAAAAATTTGTTAAAAAGAGGTCCCTAGTCATAATTCTCTCATTGCCTCATCAGTGTAGAACTTCGGGCCAAAACTGTATAAATAACTTGAAAAGTCAAGAAGCATTAATCGTTAAGAAAACACAGTATTGGGCTAAAATGATCTCAATGGAATTGAATTTACGTTATAATTATTTACTCGTTGTTAAACCTTATTTTTAAGTGAAAAAAAAAATAAACAATTAAAACACAAGCAAAAGACCGCTGTAGATCGATAAAAAAATTAAAAAAACATTCAATAAAAACTGGCAAAGAATAAGATTTAAAAAAACATGAAGAATAAAAGAACAGTAAACTTAGAAATTCTTACCAAAACTTTCTGAATAAATAAAAACCTTGGACTGGTTAGAAAAACTTTATTTCTGGCGAAAACACGATCCTGAGAAACTAAAATCGACCAACTTTGTTGACAGTTCTCTTATTGTTTAAATTCTTTATTTAATTTTTAATTTTATTTTATTATTTATTAATGCAGATGTTCTTAAGGTGGGTCACAACATATATTTTTTTAGTAAAAAATTATTGAAGTCATAAATAGGTTTGATTTTTAACGTGTTGGTTGCGACAAGTTGGGACAAATTTATGTTAATTTCCTGAAAGTTAAGTTAGCTTAAGTCATCCTGGATTATCAGGTGGCCAAATTAGATACCTCTACTTGTGATTACTTGCCTAAAACCTTTGGTGGAAAGAAAGACTGGATTTCTTGCCGAGACACTAAAATGACATGGATACAGTGTCCTTGCTCCAAAAGTTGTGTCACTAGTTAACAAAGTTATCAAAATGTCTATTGTCAGATCTGATGTTCGTTTTTGTATATTTTTTAAATAATATATCTTTAACATGTTTTGTTATTGTATATGTTAGGCACAGTACAGTTAGACCTCAAAGTAAGGTTTTCAATATACGTCAGAGTTTAGTAAATATCCGAGTTTGAAATCAGTTAAATTCCGACTAAAATTAGTTAAATCCCGAATTTAATATTAAATTTAAACTCCGAGTCAAAATTTCGTTTAGTTCCGTGTTTCGTTTTGTTCTGTGTTGAAGTTAGTTAAATTGCGACTTGAAAGTTTAAATTTATTTAAATTACAAGTTAAAAATCGGAATTTGACTAAATTTCCTTTGTCCGTGTTTAAAAAATAAGATTTCAGTTAAATTCCGACTTTAGTTAAACTCCGAGTCTAAAGTCAGAAATTAGTTATATTGCGACTTTAAAGTTGGAATTTATTTAAATTCCGAGTTATAAATAAAAATTTTATTAATTTCCGTGTAAGTCGAAAATTATTTAAATTGCTTGTCTAACATCGCAATTTGATTAAATTCCGTTCTTCCATGTTTGAAAAATCGGAATTTAGTTAAATTCCAAGTTTAATATCGGGATTTAGATAAATTCCATATATGTCAGAATTTAGTAAAATTTTCAAATTTGAAATCAGTATTCAGTTATATTCCGACTTTATATAGTGGTATTTTCTTAAACTTGAAGGATAAAATCGGAATTTAAGTAAATTCCTAATTTAGATAAACACCGAACTTAAAAGTAAAATTTCGTTAAGTTTCATGTTAAAGTCAGAAATTTGTTAATTTGCAACTTTAAAGTTGGAATTTAGTTAAGTCCCGAGTTAAAAATAAAAATTTTGTTAAATAACGTGTAAGTCGGACTTTATGTAAATTCCTTTTATAAAATCGGATTTAGTTAAATTTCAAGATTAAAATCGGAATTTAGCTAAATTCAATATACGTCAGAGTTTAGTAAATATTCGAGTTCGAAATCAGTTAAATTCCGACTAAAATTAGTAAAATCCTGAATTTAGTTAAACTCCGAAAGTTTAAATTTATTTAAATTCCAAGTTAAAAATCGGAATTTGACTAAATTTCCTTTTTCTGTGTTTAAAAATTAAGATTTCAGTTAAATTCCGACTTTAGTTAAACTCCGAGCCTAAAATCAGAAATTAGTTATATTGCGACTTTAAAGTTGGAATTTATTTAAATTCCGAGTTATAAATAAAAATTTTATTAATTTCCATGTAAGTCGAAAATTATTTAAATTTCTTGTCTAACATCGGAATTTGATTAAATTCCGTTCTTTCATGTTTGAAAAATCGGAATTTAGCTAAAGTTCAAGTTTAAAATCGGCATTTAGATAAATTCCATATAATATGTTAGAATTTAGTAAACTTTCAAATTTAAAATCAGTATTCAGTTATATTCCGACTTTAGAGGTGGTATTTTCTTAAACTTGCAGTGTAAAATCGGAATTTAAGTAAATTCCTAATTTAAATAAACACCAAGTTTAAAACAAAAATTTCGTTGAGAGAAGTTTCATGTTAAAGTCAGAAATTAGTTAATTTGCAACTTTAAGGTTGGAATTTAGTTAAGTCCCGAGTTAAAAATCAAAATTTTGTTAAATAACGTGTAAGTCGGACTTTATGTAAATTCCTTTTATAAGATCGGATTTAGTTAAATTTCAAGATTAAAATCGGAATTTAGTTAAATTCAATATACGTCAGAGTTTAGTAAATATCCGAGTTTGAAATCAGTTAAATTCCGACTAAAATTAGTTAAATCCCAAATTTAGTTAAACTCCGAGTCAAAATTTCGTTTAGTTCCGTGTTTAAAGTCAGAAGTTACTTAAATTGCGACTTGAAAGTTTAAATTTATTTAAATTCCAAGTTAAAAATCGGAATTTGACTAAATTTTCTTTTTCCGCGTTTAAAAAATAAGATTTTAGTTAAATTCCGACTTTAGTTAAACTCCGAGTCTAAAGTCAGAAATTAGTTTTATTGCGACTTTAAAGTTGGAATTTATTTAAATTCCGAGTTATAAATAAAAATTTTATTAATTTCCGTTCTTCCATGTTTGAAAAATCGGAATTTAGTTAAATTCCAAGTTTAAAATCGGAATTTAGATAAATTCCATATATGTCAGAATTTAGTAAACTTTCAAATTTGAAATCAGTATTCAGTTATATTCCGACTTTAGAGGTGGTATTTTCTTAAACTTGCAGGGTAAAATCGGAATTTAAGTAAATTCCTAATTTAGATAAACACCGAGCTTAAAACTAAAATTTCGTTAAGTTTCATGTTAAAGTCAGTAATTAGTTAATTTGCAACTTTAAAGTTGGAATTTAGTTAAGTCCGGAGTTAAAAATCAAAATTTTGTTAAATAACGTGTAAGTCGGACTTTATGTAAATTCCTTTTATAAAATCGGAATTTAGTTAAATTCAATATACGCCAGAGTTTAGTAAATATCCGTGTTTGAAATCAGTTAAATTCCGACTAAAATGAGTTAAATCCCGAATTTAGTCAAACTCCGAGTCAAAATTTCGTTTAGTTCCGTGCTTAAAGTCAGAAGTTAGTTAAATTGCGACTTGAAAGTTTAAATTTATTTAAATTCCAAGTTAAAAATCGGAATTTGACTAAATTTTCTTTTTCCGCGTTTAAAAAATAAGATTTCAGTTAAATTCCGACTTTAGTTAAACTCCGAGTCTAAAGTCAGAAATTAGTTTTATTGCGACTTTAAAGTTGGAATTTATTTAAATTCCGAGTTATAAATAAAAATTTTATTAATTTCCGTGTAAGTCGAAAAGTATTTAAATTGCTGGTCTAACATCGGAGTTTGATTAAATTCCGTTCTTCCATGTTTGAAAAATCGGAATTTAGTTAAATTCCAAGTTTAAAATCGGGATTTAGATAAATTCCATATATGTCAGAATTTAGTAAAGTTTCAAATTTGAAATCAGTATTCAGTTATATTCCGACTTTAGAGGTGGTATTTTCTTAAACTTGCAGGGTAAAATCGGAATTTAAGTAAATTCCTAATTTAGATAAACACCGAGCTTAAAACTAAAATTTCGTTAAGTTTCATGTTAAAGTCAGAAATTAGTTAATTTGCAAGTTTAAAGTTGGAATTTAGTTAAGTCCCGAGTTAAAAATAAAAATTTTGTTAAATAACGTGTAATTTTGTTATGTAAATTCCTTTTATAAAATCGGATTTAGTTAAATTTCAAGATTAAAATCGGAATTTAGTTAAATTCAATATACGCCAGAGTTTAGTAAATATCCGGGTTTGAAATCAGTTAAATTCCGACTAAAATTAGTTAAATCTCGAATTTAGTTAAACTCCGAGTCAAAATTTCGTTTAGTTCCGTGCTTAAAGTCAGAAGTTAGTTAAATTGCGAATTGAAAGTTTAAATTTATTTAAATTGCATGTTTAAAAAATAAGATTTCAGTTAAATTCCGACTTTAGTTAAACTCCGAGTCTAAAGTCAGAAATTAGTTATATTGCGACTTTAAAGTTGAAATTTATTTAAATTCCGAGTTATAAATAAAAATTTTATTAATTTCCGTGTAAGTCGAAAAGTATTTAAATTGCTGGTCTAACATCGGAATTTGATTAAATTCCGTTCTTCCATGTTTGAAAAATCGGAATTTAGTTAAATTCCAAGTTTAAAATCGGAATTTAGATAAATTCCATATATGTCAGAATTTAGTAAACTTTCAAATTTGAAATCAGTATTCAGTTATATTCCGACTTTAGAGGTGGTATTTTCTTAAACTTGCAGGGTAAAATCGGAATTTAAGTAAATTCCTAATTTAGATAAACACCGAGCTTAAAACTAAAATTTCGTTAAGTTTCATGTTAAAGTCAGTAATTAGTTAATTTGCAACTTTAAAGTTGGAATTTAGTTAAGTCCGGAGTTAAAAATCAAAATTTTGTTAAATAACGTGTAAGTCGGACTTTATGTAAATTCCTTTTATAAAATCTGATTTAGTTAAATTTCAAGATTAAAATCGGAATTTAGTAAAATTCAATATACGTCAGAGTTTAGTAAATATCCGAGTTTGAAATCGGTTAAATTCCGATTAAAATTAGTTAAATCCCGAATTTAGTTAAACTCCGAGTCAAAATTTCGTTTAGTTCCGTGCTTAAAGTCAGAAGTTAGTTAAATTGCGACTTTTAAGTTTAAATTTATTTAAATTCCAAGTTGAAAATCGGAATTTGACTAAATTTCCTTTTTCCATGTTTAAAAAATAAGATTTCAGTTATATTCCGACTTCAGAGGTGGTATTTTCTTAAACTTGCAGGGTAAAATCGGAATTTAAGTAAATTCCTAATCACCGAGTTTAAAACCGAAATTTCGTTTAAGTTTCATGTTAAAGTCAGAAATTAGTTAATTTGCAACTTTAAAGTTGGAATTTAGTTAAGTCCCGAGTTAAAAATCAAAATTTTGTTAAATAACGTGTATGTCGGACTTTATGTACATTCCTTTTATAAAATCGGATTTAGTTAAATTTCAAGATTAAAATCGGAATTTAGTTAAATTCAATATACGCCAGAGTTTAGTAAATATCCGAGTTTGAAATCAGTTAAATTCCGACTAAAATTAGTTAAATCCCGAATTTAGTTAAACTCCGAGTCAAAATTTCGTTTAGTTCCGTGCTTAAAGTCAGAAGTTAGTTAAATTGCGACTTTTAAGTTTAAATTTATGTAAATTCCAAGTTGAAAACCGGAACTTTAGTTTAAACTTTATACTTTAGTTTAAAACTTTAGATTATTAGTCATGGCGTCATCATGAACTCAACTGTCATTTGAATGCTGTGAATGTGGCAACGAGAAAAAGATTTTGACATTCTAACAACTCAACCATAGCCAAACTTAACTTTTAGATTGAAATCTTCCATTAAAAACACTTGAAGCTTGGAAATTTGACACTATATGAAAGTAGGGGATGTTCCATCATTGCGCTAGTGGGCGCCATCATTGGTCATTGACAATGAAAGACTTGACAGGACGTCTTTCCAGTGATATGACGAATCGCCCTGTCACTGTCGATGTTACAGTTGTGACGTCACTGAGATTACTCTACTTTGTACCAATATTATACACAAGGCGTTAAGTATTGGCAGTGGATTTGACATTTCACGTAAGTGAAAAAACAATATCCAAAGAGTATGCTTCAAAATAACAAATTAATTTTAAAGGTGGTTAGATGACGAATTCTAATGAACACATCGTAGATTCAAAATAAAACAGCACTTGATATAACGTAAGTTTCGCTACAACCTGGTTGCAAACGTTGTGGTCGCATTAGGGATGTACACGATTCGATATCGTACATCTCTAATGCGACCAAATTACGTGAAAAAATCGATTAATTTGAATCGATTTAATGTGATACAAAGTCGAATTTTCTTTTCAATATAAATTTCCTAATAAAAAACATTCTCCAAAACTTACCCTAAAAATATGAAGTCAACAACAGCAACTAGCAAATATCTGATCGGTCTTTTCAGTAATATTAATTATTATTCATTGCCTTGTCTTCAATTAAGCAGTAAATATTCGAATCACTGCGACGATACATCGTGAAATCGTCATTCGAGTGACGTATGCAGGACATGATCTCCGAGCACAGGACATGATTCCTGCTATCACCTGCTAGCTGGACAATAAGCCATGAATATCCTGCGATGTGTAGGATGCGATCTAATTGCCTTCCTGCAGCCCTACGAGCTCATAATTTAGGGCCAGATGATTTGTGTCTTTTGGTTACGGGATTCGGCCTCTTCCCTGGATAGATACGGGCTTATTACCTCTCGGGTTAATAAACAATTTAGATCGATTTTGTGACAGCGCCATTTAACATCGCGCTTCTATTTGTGGGCTATTTTTGGGCCGCGTTTTGCCTAATTAAAAGTTTAAAACCAATAAAGTCAGACCCTCTGGCCAATAAACAAGTTTTTATGGGCCTTCTTATGACAGCTTTAAAATAATTACAATTTTTTACTACTGTTTGATAGAATCTTCCCGCGATGTATACGATCTTATTGACATATTTACGACTCTTCCTTCTGCTCGAAAACGTTAGGATCGTTTAATGGTTTCATTATTACAACACAACACACCTCTCGAGGACGCAGACAGACCATGAAAATGCCTCATTAATGTCAACAAGCGCTCTAAAAGTCAAAGCTACCTACTTTCGAAATCCTTATTCTTTGCCCCCCCTCCCCCCTGCGAAACCTCCTAGCTATAGATAGAGAAATATATTCAATTAGGAGTTCGTCAGCCATCTTTGAAGTTTCGAAGCTGATTTTCCAAATGAATGTGTTTCTTAAGCTCGACATGTATTAGGTACAAGAAAATCGAGTTATATAAAGGGTATAAAAGGGAGCGCCCGATATATCGGAGCAGTCTTTACAAGTTTCGACGTAATTTGGGAAGTGGAACAGGATTAAAAGTAAAGGATTAAGAAGACTTTAATTCCCTATAAATTATTCAGTCACGTTTGATTATCTGATTATCAAAAGCTTTTAGTTTACTCCACGTGGCAAGCTTTGGAGGTTTTTGTTGAACAGGCCCAATAAATAAGTGCGGATTCGCGCTTCTCCGGGTGACAATTCTCCTAAAACCCTTAAGACCTTGTCGAATGAGCCGTACAGCGCACTAAATCATTCGAAACGTCGTATTGGAAGAGATATATTGGTCGAGGATTGAGAAAAGAAAGGGGATGAAGCACGCTTGAGTCTATAGGAGGAGATATTTCATGCATAATAAACCGCGAGCGCAAAAACAGTTGCATAAGAACAGTTTTTGTATGGATATTATCGATAAAACTCGAGTGATTCGGGTTTAGCAAGTTTATGGACCGGAGATTTTTATGTTTCTTACGCACATTCCGCAGTTCTTGTCTCAAAGTAGAGAAAAACTCTCCATAGAGAAAGATTAGCTGCGTCTAAGTCAACAGACATAGCTATCAGCAGCCTCAATGTACAAGTGAAAATGTCTCTTCAATATCAATACCTTTAACCAGGGATTTCAGGCCTATGTATTTTGTATTAAAAAACGCACATTTGGGTATACGAGAGTACACAAATACAATTGAACAAAAACTAGTACAATCAACCAACTTGGAGTGGAGCAGAATTCAGGAGCACGACGAGCAATCGGAGCAAGTGTCACTGTCAGAGTGCCAGGAAATAATTATTACATATTCACTTATTATTAACATCAACTAGGCATTTTCAAAGGTAATGAGATGTCAAAAATAAATGAAGAAGTTTGAGTAGTGGATATAGGATAACAAGGAAAAAAACGAAATTAGTTGAAAATGCCAAAATTCACATATTTACCGTGGCAAAAAGCTACAAAAAAATTTAGAAAAAGTTAAAAAAAAAAATAAAACTTGTTGTAATAGACAGAATTTCCAAAAAGAGTAAAAAAAACGTTTCTAGGCCAGTTATTCAGGCAATACAGTATATCTGTAATCTCTCTAAATTAACGACTAAGGCTATAAAACTGTGAAATTCCATTGAAACTAACACACTTTCAACTTAATCACTGTCCTAATTAATTGTCCAAAAAACCGTATTGAAGTTTTAAAGACTACAAAGACATCGAGGTTCGACCTGAAAGTAGTGTAATTGACTGAATTTTCAATTAGAGTAAAAAAGGTTCCGAGGCAAGTTATTCGGGCAATATAATGTCTCTGTAGTCTTTCGAAATCCACTGCTAAACTTAAGAAACTAACACAAACTTAATCACAATCTTAATTAATTGTCCGAAAAAACTGCGTTTGACATTTTAAAGACCACAACGACATTGAGGTTTAAACTGTTTCTTGAGAGGGATTTTGAAGACTACAGAGACACCAAGTTTTCAAAAAAATATATAAATTTGTTTAAAGTGTTATTGATTCTAGGCAATTTAAAGCGTAATTGACTGGATTTTCAACAATAAGAATAAAAACATCTCTAGGCAAGTTATTTGGGCAAAATAAGGTATTTGTAGTCTTTTTGAATCCATTGCTAGCCCTTCAGAACAATAAAATCCCATTGAAACACAAACTTAATCACAATCTTAATGAATTTTGCGAAAAAACTGCATTGAATTTTTAAATACTATAGAGACATGGAGGTTCGAGCTGTTTCTTGACAGGGATTTTGGGGACTACAGAAACACCGAGTTTAAAAAAAAAAATAAGTTTGATCACAGTAGTGTAATTGACTGGATTTTCAACAACAAGAGTAAAAAACGTCTGTACGCAAGTTATTCTGGTAACATAATGTCTCTGTAGTCTTTCTAAATCTACTGCTAAACCTACAGAACAGTAAAATCCCATTGAAACTCATACGAACTTAATCACAATCATAATTAATTATCCGAAAAAAACTGCATTAAAGTTTTAAAGACTATAGAGACATCGAGCTTCCAATTGTTTCTTGACAGGAATTTTGAAGGCTACAGATACACCAAGTTTTCAAAAAAAATTGAATTTGTTTAAAGTAGTGTCACACTTTAAAGAGTGGGCAACGTTAATAGGCAAGTTATTTGGGCAACATAATGCTCTGTAGTCTTTCTAGATCCATTGCTAAGCCTACAGAACAGTGAAATCTCATTAAAACTAACTCAAACTTAATCACAATCTTAATTAATTGTCCGAAAAAACTGCATTGAAATTTTAAATACTACAGAGACATGGAGGTTCGAGCTGCTTCTTGACAGGGATTTTGAAGACTACAGAGACACCGAGTTTTAAAAAAAAAATAAGTTTGTTCAAAGTAGTGTAATTGACTGGATTTTCAAAAACAAGAGTAAAAAACGTCTGTAGGCAAGTTATTCTGGTAACATAATGTCTCTCTAGCCTTTCTAAATCTACTGCTAAACCTACAGAACAGTAAAATCCCATTGAAACTCATATGAACTTAATCACAATCATAATTAATTATCCGAAAAAAACTGCATTAAAGTTTTAAAGACTATAGAGATATCGAGCTTCCAATTGTTTCTTGACAGGAATTTTGAAGGCTACAGATACACCAAGTTTTCAAAAGAAAATTAACTTGTTTAAAGTAGTGTCACACTTTAAAGAGTAGAGAACGTCAATAGGCTAGTTATTTGGGCAACATAATGCTCTGTAGTCTTTCTAGATCCATTGCTAAGCCTACAGAACAGTGAAATCTCATTAAAACTAACTCAAACTTAATCACAATCTTAATTAATTGTCCGAAAAAACTGCATTGAAATTTTAAATACTACAGAGACATGGAGGTTCGAGCTGTTTCTTGACAGGGATTTTGAAGACAACAGAGACACCGAGTTTTCAAAAAAAAAAATTTTTTTCAAAGTAGTGTAATTGACTGGATTTTCAACAACAAGAGTAAAAAACGTCTGTACGCAAGTTATTCTGGTAACATAATGTCTCTGTAGTCTTTCTAAATCTACTGCTAAACCTACAGAACAGTAAAATCCCATTGAAACTCATACGCACTTAATTACAATCATAATTAATTATCCGAAAAAAACTGCATTAACGTTTTAAAGACTATAGAGATATCGAGCTTCCAATTGTTTCTTGACAGGAATTTTGAAGGCTACAGATACACCAAGTTTTCAAAAAATATTTAATTTGTTTAAAGTAGTGTCACACTTTAAAGAGTAGACAACCTCAATAGGCAAGTTATTTGGGCAACATAATGCTCTGTAGTCTTTCTAGATCCATTGCTAAGCCTACAGAACAGTGAAATCTCATTGAAACTAACTCAAAGTTAATCGCAATCTTAATTAATTGTCCGAAAAAAGTGCATTGAAATTTTAAAGACTACAAAGACAGCGAGGTTTAAACTGTTTCTTGACAGAGGAATTTGAAGACTAGAGAGATACCGAGTTAAATATATATAAAATATAATAAAATAATGTCTTTGATGTCTTTGTAGTCTTTTCGAATCCATTTCTGAGCCTTCAGAATAAGAAAATCCCATTGAAACACAAACTTAATTAATTGTCCGAAAAAACCGCATTGAAATTTTAAAGACTACAGAGACATCGCGATTCGTAGTGTTGCTTGACAGAAATTTTGAGGGCTACAGAACCACCGAGTTTTCAAAAAAATGTAAGATTGTTCAAAATAGTGTAATTGACTGAATGTTCAACAACAAGAGTAAAAAACATCTCTAGGTAGGTTACTCGGCCAACATAATGTCTCGGTAGTCTTTCTAAATCCATTGGTAAGGCTACAAACAGTGAAATCCCATTGAAACTAACACATACTTAATTACAATCTTAATTAATTGTCCGGAAAAACTGCATTAAAGTTTTTTAAAGGCTACAGAGACAGGTTCGAATTGTTTCTTGCCAGGAATTTTGAAGGCTACAGACACCGAATTAAAAAAAAACATAAAATTTGTTCAAAATAGTGTAATTGACTGGATTTTCAACAATAAGAGTAAAAACGTCTCCAGGCAAGTTAGTTGGGCAAAATAATGTCTTTGATGTCTTTGTAGTCTTTTCGAATCCATTGCGGAGCCTTCAGAACAATAAAATCCCATTGAAACACAAACTTAAGTAATTGTCCAAAAAAAACCGCATTGAAATTTTAATGACTACAGAGACATCGAGATTCGAAGTGTTTCTTGACAGAAATTTTGAGGGCTACAGAACCACCGAGTTTTCAAAAAAATCTAAGATTGTTCAAAATAGTGCAATTGACTGAATGTTCAACAACAAGAGTAAAAAACATCTCTAGGTAGGTTATTCGGGCAACATAATGTCTCGGTAGTCTTTCTAAATCCATTGGTAAGGCTACAAACAGTGAAATCCCATTGAAACTAAAACAGACTTAATTAAATGGCCGGAAAAACTGCATTAAAGTTTTAAAGGCTACAGAGACAGGTTCGAATTGTTTCTTGCGAGGAATTTTAAAGGCTACAGAGACACCGAATTTAAAAAAAAAACATAAAATGTGTTCAAAATAGTGTAATTGACTGGATTTTCAACAATAAGAGTAAAAAACGTCTCGAGGCAAATTATTCGGGCAACATAATGCTCCGTAGTGTTTTTAAATCCATTTCTGAGACTGCAAAACAGTAATACCCCATTGAAACTAATACGAACGTAATCGCAATCTTAATTAATTGTCCGAAAAAACTGCATTAAAGTTTTAAAGACTACAAACACATCGAGGTTCGAATTGTTTCTTGACAGGAATTTTAAAGGCTACAAAGTCACCGAGTGGCCAAAAAACTTGTTCAAAGTAGTAGGGTAAAGAGTGACCTAACCTGAACTAACTTGAACAAAAGAAAAACATAGGTAACTGAACTAAACTAACCAAAGTAAAAATATAACAGAAACGAGCTAGACTAATCTAATCAAAGAGCTTCTCATAGAGAATTAGAGCAGCTTTACTCCCCATAGGAAAAGAACGAGGCCGCTTGGCATGACAAAACTGGGTTAACCTAAACTAACCTAACCAAAGGAAAAATATAACTGAACTAACCCGGAGTAATTTAAACAAAGGAAAATAGTAACTGAACCGACCTGAACTAACCCAATCAAAATGATGTACGTAAAAATGCAAAATAACCTTAACAGAAAAAAACTTGGCAACAAGACATCAAAAAAAATAAGCAAACTGACGTCAGATATGTTACGCCGATGTAAAAAACATTCACTTATTATTGACATCAAGTAGACGTTAGAAATCTCACTTTGACATTTTTATCGTATCTTCTTAACATGTGCAAAAAGGAAAAAAAATAAAGGTAACGAGTAAGGTAACGAGTAAAATAACGTAAAAAATAAGTGAATGTGTTATAACCGGTGTTCATAAAAACAACCTCTTAATAAAACTCTTGTCTAAGATAAGTTCATACAAAAAATGAAAATTGGAACATTTTATGACATCATTTCAATTTTTTTACGAAGTCATCTCAGACTTACTGTTCCAATTCCATGGCCTACTTCAGGTTTTTTTTTTAATGAACGCATAAATTTTAAATGAACAAGTTATTTGGGCAAAATAAGGTATTTGTGGTCTCTTTGAATCCATTGCTAACCCTTCAGAACAATAAAATCCCATTGAAACACAAACTTAATCACAATCTTAATTAATTGTCTGAAAAAACTGCATTGAAATTTTAAATACTACAGAGACATGGAGATTCGAACTGTTTCTTGACAGGGATTTTGAAGGGACACCGAAAAAAAAATCTGAACTGAATTCCTAACTGACCTAAAATGACCTAAACTGACTTAAACTAACTTGAACTAATTACGCGAAGAGAAGAATTTTAACATACAGAAATATGAGCAATAGCTTATTTTCATAGAAATTTTATTATGGCTTTTTTGCTATTAAATATGAATCATCTATCGATTTTTTATTTTAAGAGTGAGTTTAGAGGACTTCCTAGTATCTATATAAACCCCTTTAGAAAGAGCAGCTTCCCGACCCAATCTATATCTGAGGTCTATCTATATCTAATCTATAACTGAACTGAACTAACCTGACTTAAAGTAACCTGAACTAATTTGCACTACGTACACGAAGAGAAGAGTTTTCGCATGCAATAAGTTATAACTTAAATTCGTAGCAATTTTTTTTTAGCATTTTTTTAATTTTATTGTATTTAGGAGATTTCCAGGTATCTATTTGTAAAAAAAACTATACATTTTGTGGGTTGCATATTGCCTTGAGATGAGAATTGAGAACCCCCATTTTGAGTCCACTACCACATAGTCCTCTGGTGGATCCACTACCACATAGTCCTCTGGTCCACCAACTCCTAAATCTGGTTTATTCCTCAAAAACTATCAGCTCCATTGTGGTTTCTTTTTGCCAACTTGGCCCATTCGGTCTGCAAACAGCACTTTTGAATGAAGTTGGATAGAACTTCTACTACGTCAATTTCCTCAAATAACTTTGGTGTTCTAACTCTGCTTGAACGAGTTATATTCTGTGGTTCTGCGTCATATTGAAACTCCTCATCATCTTGATCAAGCTTCTCGAAATTCACATCACTATCAAGGTCGCTTTCAGTAAAACCACCTTTCATTGAATTAGTGAAATCCCTTTGTGGTCTTCTGATATTTCCTTTAAGCCTTGAAAAACCATCTTTAGAGTTGTCTTCCATTGAAATAGCAATATCGGTGAAGTCTTTTGACGTTTTCTTCAAGTCTTCAGGCTATAATTTCATTTCCCCCCTTACACGTACTTGTATTCTAACATCCCTACAAATATGAACTTTGTCTTCTTCTCACCTATGTTGAGTTTTCTATTACCCTTTGAAGTGTCAGCAGAGCCTAATTTGTAGCTTTCGGATCCCACTTGAGCCTTCGTTTCTTTAGAAACTGTGCTCTCAAATATTCTCAAATGACTGAGTTTTTCCTCCTGTCCGAAACCAATTAGCGATTTTTCAGATGTCCGTGTGCACAGTTTCCGCCCAAAAAAAGTCCAACAAAAAAAATTTTTCACTAGAGTTCAGCCTTTCCGACATACTGTTTTGCTCAAGTACATATTGATTTCTGATTGATAATACCAGACTCTTTGATACATTTCTTCCTTTCTGTCTTTCTCAAAAATGAGAAAATATCTCGATTTTCTAGTATTTAACAATAGAACCCTCATGCTTAAAAGGAAGTCTCGATTGCTTACTCTGGCAACATGTAACACAGCTGTGTCTTTCCATCTATGAGCTCTCTGGAAAATTCCATCCACTAGACCACTTTTCGACCTGTTCAAATCACAACTGTTTATATGACCAAATCTTTGATGCCACCTGATATACAGTTACACAAACAATGTACTGGATGTCCCTGCAGAACCTTGGATATAGTCAGCTATCATCTTGTAATTTTTTTAATACCCCAGTTTTAGCCGTTTTTTTTTTTGGAAAAACGCCTCGAAAAGTGCAAAAATTTGATTTTGGCGCGTCACCCCCGCCATGGATGTGCAGTGTCGCCAACATAATAATTTCTTATGTCATGTTGATGTCATAATTTCTCTATTATGTAGTCATTAACGTGATTATGCAGTGAAAATATGTTGGCGACACTGTACATGCGTGGCGGGGGTGACGCGCCAAATTCAAATTTTTGAACTTTTCGAGGCGGTTTTCCAAAAAACGGCCAAAACTGGGGTATTGAAAAAATTACAGAATGATCGCTGACCATACGCTCTACAACTTTACTTCTAAAAGTTTTTCAATCAATTCAACCGTAGAGGGGCAAAAAAAAACGATTTCCCACGTTAATCTCCTATGTCCAGGGTTGTGCTGCACACCCGGTATAGTCGGTAAACTCCATCACCGTCATCAACACACCATCCCGATTAAAAATCAGTGTAATTGCATTTAAGTACAAATCAATTTGTTGAAATTTCTCCAAGCTACTAACGAAAAATGGAAATATCTCGTTGTCTTTACCAAATAAGGGAAAGAGTGGAAAAAGGTTGGGTAAAGACGAGACTACTTAACACTTACCAATGAAGTCTTCTTTATCGTTTTTTGTCTCTTTGTCTCCAAACATACAGCTGAGAGTGACGGGCTGGTTTCTTTTGCCAACAGGATCTTCCAGAATCCTACCGACTGCGCCAATTTTAATTCACATTCAAAAAACTTTGTTTTTATGAACTAAATTTATTGATATTAGGTAGTATTACAGGTAATCCAACTGACAACATTACTAGAAACACAGAAAATTATACAGTAAAATGAGCAGAGAGTACCCTTCGATAGAAGCACCCTTCAAGAGTAATTTTATGTCCTTAGCGTTATTCTCTAAGGCTTACTGTAGTCTGTTTGTTAGATAAGAAACTTCTGGTTACACGGTTTATAACTATTCTTAATTAGAATTTGTATCTAGCACTTAACAGGTTCCTAGTGGTACACTGACTTACAAAATTCCTTGTTCTTGGTACTTTAAGATAAGTCTTGGCATCGGGCCAAAACAGGAAAGGGTGCCACAATGAAGATAATGTTATGTGATATTGAAATGTAAAAAGGGAGGGGGTAGAAAGAAATACTATTAGACAACAGTGTGTATTACGCATTCTATGTTTGTGTCTATACTAATACAAGGTCTCTGCATATACGACACATCCAGCTTTGCGACTCGTTCTCCTGTATATCCATAGGTAAAGTTCTGACAGAAAAACTCCATTAATCAGTGCAAAGCTATTCGCATAATTTCAAAATTCATCGATAAAGTTGTGGGGAGAAGCGTATCGGAATGTCTTCGGTTGGGTAACCAGAAATTTAAATAATCAGCTCAAAACCCCTTGTTTGTCTACATTGCGCCGTAGGCAACAGGCCAAAGCTTACTTGTGCAATTCAATGCTGTAACTGTTAATGGAAAAGAGCATTAAATCGCACACAACGCACCGAATTCCCTATAGATCCCGAACGAAATATTCGCCTCCTTTATGGTGCCTCATTTATATCTATATTACTCCATATTTCCCCAACCGCCCCTCCCTGCTCCATTATTATCTTTGACTGGTACAAATGTCGCCCCATCAAAATTCAAAATTAATAAGTTGCGAAAACCGCGCTTACGCCGTTTCGAATCCCGAAATCTTAATAATAAAAAATTACCTATCATTATGGGACCCGGCTAATACGCTATAGGGAAATTCGGTGTATCCCTTAAGGGACTCAATTGCTTAGACTAGAATCCTGGTAAACCCACATCGTGCTATTTTGAAACTATTGCTACACAATACCACACAGACGAAGCTGTTCTCAGGGTGTTTATAAGTTTTATTTTTTGCTAAACAAAGTGGCAAAGGAACAGTGACGCAGACCTTGCAAAGGCTTGGGTCTCTTAATGAAACAAAAAAAAAGAAGGCCAAACGAAACAGGGGTTGATGTAAGAATGCGAAAAGCGAAACTATACCTAATCTATTATGCGAAAAGCTTATTAAAATAGAATACAAATGACGGCTCGTTTATATCAACCGAATAATAAGACCACCGCCTCGGCTGGGGCTCATTTAATATTGCTTTGACATAACAGACAGAGAAAAATTGGTAGCCTTAAATATGGATAAGGGATGCTAAAGTAGAGGCCTTTATGCAAGAACGCATTAACAGGGACACGGGACGTCGATTTCTTGACTGAATGGTGGAGGAATAGTGCTGTGTTCAAGACTGCCCAGATTATACCCTTCTTAGATATAATTTATAAGAAGCTACTTTTCTTGTAAGTTTTTGAAAAAAAAACAGTTTTTTTTAACTCACGTGGTCGATTGAACTCAAACAGTATAAAACTCGACCGAGTATTGACATTAAAAAGATATAAATTCGTGGATCATTATTCATAGGTTTTTTATCAGGTCTCGCGTCATTTGCTTAATGGAAAACGGCCTATGGAAAGATTCCGCGGGAATACAGCCCAAGGAGGAACTATATTTAATGTTGCGTTAAATACCCCGCTGTGGGAAATATGCCCGATCGAAGCCCCTTTTGCCTGTAGCCCCATTCCGTTCGGTTCTTGTGGAGGACTGAATTGTTTGGGATGTTGTGATTATAACGAATTGAGGTTTTCTTATTGCTTCGCTATATTATTTATTTTTTGAAAGTTTTTTGTTTTGTGTATGCACTTTCATTTAGTGGAGTAATTCTTAAAGTTCTTAATATTCAACCACCTAAGGGGTCCATACGAAAATATTGTTCCTACGGAACTTTTAATAGTGGAGGTGAGAAGAGGAAAAATTCACTCCGATCGGTCGAGGCGTTCTCATTACCTACAAGTGGTCAAAGTTGAGAATTGAGAAAAAAGTTGTAATACCCCCCTCCCCTATGGATATTTTAAAAAAATCGAAAACGTTTTTTGCTCTTTTTGACTGAAGTGGCTCGTTTGCAATCCCTTAATAACGTAACAAACTCAATTTGAATTAATTTAACCTCTAAAGAGGTTCGTTTAAAAAAAAACGCAATTCTAAAAGTTTAAAAAATCGACCTCCGAAGGGGTGTATGGTGTATCTGCGAAATTATTGCACCTACGGAACTTCCGGTGGGAGGTGAAACAAGACACCAAGAAGAGGAGAAAACAGTAGGATTCACTCCGATCAGTCGAGGCGTTCTCAAGTTACAGGCGGTCAAAGTTGAGAATTGAGAAAAAAGTTGTAATAACCCCTCCTACGGACATATTTAAAAAAAAATCGGAAAAGTAAATTTGAATTTGAATTTTGAAACTCTATTATTAAAAAATACTTTCCTGGCAATTGGTTCACCACTTATGGTTCTCAAGACATACGATCGCGATGACAGTTTTCCTTTCACTGGCTATCAAACGAAAGTCTGCCGCCCAAATGGAAACCTAAGAACTAATGTTCAAGATGGTCCACTAAATTAATGTTAACAGAAAATATAAATTGCATTATTTAAGTTTTTTTGAAATTTAAAAATAACTCATTTATAAACATACCACTCTTTAGTTTTAATAGGATATCCATTCACCGAAGTGTCCAGAATTTTCAGGTTCTTATGGTACTCGACTATTATCAGGTGCGTCAAAGCTTTAATATGCGTATGTAGTAAAAAAAAGCTATGCATTGAAAATTGAGTCCAGGTATAAAATGGACTTTTTTACTAATTTTTAATTAGTAAAATTTAAATGCCAAATAACGAGGGTGCGGCTGAGGCGCCAGTTCCAAAGACCGATCAACCAAATCCTGCAGCTCCTCGTTGAGGCCCTATTTCATTGAAGCCAACTAATATTTTTGAAACAAAAAAATAGAGTTCTCTTTCCCACCTTTTCAATTAGCCTGATAATCCTCTATTCTCAATTCCTCGAAAGACTTGCCTTCATACTCCTTCATATAAGTCATACTGTGATGCTTGGTACTGATACCTTGAGCAGTGCCATTTCTCATCGTAGTGTCTGTGTCGGTAACAGACACAAACTTGATTGTGGTGCCACTTTGCTGCTAGCCACCAAATAAACTTGAACCAGTCCCAGAAGTGTTGAAAATACTTCAAGTCTAAGGGTAGAATTGCAGAATTAACAGTATAATGTAAAATGTCACAAAATCGTCTATGCTTTCTGAGTTTTTGTGACCTTAAATCAGCTGGAAGCCAATATTCGCCTTGTTTTTGCCAATATTCGGCCCCAGCTTCTCAAAAAAGTGGTCGAAAATTGGACTTCCTGATTGCTCTTCATGCAAGCCACGATGCCCATATGCCCCAAATGATATTTTGCCCCACATAAAATTATCTTTTTTTGTAAAAGCATTACCGTGGCTGTCTTATAACAAGATTTTTATCGTCATTTCAAGTCAGAATATATATAAGTGTCATTAAGGTGCTTAATTCATTAGTTTTGCCTAATAATAAAAATAAATTTTAAATAAAATGTGTCATTTTAAACAATTTTATCTCTTATTTTAACCTGAACTTATCCAAATACACCACATTTGCATTTTTTGACGCTCTGTGTAATTTTTTTAACCACTTTTGACCCTAATCCTAACGTGAATTTGCCTAGAAACTTTTAATTTGCATTTTTTGATACTCTGAGTAATTCTTAACTGATTTTGGTCATAATCGTAATTTAAATTTCTCCAAATCGTCCAAATTTGTAATCTTGCTTTGAGTCATCGATTGTGACCTCAATTCTAATCTGACTTGCTTAAAAAACATCAAAATTTGCATTTTTAGATGAGGTGAGTCATTTTTAATCGATTTTAGTCCTAACTCTAACTTGAATATCTCCAAAGACTCCAAATTTCCATTTTTAGACATTTTGAGTAATTTTTAACCCACCTTGGCCAATAATGTTAATTTAAATTTTTCCAGACTCTCCAAATTTGTACTTGGAGGGTCTGGACATCATCAAAAATGTCATTTAATTTAAAACATCAAAATTGTCATTTTTAGATGAAATGGGTCACTATAGCCCTAAATCTTGAATTTCTTCAAAGATTACCAATTAGCATTTATAGACGCCCTTTGCAATTTGGCCCTAATCCTGCGGGAAATTTGCCTAGAAACTTTCAATCTGCATTTTTTGACGCCTTGAGCAATTTTTAACTAATTTTGGCTATAATTTTAATCTGAATTTCTGCAAACTTTCCAAATTTGTACGCTTTGAGTCAGTTTTCATCAATTTTGGCCTTAATTCTAGCCTGACTTCTTAAAAAAACATCAAAATTTGTACTTTTAGATGAAGTGAGTCATTTTCAATCAATGTTAGTCCTAATTCTAAGTCGAATTTCTTCGAAGACTCAAAAGTGCATTTTTAGAAATTTTGTGTAATTTTTAATCCATCTTGGCCATAATGTTATTTTGAATTTTTCCAAACCCTTCAAATTTGTATTTTTACACACTTTGAGTCATTTTGCACGTATTTTGGCTTTAATCCTAGTCTGACTTAAAAAAAAATTGGCATTTTTAGATAGTAGATGAAATGGGTAATTTTAAACAATTTCTAACCTGAATTTCTCCAAAGACACCATTTATAGACACCCTGGGTAATTTTTTAACCACTTTTGACCCTAATCCTAACCTGAATTTGCCTAGAAGCTTTTAATCTGGATTTTTTGACGCCTTGAGTTTAAACATTGAGTTTTAACTGAGATTTTTAACTGATTTAGGCCTTAACCATAATTTAAATTTCTACTCTCCAAAAAAAAACAAATAATTTGGGCTTCATCTAACCTGCCTTTAAAAAAAAATAAAACATCAAAATTGTCAGTTTTAGATGAAATGGATTATTTTAAATAATTATAGCCCTGATTCTCACATGAATTTCTCCAACGACTACAAATTGGCATTTTTAGACGCTCTTTGCAACTTTTTAAACCACATTTGAACCTAATCCTACCCTGAATTTGCCTAGAAACTTTCTATCCGCATTTTTTGACGCCTTGAACAATTTTTAACTGATTTTGGTAATAATTTTAATTTGAATTTGTACAAACCTTCCAAATTTGTAATTTTACACTGACTTTCACACTTCAACACATCAAAATTTGCATTTTTAGGCATTTTCTGTAATATTTAACCAATTTTGGCCATAATGTTAATTAGAGTTTTTCCAAACCCTCCAAATATGAATTTTTACATGGTGTGAGTCATTTATCACGGCGGTCATTTTGGCCTTAATCCTTGCCTGATTTTTCAAAAAAAAAAACATAAAATTCTCATTTTAGATAAACTGAATCATTTAAACAATTTTAGCCCTAATTTTAACCAGAATTTCACCAAAGACACTTCTAATTTGCATTTTTTGATGCTCTGTGTAATTTTTTTAACCACTTTTGACCCTAATCCTAACGTGAATTTGCCTAGAAACTTTTAATTTGCATTTTTTGACACTCTGAGTAATTCTTAACTGTTTTTGGTCATAATCGTAATTTAAATTTCTTCAAACCCTCCAAATTTGTAATCTTGCTTTGAGTCATCGATTGTGACCTCAATTCTAATCTGAGTTTCTTAAAAAACATCAAAATTTGTATTTTTAGATGAGGTGAGGCATTTTTAATGGATTTTAGTCCTAACTCTAACTTGAATATCTCTAAAGACTCCAAATTTCCATTTTTAGACATTTTGAGTAATTTTTAACCCACCTTGGCCATAATGTTAATTTAAATTTTTCCACACCCTCCAAATTTGTATTTGGAGGGTCTGGAAATCATCAAAAATGTCGTTTTATTTAAAACATCAAAATTATCATTTTTAGATGAAATGGGTCACTTTAAATAACTATACCCTAATTCTTACATGAATTTCTTCAAAGATTACAAATTAGCATTTATAGACGCCCTTTGTAATTTGGCCCTAATCCTGCCGGGAATTTGCCTAGAAACTTTCAATCTGCATTTTTTGACACCTTGAGCAATGTTTAACTAATTTTGGCTATAATTTTAATCTGAATTTCTGAAAACTTTCCAAATTTGTAAATTTAGACGCCTTGAGTCACTTTTCATCAATTTTGGCCTTAGTTGTAGCCTGACTTCTTAAAAAAACATCAAAATTTGTATTTTTAGATGAAGTGAGTCATTTTCAATCAAAGTTAGTCCTAATTCGAAGTCGAATTTCTTCGAAGACCCAAAAGTGCATTTTTAGACATTTTGTGTAATTTTTAATCCATCTTGGCCATAATGTCATTTTAAATTTTTCCAAATCCTCTAAATTTGTATTTTTACACACTTTGAGTCATTTTTCACGTATTTTGGTTTTAATCCTTACCTGACTTTAAAAAAACATGAAAATTTTAATTTTTAGATAATAGATGAAATGGGTAATTTTAAACAATTTCTAACCTGAATTTCTCCAAAGACAAGACACCAAAGCTGTATTTATAGACGCCCTGGGTAATTTTTTAACCACTTTTGACCCTAATCCTAACCTGAATTCGCCTAGAAGCTTTTAATCTGGATTTTTTGACGCCTTTATGACTTTATGACCATAATTTAAATTTCTACTCTCCAAAAAAAAACAAGTAATTTGGGCTTCATCCAACCTGCCTTTTTCAAAAAAAAAAAACATCAAAATTGTCAGTTTTAGATGAAATGGGTTATTTTAAATAATTATAGCCCTGATTCTCACATGAATTTCTCCAACGACTACAAATTAGCATTTTTAGACGCTCTTTGCGACTTTTTAAACCACTTTTGAACCTAATCCTACCCTGAATTTGCCTAGAAACTTTCTATCCGCATTTTTTGACGCCTTGAACAATTTTTAACTGATTTTGGTAATAATTTTTATTTGAATTTGTACAAACCTTCCAAAATTGTAATTTTACACTGACTTTCACACTTCAACACATCAAAATTTGCATTTTTAGGCATTTTCTGTAATATTTAACCAATTTTGGCCATAATGTTAATTAGAGTTTTTCCAAACCCTCCAAATATGAATTTTTACATGGTGTGAGTCATTTATCACGGCGGTCATTTTGGCCTTAATCCTTGCCTGATTTTTCAAAAAAAAAACATAAAATTCTCATTTTAGATAAACTGAATCATTTAAACAATTTTAGCCCTAATTTTAACCAGAACTTCACCAGAAGACACCTCCAATTTGCACTTTTTGACGCTCTGTATAATTTTTCGTACAGATTGGTACTTTTACACACTGTCACACACCTAGTCATTTTTCACCGATTGTGAACTTAATTTTAGCCTGACTTTCTCGAAAAACAGTCCTGTGCCCCTTGATATGACAATATGAGTGTTTAATGATGGTGGGGGAAGAAAGAGGACACCAAGAAGATGACAACACAGTTGGATTCATTTCAATCGCTGCAGCCGTTCTCAAGTTACCGTTAGGTCAAAGTTGAGAATTGAGAAAAAAGTCATAACCCCCCCCCCTCCCCCCTTTGGGGGGGGGGGGGGCAGTTTAGCCTGAATTTTTTTTTTGTTGTTTGTGATCGAAATGGCTCGCTTGCAATCTCCTAAAAACGTAACCAACTTAATTCAAATGAAATTAACTTCTAAAGCGCTTTTTTAAAAAATTGTCAAAAAACGCGATTCTAAAAGGCGTAGGAATGCACTTCCGAAGGGGTCTATCTCTGAAAATATTGCACCTTTGGAACCTCCGTTGATGTGAGGTGAAAGAGGACATCTTGGTCAAATTTAAGAATTGAGAAAAAGTTGTAATACCCCCCCCCCCCTCCTACCCCTTCCCTATGGACATTTTTTCACAAAGTTTTTTTGCTGTTTTTGATCGGAGTGACACGTTTGCAATCCCCTAAGGACAACTCATCTCGAATGAATTTAACCTTTAAAGAGGTTTTTTAAAAGTAGTGAAAAAACGTGATTTTAAAAGTGCTTAAAAATAGACCTCCAAAGAGGTCTATCTTCCAAAGAGGTCTATCTAAGAAAATATTGCACCCACGGGATTTTCGATGGTGGGATGTTAAAGAGGACATCAAGAAGAAGAAAAACCAGTCGGATTCACTTTGATCTGTCGAGGCGTTCTCAGGTTACAGGATGTCAAATTTGAGAATTGTGAGAAACGTCGCAATACCCCACCTCCTGTGGACATTTTCAACAAAATTTTGGAAAAATGTTTTTGCTGTTTTTTATCTGAATTGTGCAAAGATGATTTTTTAATTTAATTATCGTAAATTTTAAAAATTCAAATGTGTTTCTTGTAAGTTTTCTAAACTCTAAGTACATCTTTATTAGTTTAGAGCCAAGTAAATCTTCCCTTCTCCACTATTTTATTTAATTTCTCAATTTTCATGTAGGTACCTCATTTCATGTAGATACCTTCATGTGCTGGGTATTAATAATTAAGCTCAACACTAGTTTTTAGATACCTCTCTGTTTGTCCAATGTAGACACCATCGCAAGACTCACAGGAAATTTGGTGTATAAAGTTATAAAATGATTATTATATATAATTTTGTAGCTTTCCACCCAATTTAATTCTTCAACGAAACATCACTCAAACCTCAACATACGGAATATTTTGTTTCTGACAATGTCATGCATATCCATTTGTTTCTTCTTCGGTACTTTTCTGCATTTTCTCATTTTCTTAACAATCATTATATTATTTATTTAAAAGGCTTCAGAGCATCGGTCGCCATTTTTGACAAAGTCAATTTGACAGGTTGTGTCCTTCTTCTTCTTATTGCGCCCTCTCCTTTCGAAGGTTGGCGATCCACACAGCTAACATTGTTCTGGATACAACAACTTGAAATATTTCAATGAAAGTGCACCCAAACCACCTTCTGAGGTCTTTCAGCACGGAGTTCTGACGTCTCCTAATAGATCTTTTTCCTTGAGTCTTTCTTTCAATTATTAGTCTCAGCATTTCATACTTGTTGCGTCTTATAATGTGGCCTATGTATGTAGTTTTTCTTTCTTTGATGAGGGCCATTAGTTCGTTCGCCTTCTTTTCGCCTTCTTCATTCGTCTAAGTACTTCTTCGTTCGTAAATCTACGTAGTACTTTTGTAAATCTAAAAGTATTCTTTTCCGCATTTTTTGTTTTGAGTAAATTTATCATCAATTTTTACTGATTTCTCCTCGGAAAAGAGAGATTGGAAAAATCTGTCTTCTTCACTACATGTCTGAGCTCAAAACAGCTGAAAATGAGGTGTCGCTTGCCACAAAGACTAAAAAAAAATTTTTTTTGAGTGACGTTGAAACAAAACTTCAAAAATGCTTCGATTTTATTTACGTTCTTATTTAATTCAATATTGAAATGAGCAAATAAAAACCGTTTTTTAAATTTGACACGTAGTACTACAATTTTTTTTTTATTTTTTGAGTTAAACAAGGCAAGTGACACCTTTCAAATGCTTTGGGTTTTTAGTAATGTAGTGAAAAAAACACAATTTAGTTATTAATATTTTCCACAAAAAAATCACCAATTTTAATAAAAATTACGATAGAAGTTAAGTTAAAAGTGAAAAACATAACTGTTTAAATTGTACATAATAATTACCATTTTAGGGGTACATATTTCAGCAAAAAACTCCAAACGTACGTTGTCTATATGTACATTTTATTCGTAGAAACGTAATTAGAACCTTAAATATGCGTATCTGAGACGTACACTGCTACTTAGACAACATTGTTAGGTCATGTTTCGTTCATTCCCTATAGCTTTAAGCTTACACTTTATCAATCGATATGCCTTCACAATTTCCGCTGGCAAAATTTAAAAAAACCGGAATTAACCCCTCCAGCACAAGTGCGGAGACACCGCGGGTCGCTAAAAAGGAAAAAACCAATACGGACCTATTTGTCATGACGTCAAATTTATTTATTAACAAGGCTGACCGCTGTTACCACATCCTCTAATTGAGAGTTATAACCTTTATTACTTTCAAGGGAAAAAGAACACGATGTTCGGTGTCCTGCAATTTTTTTTCAAACTGTATTTTTCTGTGGGGACGAATCCTGTTAATATTCATTTGGATTTGCATTAGTGCCACCGCACCACAGAGTGTGTATGGGGGGTAAGACTTACAACGTTCTGTTACGTGTTATTTTTTGCGTCATAAACTCAACAATTGCAACAACAAGTTGGAGCGTGTGTGAGACACAACACGTTCCCTATATACAAAGCCGCAAATAATATTCGTTCCTCGTATAAAAATCCCCCCTTTAAGTGAGTTGTGTGGGCGTCTTTCTCCTATCGCAAATAAGCTTTGACGTCTATTCCTTACATCTGTCATTTTTCATGCAAATCAGGATGCACTCAACGTGATCCGAAGGCAATATTAATATCGAACGTGGTCTCGAGTCATATTTCTTCGGATGAAATTGATATATTGTGTCATATATTAGAGGAAGGGAAATTTATTAAGCCCTTTTAGGAAAACTACAACTGCAAAACAATGCAATTCGCATTTTATGGCTCTGATGTATCGTGGCCAATACCGTATTCATAAAAATCCCCAGACGACCATCTCGTGTTATCAAACAGACTCGTTCAAAATTACCTTAGGGCATAGATTCCTGGACCGTGGAAGATTGATGTGATATTAAGTTTCGTGTTTGAATAAATATCATTGCACCACGCAGCTTATTTCAGAGATCAGTGAGTATACGTATACAGTATGGGTTATGTTAATGTAAACAACGTGTAAACGCCCCGTGCCTCAAAAAGTATTGAATTTTTAAGTAAAATTACATAGAAAATTATTATTTGGACCCATAAAAAAACAGAGTCCTGTTTGGCGGCGGAGGATTTTTCCTTGAGTCAGTTTTTTGAGTAACTTTTCTAGGAAATCGTAAAGTGGGGTTAGGATGAGCCAGAGTGATGAAGCTGAAAACTCTGCAGAGGAGTGCCTGCACTGTAAGGTCATAATGGAAGCGGGATCTCAATCTTATAGGTGTGATGTATGCTTGGGTCTTGTCCATAAGGAGTGTGCTGACTTGACCCCCTCCGAAGTGAAATGCTTTCCACTGCAGAAATGTGTGTTGGTGTTTCTGTGTAAGGGCTGCATAGAGATTACAAGAAAGCTGCCTCTTATTGTTGCAAAACTTGACAGGTTGCAATCTGATATTGCTGATATAAAAAATAAAATCAATATGTCCAGTAAGGGCTTGGTATGCCAGACTAACGGTATGACCCACGGTATAGTATACACAGGGATGCAGCTGCAAGTAAGAATAGAAATGTGGTAATTATCAAGCCAAAAGAAAAGAAAACACACAAACAGAGAAAACAAGATCTATTAAAAAAAGTTGACCCTGTCAAGCTAAATCTAGAAATGAACATTGGTAGAAACATTAGAAATGGAGGGGTAACCTGTGAGTGTCGTAGTGAGGCGGAAATGACCGTGGTGAAGGAAAAGATTAAGCAAAAAATTAGAGATCAATATGAAGTACAATTACCAAAAAAAGTGTACCCAAAAATTAAGATAATAAACATTCCAATTGAGATCAGGAAAGATAGTACGGAGTTAAGAAAAAAATTAATTGAACAAAATAACTTAATGGAGCAGAGAAGGGAAAACTGTGTCTTAAATGTGTTCCATATTACAAAGAAGATAAACGGTTACTACAATGTGTTGCTGGAGGTGGATATGGAAACATTTGAAGATCTAACAACCAGGCAGGCGGTTTATGTGAGCTTATATAGGTGTCGAGTATTTGAATTCATAAATGTGATAAAGTGCTTTAAATGCTATGGCCTCCACCACTTTCCAAGTGAATGTAGGGAAGAGGTTCAAGCCTGTCCCAAATGTGCGGGAGAGCACAAAGAGATGGAGTGCCGAGCAGGGAGCTCCAGATGCATAAATTGTGTGCGTGCAAACCAAAAACTGGGAACAAGTATGGATACAGGTCATGTGGTATGGGATAGAGCTTGTCCATGTCTAAGAAGGGCAGAAGAGGCATTCAAAGGTAAGCTGAATTATAACGCAGTATAGCAATTAAAATTAAAGTTTGTAGTCTTAAATGTGCAAAGCCTGTTGCCAAGAAATTGAACAGTATATTAAAAAATATGATATTAAATTGTTCTTTGCAACCGAAGCCCGAATAACTAGTGATATCAAAGATACTGAAATTTATATAGATGAGTACAATATAGTGAGATGTGATTCAGAAAGAAGGCATACAGGTGGTGTGTTGTGTTATATTAAGAGCAACATTGCCTATGATATCTTGATGATTCTAAGTATCCCAAAAAAATTGTGGATTATAGCTGTTAGTGTTTTGGATTATGAATGTCTGATCCATTGCATATATCGTTCGCCCAGCTCAATTGCTTCTGAAACTTTAAACCATTTGGAAAATATCTTTGAAGATATTATACTGCTGCAGCACAAAAGAATCTTTATTGTGGGAGATTTTAATATCAATCTGGCCAATAAAAACTCTACCTATGGAAGGAGGCTTCTAAGAACAATGAAGACCTTCAGCCTAGAACAAAGAGTCACACAATACACTAGAGTTGATGGGGATCATAAAACTATGGTTGACCTGGTATTTACGGATGGCAGTGAGGCCTCAGTGAATGTGGCTGATTCTCCCAAAATAAGTGACCATGATCTAGTTATTGTACAAAGTAAAAGCAAACAGAATATGAATGTTCCAACGGTGATGCCAGCAGACAACAGTTTACATATCGAGACTTAAAAAATATTGAACCACAGAGGTTCCAACTTGAGCTGCAAAGCCAAGAGTGGGGTGACAATGGCAACATAAATGATACACTATTACTGTTTAATAAGAACATTATGGACTGCCTGAATATAATGGCACCAGAGCAGACAATGTCCAAAGCTGTAAAGAGCAGCAAGAGATGGTTTGATGCCGAAATTAAACATTTAATGAATGAACGTGATACACTGTATAAAAGGGCAAGACTGGTGAATACTAATGAAAACTGGGTTGCATGCAAACTGAAAAGAAATAATGTTGTAAGCGAAATAAGAAAGAAAAAGAAAGCTTACTATGAAGCAGTTATTGATCAAAATAAAGGGAACAGTAAGCTGATGTGGAAAGGAATCAAGGAAATCCTAGGAAAAACAAAGAAGTGTATAATAAAAGAAGTTTACTTCAATGGTGTAAAGTTATGTGATACAAATGTCATTGCAAATGCCTTCAACAACTACTTTATTAGCAGTATACAAGAAATTATAGTCAGCAGGGTACCCATGCAATCTGATGAAGTAGAAGATTTTGATAATAGATTGAATGAAAACCAGAGTTTGAAGGAGTTTCACAAATGTACACACCAAGATGTGAAAGTCATTATTAAGGCACTAAATAAAGAGTATTCAATTGATGGAATTTCAAGAGCTGTTATAGAATTGGGTGGTGAGGTAATGGTAGAGAAATTAAAAGATATTATAAATATCTCTATTGAAACCAGTGAAGTCCCTGATCTTTGGAAAGTATCTACAATTGTACCAGTGCAAAAAGTTATGAACACCAAGCAATGTGAAGAGTTTCACCCAATAAATATGTTACCATTATGCGAGAAAGTGTTCGAAATATACTTTAAAAACCAGCTACTCAATCATTTGACTGTGAACAATATCTTGATACCCAACCAATCAGGGTTCCGTGAACACCACTCCTGTGAAACAGCAATCCAGTTTGTGATCTCTAAATGGAAGGAACAAATTTATGTAAATAAGGTTGTATTTGTGGACTTTAAAAGAGCGTTTGAGACTATTGACCGTGACTTATTACTAATGAAGTTAAACAGAATTGGCGTGGTAGGAAATTCAAATAGGTGGTTTGCTAGTTACTTAAGAGCTAGGTATCAGAAAGTAAGAGTATGTAATTCTTATTCAGAATTAAGACTGGTTGAGAATGGAGTGCCACAGGGGAGTGTCCTGGGGTGCTTGCTTTTTATAATATATATCAATGATATTGTTGAAAACATGGAAGATGAGGATGTATTTATGAACCTATTTGCTGATGATACTGTTATATCTGTTACCGGGGGCACAGTGGCTAAAGCGCAGCAAAAAATCGGTAATGTACTGGCTAAACGAGAAGTCTGGTTAAAATGCAATAAGCTGTTCGTAAACGTCAAAAAAACAAAATGTATGCTATTTTGTGCCCAAAGGTACAATGAGAATTTAGAAGTAAAACTATTAAATGAGAAAATAGAAGTTGTAAGGGACTATAAGTACCTGGGTTTAGTTATTGATGATAATCTGAAATTTTCTCTACATATAAGATACATTTGTGATAAGATAAGCAAGAAGATTAATTATTTCAATAGAATAAGCACTAACCTTACTATGTATGCACGTGTTTTGGTATATAAATCAATAATCGCTCCGCACTTTGACTACTGTCCCACTCTTCTTTTATATACAAATGAGGGAGGCAAAGATATGCTGCAAAAGCTGCAAAATCGTGCAATGAGAGTGATATTAAAGGTGAATAGATACACGCCTATTGTGATCATGTTAGACTGTCTGAGTTTTATGCGCATAAAACAAAGAATGATATATAATAATATTATATTTATTTATAAAATGTTAAATAACATGCTGCCAAAATATATGTGTGATAAAATCAGTTTTGTATGTGAAAAACATAGTCGTAATACAAGAACGGCAAATAATATATACAGAGAGGACCAAAAGTCCCGCATAAATTCAATAAAAATTCAAGGAAATTTTTTTTATCAAAATGCTCGAACACGTCAATTGTTTTTCTTGGTTGTGCATTTTTTGACATGACAGACATGTATACAGGGTCATCCATGTAGTAGATAAATGTCACTTTTTAATTTTTTCTAATGGAACCCCCTGTATATAAAAAGTTTTTTAAATTCTCTTGGAGTTTCTAAACATATTTTGTATCACATACCATAACCCTAAACGCAACAGTTAACGAGAAATTTGCGATTGAATACCACAAAGCGCACTCATTTAATTACCTACAAATACTAGGTAGGTAATCAAATTACCTAATTGACCTATGACTTTTAAGTTTTTAATTTTCAAAAGTGACATTTTGACAAACACCTATTTCTAATTTTGTTTACTGTTGTGCGGCAAAATGGCGAAATTAAGCGAAACTCAAAGAACAGAAATTTTAAGTATGATTGGATGCGGTAATCGAAAAAGAACTCAAAGCGAAGTTTGTGAAATATTCAATAGCAAATATCCGGATAGTCAAATATCGCAGTCTACCGTGAGCAGAATTGAAAGGAAATTTAGAGAAGTGGGACACGTAAGAGACCTTCCCAGATCTGGTAGACCCTCGATTTCCCAGAATAAGACATTAAACGTTCTTTTATCCATTGAAGAAAATCCCCATAAACCAACTCAAGAAATAGCATTGGATAATGAAATCGGAAAATCATCTGTTCGAAGAATCCTCAAAAAAGAAAAATATCATCCGTACAAAATAAAATCAATTTACGAACTTAACGAAGATGATCCAGATCGTCGATTGGAATTTTGCGAAATTTTGATGAACAGATCCAACAATGACCGTTTTTTCTCTAGAAGAATAATTTTTTCTGATGAATCAAAATTCTGTTTAAGCGGTATGATGAACAGACAAAACTACCGCTACTGGTCCTCCACGAATCCAAATTGGGCGATTGAATCTCACACCCAATATCCTCAGTCTGTCAATGTTTGGGCCGGTATTGTCGGAGATAGAATCATAGGACCTTATTTTCTTGAAGATACTCTAACAGGCCACCGTTATTTGCAATTTTTAAGAAATGACCTAATTCCTGACCTTTGTATTATGTTTCCAAATGCAAATAACCCGAATATTCCAGATGAATCAATTTGGTTTCAACAAGATGGCGCGCCACCACACTTTAGCAGGGAGGTGCGACAATATTTAAACGAAGTGTTTCCGGGTCGATGGATTGGACGAAGGGGACATTTAGAGTGGCCTGCAAGGTCACCTGATCTCACTCCAATGGACTTTTTCTTATGGGGTTATCTAAAACATAAAGTGTACCTAAATAAGCCCGACAGTATAGAAGAGTTAAAAACGAAAATTACGCACGTAACTCAACAAATACCCGCTGAAATGATAAGAAACGTGCTAGACGAATTTGAATTACGGCTTGCCCACTGTCAAGAAGTTAACGGGAAACAGTTCGAGCATTTAATTCATTAGAGTCAGTAGTTAATATCGTAATTTTTTTCAATTGTTAATAAATTAACTCGTTATTTTCATGTAGGTATTATTACCGTAAATTTCTCATTACCTGTTGCGTTTAGGGACAGTGTATGTAATACGAAATATGTTTAGAAACTCCAAAAGAATTTAAAAAACTTTTTATATACAGGGGATTCCATAAAAAAAAATTAAAAAATTACATTTATCTTCTACATGGATGACCCTGTATACATGTCTGTCACGTCAAAAAATGCACAACTAAGAACAACAATAGACGTGTTCGAGCATTTTGATAAAAAAAATTTCCTTAAATTTTTATTGAATTTATGCGGGACTTTTGGTCCTCACTGTATATTCCTCGTGTGAGCAAGTCGCAAACGCAGGGATCTTTATTCTATAGAGGATTTAATCTATATAATGGGTTACCAATAAATGTTAGTAGTTAATCAAAGCGGATTCCAGGACAATTTCAAGGTCACAGGAACATTCATGAGCCTCCTAGATAACGCTAGACGAGGTTACTAGGCGTTGACCTTGAAAATCGCGCTCATGACCTTGAAAAGTGACCTTGAAATTGTCCTGGAATCCGCTTTGATTAACTACTAATGTTAAGAATATACAATCTTTGGAGGGATTCAAAAGAAAGATAACCCAAATTGTTAAACATATATATTAGGATTTACATAGGATACGTATGTATTAAGAAATTAGACATGTACTTAAATCATATTATGTAGCAAGCTTGCTAAATAAAGGCCATTCATTCATTCATTCATTCAGTATGGTTTTGCTCTCTAATAATTGTGAATATGAATTTAATGGAAAGTTTCGGACTTGCGGGTCCTGCGTTTCATTCGGCAGCAATATCGGAAGGAACGAAAATGCCAGCTTCAGTCTTCGTCACCGGAGGGAGCTCGCGATTAGGACGAATTTCGTTCCGGCTAAGCGATGCATGAACTATAAAATGATTCTGTAAACGTACAAAACACCGAAATATACGGAATTAATTCGCTGTAAGCAGTGACATCCGCACACGTCAAGATGATAGCAAGCGGAAACCGGACCGATCTGGCGCAAACAGGGCCGAATAAAGTTGCAGAACGCTCCGGCATCGCTGGATAGCGCTGCCACTGCTGCTGCTGGCTCTGTCACCGATCTTCCGCTACATTTACTATGCACACGGCTTTTAGAAATCGCACCCGACGTTTTATTTTTGGAATATGCATGGATGTCTTCTTTGTTTCCTGCTATTAATTTTGCTATTGTAACATTTCTTTTGTCGGCCCTAGACCACGTTTCCGCACCCACCGAAATGTCTTACTCCAGAGAAACGAGTTTTAATGCAACTGAGACACCTATTCGAACCTTATCTTTCATCAAAAAGCGACATGCCAGTCCAATGAACGTCAGCGTTCCTGATAGTAGTAGTGGTAGTAGTAGTAGTAGTTTTTTTTTCTCGTGAGGTGTGAAAATGCTTTTTACGCACGAGGTGTGGGACTCGCGCTCTCGACTCCTAGGAGCGCCCTACCCACTAAAACCACACCTCAGTGGCACTGATGCTTTCTTCTTTGGAACTGCCCGCTGGTATTGCTTCAAAGAGAGCGTCTTATATGCGTTTTCCTCCTTTTCCCGCATCTTTACCACAATATTTTGTGGTTCCCATAGTATTCCCTGCTATCATTCTGTACATCTCCCATCTGTTGGACTCGAAGAATGGATGCTCAACGGTATCCGTTTTGTCTATATGACTGGAAACCTCCCCGTGTCTTTTGTTAACCCATGCTTCTATGTTTGGTATGAGTGTACGAGCCAACTTGCCCTTTTCCGCATTATCTTGCCATTCTTCATTCCATCTTGGGAGGGTGATTTCTCTGGCAGTTTTTTGTCGATTCCTTCTTGTATTCTGCATCTCTCCTCCACAAGCAGGTAGATTGGAAGGGTTCTGGCTATTACCAGTAGGGCCTTGGTTAAAACTAGGTTAAACTACGTTAAACAAGGCCAATTAAACAAGTTTATTTCGATAAACTGTTTTTAAAAACTTTATTTCAAACTTAAAACTGTAATTTACAAAGTTACTACCCAAAATAGCTACAATACAATGTCGAAAGCTAATCGAATAATGGAAGTCACACATCTCTACTTAGACCAATCCTTGCTGAAACTGCTTTCCCTGAATTAATATATAATTCCAAACATACCCTAGTGACTTGTACTGGAGAAACCAACACCCAACACAAAATCATGGTTTCCCTCTTAAATGAATACGGTATAGACGAAAAGATCGATACGGCAAAATTTTTCATGTTTAGGGATCTGTATCTCGGAAATGCCTTAGCCGAAATTCATAAATTAAAGAGACGTTGGAAGATCGTTTCTTCTAGAATCAGGGAGGGAGGCTAGTTTTAAACCAAATTGATTTTCTAAATGATATACAGGGTAAAGAAAAAAGCACTGCAAAATGGTTGCATTTCAACCCACTGCAATTGGTAGCTAGAGTATCTTCAGAACATTCGTTCCTATGAGATTTGAGGACCTTGACTAATATCTCGGGACATGTTCGGCGGTTTTTAATTTTATGGCCCACAAGCGAAATTACGGGGGTTTTTCAAAAAGTGTGCGTTTTCTTATAAGCTGCCCTGTATCGCGAGAATTCTTCTATTTCCCTCTCTAGGTCCTCTGATGTTTGGTAGTTTGGGGTTTTTTATGTTTTCGACGGCACGTCCTGCTTTTGTTGTCACAGTCCTAACGTTTTGTCTCATTGTCATATTTCTATCCAGGTAAACACCCAAGTACCTAGTACATTCCTGGCTTCTGATAGTAACGTCTTCTACCCTGACTTCAACATCTTTCACAGTTCTCTCTCCTGCTAGAACAACTACCTCTGTCTTTTTTTGGTAGTGGGGTTTTTGGTCTCTGTTTTGGTCTCAGCCACGTTGTTACGTCTTCCATTACTTGATTTTTTGATATTTTGGGAATAATGCTTCTGCCACCTTCATTTGATGTTCATCACTAAGTTCTCTGTCTCTATCTCTCTGCCACGGTACTTCTTGAACTCTGTCCCTATTTCCTCCACTAATTTCTCTAATTGTCCTTTTTTGAGAATCTAGCCCCTGTTTTCCTTACTAATGTTTCGTGTCTCTGTCGTCACTTCATTCACTTCAAATGTGATATGTTGGTGCCAGCTGAGGGTTTCTTCTTCGAGTACTTCCCAGTTAGTAATAATTCGCCTCAGGCACTGCTTCCTAATTTAATATCACGAGGTCATCTTCTAGTAACCATTCTCAGAGAAGTTTCCCTCTTTTATCCTCTATTTGGGATCCCACAGGGATGATTACTTATTTTCTTTGCTTTTTGGATTCTGGAATTTGGATTCTGAAATTTGAATCTTTGCTTTTTTGGAGAGAGATATAACAACTGAAGATAACCATATCTTCTAATTCCACCCAGATGTATCCTTCTTCTCTCCCGATGTGTCTTGTTTACTGCTGAGAGGTTCTTATTATTACTGCTACGTTCAGCCTGTTGTCCGTGTACAGTTTAGGTGCGTTTAGGGCTTTTTTTCTATTAGGCTCCGCTATTATCACGATGTCTGCTTCTTCATCCTCTGCTACTGTAAACATGAGATCCATTGCCTCCCTTGATCTGTCTATATTACCTTGGATTACTTGGAAGCCGTCCCCTCTTCTCCTTCCTCTGTTCCTTCAACAGCCTTCTGTATTCTGGATATTTCATCATCTCGGGTTTGTGTCCTAGAGCGTTGCAAAGGTAACACTTTTGTTTGTTCCTGTAGTCTATTTTGGAGTGTCCTGTTTTGTCCGCATTTGTGACAGAATTCTTCCCTCTTATTTTTTTCGCATTTATTTGCCCAGTGTCCCACTCTGTGGCATTTAAAACATTTAGATAGTGTTTTCAACCCTCGAACCCTCCATTTGTTCCATCCGTGTCCAAGTATCTTTTTTGATACCAGCAGCCTGGCTGTTTCTATCCCCAGGGTGAGGAAGGCATAATTATATAAAGGCGTTTCGCAAAATTCTTATCCCTAGACCACCTTAACTACTAGACTGAAATCTTCCATAAAAAACCGTTGAAACGTGGCAATTTGACGCTCTATAAAAATATTATCGCGCTAGAGGCCGCTAGTGGTCACTGACAACGACACACTTGACAAAAAGTTATTTCAGACCCTGTCACTGTCGATGTTACCGGTGTGACGTCACTAAGGTTATTTTTCTATCAACAACAAACAAACAAATAAAAATACTATACACAAAGTATTGACCATTCCAGAACAGCTCGAATGGTCTAGGAATGGACGGGAATGGTTAAATATATCTCAAAATTCTTATATCAAACATGAAACATGATGATCAAGATCAAGTTTTAAGTTACATCTCATATTTTAAAAGAGTTGATCCGCCATATTGCCTTGAGGGGCAATGACGTAATTCTGGAATGATTAATTGAAAGCTATGATCTGAACCTGACATTGACAGACTCGACAGGACGTCATTTCTGACCTTGTCACTGTCGATGTTACCGTTGTGACGTCACTAAGGTTAGTCTTCTCTCTGTCAATGCTACTAAACGTACTAAGCAGAAGGTATTGAAAGTTATGATCTGGATAGGATTGATTTCTACAGCTGATTTCTAAGCAATTTGAGCATGGAAGTTCAATCCGATACAGATCAAGAACTTCTGAAAAACGCTTATCCATATCATTCTGGAAAACATTCTTATTTTTCAGAAAACTGAAAAGATAAACGAATTTTCTAAATTTCAATTTACCAACATCACCCCGTGTCTCGGGATTCCAAGGGGCATAAAATTTCGGTTGGCGCCATTTTTTATTTTACATAAGAGTTGCAAGACCGCAACCCTCTTAATATGTCGATGTAAGACAAAGTTTAGGTACTACACATTTCAGAAAACTTCTTCAATTTTTGTTTTTCTAATTCCGATACAATAAACGGTGTATCATGCAAGGAAAAATTATGAAAAATAAGAGAGTTACCCCACAAAAGTCCCCAACAAAAGTTGGACAACTACCATTATCAAATTTTAAACCTCTTAATAGAACATAACCATACATTTCAGAAATACCTGATACTACCTATCAACTTTGGGCATCAAAACTACCAGTTGGTCCTAACTCGTCGCCTTCAAGAGTGCCTGCTAGTCCGGATTCATTGACGTCAAAAGTATCTGATAGCAGCCTTCAGAGTTACCTACTCTGATGCCTGATAACGCCAAACCATTCCCTCGGTATGTATATCTTTAACATTAATAAAGATACAATATTCTTAAACTGGGTGAGAAATGCGTCATGTCCAATGACAGCAGCTTCATACTGAAAAGAAATTGCTGAAATGAGTGCCCAATTGTGGGGAATATCTTTTGAAATAAATAAGTTACTAATTTCTCAAACTGGCTGAAAAAGGGACAAATTGGCAGAAAAAGGGTATCCATGGATGGATATGTTTTTTAAAAAAAAATATCATTTCAAACCTTTATTTTGTGCGGAAAAATAGAACTTAAAACCATCATATTGCGCTTCGCGCCCTATCAATAATTAAAAAGGTGTTGAGTCGCTGGTGTAGGATAAATAGCCACTTCACTTTCTCGAAATCGCCAACGTTTCGACCTTTATTTTTAGGTCTTCCTTAGGGCTTTTTCTGTCAGTGAAGAATGTCACGTCATTTTAACGACAGTTTTGGTTTTATGTACTACCATGATGGTCTATATATATTTTGGTGACGTTCTTCACTGACTGAAAAGCCCTGAGGAAGACCTAAAAATAAAGGTCGAAACGTTGGCGATTTCGAGAAGTGTGACTATTTGTCCTACACCTGCGAACCAACACCTATCTAGAACTAAAAACCTCAAGTTGGAAAGCCCAATTTGTTTCCGAAAGTTTATTATAAAGGGTGTAGAGATTATTTTCACGTCAAAGAGGTAAGAAAAGAGTGAACACGAGTTTAAAATTAATTAATTAAAATACACATAAAAAAACAACAATTTTTTTTAATTTAGCAAAAGCCGTCCCCCGCCCCCTCCCCTTCCAATATAAGAATCAGAAAAAATTATAGACACTTCTTTACAAATTTTTGGTTTTTACTAAATATATTTTTACTAATAACCTTCGCTGCTAAAGCATTTTTGCTTAGAATTATGATTTTTATTCAGTAGGTGGTAAGCTAGTAGATATGCAGCAAGGACTCTGGCACCCTTTCAGTCATTTTCTTATGTGAATTCCCATAAGAAAATCTGTTAAAGTAATCTTATAATTCTGTAACTCTTCAAAGTTTATAAGCTAAGGAAAAACTTGATAATTCAGAATATGTCGTTGTACAAGTCAAATTGTGTCAAATAACTCTAAAACAAAAGGATTTGAATATTTTAACAAATTAGGCAATTAAAATTATACATGGTATCTCAGATTTAAGAATCCAAACTTTAATGAAGACACGTGGTATGTTAAAAAAAATTTAGACAGTTTGACTTGAAACTTGAAAAAAAAAATTGTTTATTTGGAAATTTCTCAAAAAAGAAAATCTACATTCGCAGTTATCAAATGTGCATTTAATCAATGTGTAATTAAATGTCTTAATGTGTGTAAAGCAATAATATATTTGCCAATCAAAACACTCCTGAAATCAACCAAACAAAAAACTAAAAAACAGATTTGTTTTATTTATAAGGAGAGAATTACGATGTGGGATATGAAGATAAGACAATGACCCTCTTAAAGGTAAGCAGAAAAACGTTAGTTTTCAATTAATTCCCTAAAATTGCAATTCTTTCCCTATTTAACTCACTTGCTAGTTTCTGAGATCTCCTCACTAAATAACGAAAAAAAACTCACCCTGTACCTGTACTCTTGAGAATTTTTATAAGAGGTATCGGTAGAGCCGTCGATTCGGTTCATACACTTCTAATCCTTCGGAACCTTTCAGTTCCGTAAATAATATTCTTTTTTTGCTCTCTGATTCGTCCAGGGACATTAGCAACGACAAAATCAAAAAACAAAAACAACAAGTACAGTAATTTGAATATACATAAAAGGAGGACAAGAGTCCACTTAAATGTTAACATCATAACTCATTGCACTCATCAAGTAGGTATGCGGTAGTTTTTTTGCTTAAATTACACACATACGACATCCTGGCAGCAAAATACATTTTGGGTGGTCGTCGGCATACTCAAGACAAGCCCAGGGGTGACCCATGTCATTTACATAAATAGTAACAGTTTGGAACCCAGTATTGAGCCTTGTGTTACCCCTCTACTTAGAATTGATGGGTCAGAGAATAGGTTTACTCCATCCTGCGTCACACACAAAGTCTGTTCCCTGTTGGCAGGGTAACCCTCTATTAACTGAGTAGAAACTCCCCTGATCCCACACGCTCTCAGCAGCTTTCGATAATCAACCGTGTCAAAGACCCTTGAGAGGTCAAAGAATATACCAGCAACATGGATGTTTCTATCCATCTTCTGAATTATAAAAGATACCACCCTAAAAATTGCCATCTGTGTTGAGTGGTTATGTCTAAAGCCATACTAACTGTTTGTTAAAACGTTGTGGTTTTCCAGAAAATGCACTAGCCCCTATTATATATTGTTCTCTTAAAGACCTTTGAGAAGAATGAGGGCAGTATGGAAATCAACCTATAATTGCTTATAGTACACCTGTCACCCTTCTTGTGTACTGGTATCAGTTTTGCCCCTTTTAAGGCCGACGGAAATTCTCCGGTTATGAAGCAGTTGTTGATGACATCAGCAAGAGGCGATCTGCCTCAAAAGGAACATTGGCACTTCATCTATTACGGAAGAATATTGGTTGGGAAAGCCCTGTACAACTTTTTCTACTTTCATGTTGTCAGCAAGCCACAGCCATAATGTCTCACCACCATTAAGTAGGGGGGGGGGCACTCTTGCGATTTCGGGAACATTGGAAACGTTGGCCGTAATAAGGGTTGCAACAAAGAGATTAGCGTATCCTCCTCCAGTACACCATTTTGGTCGTTTAAGGTAATTTGGGTATCTCTGTGTTTGATTTTGTTTGACTCGGTTCTGTAGATATTCTAGGCCGTCTTTGTAGCATTTCGAGAGTTTACGATTTTATTTTCGTTTAGTGCAATTACCGACTTGAGAGTAAAAAGAATAGGAAGACTCTATGGAAACTTCCTTATTTGAAGATGCTTGAGAAAAAGCCACCACTAGGTAAAAGTACTTGAATTTCTATTGTCTTTAATATCTTTGAATTTATATACGACATATTGACCAGAATAAAAAAGTAAGTAGTTTCAAAACTATTCCTAGTTTTCACTTGGTAATGAGCAAGGATAGCGCTGGTCGAAACGTCGGGTAAAACTTCAATGAAGGCACAAGAAATACAAATATCTGCATCTATTTCCCGAAGTAATGTTTCAAATAAATTCAAATAAACATTCTCATTTAGCTCTCTTCTTAAATAGTTTCAAGAATACGGAAATGTTAGTTTTCCATGGGTATCTTCGATTATACCAACAATCTGTTTGAGAGCAACAATGTTTTTTAAAAAAAGCTTGCAGAATACGTGAAAAAATTACATTGAATGTGCAACTGCAGTTTTTTCTGATTTTACTGAAGCATTTGCTATAATCACCACTTTCCTTAGTTTCTCAGGTCTCAGAGGGTTATTTTCGGGGGTCACCACACTTGTAGTGGGATATTGGACTGCGTCCGCGTTGCTCTTCAGGACTCATTTTTCATTCCACTGCTTTTGTGTTAAATGTATATTAAATGCTTTGGCACACCTGAAAATAGACGAAAAGTTTATCCTCTTTGCTGATGACTTTAGCACCATAGAACTCGAACTTTCTGCATAATTTGGTGAATGGAGATCTTGTTGTCCGAACGCAAGTGAGGACTATAACGAGCAGCTTACTCTGACTTTTTGGTTGTATATTTTTGGTTCTAACGCTTATAACTCTTAAACTGCTCACTTGACGGAATTTCGCTGTAAGTACAGAAATGAACGGGCATTTCAAAAATGTGCTCGGTTTTTCAGTACGTGCGGGGAGGGGGGGGGGCTGACCAGTGGCCTACCGAAGTCAAAAAATGCGTTTTCTTAGATACCCAAAACATTATCGGTTTTACCGTAACTCCGGGGCTACGTGGGGTATAGGGCTACCCATGGGTAGATTTTCTCTTATATGTAGATGATAAATTTTGAAGTCTAATTCCGATAAGTTAAATAGGAAAATCTACAAAAAATCGCGGTTTTTTGAAAAAAAAAAAATTGTAATGGTCAACCTAGTCAGAGCTTCGAAAATCGGCTCTACGTGTAGCTCTACGTGTAGATATGTTTACGTTTTAGATAGTATAAAGTGTCCCAAAAAAATGTTGTAACCTAGAATTTTAGGATTTTTGCATGTAGATCGATATCAATTAATTTATTGCGTTAATTCGAGTAGTTTTATGATAAATAGAGCGTTGATTTCTGTTTTAAATAGTATACGGTGTCCAAAATAATGCTAAGTGCTAATTCTAAATTTTATTACCTTATTTTAAACACTGCATTGATTTCTGATTTAGATATTATAGGGTTAGCCAAAAATTGGCAAATATTACATTTTTACGAATAATGAAAGCTAGAAAAGTGAAATTTCAATTGTCAAACTATGGGCGCCCCGCGCGCATGGTCAAAAAAAAATGGGAAACTCCTAAGCTAATAGGAATATTAAAAATCAAAAAGTCGATGCCGGGGTATTTTTTTCGAGCTGAATTCATTGCCGCAAACAGAAATCTGTTGTCGTCTTTCGTTTTCTTGCAATTGATGAAAGTTCAATTTTTGCCATTTTCGAAAATACCTTGTAATTTTTTTATTAGTCTAGCTTGGTAAAAATGGTTTTTACATTATTAAGGCACATTTTTTGAATAGATTCCAATGGTAATTTTTTAATTTTTATAAACCCATTGTTTTTTGAGTTAGAACATAAACTTCTATTTTCTTAAATACAACCTATAACTTCTTTCTACTTTGGTAGAAAGAGATCTTTTTTCTCTTTAAAATGACGTATAACATATTAGGCTTTACATTGAATTTATATACTTTTTTTAAGAAAAACTCTTTTTCGAAATAGTTGACCATGACGCGTGACGCGTTAGACGCATGACGCGTTAGCTCTTGTCCGAGTTAGTGAGATATTCTAATATGACGTACCAAAACAGTGTGTTCCCCCGACTCTCAGCGTCCGCTGACTAAACTTCTAAATTGCTGTCGTCGGCCGAACTTACCCAATAATTACACTTCTAACATGTTTTTTAAAACTTTGAATATCCCTGGTCTAACGACTACAACAGAAAGTTTTATTGTTCTCTTATTATTTTTAAAATATTGGCATCATATAATCATAATTTTAGTTCAAAAATATTTTCAAGTTAGCAGCAAATTTAAAGGCGCAAAAACATAACTATTTTAAATTCAAAACTAAACATCACAACAATAACAAGTTCAGTTACTAGTTTTAACAACTAGATATATTCTTTAATTAAAATAAAATGTGACACAGAAACGACAACTATTTTAAATAATGTAACAAACAATAAACTACAAAAGATCTTCGTTGTTATCGATACCGGATACATAATTGGCACCTCCTGGAAACGCATTGAAGGGCATTTTGTATATGCAAATTTGAAATTGAATTTAAACAATTTAAAAAATTGTTTTGTGACTGGTCCATGATATCATTTGTAAGCCTATACAAATTATCTTTTAAGTGATCCCAAAAGAAAAAATCTAGAAGTGTCAAATCTGGCGATCGCGGCGGCCACTTGATGGGCCCTTTATTTCCTATCCATTGGTTGCCAAAGTTTTTCGTCAAAAAAATTTAAATAACCCGTGAGTTATGGGCGGTATAAGCCATCTTGTTGTAGAAAATAGGAATTTCTATAATTTAATGGAATCTCGTCCGTAAAAGCATCAATAATTTGTGTCAATAATGACTCTATACAAGGCTCAAGTAGGTTTGTATCATATATTCTATATGCGAGTTTTCTAATGTTGAGCAATGTGCACCAATCACTACTTTGATTACGGATGTCTCGGACTTGATGAGGATTCTCGTCAGACCAGCGAAACACGTTATTTCTGTTAAATATGCCTGCACTGCTAACAGACGTCTCATCCATTCAAATAACTTTTTCATGTAATCTTGGATCTTCTTGTCAATGGCTTAAGTACCATATTAGTCTCTTTCCATGATCTTCGGGAAGGAGATGCTGTTTTCTCAATTTGTAGGGCTTAAATTTATTTTTCTTTAAAATGCCTAATGCCCTAGATCTTGAAACTCCACACTCTGATTCAATTTGCCGAAGGGACATTGAAGGACGTGCAACTACAGCTCCTACTACTGTTATTGTTGCTGCTTCTTTATCCACGACATTATAGATGCTTCGTCTTGACTTGGAAAAATACTCAAAGCTCCTTAAGTTATCCTTCAATCTTTTGAATGTAGTTTTATGAAGCTGCCTCCTCTCAGGAAAACGATTCCAGTAAGACTCAAATGCAGCAAGCGTCTGCTTTATAATTATTTTGAATATAACACTCTAACATGTCGTATTTTCAAAAGATTGAAATTAAATTTTTTCGTTGCGTCCTTATAAGGGTAAAACTTAATGAACGTTATTGAACTGTCTACGCTACGAGATCATTGAATTTCTCAAACCGCGGACATATCGGCAGTGACAAGTGACAGCTGCACAACAAGATGACCGCGACATCGGCATCGCGTCATGACCTACTACTTCAAAAAGAAATTTTCATCAAAAAACTATATAAGTTCAAAGCAAAACCTAACATGTTATACGTCGTATTAAAGAGAACAACATTATCTTTCTAACAAAGTAGAAAGAGGTTATAGGTTGTATTTAAAAAAATTGAAGTTTATGTTATAACTCAAAAAACCATGGGTTTATAAAAATTCAAAAATCACCATTGGAATCTATTCAAACAAGTACCTTAATAATGTAGAAACCATTTTTACCAAACTAGACTAATAAAAAAATTACAAACTATTTTCGAAAATGGCGAAAATCGAACTTTCATCAATTGTAAGAAAACAAAAGACGCGAGCAGATTTCTGTTTACGGCAATGAATTCAGCTCGAAAAAATACCCCGGCATCGACTTTTTGATTTTCAATATTCCTATTAGTTAAGGAGTTTCCCATTTAAAACACCCAAATTAAGCCACCCTGTACAATGCAATTCAAATGTTCCGTTCAGATTAATTTAGTGAACTAGCCTGAACGATAAATTCTGAGGTCTGTATTGACTTCAGACATTTTACACCCACGTAGCTACTGAAAGGAAAACTGTCATCGGAATAGTACCCCTTGAGAACCATAATTGTTGGATATGGTGACCCAATTGCCAGGAAAATATTTTGCATTAATAGAGTTTTAACTTTTCGGGCTAGTTGCTCTAAACGGTTGTTCCTGTTGGTGTTCTTGCGTTACCGCCGCGTGACTCCTGCAGAGACTTGTTTCTGAACCATAGAATACTTACTGTCTAATATGTGCATCGTCACGTGATCTTTTCCTGAATTATAAATTTTTTGAATGAGTTATTCTTCAGCAACATTACTGGTCAATGTTGTACTTACTATTACTATTGTGCTTTCATAAAAATATATTTTCTGCCTGCACCCTGCTAAGCCGGTTGTTGTACCTACTCCCCCCCTCTCCATTAAAATTCAATGCCAATCTCCTCTATAAATTACTGGCGAGACTAAAAAAAATACCGGAAACCTCTCGGGGTGATTTTTCACAGAGCGCGGCGGCGAAAATTATCAGAGGACCATTAAAATACATCAAAAATTAATTTCTTCGCGAGCCCTAGATTAAAAATTAAAACTTTCCGTTTTAAAAATTAATGGCTAAGAAAACAGAAGATAATTTCCAAATTCGATGTGATAAAAAGCGACCGCCATTAAAATTCTGTACGGGCAGGTTTTTTAATTATTATCTCAGCCTTTTGTTCGCTACTCCGAAGTGAATTATAATATACAAATTTAGGTTCGCTGAACAACTATAGCAGGGGATAAACTCTAGAGAAAGTTAAATATCGGATCATTAGGCGGGGGCAGCGATCGTTTCATTCCGAAACAATGTCGTTTCGGTCAGTATCTTAGACTGACCCGCATTCCCTTCTTGTAAAATACTGGCCTGTTTAATTTCCCGTTCTGAGGGTTGATTTTCCCGCTACCCTAACTGCTACAGGACCACTAAAATCACTGGATCGAATTAATTTATTTTCGTTATTTGCCTTTTCCAATTAGACAGTGGACGGACTCTTCGTGCGGCGAACCTTTAATAAATCATTTCCGCTAAAAGTGACACACACGGAAAAAAATATCTGAATACCGTGCGGCCCGGCCTATTTTTCATGCCTTCCGTTACCTACTTCAAACATAACTTATCCCTTAATAGGCCCTGTAATGATTTTCCAACCCCGCTCCAATCCCTGCGGATTGGGATGGTCAGATTTAACATAATGCGGTGGTACGTAATTTTTTTTGTTTGTAATTATGCCTCCTCGGGGACCATCCGACCAAATTCTGGAGAGACACGCCTCTCTCGAATCGAATAACTTGTGCGTTAATGCACGGGTCCCGTTTAAATTCTATTCCTCTCGCTAAAACACCTAATAAACCCTCGGGATGACTACTTAAATTTCACCCCAGCGGTATCCTTGGCCACTTCTGGCACATAGTTTCCGATCGAATAGTTTGAAACTATATTCGAATCGTTATTAACACCCCATTGAGTCGGAGCGGTCTCTCCATTCCTTGTCTACGATTTCTCCACTTAAATCCGTTGAGGGTGAAGCGGTGTCGAGTGCATGTAGATTATCACGTAGAGTAGATTGGAGCTAAGAGGTCTTGATAAAATTACAAAAATTAGTTTTAAAAATAAAAACGAATTTGCCAATAGTGTGGCGTATTGGAAAGAGCTAAGCGCACATAAGTCGAATTCCAAAACTCACCATGTCATTTACCTGGTAGATCAGTCACCTGCTTAATCCATTGAATTGCTAGATGGCCATCACATGACCAGCTTAACCAGTAGATGACTTACTATGCATACTATGCGAACGGCGGCTTTGAGTAAGTGGGGGGCTAGGTCATGGTTCGACATGACATAAAAAGGCTGAAGTTCAATACAGTTAACTGACTTAGAGCTATCAGTTGGGCGCCACTCAATTTAGGTTACAGATTATGGCTATAACATTGAAATTGAAAAAATTATAGAAAGTAATGGATGTTCATTTGTTTAGGTGATCGAACTAATGTAAAACCAACAGGTTCGAACCAAAGTAAAACCAACAAGACCAAATTAAAATTGGGCAATTATTTTACTTACTACGGTGTTAGATCTTACCTATGGTTAGAGCAGGTTATTAAATCTACTCATTGGTTCTGTTAATGTGATGGTCGCTTGCCTCACGTTCGGACCACCCTGAAAGTGCAGTTCCAGGAACCTGTGATGCCGCTGTCGTTACACAAATAAAACACAACAATTTTCAAAACGATTTAGAAGTTATCTTAAAGTATAAAATGCAATTTAACAACGATATTTGCATAAACAAAAACGTGAACGTGCCAACGTGTGCAAAATCTTTTTTTCGAGAGAGTTCTTCTTCTCTCCTGTCAGTCGCAGCTTCCCCTTTCCTCGCGACGCCCCCTCGATCGTTTCTCCCCTGCAACGTTGCCACGAGTTCGGCTTTTTCCTCAACAAAATACACGTCCTAACATGCCGCCCCCGATAAAAAGTCTCCAGTCTCCACTTTTTAAAATATTTATTTTTTCCTTCGGGTTATTGTTCCATTTGGAAGACGCACTGACACTATCCGCACTATATGATCTAGACCTTCATGCAGTTGCACTACGCGAGCCAAGGGCCATCGAAGTGGGATCCTCCATCAGCAGGACCAATGAACCGACGACCACTGAGCCGTCAACGGGTTTCTTTCATTTGTTACTCACTTGTAAATTAGACAAATAGTCTCTGGACCAGCTATTCCAGAATTGTTGTTGAAGTTGTTGTAGCCTTTCATAGCGAGTTAGATGTGACATTGAAGCAGTCTTGACATCTCCTTGGGGTATGCTGGCCAGTGAGTCGCCAATTAGGAAATGAGCAGGGGTTAATGTTGAATAATCATTTATGTCATCAGAAATAGGCGTTAAAGGACGTGATTTCAAGCATGCTTCAGTCAAAGATGACTTTACAGCAGCCTCCCACAATCCTCCCATATGAGCACTACATGCTGGCAAAAAAATGCCACCTGATTCGATCTCTAGCTAGAAATACAGCAACTGAGTCAGGATGTTTTTTATCATTTATTAAATTATATAGTTTCAAAAAATTTGCCCCAACAAAGTTTGACCCATTGTCGGAATATATGTTCGATGGTTTTCCCCGTCTTGAGCAGAATCTTTTTAATGCATTTAGAAATGCATCAGTACTAAGGTCTTTTACCAGATCAATATGGACCGCTCACGTTGCAAAACATACAAAAATACATATGAAGGTTTTTACCTTTTTCGACTGTCGCAAAGTGCCCTCTTTAACCAGTATTACCCCTGCGTTGCCTACTCCACATTCTGAAAAGGGTCGTGAAGGAGTTACTCGCGACGCAGGAAGAGAGCCCATGAAAAACTTTGAAGGTTTTGGCTTCACCTTGAAACATCTCACGCACTGGTTCAGATTTCGTTTAACCGCATTCTTTCCATTTACTATCCAGAATTTAAGTCGGATTATCGATGGCAAGTTTTGAACTCCAGCATGAAGATGCCTCATGTGTTCATTCATTATTATTAGATCTAGTAAGGAAGGATAATTGGATGTCGCTGATCAAAGCTAACGTTAGCGTTTGTTAGACATCCTCCCACTCTAAGTAACCCTACTGAATCCAAAAATGGATTTAAATTTAAAAGTCTACTATCATTGGAAATTTTGTTTTGCCGAGTCAACTCCGAAATTTCTTTGGGAAAAACATCTTGCTGTGCCAATTTAACTAGAACAAACAGAGACTCATTCAATTCTTCAACCGATAAAAAACTAGAATAATTCTTGATCTTTTTCAGAGTTCGGTTTTTAAATCTGTTTATGTAACCTACCACTTTTTGTAATTTATACAGAATTGAAAATTTACAAAAAATATCCAATGCATTAATATTTACGTCAGTTGTGGTTATATTTACAACGGTCTTTAATTCAGGTAAAGAGTCTGGAATGAATATTTCAGTACTATCCGAGAGTTTTGTTTCCGAATTAAAACAAGAGTTGTTTTCCTGACTCTCCCGCAAGAAATCTGGACCGCGAAACCAATGGTCGAATTCTACTAGCTCCCTCGGACTCAATCCACTCTTGACACGCCTGTGATTTTTGACACACGATTTGCCACAAATGTTTTTAGTTTCTCAACTAGGTTCAATCTTCAACCATGATAAAACAATATTGGAGTCAGTAAAATACTTTATTCGAGAGATTTCTATGTCCAAGGTCAGAGTTACTTTGTGCATCAACTTTGCCAAATTATAAGCTGCGAGAAGCTCGAGTCGAGGAAGAGTGATTTGTTTTGCAGGAGCGACTCTTGACTTCGCGGTTAAAAGTTTAATTTCACGATTACCTGAACTATCTACTGATACAACGTAAATACAGGCACCGTAGGCCTTTTCCGAGCTGTCACTAAATCCATATAACTCAATAGAGACTGTTTCTGGAAGAACGACAAGCCTTTCAATTTTAACTTTATTCAAATACTGAATTTGAGTCGAAAACTCGTGCCAATATTGCTTGAGATCAACAGGAACTTCTTGATCCTAATCAATCTCCAATCTCCACAACTGTTGAATGATTAGTTTTGCTCTAATTAAGGCTGGTCCTATTAGATCCAGCGGATCAAAAATTTGAAAATATCTAACGAATGGGGGGTTATTACGACTTTTTCTCAATTCTGAAATTTCACCGTCTCTAACTTAAAAACGCCTTGACCGATTGGAGTGAATCCAACTGTTTTTTCTTCTTCTTGATGTCCTCTTTCACCATCGGAAGTTTCGTGGGTGCAATATTTTCAGAGATCGACCTCTTTGGAGGTCGATTTTTAGGCGCTTTTACAATCGCGTTTTTGGACCATTTTTAAAAAACCTACTTAGAGGTTAATTTCATTCGAATTGAGTGTGTTACGATCTTAGGGGATTGCTGCAAGATGCAAACATAGCATCACGATCAAACACTGCAAAACATTTTCCTGTAATTTTTTTGAAAATATCTGAAGGATGGGGGGTTATTACGACTTTTTCTCAATTCTCAACTTTCACCGTCTGTAACTTAAAAACGGCTTGACCGATTGGAGTGAATCCAACTGTTTTTTCTTCTTCCTTATGTCCTCTTTCACCTCCCACCATCGGAAGTTTCGTAGATGCAATATTTTCGGAGATAGACCTCTTCGGTTGTGGATTTTTAGGCACTTTTAGAATGGTGTTTTTGGATCATTTTTAAAAAAAACCTCTTTAGAGGTCAATTTCATACGAATTGAGTGTGTTATATTCTTAAGATATTGCAAGCGTGCCGTTCCGATCAAAAAGTGCAAAAGAAAATTTCCAGAATTTTCTTTTTCTCAACTACTTTTTCTCAATTCTCAAATTTCACCGTCTGTAATTTAAAAACGCCTTGACCGATTGGAGTGAATCCAACTGTTTTTTTCTTCTTCTTTATGTCCTCTTTCACCTCCCAGCATCGGAAGTTTCGTGGGTGCAATATTTTCAGAGATCGACCCCTTTGGAGGTCGATTTTTAGGCGCTTTTAAAATCGCGTTTTTGGAAAATTTTAAAAAAACCCACTTAGAGGTTAATTTCGTTCGAATTGAGTGTGTTACGATCTTAGGGGACTGCAATCATAGCATCACGATCAAACACTACAAAACATTTTCCTGTAATTTTTTGAAAATATCTAAAAGGTGGGGGGTTATTACGACTTTTTCTCAATTCTCAACTTTCACCGTCTGTAACGTAAAAACGCCTTGACCGATTGGAGTGAATCCAACTGTTTTTTTCTTCTTCTTTATGTCCTCTTTCACCTCCCACCATCGGAAGTTTCGTGGATGCAATATTTTCGGAGATAGACCCCTTTGGAGGTCGATTTTTAGGCGCTTTTACAATCGCGTTTTTGGACCATTTTTAAAAAACCTACTTAGAGGTTAATTTCATTCGAATTGAGTGTGTTACGATCTCAGGGGATTGCAATGATAGCATCACGATCAAACACTGCAAAACATTATCCTGTAATTTTTTTGAAAATATCTAAAGGGTGGGGGGTTATCACGACTTGTTCTCAATTCTCAACTTTCACCGTCTGTAACTTAAAAACGCCTTGACCGATTGGAGTGAATCCAGCTGTTTTTTCTTTTTATTTATGTCCTCTTTCACTTCCCACCATCGGAAGTTTCGTGGATGCAATATTTTCGGAGATAGACCCCTTTGGAGGTCGATTTTTAGGCGCTTTTAAAATCGCGTTTTTGGACCTTTTTTATAAAACCCACTTAGAGGTTAATTTCGTTCGAATTGAGTGTATTACGATCTTATGGGATTGCCATCATAGCATCACGATCAAACACTGCAAAACATTTTCCTGTAATTTTTTTGAAAATATCTGAAGGATGGCGGGTTATTACGACTTTTTCTCAATTCTCAATTTTCACCGTCTGTAACTTAAAAGCGCCTTGACCGATTGGAGTGAATCCAACTGTTTTTTCTTCTTCTTAATGTCCTCTTTCACCTCCCACCATCGGAAGTTTCGTGGGTGCAATATTTTCAGAGATCGACCCCTTTGGAGGTCGATTTTTAGGCGTTTTTAAAATCGCGTTTTTGGACCATTTTTAAAAAACCTACTTAGAGGTTAATTTCATTCGAATTGAGTGTGTTACGATCTCAGGGGATTGCAATGATAGCATCACGATCAAACACTGCAAAACATTTTCCTGTAATTTTTTTGAAAATATCTAAAGGGTGGGGGGTTATCACGACTTGTTCTCAATTCTCAACTTTCACCGTCTGTAACGTAAAAACGCCTTGACCGATTGGAGTGAATCCAGCTGCTTTTTTCTTCTTCTTTATGTCCTCTTTCACCTCCCACCATCGACAGTTTCGTGGGTGCAATATTTTCAGAGATCGACCTCTTTGGAGGTCGATTTTTAGGCGCTTTTACAATCGCGTTTTTGGACCATTTTTAAAAAACCTACTTAGAGGTTAATTTCATTCGAATTGAGTGTGTTACGATCTTAGGGGATTGCAATCATAGCATCACGATCAAACACTGCAAAACATTTTCCTGTAATTTTTTGAAAATATCTAAAGGGTGGGGGGTTATTACGACTTTTTCTCAATTCTCAAGTTTCACCGTCTGTAACTTAAAAACGGCTTGACCGATTGGAGTGAATCCAACTGTTTTTTCTTCTTCCTTATGTCCTCTTTCACCTCCCACCATCGGAAGTTTCGTAGATGCAATATTTTCGGAGATAGACCTCTTCGGTTGTGGATTTTTAGGCACTTTTAGAATGGTGTTTTTGGATCATTTTTAAAAAAAACCTCTTTAGAGGTCAATTTCATACGAATTGAGTGTGTTATATTCTTAAGATATTGCAAGCGTGCCGTTCCGATCAAAAAGTGCAAAAGAAAATTTCCAGAATTTTCTTTTTCTCAACTACTTTTTCTCAATTCTCAAATTTCACCGTCTGTAATTTAAAAACGCCTTGACCGATTGGAGTGAATCCAACTGTTTTTTTCTTCTTCTTTATGTCCTCTTTCACCTCCCAGCATCGGAAGTTTCGTGGGTGCAATATTTTCAGAGATCGACCCCTTTGGAGGTCGATTTTTAGGCGCTTTTAAAATCGCGTTTTTGGAAAATTTTAAAAAAACCCACTTAGAGGTTAATTTCGTTCGAATTGAGTGTGTTACGATCTTAGGGGACTGCAATCATAGCATCACGATCAAACACTACAAAACATTTTCCTGTAATTTTTTGAAAATATCTAAAAGGTGGGGGGTTATTACGACTTTTTCTCAATTCTCAACTTTCACCGTCTGTAACGTAAAAACGCCTTGACCGATTGGAGTGAATCCAACTGTTTTTTTCTTCTTCTTTATGTCCTCTTTCACCTCCCACCATCGGAAGTTTCGTGGATGCAATATTTTCGGAGATCGACCCCTTTGGAGGTCGATTTTTAGGCGTTTTTAAAATCGCGTTTTTGGACCATTTTTAAAAAACCTACTTAGAGGTTAATTTCATTCGAATTGAGTGTGTTACGATCTCAGGGGATTGCAATGATAGCATCACGATCAAACACTGCAAAACATTTTCCTGTAATTTTTTTGAAAATATCTAAAGGGTGGGGGGTTATCACGACTTGTTCTCAATTCTCAACTTTCACCGTCTGTAACGTAAAAACGCCTTGACCGATTGGAGTGAATCCAGCTGCTTTTTTCTTCTTCTTTATGTCCTCTTTCACCTCCCACCATCGACAGTTTCGTGGGTGCAATATTTTCAGAGATCGACCTCTTTGGAGGTCGATTTTTAGGCGCTTTTACAATCGCGTTTTTGGACCATTTTTAAAAAACCTACTTAGAGGTTAATTTCATTCGAATTGAGTGTGTTACGATCTTAGGGGATTGCAATCATAGCATCACGATCAAACACTGCAAAACATTTTCCTGTAATTTTTTGAAAATATCTAAAGGGTGGGGGGTTATTACGACTTTTTCTCAATTCTCAAGTTTCACCGTCTGTAACTTAAAAACGCCTTTACCGATTGGAGTGAGTCCAACTGTTTTTTCTTCTTCTTGATGTCCTCTTTCACCTCCCACCATCGGAAGTTTCGTGGGTGCAATATTTTCAGAGATCGACCCCTTTGGAGGTCGATTTTTAATCGCTTTTAAAATCGCGTTTTTGGACCATTTTTAAAAAACCTACTTAGAGGTTAATTTCATTCGAATTGAGTATGTTACGATCTTAGGGGATTGCAATGATAGCATCACGATCAAACACTGCAAAACATTTTCCTGTAATTTTTTTGAAAATATCTGAAGGATGGGGGGTTATTACGACTTTTTCTCAATTCTCAAATTTCACCGTCTGTAAATTAAAAACGCCTTGACCGATTGGAGTGAATCCAACTGTTTTTTCTTCTTCTTGATGTCCTCTTTCACCTCCCACCATCGGAAGTTTCGTGGGTGCAATATTTTCGGAGATAGACCTCTTCGGTTGTGGATTTTTAGGCACTTTTTGAATGGTGTTTTTGGATCGTTTTTAAAAAAACCTCTTTAGAGGTCAATTTCATACGAATTGAGTCTGTTATATTCTTAAGATATTGCAGGCGTGCCGTTCCGATCAAAAAGTGCAAAAGAAAATTTCCAGAATTTTTTTTTAAAATGTCCAAAGGGGAGACATTACTACTTTTTCTCAATTCTCAACTTTCACCGTCTGTAACTTAAAAACGCCTTGACCGATTGGAGTGAATCCAACTGTTTTTTCTTCTGTCCTCTTTCACCTCCCACCATCGGAAGTTTCGTGGGTGCAATATTTTCGGAGATAGACCTCTTCGGTTGTGGATTTTTAGGCACTTTTTGAATGGTGTTTTTGGATCGTTTTTAAAAAAACCTCTTTAGAGGTCAATTTCATACGAATTGAGTGTGTTATATTCTTAAGATATTGCAGGCGTGCCGTTCCGATCAAAAAGTGCAAAAGAAAATTTGCAGAATGTTTTTTTAAAATGTCCAAAGGGGAGACATTACTACTTTTTCTCAATTCTCAAATTTCACCGTCTGTAATTTAAAAACGCCTTGACCGATTGGAGTGAATCCAACTGTTTTTTCTTCTTCTTGATGTCCTCTTTCACCTCCCACCATCGGAAGTTTCGTGAGTGCAATATTTTCAGAGATCGACCCCTTTGGAGGTCGATTTTTAGGCGCTTTTAAAATCGCGTTTTTGGAAAATTTAAAAAAAACCCACTTAGAGGTTAATTTCGTTCGAATTGAGTGTGTTACGATCTTAGGGGACTGCAATCATAGCATCACGATCAAACACTGCAAAACATTTTCCTGTAATTTTTTGAAAATATCTAAAAGGTGGGGGGTTATTACGACTTTTTCTCAATTCTCAACTTTCACCGTCTGTAACGTAAAAACGCCTTGACCGATTGGAGTGAATCCAACTGTTTTTTTCTTCTTCTTTATGTCCTCTTTCACCTCCCACCATCGGAAGTTTCGTGGATGCAATATTTTCGGAGATAGACCCCTTTGGAGGTCGATTTTTAGGCGCTTTTACAATCGCGTTTTTGGACCATTTTTAAAAAACCTACTTAGAGGTTAATTTCATTCGAATTGAGTGTGTTACGATCTCAGGGGATTGCAATGATAGCATCACGATCAAACACTGCAAAACATTTTCCTGTAATTTTTTTGAAAATATCTAAAGGGTGGGGGGTTATCACGACTTGTTCTCAATTCTCAACTTTCACCGTCTGTAACTTAAAAACGCCTTGACCGATTGGAGCGAATCCAGCTGTTTTTTCTTCTTATTTATGTCCTCTTTCACCTCCCACCATCGGCAGTTTCGTGGGTGCAATATTTTCAGAGATCGACCTCTTTGGAGGTCGATTTTTAGGCACTTTTACAATCGCGTTTTTGGACCATTTTTAAAAAACCTACTTAGAGGTTAATTTCATTAGAATTGAGTGTGTTACGATCTTAGGGGATTGCCATCATAGCATCACGATCAAACACTGCAAAACATTTTCCTGTAATTTTTTTGAAAATATCTGAAGGATGGGGGGTTATTACGACTTTTTCTCAATTCTCAACTTTCACGGTCTGTAACGTAAAAACGCCTTGACCGATTGGAGTGAATCCAACTGTTTTTTCTTCTTCTTGATGTCCTCTTTCACCTCCCACCATCGGAAGTTTCGTGAGTGCAATATTTTCAGAGATCGACCCCTTTGGAGGTCGATTTTTAGGCGCTTTTAAAATCGCGTTTTTGGACCATTTTAAAAAACCCACTTAGAGGTTAATTTCGTTCGAATTGAATGTGTTACGATCTTAGGGGATTGCAATCATAGCATCACGATCAAACACTGCAAAACATTTTCCTGTAATTTTTTGAAAATATCTAAAGGGTGGGGGGTTATTACGACTTTTTCTCAATTCTCAACTTTCACCGTCTGTAACTTAAAAACGCCTTGACCGATTGGAGTGAATCCAACTGTTTTTTCTTCTTCTTGATGTCCTCTTTCACCTCCCACCATCGGAAGTTTCGTGGGTGCAATATTTTCAGAGATCGACCCCTTTGGAGGTCGATTTTTAGGCGCTTTTAAAATCGCATTTTTGGACCTTTTTTAAAAAACCTACTGGTCTTAAGTCTTATGTCTTAAGAGGAAATTCCGTAGGTGCAATATTTTCAGAGATAGACCTCTTTGGTTGTCGATTTTTAGGCACTTTTAGAGTGGTGTTTTTGGATCATTTTTAAAAAAACCCCTTTAAGAGGTCAATTTCATACGAATTGAGTGTGTTACATTCTTAGGATATTGCAAGCGTGCCGTTCCGATCAAAAAGTGCAAAAAAAAAATTCCAGAAATTTTTTTGAAAATGTCCAAATGGGAGACATTACGAATTTTTTTTCAATTCTCAAATTTGACCGTCTGTAACTTGAAAAGGCCATGACCAATTGGAGTGAATCCAACTGTTTTTTCTTTTTCTTCATGACTCAGCGAAGGAAATAAACCCCTTTGCTGGTCGATTTTTAGACACTTTCAGAATCGCGTTTTTGGACCGTTTTTAAAAAACCTCTTCAGAGGTTAATTTTATTCGAATTGAGTTTGGTACATTCGTAGAGGATCGCCAGCGTGCTATTCCGATCAAAAACAGCAAAAAAAATATTCCACAAATTTTTTTAGTGTCCAGAGTGTATTAGGACTTTTTTCAGAATTTTTTTTCAAACAACAACCATCTGTATCAGCGAAAACGCCTGAAAGTATTTTTTGGCTTGCCTTTCTATACGAAATACCCGTCTAATTTGCATACGATTTATAAACTTTACGTACCACCAATAGCTGAAAAAATTATGTTTTTGAGGCCAAAAGGCCTTACTTTTTTTCCACTTTTTTCATATACGTTATGTTTAAAAACTGCAATACGTAAAGCATTTGTTGATTGAAGACGAACGCAAGAAACAGGTGGGGGGAGCCCCGTGTGTACCCCGTCACTTCCTAGTTCACCTTGGCATGTTTTTCCCATAAATTTCTATTCCGAGAGTCACATTCAGCGGCGTCTAATTTAAAAGTTAGTTTTGATAAAAATTAATTCGGCGCGATGGCGCTGCCAGCGTTCGCCAGTCCGTTTGCGCCGGAATTAAAAATTATTAGCGTTTTAATTGAAATGGGTGGAAATGTCGCCGCCTTCAGTCGGCTCCGGCTTTTTTTACCTTTTAGTTTTCCGGGAGGGAACATTATCCGGGGGCCTCCGGCAGCGCATTGGAAAACATTCTTATTCCGAACGGAAGCAGTTCGATATAAGCCCTAAGTCTCCATCCACTGCGACATAAGTTGACGTGTATGATTTGTGACCAGAAATATTTCTTTTCCCCCTTTCCACCCCCCGGCTATATGGGGTGAGTTTATACAGGCCGTCACCCCTCACTATTGTGACATTAGCCAGTGGCGCAACGAAGGGGATCAAAGAACTCGAAGCTGTAGTTTGATTGATTCTGCCATTGAGTACCTAGTGGCAATTTTGCTTATCTAAAGGACCACTAGGTCATTAGAAAACACTATTTGTTTTATAAAAATCTGAGAAATGGTTAGGTATTGCTTTTTGGTTGTATTTGAGACGCCCATGGCCCCATCAGGCATTTGGCAATATTTTTTTGCGGAAACGGATCGCTTTATTCTCCGTAACATCCATCCGGATATATTTGAATAAATGTGTTTCTGCTATTGTGACTTCTTAGAAGCTGATAGAGATCTCCCGACATCGCCTCCTGCAAAGATTTTCTAGGAAGAGCGTTTCTGAAACATAATTATTTGAAATCCCTAAATGGGAAAAACATTAAGAATTTTTCCTAATTAAGGGACTTTTTCGGGATATTTACGAGGAAGAGATAAGAAACGTCGCCGGTTCGCGGTAAAAATGCGGACACTTTTTTGATATCTGTTTAATAATTTTTGCAATAAGGAAATTAGAATTCTTAATTAGATCGCCGTTAATGGCTCCTGCTTCGCGTCGCGGTTTAATTGAAAATTTACTCCCGTTTCGTTTCCTAATGGAAAAATGGAAAATGGTGCAGACGTCCGGCTGATAAT